>OY856314.1:18222702-19422702 GCA_963693445.1 Agonopterix heracliana
CTTCTACTAACAACCGAGATAATAACGGATTGGTAGACTTTACATAATGTTCAAAAATCGAACTCCAGGTACTTGCTAACTTTTCCGCCTGATCACTTTTTCGCTTAATTTCGAACATCATTATTTATTGTTTGGAAACTACCCATTTATTGGTCTATTCATCAATAGGGCGGGGCTGTTAATACTGTTAAAATTTTTTGGTATGCAAGCAAAAATGAGCCTATTGGTGGTCAGGCGGAAAAGTCCGCGATAGTACATGCGCGAGTCTCCAGACCCACACATGTTTTTGCACGGTGGTTTTCACGATGCATATAACCTGCACAAGTGCCTCAATATGCGCAAGCTATAATATGCATCGTGTACAAGCACTCTAAACTACATAATCTAAAATAGGACGCGACTAGATAATGTTTAATATGGTACTTATTGAAAATTTTTACGTTTTCGTTTAGAAACACCTTCAAATTACCATAGCAACATTAACGTGATGCTAATCATGCTATTAGAAACTTGAATAGGGAAATACGTATTAATTGGATTACTAGTATTATAAGGGTTATCTCGAATTTCAAAGTGATGTGTCAGCAACATACATCGAGATCAAACTGATTTGGATTGAGAATGCTTGCTTAGTACCTATGTAAGTAAATTAACTGTTATTGATTTTGTGAGATTATAGTATTATATTATATTATAGCTCGGTTACGGCTCGACAATATGCCACGTACCAATGAGTTTTTCTAACCTATGTACGTATCACCGACTGCTCTCAAACGGTGAAGGAAAACATCGAGAGGAAACCTGCATTTGCCGACGAAGAAATTCGGATGCATATGTGAAGTGTACCAATCCGCATTGGGCACGCGTGGTGGACTTACGTACATACACCTTCCTTGAGGATAGGCCTGTGCCCTGCAGTGGGACCTGCAAAGGCTGATGCTGCTGCTGGCTTAGTGTTTTTAGCTCAAGAATCAGTAATGTATCGTAAAATAGTATGGGATAATACAAACATACATTGATGATCCGTTTCAGCGGATAGATATTATCGACTTTCAAGTAAAAGAAGTCTAAATGACTTCAATGGACAGCCTGCAAAATTGCATTTCAATGCAAAAGCCTGCTCCAAAGGCCCACGAATAAGAGAGGAAGTGAGCCACTTACTCAAACGCGTAAGAGGCTCTCTTTGGGCACCCTGTGGCATGACAGAGCATTATTACTTTGTGACGTAGGCCGTCTAAGAACTTTCCCCAAACTACCCCTAAATGTGGTTTATATTTTTTCGTTGGTGTATTCACATTTTGTTATTGGAGTATTTGCCAATCGTACATACCTCTTTTCGCAAGCGCCAAGCGCCTTGGGTTCCTGATATGAAACGACATCAATCTTTTCTTTAACTTGTGACCGATAAGTCTGTCTAGGTCTTCTCTTGTCTGTTTTGAACTCTATTTACTCTTATAAAATAAAGGAATTGTTGTGTTGCAATAAGTGTCCAATACTTTACCTCTCCTGTAGTCTATTGTTTGTTTCCATAATATTTATCTTCTAAGCCTCTTCAATATTGCTATCCGATCTGTCCAATTTATCCCCTCCATCAGATTTACCACAATTTTAAATCTATTATCTATTATCGAGGGCTGTAGAGCAGAACAATAACAAAGTAAATTTTAATCACAAAACCGCCCTAAAACTCTAAAACCAACTAAAACTCTATACGTAGCCAAAACAAACAACAAAAATATTAAACACTATCGTTAAAATAACTACAAAATTCGTTAGTAAGTAGGTTCGACTCAAAAACTTTGTGTTCGTGTGGCAAGCTGCCCGGAACGCGGGCTGCATTCTCTCATTCTATTGCAGTTCCGTTTCTTACATTTTGTGCACGACTGTACTATGCAATACCTTGCGAGACGTTAAATTTCATGGTTATTTCTTAATAAGGTATTTGTGTAATGTTTGCATTGGCAATTTTAAAAAATGTTGCGCTCTTACCTTTATCGAACGGTGAGACTGCTTCTATCTCGAAATAGTAGTTACTGGCCGCATCTTCTCTACAGCGACAACACGTTCCGACGCGGTGGTAGCTCCAAATAAAGATTTCGTGTTTAATAAGTGGGCTTCCAATTCCTATACTTAATACATATTTTGTGCTGGAGTTTGATATTAGCACTCAAATTATACTCTCTCTACGATACCCTGATACCCTGAAATTAAAAGTCTAAAAGTATTCACAAACGTAGCTCTTAGTTATGGGCATGTCCTACACGATCTTAGCTGTTTTTTAGAGTTAAATTATCAAATAATTGTTCAGTTATCGATTTTAGAGAAACGGTTCTAAGGTTTTGCTTGCATTTAATATTATAGTATCTTATAGACTGAAGATTAAAAGGAAAACTGAGAGCGCTAGCATCAATCATGTCACTTATTAGCTTCTCGAATATCTTTACATGATTATTACAATAGGCCTATCATATAACGAAACCGCATGCTAAACTAAATTACACGTTGCACACAGAAATTGCTAAATGCTACTAGTTTGAGCCCTGGGATAGTTCTGAACTTGATGTAACTATGTAATTAGTTTGGTTATCATCTCGGTTTACATTTCGTCGGTTCTATAGGTCTAACTTAGCTAAAGTTCTTCGTTTGCCCACTACGTCGTCTGCGTGGACAGGTTATAAAGTATTGGTGGACCAAGGCAATATCATAGTGGTGGCCAAGAGAGGAAGGAGGTCAGTAAGCAGACTTCCAGCACGTTTGGTCCGATGACATTATGAGGGTGACAGATTTTCATTGGGTCTGATTAGCACAGGACCCTGAGGAATGGCGCAATAATAGGAAGGCTTATGCCTATCAGTGGGTTGATGCGGGCTGATTTGATTGATTGATGAAATATCATCACCAGCCTATATACCTACAACCCACTCCAGCGTACATACCTACACTAATAATGGTGAGAGAGAATGGGCAACTGTAACGCGGAATAATTGCGGATTGGGGGAGGCAAATTATAGTTACACACTATCTGAACTGTCCAGGACCATCTGGACGTGGCTCCCAAAGCACTCAGTCATTCAAGATGAAATACTGACATAGCAGTCACCCATCCAATGTTTGACTGGACCGGACAGTGCTTGACTTTGGTGATTCTTTTCAATAACGAAACTACACTACGCCAACGAAGCACCTCATTTGACGTATTAAGCTTGAATATCATTAAAGAAATAAAAGTGAAATTTATAGTATACTGGCATAGACATATTACTCTAGCGATAGACAAGCTCGTTCAAACAAACAACATGTCACACAAAACAACACAAAATGACACATTGCGGTCTGTCATTGCCATAGTGACGAAGTGAACTCGGGAAGTGAACTCGGGAACATCAATCAGGTGCGTACACCTCATTCAAGTGGAACATGTTGCTTCTATGGAAGGGCAAGTCTATCGCTAGAGTTTAAGAGTTTAAGTCTATATATACTGGCAACATTTTCAGGAGTGGTTTAAATGAAGCGTTTGTTACCATTTCGGTCGACGTGCAGATATTACTATATGTGTAGTAATGTTACTACACGTCGTCTAAACTGGTAACAAATGGTTGTATGGGGAGTACTATTGAAATAACGAAAAAAACATCTGCTGTTCCATGAATTTGGGCTGAATAGATATCGACGTGTTCACGATATTTTCAATGTTGTGTTGCTATAAGCATAGCATAGCATAGCATCTGCTCACGACTATATTCCCTGAGGGGGTAGTCAGAGATACTCTGAAAGCTCAGAACATCCACGTTTCACCAGTAGTACCGAAACTCTGTCCAGTGTTACAGGGCGTGAGCCCGTCGCCACTTATAATGGACAGTGGGTACAATACACGCCTCGAAATTGAAGGTTGCAGGTTTCCTCACGATGTTTTCCTTCACCGAAAAGCCCGTGGTGTTACAAATTCATTGGTACGTGTCAGCCTGGACGGGGATCGAACCATCGCCTCCTGCACGGCAGGCAAGGTTACTCGCCACTGGACCACCACGGCAACCACTATAAGCAAGGGTGTAAATTTAAATGCGTTACATGTAATATCATCAGTGCGTTCCGAATTACGCCGATATCGCTGTGAGCGCGATAAATGTCGTTCCGAGTCGTAGGTTGAGTATTCTATAGATTTCCTGACAGCGTATACTCGAAAGGGACAGAGATATGACAAAAATGTATGAGAAATCGTGCCTTTGTTTGCCATAGTTGCAAGATTTTGTATGCAATTTCAACTGTGGCAAACAAAAATATCGCATACGCAGAAAGGGACAAACGACATGGATTTTGTCGCATTCACTCTGTGTAATTAGCGTATAAGGCTGTCTCGTTTTCGTGACTATTATTATTTTAATGCCTTTTCTAGTTGATTCTCTTTCTACGTTCCGAGTTGACGTGAGCGCGTCCACAATCGAAAACGTGACGTCATTCATGACGTCACTACCGACGCCATCTTGCAATAACAGTGCTCACGGCTCGGGGCGTTATCACTGTGAGCGAGTTGTCAAAAGTGACGTTTGTTATAGTAAATTTTTGAGGGAATTTTCAAAAGTGGCGTTTGATAGTTTTGCCGTCGTACATTTTTGGTTTGTTTAGGTCTCGATTTAGGTTTCTTTAATAGTATTGGGTTTCATTATGTTCTAAAAAAGACGAATAAAAGTTTAATAACGATTAGTGATGAAGAAAATAATAGGAATGTTTGAATGTTGTGATGTGAACGGTGTGAGCGCGATATTTAGCGTTCCGAATTGATAGAACGCTATCAGCGCTGTCGGCACGCTAACGCAAATGGAACGGGTGTTAGCGCTGTAATCGCTCACAGCACTGTTTTTATGAATCGGAACATACCGCATGAAAGCTGCTCTGTATGGTTTGAAGTAGTAGAGTAAAGTAGATATGTAACGCGTTTAAGTTTACACCCTGTTTACTATTATCTGAACAAGTCTTAAAAATTAACCAGCGGCGATGCAAAAGTGACCCAGTATAAAGGGCATACTCATATCGCTCGACCCCTTACCTTGCTAACTTGTTAAACGTTATAACTTTCTATGTGAACTACCTCGTTGGTAAATGGAGTAGGGAACTTATCGTTCACTACGTACGTACATACCTTAGCACGTTGTAGCATGAGTTTATAGCGTGTCGTTATCGTCTGAAATTCGCCAAAATAATAGAATGGTTGTTAGAAATGTTTACCAACACAATTAAGGCTGTTTTTGGTAAAGGTCCTTTTAAATTGTTTTTTTTTATCTGAATAAATCTTTTAAATTGTTTTATGTGAAACAGAAGAAAAGTGAAAAAAAGAGAAAAAGAAAAATTTAAATTAAAATGCATTTACATGTATAACCAGATTTGTTTTCGCGATTTATTTTATTAGTCGTATAACTACCAACTCTGTTTGTACTAATGTTTTTGTGTCTTTTCTACTTAGAAAACTTAGCGTGTAGCAACAACCAATTATTTTTTTGTCTGTTTCTCCCCTATGCGTTCCTATACCATTCGTTCGATTGCGATGAAACTTTTTTCCCGACTTTTGATGTTCCTGACAAAAAAAGGACAATTGAAACGCTTGAGCAGGTATTGGAATATGAATAAATAATAATAATATGTAAACAATATTTAAGTATGCAGAAAATTCGGAATAATGGAAAAAAAAAAATTTGGTAACATGACAGTTTTTAGACAATAAAAAGTGGATCGAAGTAGGAGGTTGGGAATACTATTGATTATTTGAGAAGTAGCCTCTATTTCATTTTATGCAGTGTCGCCTTCGATGGAACCTCTGTGAGAAGCAGTGGAGCCCGTCTGTTTTATTATGAAATTATTGAAAGGTTCCCGACGCCTAAATATTCATGTAGGATCATTTGTACTTGACTCATAGCAAAGCTTAAGCGTGCCTGAATCTGCTGGTAGGTCATTCTCTTATCAGCCGACACTGCACAACATTGGCGTTTTCCTCAGTAGTCGCCGTTGAATGACGTCTCCGACGCAGATCATCACTGAGATTTCTTCGATAATGTTTAAACTCATTCAACTAATTGTAAACAAGTGTCAAGTGACAGGGATTCATCAAAAATACCAATCGAAGTCTATCATTTACTTTGTTATGGACTAGAACCACAACGAAAATCGTGATAAATTGGGGAGAAAACATTTTTCCTTGCTAAATTCATCTTTGCCTCGCGACACGCACTTTTCAAATTGCCACCAAATCGTTAAAACAAATGACAATCGAATAAAATTTTCGGCTATAGGTTTCCAAACAGTTGTTTATTAGAAATTGCCTCCGTGGTCTAATGGTTAGAGCATTGGGCTCTTGACACGGAGGTCGTGGGTTCGATTCCCACGGGGGGCACCTAGTGAAATGTCGCTTTGTGCGTTTTTCCCCAGTTGGTTAGGACATTGCAGGCTGAGTCACCTGATTGTCTGAAAAGAAAGATGATTCCGTGCTTCGGATGGCACGTTAAGCTGTTGGTCCCGGCTACTATCACTGGTGGTAGTAGTTGTTACATAAAAACTACGTCAGAGGCCGTAAGGCGGTTTGAATAAACTCTGACACCAGGGCTTTGCAGCCCACTCGATAAGAAGAAGATTAGAAATTAAAAATAAATTATTCATTGTCATTGTCACTATCTGGTCCGTTCTAAAAACTTTCAGTTTGGCCCTCAATTAAGAATGTATTATAGGAACTTCGAAAATTTACAATTCGGAACCTACCGCATGCTACCACCCCGTGCCAGACTCTGTTATATTTTATATCAAAATGTAGATAAAAGCGTGTAAAGTGTTCGCGTCTGTAGACACCACGTCTCATTTTTTGTGCTAATAAATTTGGGGCAAGCGACTGAACTAGCGAACTAGCATTTTACATCGTATCTTTCCGCTTCATGCTCCAAGTACCGTTTTTAACAAGTTTTACTTCAAAGAGAAAGAATCAGACATAACATTATTTAACTCAAGAAAACCTAAACTTTTTAACCTAAGGTTTTTATACAGGGTGTAAGTGACAGCCTAGCAAATAATGAAACGGTGAACTCAGACTATCAAACTGAACAACTTTCACTATGGAGCCTACCTCAGGAACCGCGTAAAAATATCTGCTGTCCCATACAAAACTGCTGTACCTACCCGACACAAATGTATGGGACAGCTGATTTTTTTTCGCGTTTCCTGAGATAGGCTCTATAATAGAAAGTTGTTCAGTTTGATGGTATGAGTTTACCATTTCAGTATTTGCTGGGCTGTCACTTACGCCCTGTATAAGGAGTAACAAAATACCCGAGTAATGATTAAAGGGGTGATTTAAGAACATTACCTTTTTTTAAATTAGAACCGGCGATTATTTTTCCGGTGCTTTGAAATTATTCATACAAATTTTTAAAGCCTTAGGTATATCTTCGTAATTATATTATAAATTTTGAATGTTATTTGAGAAGCGCAATCTAGATTTTCTAAGCTATTTTTCCATATATAAAATATTACTTTAATCAATAGCGTCTACGAGTGTTCTACGTCAAAGTTTTGTATGAAATTGACTACTCTGAAACCACCTTAAAGGTGAACGCTGCGGCCGCAACGTTCGCATTTGTCAGTTTATACAGAGAGTTCAAAAGAGACTGAGGCGCGTGCGGTGCAGCCAAGTCTGCGTTCACCTTTAAACGTATTTTTTTTTAACTGAGAATGCGTGTAAACAAGCAGTTTTGCAAAAACTAGAAAAATTATGTAGTGACTCCAAACTTCTGGTTTAAAACTGGACCTAAGTTACGATTACACAGTAACTTAATGTTGCTTTGATGTTGCAACACCCGTGGGATACATTACTCACTTAGCTGCCTGAAATTTAACTTGAAGAAGTTAGTTCTTCCCAGTGGAGGCGACTTATAGGGGAGATAAATTAATGTACCTTCAATTATAGTTCAAGTTTTTCTAATTAAAATAAAAGTTAATTAAACCTTTTTTATTTAGCTTGTTCTTGTGAAGTAATTCATGTGAAAAGAAGATTTTAAAATGAAGTTAATTGAAAATCACTAATTATTTCCATATCTTAAACAAAGATGAATATAGTATAGGAAAAGATAAAGGACGAGCTTATCACTGAAACTATTTCTTTCAGTAATCTTTCAAAAAGCTATGTTTGATGACTGTCCAGTTTTATACCACAATAGATAAAATATTCAACATATTTTTTTCTTATAATTTAATTTTCAAAAGCAACATCATTGGGATAACACTTTTATAATCGTAATCTGAGTGTTATAATAAAATTTAATTATGGCATTTAAAAAAATCCTATTTGCATTAAAATCTCTTACCAACAGATAAATGATAAAAACGGGGCATAAAACCTCACCATATTTTAACAAAACTCATCGGATACAATAAGTGTACCCTTTCACACAAAAACATTAAGGAAGCCATACACGACATTTAAAAAAATCTCAGGTAAAAAAGCAATGTTTTATTTCATAAGCTCAGCACTTAACCCTGTGGGATGACATTTGGCTCAATTTCGCCTCATTAAACCAAACCCTGGATTATCAACTTGGAATTGCTCCACTGAACAATGTGAATGTTTTGCGGTAAAAGGCAATGAAAACTCCCTTTTAACCCGCTCAGTATTTCACTTCCCATAAAAACTTGGGATTCCGTGAAATATAATATTTGGAAAAAAAGGTCTACTTGTAGGTTAGGGTTACCACTTTACCAGTTATGTAAATAGAGTGCTGACGAAACTTACCCCGTTTTTTTAACTCATTTTTAAATATTTCCCTTTTTATTATTTAACACTAGGCTCTCAAAGAAATAGTGATATTTTGGAAAATGATGTGCAAAAGTTTGTGCGATGTTTCCTACAACTCGTTTAGCTACTTTGCCAAATTAAGAGGATATAATTCGGAGCGCGCTCCATACAAACGTACTATGGTGATATTTTCAATACTAACCAATTAAAGTTAAATAAATTTTGCAGAAACAATCTAGAAACAGATCTCTATGCTTGTATGGAGTCCGATTTTCGATCAAATATACAGTTTTAATGCTAGGATTAATTTAAGATTTGTATGGAAATCTTTGAGGCACTGTAACTTTAAAACTATACATTTTATCGAAAATCGGACTCTATACAAGCATAGACATTTGTTTCTAGATTAATTCTGAAAAATTTCACTGAGTTTAATTGGTTAGTATGGAAAATATCACCATAGTACGTTTGTATGGAGCGCGCTCCGAATTATATCCTCTTAAATGGATTGATCTGAGTTCTTGACAAACGCTTATGATCACTGTCATCAGTGTGAGCAGTGGGAGAGACTTACTAAATACGTTTAAGCCTAAATATTTTTTGGTGCAAGCTAACCTTAATTTCAAAATGTTCAAATCTTATTAACCACTAGTTTACCCGCGACTTCGTCCGCACAAATTATATATACCAAATAGATGGCACCACATGTCATTTAAATCGCGCTATCGAGTGTTATTTGAGTTTATATGAAGTGTACCGCTACTTTTTTATTCCTCACGATTTTTACGATTTTATAATAGTTAAGATAATTTTCCTCAATCTTCTTCTTACTTTCAAAATATTTTCGGTTTATCTGTTTTCGTTACTAATATTATATGTAAAATATGAAAATCCACCTGAAAGGGATTATAGTCGTGAGTTTATGTATGCGTCTTTTTAAAATATAGATTAGTAATATTAATAAAAAACTGCATAAAATATATTTTAGATTTATCTTCTGAGTAAAAAAATAACGTTTCAAAATAACGCTAAACTCTCATTTTCTGTAATTCTTTAGCATGAATATAATAAAAGGATGAAGTATAAAAAGTATTGAAATGTTGATGACGTCACTTGTTGTTATCTAGTAAATTTTTTCATACAAAGCGCACGTTTTGTTTTGACATTCGATTACATGTTGCTAATTTGACTAGTTGTCCGCTCCCTTATTGTGTTCTAATAAAAATAAAAGCCTTTGAGCCTTTGCAAAAAATTTTGAAAAAAACGAAAAGAAAAATTTTTACATGGCGATAACTGATTTAAAATTCCTGAAAAATGCAAACGTGTAGCTACCCTATTTACACGGCACATCATTAAAGCTACAATTACTCTGGTGTATATGTGTTGAAACTGTAAAGCGTCGCATATTTGTATAACACGCTTGGCTGCCACAAACATGTAAAAGAATTAAAACGAAAATAGAATCACCAAGCGAATGACTGTTAGGTACTAAACGCTCGCTGTACCCACTGCACATTTTTTACTGACGATCTAGAATCATATTTTCTATATCAGGTAGTTGTTTTAAAGTTCAGCGTTTTACTTTTGATGACTTTTCAAGTTCATTTACGACTTTGTTATATCGCCAAAGGGTGTTATGGTAAACAGTTGCATTACTTTAAGGGGTGATTGTTCCCATGATACTGAACAACTCGCCACAACCTCAAGAAACCTCCAGGAAATTCATAAAAAAATTTGTCTCCTGATCTCACGTTTGTATGAAAAGTCGTTTTTTTTTAGAAATTCATATTAGTTTATTCGGGAAAGTTGTTCAGTATCTTGGGTACAATCACCCCTTAAAGTAATGCATCTGTTTATCTTAAAACCCTGTATTTTCTTCTGTTGACATCACAGAGAAATGACACGCTTCTCGATGGATGAGACCAATTAATCTATAACTTTATTGTTATCATCACCATCGTATTTAAGAGCCACGGTCTTGTCGGTGGAGTATTTGCCAATCTTGTCTCTTCTCCGCTAGTGTCTTGAATTCTTGACTTCAACCCTTTACCTTTAACTTAAGTATATCAGGTATCAGGTTTTAATAGTTAAAACCAGCAGGATAGCGCCTACCTTAACAGTCAATTTTTTGATTATTAGGGTTCCGAACCTCAAAGAGGAAAAACGGAACCCTTATAAGATCACTCTCGTGTCCGTCCGTCCGTCTGTCACAGCCACTTTTCTCAGCAACTATAGAAGCTAGCGACTTGAAATTCGGCATAGTGGTCAATCATGCTAACCCAAACGTAAAGCGAGACAAAAAATTTAGAAAATAATTTTTCTACAAATTTGTAAGGTCCAAAAACTGATGACTTTTAAAAAAAAAGTTTTCCAATCTAGCCGAGTTTGGTATCATTTGAAAGGGCTTTGAACGTAGATTTCGTATTGGTAGTTCGTTTTACTAAGTGATGCGTAGTTATTGATTTATAAGCCCGACTGCACGAAAAATTTTGGTTCCCCCCCCCTGATCTCCGAACATATAATGCCAAAAATTCTGAAATAACTCTTACATGTCTATGAACTATTGAATTTTGTAGGAAAATTATAGCGGTGTCTTTATTGATAATAGTTTTTGAGAAATTTGAAAAAATACAGTACCAACAAACTTACGGTTGCAGTTGATGTTTTTCATTGATGAGCATAGACACAAACTTTTTATATTATATTTTAAATATAATCCAATAAATTAACACCAGTTTAAGTCATAAAAATTAACAAAGATAACAAAAATGCTAGTTTTTCGATGAATTACCAACTCCGTTGTGAAGTTTTATTGTTAGCCATATTTCGTCACTGTTTTTTGCTTAAAACATTTTTGAAAGACGGTAAATCTGTTAAATTCCACTAAATCTATTCTATAACACCCTACAATTATTCCTACTCATTAAAAAAAGTACAAAATGAATAATTGTTTCGATATTTTGATTTGTGATTTGTATGGTTTCATGCAAGAACGGGTGTACCTACCGGTATCGGTGAAACTTAGTAAACAGCTAGTTAGAGTACCTATATCCAGAAATAGCATAAAAGGTAGGTGCTTAAGATTTTTGTGAAAAATCACTATTTCATTGGGAATAAACTGTATTTAAATATTTTCGAGAAGGTAACAGTAATTTGAACATTAGAACTTTGCTTGAATGACAGGATGTGAGGTCCGATTCACAATGCAGGAAACTTAAAATTAATGACTTTACAGTAAACCGTATTTCATTATTGAAAAAATCCTAACATAATATAAGAGAATTACGGAAAGTAACAAAATATTAAGCCATATCAACAGCTACGTTATTAAGATGGATTGAAATAATGATTTCCACAAATTAAATATTTATCATCATAATGATTAGGACAAATCGGAATAAAATCTTTACACGTCAGTCATACGTCAGTAGTGAATCATGGACATGGATCAAATAGATTATTCTTGCATAGAGGGAGGATAACTTTTGCAAGGCGGTCTACTTTTTTTGAAGTTTGCTTTATTATGTTTTGTGTCATGTGGTAGGACAAAAGGCACAAAAAGTTACTACTTTACACAACTTTACATACACTAGCATGTCAAAAAGTGTCAAAAAACGAGGAAAGTGGACAGCCACATAAACAAAATATCTAAAGTTCCATCTCTTTCTACTATTAAAGGTATGTCATAAAAGAAAAAAGACTAACAACAATCTTAAATTGATGCGGACTTTATGCTTTAGAATTAAGAGATCCTTCTTGTGAGCTGCGAGACATGGATACAAACCAATGTATAGACAATACCAATGCCACCTTCCTGATCATGGACAATACCTTTCCAACGTAGAATTACAATGACTCGAAAAGGCATTAAAATAATAGTTATCGCGAAAACGAGACACGCGTATACGCTATGCTGATGCTGATGAATTTGAAATTGCTATCAAAATCATACAACTTAGTCGGGCTAAGGTACGAGATTTAATACATTTTGTTTCATATCTCCGTCCCTTTCCAGTCTGCGAATCTATAAAATACTCAATCAACGCTTTCCAATCTTCTTGATCATTAACATGCAATGAAATTAGAGACAGTGCCTTACATTACTTCTTGATCATGAACTTTCGCTTACGCTAGCTTATGCACCTTTTAGTGTTTTAGGCATGAAGATTGAATTATCAAAATTCTTGGTTTTAGGCTTTCATACCGAGAAGACAAACTGGACTAATGTATTTCTATCCAACTCGGGTGCTAGTACTAATGTGAGAAATTGATAATCCTAGTTCTTCTGTTCGTCAATAACCCGCCTCATTACAATACATTTTAACTTCTAGAACAGAAAGATGGCATTGTCTGTAAGCACCTGGAGAGCACCTTCCGTACAGGCGGTGAAAATGACTTTTAAATTTATATGAAGCTAGATGACTGACTCTGGAGTCAGACAGCCTTTGTAGTACAAAAAGTGTTAACGTCGATAAGGACAGTAATAAATAGCGATCTCCTTTTTTAACTAGAGCGAATGTGCTATGTGCGTCTCTTTTTGAGTGAATATACAAGACACGTGCTTCCTTCTATACCTTCTCTTTCTACGTTCTAAATCCATGGTTTATAGCCATGTTCTAGAATCATAGTTCAAAAAGATTGCTAATGATTGAATGAGATTGCAACGCATAAACTTCTTGGTGAACTTAAAATACAGGTGGTAGTCATTAGAGGGTGTTAGGCAAATAATATACTACTTTCTACCGTGTAGGTGTACCCACCCATTTTTTAACAAAAATACTTGGCTATTATCCATCCACTTTCTTTCACTGGAAACAATTCATGACCCACGCAGACGCTTGAAAAATAAATATTAAAAAAAAATATATATAACTTACCTACATTTGCATTAAGACTATTACGTAAATTTTTCGTGCTGTAGGTACTCAAACTTGTCCGATGTAAGTGTTCATGTAGCGAGACCATTGCCACTTCTTTGAGCATGGTCACAATACATCATGTTCTTTAAACATTAAAACTTTAAATACTTACTTAATATTAAAATATTAAAACGGCTTAAGCTATCAAATTATCATGACATAATTTTTCTATTATATCGAAGCACTTTTTTTATGTTGTGCTCGCTATACCACTTTGTACCTTCCCAACAACTGCGGTTTTCGTTAACACTGTTCTCATCTTTTCTTACGGTAACATTAGGTTTGGAACCCTCTATGTGCGAGTACACCTCGCTCTTGGCCAGTTATTTATCAGATATTTGCCTCGAGTAGGTTTTGGGAGTATCGTGATCTCAAACTATGTTTTATTAATAAAAACTTATCGAAGCCTCGTGGCCGGTAAGAATACGCAAGATTAACGCAACGTTCGCAAACTGACTCGACTCGACTCTGACACTCATATTACTCTAGCGCTAGACAAGCTCGTTCAAACAAACAACATGTCCATTGGCAAAATCATCAAATACCCAAGATGGCAGCCATTTTTTTTTAAATAGAATAGAATAGAAACAACATGTCACACAAAACAACACAAAATGACACATTGCGGTCTGTCATTGCCATAGTGACGAAGTGAACTCGGGAACATCAATCAGGTGCGTACACCTCATTCAAGTGGAACATGTTGCTTCTATGCAAGGGCAAGTCTATCGCTAGAGTTTAAGTCTATGGAACGGAGCCATATTTTTGACATATAGGGGAAAGGTGTACGAGATGATCCCTTGAGGTAAGATGATCCCTCTCAATTGCAGCGAAACTATAAACCCTATCTAGTTGTTTTGTTTGGTAAAACGTAGCCCCCGATACCCCCTCGCATCAGTGAATTCGTCATGGCGATGTGACAGACGAGTAAATTTTTATGGAAAAAAACATAAATTTTGTGACTTTGATCTAAGGTAGAGTTGATTTTAAGCTTAGGTAACTTTTGATCTAGGCAGTCAATTACAAAGATTGTTGTGTAAGTGGTTTTATATAATGCCCCTATTTAGTATTTTGAATGGTATGGCAACAACAGAAAGCATAAAAATTATGTTATCGAACAAAGACTAAAAAAGTTTAAATTGGGGCAAGATGATCCTGTTCTCGGGTGTATGAGATTAAGTACGGTACTTTAGAAGATTATATAATCTTGCTAAAATTATACACTATACGATTGATTTTATTATAATAATGGTTGTTATTACTTATTTTGTGAGTATTAAGAAGGCTGGCTCAGCTTGAGACTAGTTCTTTGAGATAAAATTTAATTCTACGAAAACATATAATTTTCCTTAAAAAGGGGCATGATCATCTTGCCCATACCCTAGGGATCATCTTGGACACCGGGGTGTCCAAGATGATCCTTTCGTAGGGTTTTAGAAAAATTTAAATATAATAATGAAAGATCACTAAATTCAACATTTTGAGTATGGCAACAGGTAGACAGATAAACTTGCTATCATTAATCGCTTAAACTTCAGAATTAACCCGAATATTTTTTAAACTACGAGCTTTTTCCCTTAAGGGGATCATCTTGTACACCTTTCCCCTATTTGTATACTTAAAAAAAAATTTAAAACGTTCTCCACTCGAGTGAGGAAATGTCGAGAAAACAACTAAGAATACGGATGTTAGTTTTGCAAAATTCGTTGGTTAGTTTTATTAGGCAAGTACGTCATTTGCAGCTTCAGTTTGATGTTGAGAGAAAATGGTCGAGAAAGGCTTTAAAAATATCATTGAAATAAATATGAATTCGCTGCGGACTGAGTTGGTAGTTGCTTTAATATTTTGCGGTTTTTTTATGTAGGTATAGTATTTTGTTTTGTCACTGCATATTTCTGTCATCCAACGCTTGCTTTTCTGAGGGTCGTATAATGAAGTTTTTTATTTAAATATTTATTTTTGAATAGTCTAAACATTTGCGGTTTGACTGCAAACGTGAATGTTCAAAGACATTCATTTTATGAAAGTCCTTTTGAATATTAGTGTAGCGAAATAAAGTCAATAAAAAAAATTTTCAGTGCAGCATTACTGCACGCTAAAGTGAAAATTGCAAATACCCTAATCGACTCAAATGAATGGAACAGCTAATTTGTTTTCTCGCGATTTCGATGTTGGCTCCATAGTCAAAGTGGTTCAGTTTAATGATCAGACGAACCTATTTAAAAACGTAGTGATTACTTGTTCAGTGAATATGACCACACAATTTTGTAACCACTCTGTGTATACCAATATTATGGTACCTATACCTATTTGAGTAACTATGGTTACCTACTCAAAACTCAGTTAAGTTTCAGTACTACAGGCAGGCGGCCTCTTACACGGAGAAAAAATTGTAAAAAATTTAGTTGTTATTTTTGTTATAAATTAACATTTTAGTGACTTCTACCAGAATAACATAAAATACTGACTTTGAGCAACAACTTTTTTTTTAGACAGGTCTTTTAAAATTTATAGTCACGTACCGGGTGACAAAAAATCTATAGCTTAATTTTCAGGGGTGGTTCTGGAGTGCGATTTTTGAATCTCATTCGGTGAGCTCAGTAGTTAAAAATGACAAAATTACTAAGGAGATATGCATCTTTCTACTGCAGATTTAACTTTCAAAAATCATGCTACAGCAGAGCGATTTTTGAAAGTCAAATCAAAAAGATGCATATCTCCATAATAATTTTGACATTTTCAACTGCTGAGCTCACCGAATGAGTTTCAAAAATCGCACCCCAGGTGATCAAACTGAATATTTTTTTACCAGGTAGCTAATTGGAAATAGCAGAAAAGGTCTATCAGGTTTACGCCCATAGTAAAAGTAGTTCAGTTTGATCACCCAAACCACCCCTGAAAATTTTGCTGATATTTTTATTATTATACAGTACAGTATAAAATATAGTAAAAGAAACTTTTTTTTCCCTGTAAGTTATGTTTATGTGTTTACAAAAACACGAATCCCCTAAACAAAGTGCTTAATCCAGCATAACACCGTGTAAAACTAATCCGGTTGTAAGTTAGCAACCGTTTAACTTAAATGATCAGTGAGTATCCATTGGTGCGAGAATTGGCTTCGTTGGGGAAAGTTTCATAGTTTCAGAAGTTTTCATACAACATTGAGACTGACAGTAGTTGTAGTATGAACAATGCTCCTAAGTTTTTGAAGTGAAACTTTTTATGGGAGGGCTTTGAAAGGACATCCGGCGATAAATGCCAAATATTATACATGTATGTATGTATACTTGCTAGGATAGTCCTCTGCTGTATACTTACTATGCCATGTATACTTCAAAAAGAAAAATGATGAAGCGGCAATAACAAGGCAATAAAAAAAATATCTGACAATGTCAATTGAAATTACCGGTGACCGGTGTTTCCACAATTTAGATATTTTAATTTGTTTTTTACCAAAATAAGCATCATAAAAATTATTTAAGGGTCCATACATGATAAACGCAACATTACATACATTATAAAATAATATACAGCTATATACAACCGTTGGCATTTTTTCTATGGACGGGGCCGCATCTCCTTTGGACCCGCTACTTTTTCGTGTAACGAAAGTTCGAATTTTAAATTTGACAGCTGCTGAAGTTACACTTCTATCATGTGTATTTACGACGACGGGATACTTTATTTTGAAGTGAAAAGTGATTTTTTTTATGGGAGGGCTTTGAAATTTGGATCCTTTAATCTCTTTGGATCCGCAACTTTTTCGTGTAACGGAATTGTGATATGGTAATATTGGTAGTATTATTCTTTAAAAAACAAAAAAATGATGTGGACAGCACAATCCTAGGGTTTATGAAAATCGGCAAAACATGGCACTATATACGTTATTGTTAGACGACAGAATCTAATTGTTCCATTTGTGGCATATTTTTGAAAATATGGAACAAAACATGGTGTCCAATATATTATGGCCAGAGCCGATTAAGATAAACAGTCAAGTAGGACAATCTTATAATCCTACTGAACCCTAAAAATCGGATCATAAAAGAACTTGAGTTGGCTAAAAAAAATACGCATCATCATTTATTATGAACCTTACCTACTAATACCTATTTAGGCTTTCCACTAACGGTACCTATCACTTTAAATAGTGCCAAACTGTATCATTTAAGGGCCCCAAAGCGGACAATAGGTGGTAATCAATAAAAGGTCCCGGGTCCATTGTGTCCCTAATGTGTAGGAATTAGCTATTTGCGGAGTGACGAAGACAAATTATATCGCAAGTTCGATTAATTACAAACGCTTAACGTCGATAAATGCGGGCTAGTGCAGCTTGTACTGTCGGAAGCAAAAAAAAAGTTTTACATAAATACAAGGTGTTTCATAAGTAACAATAAATATTTAAAACTATTAAGGGAGTTGTTCAGACCGTCAAAATGAACAACTTTCTCTATGGGACCAACATCGAAATCGCGAAAAAAAAACTGATATCCCATACATATTTTAGCTCTAGTCGATTTGTAGACCATAGAACATCAATAATTTTTTTCGCTATTTCGATATTGGTCCCATAGTGAAAGTTGTTCAGTTTGGTGGTCTAAAATGTTTAATTTGTATTTATGTAACACCTTGTATAGGGACATACATATGCTCACGAGTATATTCCCCCAAGGGGGTAACCTCAGAACATCCACGTTTCACCAGTAGTACCGAAACTCTGTGGGTGGTGGTGGGTGAGCCCGTGTCGCCACTTATAATGGACAGTGGGTACAATACACGCCTCGAAATTGAAGCATGCAGGTTTCCTCACGATGTTTTCCTTCACCGAAAAGCTAGTGGTGCAACAAATCGTACATAAATTCCTAAAAACTCATTGGTACGAGTCTATTAGTACTTGCACGGCAGGCAAGGTTACTTGCCACTGTACCACCACGGCTACCTTAACGGCGGCGGCTGGCTAGTTTTATGTAATTTTTATCATCATAATTAAGCCTTGATTATACTGCAGAGGTACCTAAACCCTAGACACTTCGATCACATAGTACTTGTCCCTTACGGGATTCGAACCCGCGACCCTCGGCACAGCAGGCAGGTTCACTACATACTGTGCTATCGGGCCGTCAGTATAATACCTATAGGTAGGTAATAAATATTAGTAGGAAGACTAGGAAGTAGTATTTATTCTTTTGTTATTCTTCGAATTAGACTGATCGTCTATTGGACAGGTCCACTTTGCACAAAAATGTATTTCCTAGCTGGCTATAATATTTTGTTGCTGCCCGTAGGTAAATTCTGTCCAATGATGCGACAAAATGTTCCACGGTATCACTGTTATTATAATGTACTCGCATCAGTTACATTGTTAGCAGCTGTCTAATAAATGACGGTTTTATGTCGACTTTTCCCTCTCAGGGTAGTCAGAAACTTAACTTTATGCACTAGGTACACTGACAAGCTCGTTGTCAAAACAAAAAACATGTCACACAAAACAACACAAAATGACACATTACGGTCTGTCATTTCCCTCTCAGGGTAGTCAGAAACTTAACTTTATGCACTAGGTACACTGACAAGCTCGTTGTCAAAACAAAAAACATGTCACACAAAACAACACAAAATGACACATTACGGTCTGTCATTGCCAAAGTGACGAAGTGAACTCGGGAACATCAATGCGGTGCGCCCATCGCATCGCATTCAAGTTAAAAATGTTGGTTCTATGAAAGGGCCTGTCTATCGCTAGAGTGTAAGTCGATGACTAGGTATGTGATAGTCAAACTGCCGGCCGCTGCTATTTTGGTGTGGGGCGCCCGAGCGCGCTGCATACAAGCGAAGATTCGTCCTATTTGCTATAATAAGCAATTAAAGTCAATGAACATTTTTAATCACGGGTCTAGAAAATTAGAAACTAAACTCTCCGTCTGTATTTTGACAGAGCATAGCATAGCATATAGCATAGCATATGCTCACGACTATATTTCCCGAGAGGGTAGTCAGAGATATTCCGAGACCTGCGAACATCCACGTTTCACCAGTAGTACCGAAACTATGTCCAGTGTGACGGGGGGTGAGCCCGTTGCCACTTATAATGGACAGTGGGTACAAATATGGTACAATACACGCCATGAAATTGAAGCATGCAGGTTTCCGTCACCGAAAAGCCAGTGGTGTAACAAATCGTACATAAATTCCGAAAAACTCATTGGTACGAGTCGGCATGGACGGGGATCGAACCATCGCCTCCTGCATGGCAGGCAAGGTTACTCGCCACTGGACCGTGGTGGTCTGACTGGCTTCCTGTATTAAGTAATTAATATGTTGACAGATTTCCATTAAAATGAATAAAGGTCATACACTCAGTTGCAGAAATGCTCATTAAAGTTAATCCTCCATTAAATATGTTGCTAGCTTTTACTAAGTCAACAAGACAAATAGTGACAGCAAGAGATTTAATGGTGGATTAACTTTAATGAATGTTTCTGCAACTGAGTGTAAGCGAGGCTAAAGCTCTGTACCTACGTCGTCTGATTCTAACATTGTTTAATGAAAAAAAAAGTACTAATATGTATAATTTTACTCGACGTCGTTCGCGTCGATAAATGTGGAAATACCCTTACTGCAATACATTATCAAAGCAGTAGTGACAATACTTAAATTCTTATCTTATCATATCACTCATACGCATTTCCGACCTATATGGTACGTAGTCATAGTTTTGTACTTTGCTATTTGTATATAGCAGTTCTCGAGTACCCTAGCGTAGGCTTTGATTTACAAATGAGCGTAAGCTTTAGCAAAAGGAAACTCTTCAAAAATTATTACCGTTCCACAATGACCCAAGAGCACGTCTTAATATTATAAGGAAGGGCAATATTATAGCCATTTTAACTGACTATTTCGCTGAAATAAAGTCTAGGAAAATAAGCCTTTAGAATATTTATAATTTGATACTATTATAAGGACAGGTAACAAACCATTTTGTGAAAGTCTTAGTAAGTATTTTATTTCTTGAAAAATATTGCCAAGACGGCAAATAAGTACTCTACCCTTTTAAAAAAATGTAGATCCGGAGCTGAATCTAATTGTTACATCACATTTGGCTCATACTTTGATATTAAAATATTAATAGGTACAAACTAGTTATATCCCATTATTATCATTAGTTATAAGGTCTTGTCTATTATATTAGTTTAGTTATAGTTTAATGTATACTCTATAATTGTTTCCAGTTATATCTCTATTATCTGTACTTATTGACGTATGTATTGTAACTTTACCATGCAAACTAGACACAAACAAAGGGCAATCAAAAACTTTGATTGCGATTACGATTTGCGTGTGGTCTTCGCGAAGTTTACTCGTATAACACAATAGGTATTGTGTAGGTACGTAACCGAACAGAAACATTTCTAACCGAGTATCAAACTAGAATATAGGTTGGAAAGTTATTTATTTGTTCTATTTATTTGGCACGCTATTGTTAAATCCGTAAATAGTCATAGCCAAAAACTGTGTGTTTATCCTAATTACTACGGTATGAGGCCAAAATTAAATAAATCTGCTGTTCCATACAAAACTGCAGTAGGTACCGACACTGGGCTAATATATGGGACAACCGTTTTTTTTTCTCGAGATTTCGAAGATGGCTCCATAGTGAAAGTTGTTCAGTTTAATGGTCTGAAGCACCCCTTAAGTATTACAAGGGTGTTTTGTTACACCCTGTATAGTTTATAAATGTAAGTTTGTAATAACGTAGGTGTGTGGTGTGGTGAAGTAACCATGTTCTTCTTCTTATCGTGTCGACTTCAAACTTTGAACAAAGTCGCTAAATAGTACCTTGCCAGTAGTGGGCAACCGATACTGCACCGTCGCTAGCGGTCATGAGCTCCTCTTGCGTACAGGTACAGGGCACGATGTGAGATGGGGCATCGTTTGTGGAGCTCCACACAAGCAACTAACATTTTGCGCATCTGAGAATCCCCACCTGAACACGTTGTCCTTACTGCGACCGACCTGGGTTCGAAGTCGGTTTAACGACTTCCAGGTCGCCCCAGGCAAGTCATGTCCAGGCGGGAGGCTCTCAGACGGTGGCACAAACGGAGTTGGGAGGGACGTTTTTTGTCGCCAAAGAGTACACCTCGCTTGCGCTGGGCCAGTATTTAATGGGTCGACACACTTCATAAAGATGTGTCGGCTTGGCAGCCTTTGCGGCGCAGGAATGAAGCCGTGCATGGGATGTCGTGTGTCGTCCACCATTTTGACTCTCTCTGAGGATCCTGCCACAGCCCTGCGGACATCCGGGGGCGCTATGCCAGCCAGTGAATATGTTTGTTCCAACAATATAAACATCGCGCAGCTGATCACAGGTTATTTAATATTTCTTAACTACAACAAATACTGCACTGTCGAAGAAAACGCCAATGTCGCGCTTACTTGGAATCTGTTACGAGAATGCACTAGAGATTGGTTACGGTACCATATAACCCATAACCGAGGAATTTTGTATCATAAATAATAGGACATTACGAATGTTCCGTACCATAATTAGGGTAGGGTGGTCGACAATGAGCCAAGTGTATACAGTTAGCCACCCCGCCCCGATATCTCAGCACACTTTTCTTTTGTTACGCCCACTGTTAGTGCGTTCACACACGATGACGCACTGACGGAGCGGCAGATGTCAGTCCATAGAACCACACCCGGTGCGTCAATGCGTCACCGTGTGTGCTTCTACGTGCGGTTTCATACAACTCCTTGCTTCACAAATGACGGACTGACGTTTGCTGCTCCGTCAGTGCGTCATCGTGTGTGAACGCACTTAAGCCCACGCGTATAGAATTTTAGAAATATGGCCTTTTTTATTTCGTGGTTCAATTAGTACCACTGGGTGCACACAATGAGCCAATTCCCATTTTTTTAAAACTTCTTTATGCAAAATTCATAAATGCATTGTGAAAATTAGATCAATTTAATTAGAATATCAGTAAAACATGTCTGATTTTAGTCTATAGGAGAAGAACCACAGCCTTCCAAAATTGAGGTGGTTCATTAGCGACCCTAGGCAAAAACAGCGTTTACGTAGAAGCTTCTAAAATTATTCAAATTGCAATAAAGATAAACGGCAAAACAGGCCAAAAATAAAATGGAGTACAAATCAACGAAATGGTGCTTATTCATAAACTTTGATAGAAAGGGCAAAAACTTTAGTCGAGATGTTTTTGTTACTTAAACATTGTTGTTTTGTTTCCGTACTTTGCCATCGATAGGAAACTTCTGTACCAATACAATAAGCGAGCAGTATCGACATTAAAGCCACGTTGGGGAGAAAATCGTGATCTTGAGAGACCCCTGGCACTCGATGGCGTATCTTGTGTTGCTGTAGAAGGGGCGATCACAAACAAAAGATCTTCGATGGTCAAGTTCATTGCTTAGGCACCGCAAATCTGTCAAGGCCCGCAAGATCAGAACAATATTGAGGCAGTTTGACCTCTAACTTCGCTTTCAACAATCCAAAAAGACTCACGAGGCCCACTTCCTCTCACTCACGTTTATTCATGAGTGTCACACACACAGCGTCCTGTGCTGTTCAAAGAAGAATGCCCGAAACCAGGCTAAAGATGTGACATCAATGCGTCATCATCATTTATATAACAAAAATGTTTGGTCTGAGTTATGAATCCCACTAAATGTATTGGCCCTATGGGAATGGGGGTTTAAAAATAAAATGCAATTTCATAGTAATTTTTTGTAAGGTATGATTGCTTTTGGTTTTCTAACCTATCTATTTTTTAACTTAGGATTTTTTCCCATTATTTAACGACAATTATTTAACGATTTTTTTTGTTATAATAATGCTTAGTACATGTCCTATCTTTAGGTGACAATTTGACCAGACGCAAGTTCAGCCTAACTTTCATAGAATTTTGGGCATGATCTTTTGTCATACAGGTCCCACCTACATAGATTGATGATGATAAAAATGATCTAGTCTAGAATTATTTGTAGTGCGATTACTATAACACGATAACTTATTTCAATAGAGGTACCATTTATTACCCTTGCGTGATTCAAGCCCGCGACATTTGGCATTACGAACTAGGCAATCGAAACGTTAACGTTAAATGCCTGATTTGTTCAGGTATTATGAGTTGTCGCTACTGCTTGAGCAATGTATTGGACCTCTGTCTTAATTTAAAGGCAATAATTCAAAAGTCAGGGAATACCGAAAAGTAAACAAATTTTAAGAAAAAGGCCTTGATTTAAAATTGTACCTGTTTAAAAGGGACGTTCCCGAAAATATTAGCTTTCGAAATTAGGTAAAGGGTTTTGTACTTTAATCTTCTTTTTCTTCCCTCCGGACGGAAAGCGTCAATTCGCATCCCGCTGCGCTAAACGAAGTTGTTGCTTTCCATCTCCGTCGAGAAGAAAAATAGAATACTAACCTCGGACAGTAAATAAGAAAGCCTCAGATCACATGTTTGTTACATGAGATCTGAGACCTTTCTTACTTTCCTATCCTCGGCTTGTAATCTACTATTGTGACTAATCTAATAGAATGATTTACCTATAATTCGCAATGATCTTATCAAAGTTGAATGTACTTTGAGAACATTATAATAAAAAGTTTGCAGCATAAATGGTGCAAGAAATTTCAAATACCGTGTTTTTTTGATAGGTTTTTAATAACTGTTCTAATAATAACAAACTTTTGATATATTGCTTACGCCTCATAGCTTAAAGTGTATTTACTTAGTAATAATTTAAGAAAGTTTATTTAATCATAGTTAAATTTCGAATGCTCCCTACCTGTTAGGGTACAGTATGCGAAGTGCAGAGTAAGGTATTACTGCGTTGCAGATGCTCGTTAGTTATGTACAAAACATTTAGAACCCTTTGTTGTTTATCAAACAGAACTGCAGTATATCCATTTGATACTTAAAATTCATATTTTTCTCGTCCTACATAATATTAACTTGCCCCCCTTGGGCCATGGGCTGGCGACGCCCTTGTCCATGCTTATTAAGGGTTGAACTACACATGGCCGCACGCGATCGCCTTTTTCCATCGCTCCATCCTTTTCTGTCACTCAGGAACGTCATTTGCTAGAGCATAATAAGATAGACGGAACGCGATCGCGTGTCATCGCACGCCGCCGGCGATTGCGTTCCGTCTATCTTATATGCTCTAGCAAATGACGTTCCTGAGTGACAGAAAAGGATGGAGCGACGGAAAAGTGCGATCGTGTGCGGCCATGTGTAGTTCAACCCTAAAACTACAGAAAGTCATATTACTGCGCTTTTGATTAGTAAAAAACCTCTCTTACTAAAATACCTCGAACCGCAGCGGGACATTACTAACTGTTCTTATGCTAAGCATTGACCTTACTACATTTTCAGAAAAGCTTAAGATAAATAGTAAGTTATAGCCCATAGGGTTCAATTGCTGGGCCACAAATGATAATCAGTGGGAATGAGTGAGTACAAGATATAGTACTCTGTGGTACAAGCATAATTATTAATTTATAGTCCAATTAGGTACACATTTTCCGATACAATAAGAGTGGAAAATATCTTAATTGGATAGCTAAAAATACCTGTATACATCTAAATTGAAATTTAGTCTTAAAGTTTTGATTAGTTTAGCCTTTAGCCAGTAGTGCGTGATATTGGATACTCCTCCACATTATAAACTCGAATAACTCATCATCATCATTCCCTTGCCCATTTCCCATTATCTGGGGTCGGCGCGAATAACTCGAATAACTAATAAGTTTAAATTGTTAAATATTATTCTGAACAACATTATTTCAAGTGTTTGTTGGACTTGAATTAAGACCTCGATAAAGCGGTTGGAATTCAAGGTGCGCGTGCGGTACGGTCAAATTATAGCGGATTGCGGTCATGATTTGAGTGCGGTCGCTTTACGTTTATCTTAGGTATTTATATCAAACGATCGAATTCCTTCCAGGATGGTCCGAAACGGTAGCTTTTTCATGTATTCGCTATGAAATGTAAAGTAGGTACCTATTTCTTGATGAGTTTGTCGACTGAACGAACATGTTGGTCACAAGTAAATGACCGGACTTTTCAGCGATAAGACCGCCTTACTTCTATCATAATTGGTTTTGTTTCCTGCTCTGTAGGTAATGTATTTTATGTGTTTTGTGTTAATAATGTACTTAGGTATATATTCGTACATTTATTCATGACAGAAATGTGTTTTTTGATATTACAGTTCATCATCATCATCAGCTTTTGCCCACCCACTGCAGGGTATGAGCGTCCTCCTCATAATACCACTCTTTCTTGTTTTGTGCCAGTCTCGACCAAGTCTTTCCAGCACTCTTTGCAATATCATCATCCCACCTGCTGCTGGACGTCCTTATATCCTGCCTGATCTCAGCATGAGGTAATTACAGTTACTTATATTTTTGTTATGTGATGCTCATATAGTCACAATAAAGATGGGTATTATAGTAGCCTCCAGTCATAACTTAGGCAACGAAAAATTCACAATATTGGGTCAAGAATTTGCTACCCGGTTAAGTAGCGACCGCAGATCGCGTTGCTTCGTTACCTCAGGGAATTCAGAAACAAATTAAAATAGTTTATTATCATGTTACGCATTGAAAATTGTGATAGCACTCGATGCCCTAAGTGTATTATGCCTACTTCAATTTCAGTATCAACGAACTGTTTGGACTAACGCCCGGACAGGTCACGGGGTTCCGACAGATACGAATGAATATTTGTAGCCATCAAGAGAAAAGTGAGCTTTGGTCGGGAACGCCTAGCGGAGAGGTAATAAAAAACTCAAACATGAGTGTACATACCTACATCTTCGACTCCGCACGGATGAAATGTCATGTCAGTAACAGTTTTTCTAACTTATGTTGCTCACAAACGGTGAAGGAAAACATCGTGAGGAAACCTGCATAAGCCCAAAAAGAAATTCTGATGCGTATGTGAAGTTTACCAATCCGCATTGGGCATACATAGTGAACTAACGCCCATGCACCCTCCTTGAGGGTGGGAACACCCAGCAGTGGGACGTATATGTGTATAGATGTTGATGCAGAGGAAACTGCACGTGCTATTGGATTGCAAAGGGCTAACACAGTACCTCGGATCGCCGAAGTCGCCCTCAAAAGTCCTTGGTAACATAAAGCAGCTGATGGGCTTCCTGTTTTTGCACGCGCAAGGCTAGTAGCTAACTAATCACCACGTGTCAAGTGGTTTTAAATGGCTAGCAATTCACCCACAAAACACTTCAAAGAAAACATCATCCCTGAAGGTAAAAACTTCATGGGCGTCCTGTGTTTTAGACATTGACTCCAGGCATTTTGCTTCATAGGCATAGTGCATTTTAGGTAGGTACTTCGCTCAAAAGGGAAAATACTGTTTAACTAAAAATGTTCCGATTTGTGTCAGACCAATTTGTGCGACACCGACAGATTAGCATCTGTGTCTACAGTAGCCTGTAGAAGAATTAAGTAAGTACTAATACATACGTAACTACAGTACGGACACTCTCTGCCCCTCAAAAGTTGTGGCCCAACGCCTTCTTGGTGGTACGGGAGAAGGACGATACGGTAGTGTAGTTCTCTCTCACTTTCACTCAGTATCATTCGTGCTTACCTATCTTGTCAGTTCGACCCCGTTTGTATGAAGTATCCAGGATGTGCCTGAAGATATGCCCTTATTCCACGCCCATAAACCTTTAGTTCCTATCCCAATAGTTAGAAAACTCGGTTAAAGAATTGTAAGATAAAGCTCTAAATCCTAAGCCGAGAATTATCCTCCAGAGAGTTCGGGTTGGCTTTCTGAGACAGGTAGGTTAGGTACCTAAGATACATAAACCTACCAGGAGAGTTATGAGTTTTACTTGCTAAGATTACATTACTTAGTACATTTTACCTTAAGAGCCCCCTTTGTAGTGGAGTTTCGGTATTGGAAACGGTTACCGAGGGCTGGTCAATCTTTGGATGCGTTTAAGTGGTAACTATTTCATCTTTCTCTGACGCAGGATTGAGAACAACTGTTGTGATGTGTGGTAATATACTGACGGTTCTTAAGGAGAGGATCAGTCAGACTATCAAACTGAAAAACTTTTACGGTCGAACCAATGTGGAAATCGTAAAAAAATAGAAGATAATAGAACTGAATTACAGACCAAAATTTACAAATCCGAAACCCATTCGTAGAAATATGAAGATCCTTTAAGAACGAATCATCAAAGTCGTTTCTGTAGTAAATTGAGAACATACATAGGTACGTACGCTTACGTTGTAATCATACGTGTGTAACGGTCAACCAGATACCGACCTTTTAAAAATGCAATCTTTCCAGAGTTCTGTCTCTCTATGTTTAAACCAACTACCTTTAACTGTAAATAAGTACATAACAATATCGCACTTAACGTCCCAACTATACGTCTTATATTCGTATACTTACAGTATCAAAGGGCGGATTGTAACAATTATTGTCCCGGGACTCGTAAAAAGAGATTGCTTCCAGTCCTACGACGTTTTATTGACTTATTAACATCGATATCAGATCGTAACACTCTATTCTTTGATCTCCTTCAAATGGTCTCACGCTATTTCGTTGCTTTGGTAAAAAGGGCTTTTTATTTTCAATACTATTATAAAACTGGAAAATAGCAGTCTGTTGTACGCACCACGGCGACAGATCAACCTACCCATAGGTTGGACCTTATGTCCATGAACATACAGTTCAACTATGGGTAGGTTGATCTGTTGCCGTGTGTACTTTAAAGGTGTTCCCTAAGAATCCTCGGATAAAATCAGGGCATTTGTCTTGGCTAGAAGGGAACACGGCCGGTGGACCAAAGCAGTTTTGGAATGGTGGCCAAGGGTGGGAAGGAGGTCAGTAGCTAGACCTCCAATGCGTTGGTCGGACGACATAGTAAGGGTTGCGAGTCAGATTTGGATCAAAATAGCACAGGACCAGTTGCCCCAAAAATATTCACCATCCTGTACAACCTAGTCTGCTAACAGAATTTTTGAGAGTTATGCGGTTATTAATTAAGCTAAAGTTAATCATTATAACGGGTTAAAATGATTTAAGATTGAAAAATTTGTCTCGGGTGGGACTTGAACCCACGCTCTTCCAATCCGGGTAATTTGATTCGAAATAGCACAACATGGCTGTAACATGTTTATAATCAATAATATTATAACGGGTTAATCGTTAAAACGCGGTAAGAACCCGTTATAATGATTAACTTTAGCTTAACCTAGTCTGCTGTTGAAGATGGCCTTGGCCTATAAAAATAAAAGCCACCTCAGTCGGTACTGTGCTTCTTCCTTACGTATATAGATTTTCATTCCCTTTCAGCTACCTTAGGTAAATCGTCGCCCCATAGTGTCACCCAACACTACTCACGCAATACTCAGAGTCACGCAGCACTTCTGCGCTGCAAAAAGTCGCAGTGTGTAAAGGGTCCTAATCTAATTACCTCAGTGTTGCTTAGTCTAAATTTTAGACTATAAAATATACCTATGTAATTTTTATTGTTTCTTGTAATCAATACAATCCATGTATAGGTATTTAAAAATATTATAATTTAATAATTCATTCTCACTTATCATGTAACAATCGTACTAACATGCATTGCGTGAACCTGCAATTGGTTCTACACTTTCATTATTAATAATTATATCCATTTACCAGAAATGGAGTTAATATTAAATTCCACTTTATTTCGTTTTTGGATTGCTTAATCCTCAATAATTTTATCTGAAGTGTTTTCTTCTTTCTTCCCCAGCATTTCATTGGTGCATGCTTCACTCATTTCTTTGAAATACGAACGATTTTCCGCTGTACTAAAAACGTCGACCAATTCCTCTGTGAAATAATAAAGAAAATGATTAGAGACATTATGTAACTTTGGTTTAGAGTTGAAAGTACAAAAATGTGTTATAATTAAAAGTGCAATTAAAACAGCCACAGTTCAGTTTGTCAGGAATTGAACCATAACTCAATAGCTTTTCGATCGATATTTATTTCGCAGAGTTTCTAAATAATCTCGTTTATTTTAGATGTAACTAAATTATTCATGCATTTATCCCAGCCCGTAGTTGCATAGCGGAGTAACTTTCAACCTATACGTGGTGTAAGGAAAAGTATCATTTTCCTTTAAACCCATAGACATATTACTCTCGCTAGAGTTTAAGTCTATGTTTAAACCGCATACTCATATCAAACTGAACAAATTTTACTATGGAGGCAAACATGTCAGAACAAAAAAAACAACAGCTGTCTCATACATTTGAGTCGAGTAGGCTCTGCAGTTTCGATTGATTGGTTGACTGACGCCCATACAACCTTTCTGAGGGTTAGGCATGTAGGTATGTGCCCTGCAGTGGGACTTAAATAGGCTGTGATAATGACGGCTCTTTTTTCGCGATTTAGATATTGGCTCCATAGTGAAAGTTGTTCAGTTTAATGGTCTAAACTCTGTTCGATATGACACGCATTTAATTTGACACCCTTTATCAATGACAATGTCAGAATTTGACATTTGATGTTTGCCGTTTCTCTTCCCAGCTTCGAGTTAAAAGAGAAAGCCGGTGATTTTTTTTACCTAAAAGAAACATACTTACCGAATTATACTTAAAACCACTTACCATGAAGACTAACTAACGATCTCTCATTCCCTCCATACTCGCTCGGCAACACATCTTTAGGTACAAACTTCTGTAGCGTATCCATAGTTTTGTGTACATGCACTCGATCTATTAATTTTGCGCTTAGAACTTGTTTGATGAGCCAAACTAAACCGTTTATTATTCTGGACGCTGATATTATGTGTAGACCTTTCACTCTCACTCCGTAGGCTTCCTGAAACATTATTGACAGACATTATTTTCCAACTTCATAAGGGTTGAGACACATTTACCGACGGCGACCGACGGCCGACGAAATATATTCTTAGTCTATGGTCAGCCCATACAAAAATTTCATCGTGCGCCGTCGACGCAGACCCTTGTATGTATACCTACCAACGTAAAGGCCTACACCGCCTTGTCAGAGTAAAGTTACAAAACAATCAATATGTCAATCAAAGCATCGTCTCCTCTATTGACCTTTTTAAGATTGTGTCGCTCGTGAAACAAATACAGGTCAAGATCAGACACAATCTTTGCCCAGCAATACTACTGACCCTTGAGGATAACCCCGTACCTTCTAGTACCCTACCAACAAAAACAACTACTAGGGTTGGAAAGTTATTGCACACCTAAGGTAGTTTTGAATAACCGTCGTGCCGTAGTTTCACTTGTCCCTACATTAACATTCTAAGAAATACATAGTCCTTCTTAATGCTGACAGTTTTATAAGGGGATGACCAGACCATGAAAATTAACAGCTTTCTCTATGGGACCAACATCGAAATCGCGATTAAAATAATCTGCTGTCCCATACATTTGGCTTGAGTAAGTTTGCAATTTTGTATGGAACACCTGATGTTCTTTTATGATTTCGATGTTAGTGCTATGGCACGAGAAAGTTGTTCAGACTAGGACTGTCTGATCGTCCCCTTAAAAAAGTGTTAGCATATTGAGAGGACCCTATAAATTCTCATAGTATAGGTACTTACTATAAGAATGGCGGATATTTTGCGCAATTCACTAAGATGAACTCTCTTGGCTACTTCTATTAGACTAACATCAGACATATCTACGATGGTGATGACTCCATTTGAATAATCATGCACTTTTATGTATTCGAAAATCTGTAAATAGTAAAAAAAAAACATGTTAGACACAGGTATCGATTCGGTATTGCCACGACTTACTTAACTAAATTTATTCCTGTCATTTTCTAACATTCGACTAAGAAAAGAGACTGACTTTAGTGCTGTCAAAGTGACGCTACACCAAGAATATTATATAAAATTTTTGCGCTACACGCCCAAAAACGCCTTAAATAAGATGGCGTGCATTATGATGCCATCTTATTTTGGGCGTGTATGACAGGATTAAATTTAGTTAAATTAAGTCGTGGCAATACCGAATCGATACCATAATGTTTTGAAAATTGAACCTTGCTATGGCTACTTGCAACTAATCAAATAAGCAACAGTTTAGTTTATCAAATGCGTCGAAACGCGCGCTTTGTTTGAACTATAAAATTATACTAAAAATAAAGTATTGTGTTATAAAAAAATGCATTCAACTAAAAAATTTTTTTGAAAGATGAGTTTAGTTATAAGTATTTTTTTTTTAATTAGAAGAGAAAAATAAAATATAATACCGGATGTTCTTTTTTCCGTTCAGAAACTTTCAGTCAGGCGCGGTTCAGACCATCAAACTGAACAACTATGAATTCGTTAAAAAAGTCGGCTGTCTTATGTCTACATTTGAGTCTAGTAGGCATTGCAGTTTAGTTGAAACAGCTGATTTTATTTTGCGGTTTCAGGTTTGGTCCAATAATAAAAGTTGTTCAGTTTGATGTTCTTAACCACCACTTAAAGTTTCGGAACGGTAAAAAAAGCCTTCCGGTATTTTATTCTTTGAATTGTTATAAATCAGGTAAGTTTTATTTTTACCCTACTGTATTCCATTTCTGGACAACGGCTTTCCTCTTCCTCCTCCATGCATCCCTCCTTATCTGAGGTCACCTCCATACCACCACCTCCAACTATACTCGTCAGGGTAGTGAGGGCAATTACTTTTTATGCAGAGTTATATGGGACGAAGTGGTAAAAATTGTTTAGAGGAAACTATAGTTACCTAATTTATAACACTTACGATTATTAAAATCCTAACAAACTGGAGAACAAGCGTTGATTCAAATTTATTGCCGCAATTTCTTAACACTAATATTCTGTTGTGGTCCTTCGTTAGCCTTGGAACCACTGCGTACGAGCTGTAAAAAATTTCATACAATTAATTTATTATCAGCATAGCATAAGCATATGCTCACGACTATATTCCCCGAGGGGGTAGTCAGAGATATTCTGAAACCTCAGAACATCCACGTTTCACCAGTAGTACCGAAACACTGTCCAGTGTGTGTATGTGGGGTGAGCCCGTCGCCACTTATAATGGACAGTGGGTACAATACATGCCTCGAAAATTGAAGCATGTAGGTGTCCTCACGATGTTTTCCTTCACCGAAAAGCCAATGGTGTTACAAATCGTACATAAATTCCGAAAAACTCATTGTTACGAGTCGACGTGGACGGGGATCTAACCATCACTTCCTGCACGTCAGGCAAGGTTACTCGCAACTGGACCTCCACGGCTCGGCCTCAATTTATTATCAGATTTGTCTTTATCATGGGAGTATGGAAAGATTGGCGAATACTCAACTGACAAGAGCGTAGATCTTGAATAAGATGATTATGATGTCATAGTCATAATTTAACTATTGTATTTGTGTTATATGTAAGGTTAGGTACAACATAAAAAGAAAGATATCTAACAATATCGAATATAAAATAAAACCATTAGAATTTTTCAAAAAAGGTAAATTCCAAGCAATTTACTTTAACTTTCGTTAATTCAGGTGATTGTGACAAGGTTCTAAATGTAACTAACTGTAGGTTTTAATGAAAAGCCTACTTTGCAAAAAATAATAGCGTTAATTTTGACAAGAATCCAAGCAAGTGTTCTTTACAAGGCAACAATGTTGTTTATCATTTGGCTATAATTCATGCTTTGTTATTGCTTGTGATAAAAATGATAATAAATAATGTCTTATCGTCTTTTATCTCATCATCAACTATTAAAACTCAGTCAATGTCAAGTATATTTATTTGTGAATTCTGTTCCGGTATCGCGTTCATTTGTTGAGTGGATCGTTTTGTAATGCATTGGAGATTTTGTAAACATTAGCTTTGCTGCTACTTTTACGAATACGAGTAAGATAGGGACTAGGCCATACTCCATAACGTCTTTCCAATAGAATATGTTAATCCGTTCCGTTCCCTTTCCATTCCGAGTGACTCACCAGCCAGCAGTACTGCTGCAAGGACGCAAAGATGACAGCTATATGAGGGGGGCCAGCGCTGCAGCTACTCCGTAGGGGAGCTCGCGAGCTCAGAGTATTGCAATGCATGCAATCAAGCGTGTAGTTAGGCTTGGAACATTACCTCTAATTCGCCTTTTAATCGTTTACATGACAATACTATGTTCACACGAACTGCCCCTCCGAGCTGATGCTGCACTTGCGTCCTCGATATAGACATCGATCTTCTGCCCGAGGCACCAGTGAGCCTATGTTAATTACTACTTACTACTAGTGGTCACATTTTTATGTACTTGCATAGCGATGCCGATAACATACTTTAAAAAATTTTGTTTATTAGTTCGATTTAATCAGTGTAGGTACCTAGGTATTACCACAGCATAAATTATTTACAAAATCGGGGAGGTGATTCATCTTCAGACGGTATTACTGGTTGTAAGGGCTTGGTCAGCGACCAATAGCTACTGTGACCTTTATAGATCTATTGTAGCTGTCGACGGTATTACTGAAGAACCTCCCCGATTTTGTAAAACGACTAAAATATTACGGTTATATTTTTAAGTCTTGTTGCAGTGTTTATGACAATGTAGAAAGGCTTAGAAACAATAGAGTTAACGTGGGTTCGGCCACCAGGATCCCCTAGCCCGATTCCCCAGGGGGGATCTGTGAACCTCATCAGTTCATAAGAAACCCCCAAACCATATGGGTAAAAAAGCCTCTAAATTAATTAAGTTAAAATTAAGAATAAACTTACACAATCCCATCGAATTCTTTGAAATCTCTTCTAAAGTCGAAATCTCCAAAATACTCTGGCAGCAAAGTCTTGACAGTACACGTTTTGTCCAGCCTCGCCTTTGCCCGTTCCATTATTCCTTTGCATGATATCAGAGTCATCTCCAGATAGTGTTTGGCTAAAAAAAGTTGTAATTCAATTAAAAAAAAAAAAGTTATTTGTTATGCTAGGCTGCAAAGTTGTTTTTTGGCGCGAGTACCTACTTGTATTGAAACCTGAGCAAGCGAAGGATTCTAAGATTGAACCACGAGCGAAGCGAGTGGGTTCAAATATAGAATCCTGAGCGCATCGAAAGTTTCAAAGGTACGAGACGCAGAATAACTTTGCTGCCGAGCGCACACAACTTTTCACCTCACAACGGCAAGGAAAATGCTGGCTGAATGAAAGAAAAAAAAAGAAAAAAAAAAACATATCAGCGATGTTTTGGCGCATTACGGCATAGACAAATATTGAATAGAGAGATTCGAATTTTAAAAACTCTTTCCACGCTAGCGGATAAAATACACTTTTGCACTCAGATTTCGAATGATAAAAAGATTCTTTCCGAGCTTGTGAGGTGAAAAGGTATTTTGTGAAAAATTTTCTGGAAGAAAAAAGGCGTGGTGGTCCAGTGGCGAGTACCTAACCATGCCTGCCGTGCAGGAGGCGATGGTTCGATCCCCGTCCAGGCCGACTCGTACCGATGAGTTTTTCGGAATTTATGTACGATTTGTAACACCACTGGTTTGTTTGCTCCCATAGTAAAAGTTGTTCAGTTTGATGGGTGGACTCTTAGTTTAAAAGGATGCTAATGATATCATTTCACCCTGTATAAACAACAAATAATGCTAAAGAGATTTAAAACATTTGACTTGTTTGACAAACACGCTGAGTGCTATGGCATTTTAAACTTTCGATTCTCAATTTTACTAAATAATGATAGTGAAAACTTACGGTTATTGTGTGATAAATAATAAATAATAATAAAGAAAATTGTAATATTTAGTCTCTTTCTTAATAAAATAGCAGTAAATTCCTCTAAAATATAAAAGCTAATAATATACACAAAAGTGTGAAATGCACAATTAAACATGTTGTTTGTGTACAAAAGTAATAAGTGATGCCTTTTTTATGATTTTTATATTTTTACCGTATCTTTTGAAAATTCTCATCTTATAAAAGTAAGTTATAGCCTATAGAATCCCACTGCAGGGCAAAGGCCTCCGCTCACGAATAAGGGTGAGAGGGAGTGGGCCATACTCCACCACGCGGGCCCAGTGCGTGTTTGTGGAGGCAAGGTAGTGGTCAACTTGCTGTCAGAGAATTTTCAAGTCGCCTCAATAGGCCTCTGACCTGGCTTAACGAATAGTTACAACGCCATCTGATGAAACTATCCGAGACCAACTGCTTAACGTGCCTTCTGAAGCACGGAAACGCTCGAGATGAAATACCACTAAACGGGTCACCCATCCAAAGACTGACCGGACCTGACGTTGCTTAACTTCGGTGATCGTTTCCAATACCGAAGCTCCACTACGCCAACGAGCGCCTCATCTTATATTTATGTTAAAATTAATAAAGATAAATACCCTACCTAAGTATAGGCAGTATATATACACGATTCCTATACACAGTTTTAAGTTTTGGCATACTGAACTTTTGAAAGAATAAAAACGCTTCTCCTGAATAATTAATAGATATGCACTTAGCACATTTGTCTTCTAGACCATCGGTGTAATAGTTATTATCGATGTAATAATATCGTGTTATGTTGTAGTTAAAATGATATGAAATAATAACAAAAACATTCAACTATCAATACCTAATGTTACCGTAAATCATCGTTATGTCGATCATGAACATTATTTAATTAATTTATGTAATTGGTACACTTATTAAAATAATACACTAAATTAATTAATTAATACTTGTGTAGATGGATTCATGACAACATAACATCGAAACGAATAATCGACTTGTCAGTCCAACACGTGTTCCGATAATAATGTAAACATAAAGGAATAATATTACTTTGTTTCAACATAGTCATTGACTCTTTACAATTTACCCAGTAAATAAAATAGAAAGATAATCTTTAGTTAACTAGGTCGATTTCTGGTTTGTTGTCTTAATGCACCAACTAAGCAGTAGTGCGTCTTGATTGAAATAGTTTGCTATACTATAATACAGGGTGTAAGGGACAGCCCTCCGCAAACTGAAACGGTAAACACAGACCATCAAACTGAACAACTTTCACTATGGAGCCTACCTCAGGGGAACGCAAAAAAAAATCACCTGTCCCATACATTTGAGTCGGGTAGGTACGGCAGTTTTGTATGGGACAGGTGATTTTTTTTCGCGTTTCCTGAGGTAGGCTCCATAGTGAAAGTGGTTCAGTTTGATGGTCTGAGTTCACCGTTTCAGTTTGCGGAGGGCTGTCCCTTACACCCTGTATATAAACTAAGAGTCTACCCATCATGCTGAACAACTTTTACTATGGGAGCAAACAACTTTTACTATGGGAGCAAAGCTGACTGTAAGTCAGTAATCAGTAATATGTCTTGCATTTCTTAATTACTTATTTACCTGAACATTTAACGTAACGTTGTGGTCTGAAAGAGGATGTAGTGACAAAGATAGAGAAAGGTATGTTGAGATGGTTTGGTCATATGGAAAGAATGGATGAGTGCAGATTGACGAGTGCAACCTATAAGGCAAGCGTAAGTGGAAATGTTGGAAGGGGACGGCCTAGACGTACATATTCGGACCAAATTGGCGACGTGCTTAAGAAGGGCCAGGTCAGATCTACCCGAAACCGACGAGCATGCATGAAAGGACTAATGAATGTGGAGGAAGCTAGGGAGGTTTGTCAGGATCGTAGCAAGTGGCGTTCCGTTGTTTCTGCCTACCCCAGTGGGAGACAGGCGTGAGAATATGTATGTATGTATGTATGTATGTATGTTTAACGTAACTTAGTGGTTTGTTTTGAATAGTTAATGTCTAATTAACCCACGGTTAGCACTCATACGATATCAATTTTAATATTGATAATGTGTTAAGTAGTTTAAGGAGCCAAGGTTACATAGATAACGTAGTAAATAAGATTAGATCCACTTTGGTCTATGATCAAACATTTCGGGTCAATCAGGTGATCACAAAGTCAAGTCAGTTAAACGAAAATGACAAATATTAGAGGAACTAAGATTGACCTGATGATTTTTGCTCGACTTTGGTCAATAATTATAATCAACAATTTTGGTGATTTTTGGCACAGTCACCTGATGTGGACTGTGGAAAAATGGACAAAATTGTTGATAATTATGATAATGAATGATGATGATTATTATTAATTTGGGTACCCATTGTTACGCATAACAATAGAGGAACTATCTAGCATAATGCGCGGTTTTTAAATTGTTACCTTCACGATTTTGTTAGTTCCTTAGAGAAAGTTGATTAGGTTGATAATCTGCAGTAGACAAAAATAATGGCCAATTTCAGTTAAAGATTATTTAATATGTATCGCGAGCACCAATCGGATGTCTAAGGCTTGCCACATACTTGCGGAATTATTCCGGACGGAATTACGATTTCGCATGGGATATGAAATTCCGTTCGGAATTCTGGAGGTGGGAAACCAGTACGAAATCCATTATTGATTCGGAATTTCGTATGTGTTTGGCAGGCGTAAAAGCGCCGATTCCGTTTTCGTCAAATCTAAAAACGAACTCTGTTTTAAATAAAAATCTGATTTTAAAGCTAGGTATTTTGTATGACAAAACATAGATTTGAAATCGTAACCTATATGTCGGCTGCCAGATGGACTGATGTGATGATATTGGTTAGATAGCTGGAATTGATACCCTAGGTACTTACAATGTGAAAGACGTTTTGAGAATTTGAATTGATAGACTTTTATGAAGTCAATGTTCGTTTAGGTATGTACCTACAACAAACTAACATCTTCGGGGTTATTGCGATTGTCAATGAAATCAACAGACAAGCCTTTTTTTTTTGCTTTACCTTCTATGTGACAGTTTGTTTCCGTTCTACAAATTGTTACTTTTACTCTTCTTTTACTAATATTGGGAGTGACGTGGCTGAGGGGGTGGCAAGAGGACGTCTCGTGCGTCGGCTTGCGATTTTGACAGCCACGTGGCTCCGCCGTTTTATGGCGGTTTCTAGTGTGTTTTTGTTTAAAAACGGGGCTTTGAGATCGCCATATCCTATTGTACCGTACAATATCTAATGAGTATATCCTAAACACTTGACACTGGCGAAATCTAACAAGGAAACGCCATTAATTAAGAATAGAATAGAATACTAATATTGGGAAACGCCTCATTGGTACACATTGGGCAGACAGAAAGCTAACTAGTTAGATATCTGAATATTTTTCTGTTTTAATATGGATCGAAGTCTGTAAATAATGTTTGGAAAATACATAGAAATGTTTTGTGTTTAGTTGCTAACTTTTGTTACGAGCTGAAATACCGTTTTCAATAGTATATTATGGTAAATAATAGAACGCAAAAGCTGAAAACCATTAGTACAGAATCAATGATATATTCATTGTAGGTACCACATTTAAAGCAAATAAAAAGATGTATTGATTGAAATTTATATTATTTTCTCCCCTCGGACGGAAAGCATCAATTGTCGTCCCGCTGCGCTAAACGAAGTTGCCGTTTTCCACCTCTGTCGAGGAGAAAAATAGTATACTAAGACTAAACTCGGACAGTAAATAAGAAAGCCTCAGATCACATGTTTGTTGACCTTGAGATCTGGGACCTTTCTTACTTTCCTGTCCTCGGTGATTTCGACGTTATCTCCATAGTGAAAGTTGTGTAGTTTGATGGCCTGAAGCACCCCCTTTGATACGTAACGCTTTTTGATTTCACACTCTGTACTTATACAAGGTGTTACAATAATACAAATAAACATTTAAGGGAAAGTTGTTCCGTTTGGTGGTCTAAACAACCCCTTAAAAATTTTAAATGTTTAATTTTACTTTTGTAACACCATATATAAATCCAATTTGATTTCAAAAACACACCTTAGTAAGTTATATTACCTACGCTTATAGCTACCTAGATTTTATATCAATCTGTTTTTTTTTTTCATTTCATAATACCTAAGTAACTAATTATCAAAACAAAAACTCACAAAAATCTTTTTTAACAAAATGATCCTGCTTTTGTACCCACTCATCCAAAACTTCAACTGCTTCTTTTATCTTTTCTTTATCAAAACCGTTCATCTTTCTAACAACCCTCAAAGTGTCGTGATGAAACTTCAAAACGCTATCCTTTGGCGTACACTCCATCGTAAAAGGTAACCTCACTTTAAAAATGTCCACAACAATGATAAATTTAGTTTGGCCTTGGACGAAACTTGAAGTGAAACTCCAACGAATGCACCTTGTTAAAAAATACACGAAGGTATTTAAACCAAATTTTAAACACTCGGTGTAGAAACAAGTAATCTTGGTACTTTTCGCGGATATCTGTGAATTGTGATTAAATAATGTTATCGCGCTTTGTTACGTTTATCACAGGTTTGGCTTAGTGCTGGTAAGAGACTGACATTTGAACATCGGATACCGTATGAAGTATTAAACAGTAAACAGGTTAGGTATATACTCCTACGTAATCGGCGACGCAAATTGAAGTAAGATGTGTTTGCTATTGCATTATGTACAGAAAATACTCTGCCGTACTTACTAAAATAATAAGATTTGGAGTTATAGCTTGTTTCACCACTTTTGGATAAGTTCCTGTTAGCTTATCTGACAGCTCGTTTGACATTTAGGTATTTTGTATGAAAAATATGTCAATCGAGCTGTCAGATAAGCTATTCGGAATTTTATTCAGATTTGGATAAGTTCCTGTTAGCTTATCTGACAGCTCGTTTGACATTTAGGTATTTTGTATGAAAAATATGTCAATCGAGCTGTCAGATAAGCTATTCGGAATTTTATTCAGAAGTGGTGTAACAGGCCCTTGATGAAGTATATTATGATATCACTAAATGAGCGCGCGTGACATAGGTATAAGTATTATTTTCTCCTCTCCGGACGGAAAGCGTAAATTTTCGTCCCGCTGCGCTTATTTAAGTTGCCGCTTTCCACCCCCGTCGAGGAGAAAAATAGTATACTAACCTCGGGCAGTAAATAAGAAAGCCTCAGTTTGTTGATTTAATTAAGTAGGTATATATTATGAGATCATTACATGCGATCTGAGACCTTTCTTACTTTCCTGCCCTCGGTGTGTAATCTACTGTTTATGACCTATTTCATACCGCTTCTGGGCTAGGGCGCTCTTTACTCTTTTTTACCACGCTTGTGTTTTGATTTCACCCTCCTTCTGGGTGTAGTCGGGTAAATAGGGTAGGTACGAGTTAGGTATGTTTGCTGTAACATCAAAATTAAAATATTCAATTCAATTTTTTATTATATATTTTGTGCTTGTCTAAATAAATTTATATATTACTCAATTCTTTAAATATTAAAAAAAAAAAAGAATTGTCTGAAATATTCAAGAAATTCTCCAAGAGTTCATAGACTTTAGTTTTTTATGTTGCAATCACCCCACAAAACTCTGAAAACGCTTTTTATCAAATCCATAATGGCTTGGAAGCAGTCAAAGTACGTAGGACTTACCTACTGACTTAAATGAAATTTGAAAATTAAGTACCTATATAGCTAATTGTTTCAGGTAGGTAGGTACCTAATTATATTCCTACTTACCTCAAACATGGAAATTAACTAACACTATTAACTATTAATTGCTATTGTGTTTGTTTCATACGATATTACAAAGTCATATTATTTTGTTTTATTGATTTGTTTCCACAAATTTAACTGTTGCTATAATATACTAAGGGCCTGTTTCACACCTTCTGGGTAAGTTCTTGTTAGCTTATCCGACAGATAGTGTGGTATATTTTGTATGAAATTATGTCAAAACATCTGTCGGATAAGCTAACAAGAACTTATTCAGAAGTGGTGAAACAGGCACTAAGTCCTTTTATTACATCTACACTAATATTATAAAGAGGTAAAGTTTGTAAGTGGATGTAGGAGGCGTAAACTCTGAAATTAATATTTATTTTACCAATATTTAGACGGAATATTTAGAGCTCGGTGGCGCGTTGCGGAGAGGTATGGACTCTCAATCAAGAGGTCCGGGTTCGAATCCGCAAGGACAACATGCCACGTACCAATGAGTTTTTCTAACTTATGTAGTTACGTATTACCGACTGCTCTCGAACGGTGAAGGAAAACATCGTGAGGAAAACCTGCATAATATGCAGACGAAGAAATTCTGTTGCATATTATGTTTAGTCTACCATCAATCCGCATTGGGCATGCGTGGTGGACTAACGCCCAAACACCCTCCTAGAGAGTAGGCCTGTGCCCTGCAGTGGGACGTATATGTAAAGGCTAATGATGATGATATTTAGAATGGATCTTCAGGGTAGACATAAGCTGTATATTATCCCGATAGCATAGCTAGTTAGGTACCTATAAATGTGATAGTTTGTGACGATAATGTTTGCATTTTTTTGACTTAATCACGCTTAAACGGCTGAATAGGTTTCAATAAAACTTGGCAACTAGATAGCATATTATGTGTTCAATTATTACACAGGGTCCAACTTAAGAGGATGATCAGACCATTAAACTAAAAATGTTAGTTATGGGAACAACATCGAAATCGCAAAAAAATTATTAAGCGTGTCTCTTGGGTCTAGTTTTTTCACGATTCTGATGTTGGTCCGATAGAGAAAATTTTTCAGTTTTATGGTCTGATCATACCCTTAAAAAACCGTCAGCTTATTAAGAAGTACCCTGTATTGGATACATTTTAAAAGTCAACACAGACGAAGTACAGTCAGCAGCAAAGAGATGTATGCACTTTTACTACGTCGTAGTATAAAGATGTATCCACTTTAGTACTACATCTTTTGCATGAGGAGGGATACATCTTATTGCTGCTGACTGTACCTAGCAGGCATAGCTAGTACGTTTGATTAAATAATATTACCTTCCACACTTGTAGTAATGAAGCCTTAGAAACAACTTTGAATTTTGAAGTAAAACTAGAAAATTCGAAGGTAAGAAAACTCTTACAAAGTTTCCAATCTCCAGGGCATTTTTCGCTTTATCGCGACTTCTACTTCTATACATTTTAAGGGCAGTGGTTAAGTGTTAGTTGTGGGGGTAACATCGTAAAATTATTTATTTATACGACCCAATTTCGTCGGTATGCGGTCGACAAAGTATTTTCGGGTCTTATCGAGACCGAATCAAGGGTCAATGCTTCAGCGCACACTTGCCTTTGGATGGTGTTATACGATTAATTTCATGCGAATTGTATGCTTTCTGTTGTTAAGATATTAAGTAATTAATTATTATTGAAATGATGAATTTATTATTAATTATTATTATTAATTGTTATTATGAATTTTTAAAATTATTATTATTTTTATTAACTTTTATTATTTTTTATTAGCTTTTATTAACTTTTATTAATTTTTATTAATTTATTATTAAGTATGACCATGTGTCCGAGTTTCAGGCCCAGCTGAAATGGCTCCTCGTACGCGATCGTAGGAATGTCCATATCCTCTGTCTTCTTTACAAAATCCTACACACCCTTCATATCCTAACTATATATCTCCGTGAACGTTTCTCTTTCTCCTGCCCTCCTGACAAACCTTGTCGATCCCACAACCGTACCTAACTTAGTATCCCATCCCACTCCACCGACTTCTACTCCTACTCCTTCACCATCCATGCCGCTCGGCTTTGGAGCTCACTCCCCACAACGCTTTTCCTTATACCGACGACACACCAGTACGCGCCATTAAGCGACATTTTTCCTAGTAGACGCATATTCACGTTCGGCACCGTACGTTCCGTAGGTTTGTCATTCAAATCATTACACTAAGAGCTTCGCTCGTCCCCAATCATGTCTTCGTTGCATAAGTGCCTTGGCTACCTGGCACGCCTCCATAGAATAGAATAGATATCCTACCACAAAAACAGCATCATACAGGCTGGATCGCGTCCGTTCGTCTGTCATATCTTTAAAGGCCTGTATCATTGGAACTGTAATAGGTTGCCGGTTAAGATTTCCGGTATTTCCACAGTATCTATAATAATGCTATTTTTGGTTAATATTTATTACGTCAAACTTAGTGTAATTTAAGTGCAAGGTGAAACAACAAATAATCAAAACCAGTCAAATCTGAGTCAGGCTTGCACTATGAATCTAACTATTTACACACCTCTCTTACGACCTCCAACTAAATGAAATAAAAACATTCTTGTGATTCCAAATATTTTGCATAAACCGGTCCACATAACAAGGCCTATAATGAGCCGTAACGTTCGATAGCTAACTTGGAAATGGCCAGGTAAGCTTTCGTGTTCTCTGTTATATTATACCGACCATGTTTGTAGTTTCTCTCCTTATTTTCTTTTTTGAAGTTTGGGCACACACGCGATTTGACTATGTTCGTTTTTGAATATGTGACCTAACAAAAGTTAAGTGATTATAGTTGCCATGATATTTATAATTTTATTTGTGATCCCATAAAAGCAGAAGTTAAATGTATACCTACCTAGTACCACAGTTACTGTAAAAATATAGGCGAAAGACCCAATTCAAAAAGAGCCCTTGGGCAATTCGCACCATGATCCGAACCGAGCGCGGCGCGAAACGCCCCACTACCCACCCTGCTCCGAAGAAAAATTTTTTTTTTCGTGATTTCTATCTGACTTCAATAGTGAATGCTGACTAGTTTTATGGTCGCACCCCCTGAAGTATTAACGCATTTAAGTTAACACCATGTATAGAGGGTGATTCTTATACACTATACAGTTTGCGACCGTTGCGCGACCGCTGTCGCAAGCTGTCGTAAACAAAATAACGCTGGTCTGTAAGAGCCCCTGTAAATAGAAACTAAAAAAAAAAATTATTTTAGTTTAGTTCTATCTACATATCGCTCCTCTATTTTCGGAGACACCTTTAGGTGTGAGGGACCAAAATTTCATGTTTCTGTCAGTCAGACAGTCACGTAACTGTTTTATAAGTATGGATGATCTAAACTAGTATAAAACTGTAACATAAGTGTGTCTGTACATTGTAGATATTTGCATGAAAAAGATTACGATATGGTTTTTAGGTATCCCTGACTTCAAACCAACCTTTTTAGAATTATTGTCTGTATGTTTGTTTGTCTGTTTGTATGTTTGTAACAGCATCAAGCAAAAACTACTGAACCGATTTTGATGAAACTTTTTTGTTTGAAGGCTTATGATCTGACTTAAAATCTGGTATATAATTTGTGCGGACGAAGTCGCGGGTTAACTCTAGTATTTATTATAATTATACTCTGATAGCAATAAGTTAACTAATAACTCATCGATCAATATGGATACACTAATGCTCACATGCATGTATTTATGCTCACGACAATATTCCCAAGAAGATAGACAGAAATTTTAAATAAATCACAATTAATAATATCCACATTTCACTACCTGAGAACAGATAACTCATCTATTTAAAACCGAATTAAAAGATAACTAAATTGAATTGTCACTTTAGTATACTATCGTATGCAAGAATGACGCCGTATGCAAATTAAGTAGGTAATGAATATTCATTTCCGAAACGCCTATGAAGCCGAGCATCGCTTTTCGCTTACCTTCGCTTAAAGTCGCTCATGTGACAAGTAACATTTCTGATTTATGTTGTTTATTTAGAGTGCCGTGTAATCCCAACTTGGAATGGATGGAACAGAAGATTTTGTTCTCACTATTCCAATGTTGGTCCCACAGTGAAAGTGGCTCAGTTTGATGGTGTGAAGCACCCCCCGTAAGTATGACATGCATTTAAGTTTCACCCTGTATACAGGGTTTTAGGGTACACAGTTGCATTACTTTAAGGTGGTTTCAGTCCATACAAAACTTTGACGTAGAACTCGCATAGACGGTATTAATAAAAGTAATGTTTTATGTATGAAAAAATAGCTTACAAAATCTAGATTGCTTGTATCAATTACGAAGATATCAAGCTTTGAAATTATTCATACAACATTTCAAAGCCTTATATATCTTCGTATTTATATTATAAATTGTAAATATTATTTGATACGCGCAATCTAGATTTTCTAAGCTATTTTATTAATTTTATTAATACTGTCTACCAGTGTTCTACGACAAAGCTTTGTATGAAATTGACATCTCTGCAACCAACGCATGCCAAACAACTTTTCCTAAAGAACAATCGCAAAAAATTACAACTTTCCATACAAATGATCGATCAGCTGATTGCATTTAGTATGGAATGTCCAATTATTTTTATGCTCATTTCCAATATGTCTCAGGGAAATATCTTGAGTATCATGGTTACCATCACCCCAATCCAATACTAACTGTTTACCTAAAAATGGTCACTGTATTACAAGCTACGGCTTGTAGTAGCCCCTAAAATGCAATTTAAATTACATTGTAATTTTTGCGATGAGAAATCAGAGCTGATCATTATTATACTTCCTGAATTCCAATAACGTTTATTTTACAACGTTTTCTTGCGTCTAACGAGGACGCTCGTTTTATAAAATTCGAAGCATTTTGTTTCATAGAAAGGCTGTTAAAAGCTTTTCTAGGAAGTCCTTTTACAGCGTAGGTATAGGCGCAAAAATGGTTCCCGAAATTCGACCTCAAAGAGGATAAAAGCGGGTTAATAGGTAGAGCCAATTGGGGGTTGAATTTTCATATGGTGCGGCATACCTGTAGGGGATGCGGAATTTAATTTTTTCTGTGTGTTTTGGCGAGATGTACTGTACTGGTTCTACAGTTTTTTATATTAGAGTTCGCTGTTTTATAACTTTTCATCGTCTTTGAAGTCACGTTTGCAAGTTTTATTATGAGAGATAAGTTTACTTTTTACAACCATCAGCAGCAAGGCTGATTCAGTGTTTATGGGGTGTAGAGCATATCTGTGATGGGGATGGACCAGGTCTGCCTGCATAACGTAAGTCGGTTTAGGAGTCACAGACGTTTGAAGGTAAGTAAAAAATTAACGATCAGCTGCAAGGCTGATCATTATGATCAAAGGTCCGACCTTTGAACGGCTGTAACTCCTAAACCGACTTGCAGTTCATATCAGTTTTTGTACTGTTCACATAGCTATAATGCATACTACAATAATATCATATAATCACCCTTGCAGCTGATCGTTAATTTTTGACTGACCTTCAAACGTCTGTAACTCCTAAACCGACTGACGTTATGCAGGCAGACCTGTAGGGCTATTGTGTAAACTTCCGATTATATCGTTTACGAAATCGATAACGTTTTATGACTGTCCTAGCCAATTTTTAAATAATATTTTGTTTCTGTGATCATCGTGTTCATTATCTGAGATAAATTAACTAAATATTAAGAAGCAAAATCGCCAAGAACTGCCAAAACACCGTGTCGATTTGATACCGATTGAATCGGGTATAGTTACACAATAACCCCCCAGGTCCATCCCCATCACAGAGATGCTCTACACCCAATAAACACTGAATGAGCCTTGCTGCTGATGGTTGTAAAAAGTACACCTATCTCTTATACTATTTGGCCACGAGCGTTTGTTTCATTCGTGCGATTCGCGTTTGAGTTTCTTACGAGGCTCCGCCATCTCTTCTCAACTGTGTTTTTACTCAAAAACAATCCTTGAGATTGGATTACTCCAGCAAACTAATTGGCATTGACAGAGATGCAAATTTTTCTGTGGATGCAGTGCTAATCATCATCATCATCGTCACACGGGCCCACCCTCAGGGTTGGTGTATGGGCGTTAGTCCACCACGCGTGCCCAATGCCGATTGATAGACTTCCACATACGCATTGGAATTTTCTTCAGCGTACATATAGGTTTCCTCGCGATGTTTTCCTTCACCCTTTGAGAACAGACGGTATTACCTCCATAAGTTAGAAAAACTCATTGGTTGGCATTTAGCATGTCGTCCGTGCGGATTCGAATCCCGGACCTCAAGATTGGTTTCCATATGTCTCCGCAACGCACCACCGACGCATGCAGTGCCAATAAGTATAGACAAAAATAAAAAGTTTTGAATATTCATATCAATCCAAACATATAAATACTAATCATGTTTTATCATCATCATCATCGTTAGAATTAAAATAAATTCAACATTAACCCACAATATTACATAGCAACAAAGAATGCTCTAAATTGTTGCACCTGTGTAAAGAAATAAAAATAATCATTTTTGCGTAAACACAGAACAAAATACTTACGTACAGTTCTGGCCATCTTGAGAATACATAAACTCTCAACGATAATATCCATCCGGGTGGTCAGAAATCTTGCTACAACCATCCCCAGCCTCTTTTAAAGTTTTTGCAGCCATAGCATGGTAACATAAATATGAAAAACATAAAAAATTCTTTATTGAAATTTTACAACTTTTAATTTAAGAATTGCGGCAATGGCTCTAAAACTAGTCAAGTCTGAAGGTCCGGAGTCTGAACGTTCGCAGTCACTTTAAACATTTTAAGATAACGATATACCTAGATATATGTTAGGGTGAACAGTTTGTACCCATGGTACTGAACAACTTTCCCCAAGAAACCTGTAGAAAATTCGCAAAAAAAAACACTTTTCATATAAACATTCGATCAGCTGATTGCATTTAGTATGGGAAGTCCAACATTTTTTTACGAAGTTCCTGTTGGTTTCATTGTAAAAGTTGCTCAGTTTCATTGGTACTATCACCCCTTAAAATAATGCAAATCATTGCCCTAACACCCTGTATTTATTAGTAAGTTATATCTTGTAAGATCCTACTGCAGGGCAAAGGCCTCCTCTCACTATTAATAGTGAGTGGGAGTGGGCCATACTCCACTACGCGGGCCCAGTGCGGATTGGTGGAGGCAACTTAGTGGTCAACTTGCTGTCAGAGAAAAATCGCCTCTAACCTGACTTAAGACCCTAACGAGCCTATTGTGCTGCCCTTAATCGTATTTTTTTTTATTTCTGTACAATTAAACAACATTTCCAAAAAAAGTAAGTCACATTGTAGTACTGATTGGCTTTCAACTTATCGAAACAATTATCTTTAAAGCCAAAAGTGGGCACTTTTGGCGGTTTTATAGTAGATTACACACCGAGGACAGGAAAGGTCTCAAATCTGAGGCTTTCTTATTTACTGTCCGAGGTTAGTATACTATTTTTCTTCGCGACGGAGGTGGAAAGCGACAACTTCGTTTAGCGCAGCGGGACGAGAATTGACGCTTTCCGTCCGGAGGGAAGAAAAAGATAATAACTACAAACTTTATAAAAATAAATCCGTTGTGACCCGATAAATTGAAAATCACATTCTTGTTTTTTGGAAACATTGTTTAATTGTTAAGAAATACAACAATACAATTGGGGGCAGCACAATAGGATAAGTTACCCTGCCAACTGGCCAAACTAACTGGGACCATCAGACTAACGTGCCTTCTGTGGCACGGAACGTAGTAACGTTAATCCTGTGGCACGGAGACGCTCGATATGAAATACCACTACAACGGCCACCCATCCAAAAACTGACCGGATTTGACGTTGCTTAAGCGGGGATATATGAATTTCGAAGCGCGCTCCATACAAACGTACTACGGTATGGTGATATTTTTAATACTAACCAGTTAAACTCAATGAAATTTTGCAGAAACAATCTAGAAAAAAATCTCTATGTTTGTATGGAGTCCGATTTTCGTTAAAATATACAGTTTCAATGCTAGGATTAATTAAAGATTTGTATGGAAATCTTTGAGGCACTTTAACTTTAAAACAATACATTTTAACGAAAATCCGAGTCTATACAAGCATAGAAATTTGTTTCTAAATTGATTCTGAAAAATGTCATTGACTTTAATTGGTTAGTATTGAAAATATCACCATAGTACGTTTGTATGGAGCGCGCTCCGAATTATTTCTTTTTAACTTCGGTGGTCCTTTCCAATACCGAAGCTCTAGTTTTTCAAAAAGCACCTAATATTATAATAAAAGAAAAATAACAATAATCAGAAATCCATTATAGCAGCAAATTACTACAATTTCAACCATTTCTCTGAAGATGATAGGTAAAAGCTGTTTTCCGGCAAATGTGATGATTCGCGATCCATTAGGTATCAGTTACGATTCGTTCTCGGTCACGCGATGTCAGCATTAACCATGAGAATCTTCTATTTACTTGTTTTTTTCGCTTAAGGTGTGTCTCATTCGAAGCACATGAGTAAATACCGCACAGAGACAAAACTTTATGCAATACTACTACAAGGCGCGCGTAGGTATGTGTGGCGTTTCACCTACACACCCTGCCAGTGGATAAAACCGGCTCGGCCAGTGGACAATCTATGGACGAGCGCGTTACGTACGCTTCACAGAAGATTTTTCTCTGTGTGGTATTTACTCGTGTATTCGAAGACTTCGATGCGAGCAAACCTACAAACACAAAACAGGTCCTAGAAGGACGGCTTCACACAAACGAGCAAAACGGCGAACACACACATAGATGCGATTTTATGCTAGCACTATCTATCTATTCATTTTGTGTCCGTGTTTGCGCGTGTGCGTTTTCGTTTATTCTGGGATCTTTTTTGTGCCCTCCTCGTAACGCCCAGATGCCTTTTAAAAGATCTTAAGCTCCATAGTGATACTTTCCCAAGATGAAATCCAATTTCATGCAGTAGACGCCCAACCACCTTTTAAAAGGCGCTCGATTTGAATGTGTCATAAGTAACTCATAATCATAAGATACTCGTATTAAATCGTACGCTAAATGATATACGCATTAAGACACATTTTCGAAAATCTAGCTTTCTGGGCCAGTACAATGTAAACCTATACAGGGTCCTTCTTAATATGCTGACACTTTTTAGGGGATGATCACACCGTCAAACTGAACAACTTTCTCTATGGGACCAACATCGAAATCGCGAAAAAAAAATCTGCTATTCCATACTAAACTCGCAATCCTACTCGAGCCAAATGTACCTATTGGACAGCTGAAATTTTTTTTGCGATTTCGAAATTCGATGTTGGTCCGATAGAGAAAGTTGTTCAATTTGGTGGTCTTGATCATCCTCCTAAAAAAAACTGTCAGCATATTAAGTTGCACCCTATAATTATACAGGGTGTAAGGGACAGCCCTCCGCAAACTGAAACGGTGAACTCAGACCATCAAACTGAACAACTTTCACTATGGAGCCTACCTCAGGAAACGCGAAAAAAAATCAGTTGTCCCATACATTTGAGTCGGGTAGGTACTGCAGTTTTGTATGGGAGAGCTGATTTTTTTTCGCGTTTCCTGAAGTAGGCTCCATAGTGAAAGTTGTTCAGTTTGATGGTCTGAGTTCACCGTTTCAGTTTGCGGAGGGCTGTCCCTTACACCCTGTATATAGATACGGACAGTAAGCTAATGTTTAGAAGGCAAGTAAGGCCTAACAAAGCAGGCAAGTAGGTCCAGAACAAAGATTTTCCGTAGTATTTGGTCCAGAGCTAAATATGTAACTAATTAACATTTGCGTGCCTCCATTACGAGAAACAATATCAGAAAATGTTTTTTTTAAGAGAAAAAAGAAAACAAATAAGAGTTGTGAGAAATATGAGATAAGTTCATGTTTTAACGATTAAAGGTTGATTTGACCGAGGTTGTAGCGGATATAGATGCATGTTATTTTGGTTTGACAAAGCCTGCGTTGCAGATTCAAATTTGCTATTTTAAATTTTCACTTTCAATAAATTATTATTGTTGATAAGCTTGATGTGTTTTCAAAAGTTCACAAGAACACAAGAATCGACTTTTTACACGTGTTTGTTAGTCTGAAGAGAATCCTTCCATTCCCTATTAATTTATATAGAATACTTCAAAATTATTAGGAACATTTTATTACTCTCTCTAAAATATTAATTTTACAAGGATTTTCATTATATCTGTTCAGTTATTAAAATTTTCAGAATTAATTATAAATGTAGGTAAGTGGTGAATCAACAGTCTCTGTTAAATTTAATTATGTTACATGTGTCGTTTTTTTAATGAAAATATTAATTAATATCTAACGACGTATTTTGCTGGAGCAGGTTTTTGAATTATTATAACTCTCACGGATTGATTCCGAACCTAAGCTACTAGGCATTATGATTTTTATAGTAGAAACCATACAACAACGGCACAAACATTATAAAATCCATGACTGAACCGGGATTTGAATCCAGAACCCCGGTTTGCAAGTCAGACGGGCGTGGTAACCAAACGATTACACCAACCGGGTTAACATATTTTTTATTAGGTTGACGGTTGGTTATTTTAAGGTAGTTCTTGACAATGCATGTTGTTGAAGAGTATTAGGTAATACAATATAATAAATAAATACTTACGTTAAATTTATTTACAAGCTGCGTAGTGCAAACTAGGCGATTTATATAAAACTAGAGGACCGCGGCGAACTTCGTACCGCCTTAGAATTTTCCCGACACACACATGGCCGTTTTTTATAGCCTATGTTAATCACTGATAATGTACCATTCTAATGGTGAAAGAATTATTCAGATCGGTCCAGTAGTTTCATAGCCTATTCATTACAAACAAACAAACATACAAAAAATCAAATCTTTCCTCTTTATAATACTATTATAGATAAATTTGCTTTACACCAGGAAATGACAAAGAGGAATTTGGACCCCGAGCTACTGTATTCCATACCTCATTCTCTCCCTTTGATTTACGAATGCCAGATTGATTTTGAATAATAATGTACAATTTGAAATGGTAACGACGGAGAGCGCTGAAAATTTGAAATATTCGATTTACATACAGTACAGCACACTCGTCTATGTCTGCTGGTAAATTGGTATATAATAACGATATTTATTTTCATATATTATGAGAATACATTTTGGGCCGTATTAAGTAATATGTTTTACTCCTCTTTATTAATTAGACTATCACCTTCCAGAGATGAAAACAACAATTTACAAACACAACTAAAGATAAGCAACTAAAGAAAAACAACATAGAAAAATAACGAATGAAACAACATAATATTATACATAGCAACTGATAGCAACATACAATGAAGGAGCATGGATGCGGAGGAAGAGGGATATATATTTATATTTGTGGAAGTCTCTGGAAGAGGCCTATGTCGGATGACAAGCTAAGAGGTCGTCGATGAAGAAGATGTGTGATATTTAATGTAAAAACGAATTACGCAAACTCTTAAGCAATAAAGGCTATTCTAATTCTAATTCTAATTCTTTACTCCTCTAAGCCCCACTTGCGCCAACCACGAGTTAGCAATTAACTCCGGATAAAATAGCTCTCTCAGTTGTTTTTTCTATACAAAAAGTCATGGGTTACCAATTTAACCTGGAGTTTATTGCTAACCCAGGTTGGCGCAAGTGGGGCTTAGTGTATGGTTCCGCACTGATTCAAATTGCGGGTCGGTAGTCTAGCAATCCGAAGTCTAAGGGGGGTATTACAGAACGACACTCTATTGGAGATCTCTTCTGTAATACTACATTAAAACTTATTTGGTATACTGGGTGGCCCAAATAACGACGATAGTTTTTCGTGATTTCAATTGCTTCACAGTGAAAGTTGTTCAGTTTTATGTAAGTACTCTATTTGTGTCGTTCGTGCGGATTCGAACCCGGACCGTGATAATTGAGTGCCCATACTTGACCGCTACGCGCCACTGACGCGACGCCGTGGCAGTCCAAATTATCGCATTCGATCTACTTCTTATCGTGTGGGCAAGCCCTGCATAGGTAGAATGACACCGTGATAAAGCGCTATCACATCACCTTCGCTCCCTTTATCGTGATAAAGCCTCCCGTATCGAGTCCATAACTGTTTTACTATCACGATTCACGTGTAACTTGCTACGAGTGCTGCACTCGTAGTATGCTACACGTGATACGGCTGTATCACGTCTTTTATCTCGTTCGTTCGCACGCAAATAGAAAGAGAGCTAAGATGTGATAGCGCTGTATCACTGCGGCATGCTAGCTATGCTAATGTCAGAGTTTAGTCAAACCGCCTTACGGCCTCTGAAGTGGTTTTTATGTAACGACGACTACTACCAGAGTTAGTAGCCGGGACCGGCTTGACGTGCCATCCGAAGCACGGAATCATTTTTCTTTTCAGACAATCAGGTGATTCAGCACACAAAGTGACGTATTATAGGTGTCCCCCGTGGGAATCGAACTCACGACTTGCGTGTCAAGAGCCCAATGCAATGCTCTTACCATGGCTATAACATGTTAAACATACTTTCCCTACTTGTCGATCTACATAGTATACAATGTATTCAATGTAAATTTAACCCAAAAGCTAGTAAAAACAGTCCAACTAAACCACTAGAGCATAATGAATCTATCCAATTACAGAAAAAAAGTAACGAACTGTGCCAATTTGGTATATTTTTGTTGACTAGGCGGGCCACAAGTTCGCTCCCCTGACTCCACAATTGTTTTCACTCACATCTCTGCGGGCCTAAAGTTGTGCAGCGGTAATGTGCTTAAGTGAATGATGTTGCCCCAGTGTACAGAGTTCAACAATGTGATGTTTTGTTGTTGGATTGTTTACTTTTTTGTTGGAGATAGTTGGATGTTAAGTGGGAATGATTGTTACGATTATGTTTCTATTTCCTGTTGCTTTAGTAGTATGTTTTTAACTTGTGTACAGGACAGATTTATGAAAAGAGGTGTTTCACCTTCAGTAGGCGACCACCTCAGTACATAATCACCACCTTCAGTACATAACGCGACCCAAATTAAAAAAAAAACCTTAACAAAATTTAAAGAACGGGTTCTTACCGCGTTTTGGTATATATCGAAACATAGTGATGATGATGATGATGAAACAAACACACGATCTACCAAAATATAGTAGGTTATTTAATAATGATCTAGAAAGTGTGAGCAGTAGAAGAAAAAGGAGAAGGTATATAATGTGAAGTTAATGGTTTTTTCTTCCCTCCGGACGGAAAGCGTCAATTCTCGTCCCGCTGCCCTAATCGAAGTTGTCGCTTTCCCCCTCCGTCGCGAAGAAAAATAGTATACTAACCTCGGACAATAAATAAGAAAGCCTCAGATCACATGTTTGTTGACCTCTGCTTTGCCTTGCCTTTGCCTCGGTCAACGATTACATGAGATCTGAGACCTTTCTTACTTTCCTGCCCTCGGTGTGTAATCTACTATTGTCGCTAAGTTAAGGTTGCTGTTATGTCTAGAAAAAGACACTAATAAACTTTTACCATACTACTTGTCCTAAAATTGGGTTTGGCAGGTAACATTTTATGCACAAATATACCTAAAGCTATAATAGTACCTATGTGATACAAACACAGTTCATATTTTTTTCACTTGTTACCTAATCGATACCAATATCTTTTTTCCATCTAAACAAAATGTATCCATCAAAATTAACAACAACAACGGAGTCTATGTCCCTCTCCCTAAAGATAAATGTAAGTGTTCCGTCAAGTGCCAAGTTGATTGATAGCAGAGATCTGTATTACTCAAGAGATCCGATTCTCTGAAACAGAATCCAATTATGACATATTTTATTTGATACAAATTGTAATTTGAATCTGTTCGGGTATAACCACAGTATAAGAAAGAAAACAGCCTTCGTAAAGTACGGATAGGCACTCCCTGCTCTCTACAATACAATACAATAAAATTGTAATGAGAGTGTAGACAGTGTGATTTTACTCATGGTTACCGTACAACTTTCCCCAAGGAACCGAGGACAAATTCTGAAAAAAATACACTTTTCATATCAAACGACAGATCAGCTGATTGCATTCATTTGTTTTGTTCTAATTTCCTCCAAGGTTCCTTGGAGAATATTGTTAGTATTATGAGTTTATAATCACCCTTTAAAGTAATGCTACTGTACATACATACACTCTTTATTTTAATTGCTAATATGACTATAGGATTAGGTCAAAAAACTAAACAGGAATAGAAATATTTCTCTTAATTTGTTAAAAAGTCAACATGGAAAATATAAATTAAAAGCACAAGGGTCGTCAAACAAGAATACACTAACAGACGTTAATCAGCAACATGCTTCGTTTCTCTTAATTATATCTTATGAAATATTTAAAATAAGAGCGTCAACATTTCCACAATGTGCAAATTGAACCATTATAATTTCAGATTATTGAATGCTGACCCAAAAATCCTGATCGAATTTGGCGGTACATCAATGTGAAAGTAATTACCGATGTGGATATATTTGGAGCCTCGTCCGACTGTGATAAAAGGGTAGATTAAAATGTGCTTGTATAGCTTCAGATTTAATTTACACCGGATTCAGAATAATGAACCGATGTTATTGGAGCTGGAAAACAGACATTTATAAATTGTAGTTTATGTCACTCTTTTACTGTCTTCGTGTAATATTTGTTACTATTACTTTACTATTTATAATTTTTGATATTAATATTATAATTTTTTCATGATCATACACTACCTATTTGTTTGTTTATTTGCCGTTGTTTATTTTTTAATAAATAATAGGCTCAAACATTTCATCATCATCAGCCTTTACAGTGTGTAAGAAAAAGTATCAATAACTTATGGCTCTTAATATTGAAAAGTAAAAATGGAACCCCAATAACTGACTATATAGAAATAAAAAATAAAAAACGAAAAACAATAAAATGTATAATTTCGTCATTAACATAAATGTTCGAGAACTTTTGTAATGTCTATAAAATACCTCGTTTATTGTTTTATTATACTAAATTGAGAAAAAAGAAGAAAACCGGATTATTTGGAAGTTATAGCGATATTTTGAAAAAAAAAATTAAAAAATCACAACTCAATATTAAGAAGAATTAAGAAGACTTGACGCACGGGAGTTCTACTCTCAGTTTCAAAATGATTAACACTAACGATTACACGAATAAAACGACCATGACCGCTTTTCAGGTCAAAAAACATACTGTGCGCTCTGCCAAACTGCAACTTTTCGAATATATTATTTCCCAACGACTTAGATTAATATTTTCTCTTTATTTATAAATTCAGATCATTTTCTACTTTAATAATAAACTAAGAAAGAACAATTTTGCAAGTGATACTAAAATTTAATTATCCGTAGCATCCCAAGCTCTATTCTCACCTTCCTTAGAGTAATCATAAAAATGTGCAGTAATAAAAAATTTTATTCGCTAGCAAGACCAGCACCAAAATCCAAACAATTTATGGCTACGATTCGTTCGTACTATCCTCTCGTTTATTTCTAGAGCTTTCTATTTAATTGAATACAAAAGTTAAACGCTCAGACTCATTTTATTCTCGGGCGAATATTTGCAAAGTCCATTTTCTCTGAAAGTAAGCATTTAGAGCAAGCATTTTCCTTTCTTAATTAGTTTTAAATTACATGACGATAGCTTTGTTAATTTGCTAATTCTCTACAAGACTGGCCGTGTTTAAAAATGTAAAGGATAAATAATTACGGTACGCTACTGTTGTTAGTTTAATATTTTGGGAACTTCGCTATTATTTTGTTGCTCGGTTGGTGGTTTGTTCTTTGAACAGTTTCTTTTAGTACTTAGTAATAACTATCATCATTATTATCAACCTATCATCATCATCATGATCATCATCAACCTATCATCAACAAATATAGGCCTCTAACAAAGCTTAAAGTGCATATAATAAGCTCAAAGCATCCAATTGCTACCAGTTGACCTATTCCAGGAGGCCCCAACACTACCCCTGCCATTTTGTCATGTATAATCGATAGCATAATTAAAAAACAATAGTAAATACTGTCTTTCTTAATTTGCTGACAGTTTTTCAGACAGCTCAGATCATCAAACTGAACAACATTCTGTATAGGACACAGAACAAAATCGCTTTAATAAAAAATCTGCATTTCCATACTTTTCGGTCTATTCATTTTCCAATTAATGGAACAGCAGACTTTTTATTTGCGATTTCGACATTGGTCCCTTAGATGAAGTTATTCAGTTTTATGGTCTTATCAACCTTTTAAAAGCCTTCAGCATATTTATTAAAAAAGGACCCTGTATAAAATATCAAAAAGCTAAAGGTCTGTCTGTATATGTGTTCAAACTTATAATATCCGTCCCTCTTTTTAAGTTAGTGGTTGAAAAAAAGGCGCATTTTTCATAAAACAGTACAAATTGAAATGAGTTGGTGTCATGGCCCGTGAGATGCGGAAATTAAATGTTTCGTGTAGAACATTAACTGTTATTTATGATCACGTTGTTAAATTCAACTATTTTGCATGTTTAGGTCAACGTGGTCACAATAAAATCATGATGTATTTAATTTAATTAACATTGTTTGAAGTATCGTAGTTCGTTGGCGTAGTGGAGACTGGAACCGAAGTTAAGCAATGTCATGTCCGGTCAGTCTTTGGATGGGTGACCGTTTAGTGGTATTTCATCTCGAGCGTCTCCGTGTTTCGGAAGGCACGTTAAGCAATTCGTCTCGGATAGTTACGTCAGCCGGCGGTGTAACTATTTTTTAAGCCAGGTCATAAGCCTATTAAGGCGTCTCGAAAATTATCTGAAAACGCAAGTTTACCATGCATTAACATGCCTCCACCAATCATTGGATTATTCTTGCGCTCGCATGGTGGAGTATGGCTCACTCCCTCTCATAAATTCTATAGGCTATAACTTATTTTTAAAATATAGTAGATTAAGATTACGCACCAAGGGTCTCAGACCTCATGTAATTGTTGACCAAGGCGAAGCTGAGGTTTTCTTATTTACTGCCCGAGGTTAGTATATTGGTACTATTTTACTCCTCAACAGAGGTGGAAAGTGGCAACTTCTTTTAGCGCAGCGGGACGAAAATTGACGCTTTCCGTCCGGAAGGGAGAAGAAAAATAAACAAGTGCGTCGTCCCCTTAAATCCCCAATCGAGGGAAGTGCATCCATGGATGTATGCATAATATGATTGAAATAGGTGTATCAGAATTGTAGCGTGTGGCGGTCCGTAGTCTCTGCCTACTGCTATCTTATTACGTGGTTGTAAGGGGCCTAATTCTCCTATTTTACGCTGGTACCTATTCCTATCCCACGAGAATTCACTTGCTGCGCTGTTTAGGTTTTAATTTGCCTATCCAATATATATTTAATTTGTTTTAATTTGTGTTCGGCATGTCAGTCGTAATTTACAATGATAATTTCAGGTACCTTTCTAAGAATGTTACACACATGTTTTTTAACGCCATTAGTAACCTACATTGAATAGCCATAAAACATTTTTTCTATTTTTTATTTTGGGGCTTTTAACCCTGAGGTTATGTCAGCCATAACATTGTAAATTTAAATTTTCATTTACTTTTTTAACATTTGAAGTCATCGTATATTGCTTCACAAATCCCAAATTTTCATTGTGCTGTGGGGTCGTCGACACATTATATCTCTTAAGAATAAGTATTATACCTAACTATTTCGGGTCCGTAACGGAAGTCCGAATTATATTCGGTGAGTAGATATATCTTCGTATATAAGCATAAAAATAAAATAATCTAAAAAGTACTACAAAAGTTCATTAGCAAAACTAACCTTCAACGACCTCGTAACAAAATCACTCCATGTCCCTGGCATCAAGTAACACCTGCTTGCCTTCCAAATTATTCCCATTTAGTGCCAAAATGCTAATTAACATGGAGAAAACTACGGCCAGCCGAATGAGAGTCCGCCGACGCCAGAATCATGAAGAGGGGCGGCGCCATTAACTTTTATTATACCCCATTTTAAAGCGTGTCGTCCAAATTAGTTGGCCCTATTCGCAGAAGATCTTTTGAGACGTGGAGGTGCGAGGAAATTTATGTGGTGGTTATTTTTCTGGGGAATATGTTGAGTTATGATACAGTTACGGGTTATTGTCCGTTTACTAAACATTATTATTGTCAAGTACGAGTATTCATAAATAAATTTACAATAAATAGGTATATAAATGACGGCCCGACAGCACAGTCTGTAGTGAACCGGCCTGCTGTGCCGGGGGTCGCGGGTCTATATTGTTGTCTAGTTATCATAATACAAGTCCAGGCTAGATTCTGGAACTTTAAATGTGACTAGATAAGTTTTGTGTCACTGTCCAAGATATTTATTTATTTATTAATAGAACAGGAATGTCTTGTGAGCTAATGACGCACTCCTCTGATAAGTGCCATCTTTAAGGGACTGTTCATTTATGAAGTATGAAAATTTTAAGCTGAAAAGTTCGTAGCTGTTGTGTGTGGATGTTCTGAGGTTTCAGAATATGTCTGACTGCCCCCTCGGAGAACATAGCCGTGAGAATATGCATAAGTATGAAAAATTTTAAGCACTTTCTAACCCCTCTCCGTAAGAGAATATAAGAATTAGTTAGTTAGATGGACCTTACGTTAAGGATATTTATAAATCTTACGTAAGATGAAGTATCTACCTACCTACTATATTTGCAAGGGAAAGTATGTTTGGTAGTCTGGTTTTCTTATATTAATTTAAACTAATTATTATTTTATGTTCTAATGTTGTACGAAACATCGATCCAAATTCTCAGTAAACTATAAATCTGTTAGAAGTCCGCTATTGCTTTGACTAAAACTCAAGAATGTTGTAGAGTGTAAAGTTATGACATTACCAGAGATAGATCAATTATTATTGTTTCCATTAAGGAGGGTAATTTTTTAATCTCTGGCCTAATTTTCAAATATGCAGACATCAAATAATATCTTTATTATTATTCTTATGCTGTTGACATTTCTAATTATATTCCTTTTATATTGTAAAGTATTGTATAAAATTATGACATTTTGATGCTTTGAAACAGGCAGATTTCTGTACAAATTAATTATACCATAGATCTAAGATAGATAACTCATTTATCTTAAGCAATTAAAAATAAAGCGTTGCTAGTTGTCCGATAAACGGACGAATAAAGTAAATTGGTTGTCCGACTATCGGATAAATAAATTAAATTTGTCATCCGCGAAGATTATGCATCCAGTGACCACGACCCTTATTCCAAAATTTTGGAAACAGTTGCGATTCGGTTCTGGCACTCGTCGACCGCTGCCGCGGCATGCTCGCTTCGCTCGCTCAGCTCGAGCGCTGTGGTCAACATAATCCTAACCTGCTCGTCGCTTCGCTCCTCGCTAACCTAATCGGATAATGTTAGTCAGTCGGATAGTAGACGATAATTTTATTCGTCCTTTTATCGGACGACTAGCAACAGCTAATCGAAGTGTCTAGTCGCCCGATAAACGGTCCAGACACTTCGTAAAAATAATTAAATGCCCGATCAGAAAAATAAAACATCTCGCCATGTTGCGGATAACCATTTGAAATAATTTTTGTAGGTACTTGAAATCGTCCTGCATTGCAGGTTTTTGATTTCTGGCCAGGTTTTGTATATGATATATAATTATAAGGATCCGAAAAAACGGTATACAAGTGTACATTTTTTTTATACTAATTATGATAATAATTTTTTTATCTTCTTTTCTTTACTTCCCTTCTTCTTATCTTTTTTTTAATGAAATGCCTTCTCAATTTTTTCGTACATTTAAGATCTTTGCTTTCTTCATTATCATAATTAGGTTTTTAAATTAATTTATTTATTTGTATTATACTGCCACGAATTAATTATTTGTTTCCATTTTGTGATGCTCGGTGTCTCTTTATAAATGCGATTGAAAATAATTATTATGATTGTAACAGTCTTAGATCAAAACCACAAAACTACAAAATTACAATGCTGATGACATATTTACATTACCTATTTCTACTTTGATAAATTTGCCTTCCTTTGATCTATTTCGTCTTTGTTACTTACTCATATCTCTATCCATAGATTTTGCTGTAGCGCTCTCAGTTTGAAACTTTCCCATTAGGTACATTTTTTCGGTAAGTCTTTTTTTTTTCTTATCGCGTCGACTTCACACTCTGAACAAGATTTTAATTTTTTTCGGATAATAGACGTCATTTTAAGAATCCAATTTTTTTTTCGATTCTTCGAGTTATCAATATCAATTAAACTTTTAAATTATTTTGATTCGTAATCTCTAAACGAAAAAGTGGTCGCGAGAAAATCATTCGAACCAAAGTCCATGGAGAAAAACCTACAATCAATTTAAAAAAAATCATCTTCCTTCTGTTTCTAACTCTAGCTGGAACCAGAAACGGTAACATAAAATGTTAAATTCTGACATAGTGATTTTTTTTTCTTAATTGCCAGTTATTTTGACGGCCCAACAGCACAGTCTGTAGTGAACCTGCCTGCTTTGACGAGGGTCGCGGGTTCGTATCCCGTAAGGGACAAATATAAATTTGTATGATGAATATGAATATTTGTATCCGAGTCATGGATGTTTGTATCTATAATGTATTCTATATCGTTGACTAGTTATCATAATACAAGTCCAGGCTAGATTCTGGAACTTTAAATGTGACTAGATAATTTCTGTGACAATATTTAAGAATTTATTTATTTATCATTTTTAATTTATTATTTTAAGTTTCCCAAGTGACGTCACTCGTCGGACCGAAAACGACGTTATTTTATTAAAATTTCTTCAATCCTTTCACTTTAAAATCTATAGACTTACACCCGTATTCTTATTTGTTTCTTTGAGGCTTCCTCAATCGAGTCGAGGACGTTTTTGACATTTTTGTCATACAAAATATGTTATAAACGTCCTCCACTCGAGTGAGGAAATGTCAAATACAACTAAGAATACGGGTGTTAGGGTTGAACTACATCACATAGAACCGCATCGCATTTTTCCTTCGCTCCATCCTTTTCTGTCACTCAGGAACGTAATTTGCTAAAGCATATAATGAAAAATGCGATGCGGTTCTATGTAAGTAATGTAGTTCAACCCTTACCAATACTTGACATACCATACGAAAATAAAAAATGGCTTGAAGGATGCATAATTGCATGGTTTTAAAAATATCGTTCAAAATTAAAGTTCTAGTACCAACTCTTTAATTACGTATACTTACCCTACGTATACCTATATTATGTACATTTAATTTAGGTCCTCAGACATTCGTTTAAATTTAATAAATCGTGAATAGCTTTGTAAGATGAAAGATTTTAATGAAATCATTATACTTTGTAAGTATCCTAAAGCTGCGTTCACACGTGTAGTACTCGTCGTATCATGGTCTCACTGCGTGTCATGAACACTAGTGCGGACCGTAAAAGTTACGCGGATTGAATAATTAGAGATAATTTACCAAAATAATTGGGATAACTTCCACACTGCGTGAAATCCTTATCAGCCTCTCAAGACAAAAAAAACTCAATACCTTACTTCCTCGCAGGGTGGTTAGAAATCTCCATACTACCACCAACCATCTTTTTAAAGTGTGCAGTTTGTAGCAAAGGCTCTCTTTTATCAAATTGAAGGTTTCAAGAATTTCATGACGAAAAGTGCCTAGCCTTCCCAACAAAAACTCTGCATAAGAAGGAATCTTATCTCCAAATCACTTCGTACGACACTACAACATAAGAAAGAGTATCTAGTACTTCATACGTACGGACTGACACTCCCTGCCCTCACCCCACTTTCTGGGGACACTTTAGGGGAGCAGAGCAAGAAGCACATACAGGAGGCGCAAGCGTGCAAGTGGGACGGCACGCATAGTAACATCATCTTGTGTCGCGAGTGCCGGACCTGTGACGACACCAACGAGAAGAAGTCTTGGTTCCCGAAGCAAAACACACGCCTTTCCCAAGGCGTATCATAAATATATCTTTGGCCTTTCTCGTCCGGTTGATAACCAGCTACATGTTAGCAGTCGGTGCTGTGCATCATACACTACGCCTGCTAGTTCGGGCTTTCAGTTCCAGAGGGCCTGGCATAATACGCGCGGATGTGTGCAGAAAAAGAGCTAAGAAGTCGCGACAGCAATACCCAGCGCTGGGCTTAACAGCTGTCAATGACATGATGGGCAGTTTTTTCAGGGCTCGATACACAGTGAATAATCGGGGAATTGGTGTAGATGCAGCTTTATTATGAGTGAGTGAGAAAAGAATCAAGAGATGTGGGTAAAGATTAATTACAACATAAATGTTAAGTGGGTATTTGTTAAAGAAATTGTAGACCTCTTCAAGTTTCTGTGACCTCTAGCGCGATATAAACGAAGTATGATTATGTCTTAGATATTAATCAAGGAAAGTCAATGAATTTTTACAAAACACTATCTAGAACCTAATCTCTGTGCCTGTGGTTTGTCAGCTTTTTCAAGGATCTAACTTCGTCTGTATGCAGCGCGGCCGGGCGTGCTGCAAAAACATCCTCTCACCCTTTGATCAAAGTAAAATTAATGGATAGGCCTTACGCGAACATTTCAAACCAGAATAATAAGGCAAAACAAATGACAGGTATACTTCAAAATGTGACCAAGTGCACCAGTACCAGTGTGCTTCAACTTAACGCGCTTTGAGCTGAAAATAAATGGATAATTTATTTTACTTTGATCGAAGTCTCACCACGAGGATGGGAGAGCTGAGGCAGATAAAAAACATAAACTCACGATCATAGTCCCTTTCTGGGTAGTCAGAAATTCTGCCAACGATTTGCCAATGCAAAGTTTCAGGATGGAATGACGTGTCAAGTGATGATAGGTTTTTGGTCCTTTGCTTACAGAAACACTGAATAAGCAGAGCCGTCTTTACCGGGGGTGCAAGGGGTGCGTGGCAACTGGGTGCAGGGACCTAAGAGGCGCAAGTTGATTGCCTTACGCTTGCCATACACAAACGGAATTCCGGAATTACGTATGTGTGTGGCAGGCGTTATACACATAGGTACCATGCGTTATCTGCTAGTTTCCAAAATTACTTACCAAACATTCATTATGCCCTTAGGTATGTCATTGTGCTTGCGGAGTACAGCAGCGAAGACGAATCATTAATCGAATTAAATTGATGTTCTTAGTTCTAATAAATACGAGTGGCATATTCAGAGATTGCGGGGAGTAAAATAGAACATAAAATTTTTATTCGTTTTTTTGTTGTTGTAAAGCGCAAAGAAGAGTAGTTTAGGGGCGCAGGTAGGGTGCGGGCCTATTTTCGCATACCGGTGCCCAATTTGGTGAAGACGTCCCTATGGGAATAAGAAACACCGGTCTTAAAAATTACACCCTTTTGGTCACGAATCGCACCCTCGATATCTTGACAGAATCCATAGAGAGATGGGATGGTATAGAACATAGTATTTACATTAACCTTTAATCCTATTAATTGATCCCTCATTTGTGGTCGAGAAGCTACTAGCTACATAGATGGACTAGACTAATTACACGGTTTAATAGGTACGTCTGTCCATCTGTAACGGTTGGTCGTACTAGTTAATTAGCAAACCAGAGACTGATGTCATTTGTTTAAAGTTTACTTTTGCTTTTTTCGGACTGGCTGTCCGGTCAAGTTGCTTGTTCTTTGTTTTAAAAGGACTTGAGGTTGTTTTGTTTTTATTTGAGAGTCAAAATGTTGTAAGTAGGTTTTTTCTGATATTATACAATTTTATGTATGCACGTTGATGGTGATGAATGGTGAAATGTGGAACAGGAGTTAACGCTTTTTGTCTCAAATAAAGAGACATGGGCAAAGAGATGATGCTAATCAACAGAAGAAAACCTGTTTTATATGTCACGATCTGTCTAAATAATTACAAAGCGACGATTTTGAAACAAAGTTCAGTATAGTGCGCTACATCTTCAGCAATGTTATCATAGTCATCATCAGTCTGTCTATGTACACCCAAGGTTAAATTTAATTAGTTGGCTAAACTTAACAAACGCATTTGGTATCTGTTACTAAGCACAATTACCTGGTAATGACCCCCCGCTCGATCATATGATTCTGAGGTCAATGTTCGCCCGCCAGCCGCGCACTGCGTACGATACGTAGGATAATAATAATTTTGTAAATCATCAATACTGATTATAAACATTGGTAATGCAATCTGGTATCATTAACAAGTGCCCTGGTTGAGTTTCGCCAACTTATTAAAAATTACCCTATATAATATATAGGGTAATTTTTAATAAGTTACGACCCGGTTGGTGTGATGGTTACCACGCCGGACTGCCAAACCAGGGTCCTAGGTTCGAATCCCGGTTCGGTCATGGATGTTATATGTGTGTGTCGTTGTTGTGTGGTTCCCGTAACAAAAAGCCTGAAGCTTACTTGGGATCATTACAATGTATGTGCCTGTGAGCGTTATTTATTTATTATTTATGCTTCGTATAAATTCTGCCCATATTAGGCCGTTCTTCTTGGTCCTGAGTTAGCCCCAACCAACGCAATGTCGTTAGCCCACCTGCTAGTTACAGTGCCACAAAGATTTCCATTCAAATCTTAAATTAATCCTAGCACTGAAAGTGTATATTTTAGCGAAAATCTGACAACATACATGCATAGATATAAGTTTCTAGATTGGTTCTGAAAAATGTAATTGACTTTAATTGGTTAGTATTGAAAATATTATAAACAGTATGCTAAAATATAACCTTGTATGGAGCGCTCTCTTTGCTCCAAATGTAATAAAAACTTCATATAGGTACCAAGGCATATTCATCAGTTACATTGACACCAATCAAATTAAAAACAACTTCTTCGACCTGATAATACTTCAAGTCTTCGCCCTGATAATAACTTCTTCAACAACAGTTTTACCTAATTAGACACGTTTCTTGAACTTATTGCTTCTTATGAATTTATCGCTATATCTGACATACGCGTAATAAAGCGCGTCAATAGAAAACTCTCACACGTGGCGCATACAATCTAAACGATTATAAAACTGTAACTGAAGTGTGTCTACATTGAAGATATTTACAAAAAAAAGATTACGATATGGTTTTTAGGTATCCCTGACTCGAAATCAACCTTTTGTAGAAAATTTGTCTGTCTGTTTGTTTGTTTGTTTATTCGCGCATCACGCAAAAACTTCTGAACCGATTTTGATGAAACTTTTTTGTTTGATAGCTTATGATCTGACTTAAAATCTGGTATATAATTTGTGCGGACGAAGTCGCGGGTAAACACTAGTACACTATACAAGCATTAGATACACGCCACCCATTCAAATTGGGCACATGCATATGGACGCGCCAGCATTGCAGTAGCTCAGGGGCTTTGGTACATGCCTCAAATGTGCGCTTCGGATACGATTGAGTGATGTTATCGACAGTTAGTAATTAGTATCTTAATGTAGAGGCAAAGTTCATAATTGACAAATCGCATTTCTGGTTCTGTTACTATCACTAGGGCTGTCACACGTCAGTGTTTAAAAACTTATATAGCTGTAGCAGCAGCCATGTGTGCAGTTTTCACTAGGACTATTGGATTTAAGACAATGTCACGTATCATAGTCACGCTCAGGGTCTATTTAAATCTACAGGATGTAACAGAAAGATGTTAAAAAATGAACACACTTTTTAGATACACCTTTAGATGTAACATTTTGTGTCGGTTAAAGTATTTTTGTTTTAGGAGGTAAAAAACACTTACATTCGCGTTTAAACTCTCCTCTTCTTTTTGCTACCCCAAAATCGAGTAGGTAATTAAAAATGTATATGATATACATAAAGTGCAATGTATAGTCAACAGAAAGCATTTGGATTTGTGCTATTCACACCTGGGTGGAGATGAAGTCCGTAAGTGACAAGTCGCAGTTCGCACTCTGTTACCATTGCTAGGGTTACCACTTGCCACTGAAGATTAAAAATATGGAAATACAATCGAGAAAAAACATTTTAATTTCAATTCTTCGCTATATCAGAATAATGATTTAACGGAGAATTTAAATTTAAATTAAGAATTTTCATTTAGGTACGTTTATTTACTTGTATATTACGAAATTATTAAAAGGATTATTGAAATAAACCTATTCAAGATTTCGTTGATTTAAAAAACTGCTGTCTTATTCAAAGTATTTACAGAAGAAATTATCCTATTCTACCCTTTCTAACTAATACGACATGAAGTTTTATCTAATTGTTTCATTTATTCTTAAACGTTCAGAATATTCTTAGTTTTTATCGCAATAATTATTTTATATACTTTCATCGAAGGATTCGAGAATTATCAAAAATATGTTGGCCCACCCAAGCAAACCAAACTAATAGAAATAAGATATTGTTTGCTAGACAAAATAAGTTGAAAAAAAATCCAAACTCATCCAAAGTCAAAGCAATTCATCATTTGACATAATATTAAAAAAACGGCTTTAAAATTAAATTAAAAGTGGTTTATCACTTTTTACCGCTTTTATAGCCGACTATGTTTGTGTTTTCTTGAGATTTTAAGACGTTTTGGTACAACCCTAGGCGCGAGCCTGATTTACTTACGCTCATGTGTTGCGCGCACCTGCTTCTTCGCTTTATTTTTGTAACGTTCCTTTTGCTAAATATATTTGAAATCTGTCTACTGTTCTGTAATTGAGTAAAATTGTTTACATTGCCCTCTTGCGATGGTCTGGGTTTGCTTGATGTTCTGCAATGAACCTTATCATGCTTAACGTTCCGCCTTCCATATTGGAAATAGAATACCTACTTATGGCACTGCATTGGTAAATATTAAATAATTTGGACCCAGTACTTTTACTGCCTACGAGAAAGATCTTTGTCCTAGAAATCCTTTTCTTGAAATGAAGAAAGAAAGTGAACTATCTACCAATCTAAGGCGCGGTTTATACAGAAGAGACGTGTGGCGGTGGCGGATAGTCAAAGAAAAAAACCTTAGAGTACGTAGCAAAGTGTCGTTTGGAGAATTACGCCCGCGCCTCCAGGCGACGTCACCTGGAGGCGCGGGCGCGATTCTCCTTTACGACAAAAACGACGCTATGCTACGTACTATAAGGTTTATATTGTGTTACTTAAATTATCCGCCACCGCCACACGTCTCTTCTGTATAAACAGTGGCTAACATGCGATGCGTAGCACTACGTAGAAAAGTAGCAAACTCGTAGTCCGTAGCCGTAGTCCTGTAGCAAATAATATCTGAACCATTACGCTACGAAAAGTTTGGGAGTTACGATGCCACAGACAGATAGACCTACAGACAGACAAACAGACCGATATAGGCGTCAAACTTATAACACCCTTCTTTTTTCTTCGGAGGTTAAAAATGTATGCACTCGAATATTTTAACAACACATTCATGAATTTTGAATGAAGAGCATCGGCTCATTTAGTTTTTATTTCTTTCTTTTTATTTCATCGATATCGGAAATAAAAACTAAATATTACTTTTTAGCCGATTTTTTTTTAATTGTTTGCAATACAGAAAAACTATTGAACCAATCAGGCCTAATTGGTTCAATCGTTTTTTTTTCTGTGATGCGAGAATTAACAAACAAAAATATTTACAATTAGAAGTAATAATGCAGAAGATAATCTAAGTGCGTTCACACACGATGACGCACTGGCGGAGCAGCAAACGTCAGTCCGTCATTTGTGAAGCAAGGAGTTTTATGAAACCGCACGTAGAAGCACACACGGTGACGCATTGACGCACTGGGTGTGGTTCTATGGACTGAAATCTGCCGCTCCGTCAGTGCGTCATCGTGTATGAACGCACTAAGGCGCCATCGCCAGGCCTTTAAGAACTCTAAAGAACTTTCTGCATCGAAGACTAGTCAATGTACCTACCACCACACCGACATGGAACAACTTCAATTACATACTACCTTTAAGGCGTATTTAGTAATGAACTATAGGCAGAATAAGGTAGGTAGCTATGACAAATAACGTATGATTTGTGCAGTCTAGCTACCAAAATCTGTGCTACCAAATTACCAGTCTCTCCATGTACCTATTAGAGGTACAGCCCCGTTTCGATACAGGCTGGGTCACGCGATGCTAACATTACATAGGTAAGGTTACGTTTCTACTTACAAAATCACTTTGTATCTGTGCTTCTTATTATTTTTTTCTTGTGTGGGAGTTTGTTTTATTATACAGGGTGAAATTGATATCATTAGCATCCTTTTAAACTAAGAGTCTACCCATCAAACTGAACATATTGCAAATCGATCAGAACAAAAAAAAAAGTTTATTTTTTTATAAATAAAAGGTTTTATATGAACTTCACCAACTACAGTTTTAACTACACCAACATTTTTAATGCCAATTTTAGAGATTGTGTTTCACCATTTTATAGAATACTAATCTAATTATACTTACCTAATCATGCACAGAATAGTAATTACAGGTATACCTATACAGTTACATAATTTGTAGAATTCAATAAATCTAAGCAAACAGACTCGACAACTTACTAAAAACGTTGTTCTTTAAAACAAAGGACAACCACGAAAATCCACTTTTAATATAAGTTTAAAGCAGTTATCCATATTTTGTATGAAATTAGAATTTCCCGACAGATTCTGCAAGTTGGCGCAGCGTGAAATTGTATCCGACCAAAATGTTTTTCTAAAAAAAGCCAAGTTCAACCAACAAATATTTATAGTAAAATAAAGTATGATAAATAACCTATGATAATCTTTCAGTTTTTCGGTTTGTTTAGTTCATATTTTATACACAAAACTTAATCCAAAGAAGTGCGGAATCCTTACTTGAAATCCCTTCGGACTAATAACATGTTATAAGTTCGATCGTTTTTTCGAAAATTAGTAAAGTAATAAAATTATAGTAATTTTCATCGTTATAACATTAACATTACATCATTTGTTATGTCTGATAACATAGCATTTGGCAAAAATAAGAACGAAGCTCTGCTACGAAACAAGTAAATTGTCATGCAAACATTCAATTGTTTTGCCTAATGAATCACAAATAAGCTACAGTATCGTCAGTCAAATAGATTTTAGAGGTAAAATCGAATATAGTACCTACGTTTGTTTTAACTGAAGGGGGAAAGTGGACAAATTGGTTTCCGTGAGCAGTTCGCTCGAACTTGGCCTTCGGGCACTGTCGTGCCCCTAGTTTTAGCTATGTTGGAGACGTCACGCTGACTCGGTTATACTTGCTAGACAGATGTCATGGCGATTGTTGAATATTGCCTACCGAAACTGTATAATAGAAAATTGCAACCTTAGAAAAAAAAGGTCCATGTTATAGGTATGTTATTTAATGGAATCTATCATTATAAAGTAAAATTGAGTTGAGTTGAATTTGTTAAAACTTAAATGCGTTGCTTTAGACCATCAAACTGAACAATTTTCAATATGAGACCAACACAGAAATCGCGAAAAAAATCAGCTGTTCCATAGAAAACGTTAACCGCTTGGCTACTCGAAGACTCGAACTAAATGAGTGAAACAGCAGAATTTTTTTTAGCTATTTCAATTTTGGCTCCATAGCGAAAGTTGTTCAGTCTGATAGTACGAAGCACCCCCATAGATTTGTAACATATAAAATTTTACACCCTATACTGAGTGTCTGAGTCCTAGCAGATATAGGGTGCGATTTTTGAAACTCATTCGCTGAGCTCAGTGTCAAAATGTCAAAATTATTATGGAGAAGGAGATACGCATCTTTAGACTGCTGATTTGACTTTCAAAAATAATACTACAGGAGTGCGATTTTTGAAAGTTAAATCAGCAGTAGAAAGATGCATATCTCCAAAGTAATTTTGACATTTTCAACTGCTGAGCTCAGCGAATGAGTTTCAAAAATCCCAGTCCAGGTCAGTCAAAATTAAACCTGTCTACTGAAGATAGGACTATTTTTAATATTTGTGTATTAAATAGTGTCCTTCTTAATATGCTGACACTTTTGTAAAGGGATGATCAGACCATCGAACTGAACAACTTTCGCTATGGGACCAACATAGAAATCGCGAAAAAAATCAGCTGCCCCATACATTTTGCTCGAGTAGGTTTGCAGTTATGTATGGAGCAGCAGATTTTTTTTTAGCGATTTTGATGTTGGTCCCATAGAGTTGTTCAGTTCGATGGTCTGATCATCCCCTTAAAAAGTGTCAGCATATTAATAAATAAGAAGGACCCTATATACTACTTTATATTAATACTTTCAACTAGTATCATTCTAGGTACCCTAAACTTTAATCGATAGTGTTCTCAAATGCTGAATCAAAGTGAGAAGGAGTCTCATAAACATTCGCAACTAGGTCGAAAGCCGATCTGCATTTTAAAACATCACCTAATCGTTCCTTTACAAACATTAGTCTCTGGAAAATTTCGGAATTTCTGGATGTCTCATTAAATATGCTCAAGCTTGCGAAGGAAAGTGGATAATCTGTTGAACGGTGGATTATGGGCGCCGTCAGTTTCGTGTACCTTGTTGTAGATCAAAGAGATCCCGCTGTTTTGTTAATTGACCTTTGCATTTTGAAGTCTCGCTCGTAGATTTAAGCGTGACGTCCACCGCAAGTGAAGATTTACTTTAACTTAGCATACTCGGCTTAAGACGCCAGAAATCAGTCAACTATAGGGTACTTAGATATTCATCCGACTAATTCATCTGGACGTAGTTTTTTTTACAATTTATCTGAATATATCATCACTATTTATCGCGAGTTATTATAATAATAACCTATACAAGGTGTTTCATAAGTAAAAATAAATATTTAAAACTCTTAAGGGGGTTGTTTAGACCGTCAAACTGAACCACTTTCTCTATGGGACCAACATCGAAATCACGAAAAAAAATCTAATATCCATTACATGTTTTAGCTCTAGGCGATTTGTAGAGTATGGAACATCTTTTTTTTTCGCGATTTCGATATTGGTCCCATAGTGAAAGCTGTTCAGTTTGATGGTCTAAACCACCCCCTTAAATGTTTATTTGTATTACCTTGTATAAACATTCAGTGTTATTGAGTTAAGTGACTTATGGTGAATATTATGATCAATTTTCACACATAAAGCTACGCAATGTAAGCTGGCCGCGCGAAGTTATACATTACTCTACCTACGCGCAGCCAGTTTATTTTGGTTTTGCGTAGCATGACGTGTCGCCGTGTGTACGAAGCAATTAACAAACGCATCCGCCAATGTTCTTTGTTAGACGTATAATAATAGTTATAGCGATGTTTCTGACCACCCCAAATATTGTCGTGCTTTTCTATTCCTGTGTGAAATGCACTAAATAGGTAGTAATTTTCACACGAGATTCAAATTTAGTTAGCAACACGTAATAATCCGAACTGTTAGAACATAATAACACCTTAAATACAAAATTTCGTAGTTTAAAAATCTTTTTTAACTGGAAAGCGAAGTGACTGAACCCGTGTGTTGCATTGCCGTTTTTACCAACTCCTTTTTCGCCTGCAAATTTGTCTACTGAAAACTTTCTTCAAGCATTCATTGCGGCGTTTGTTCTACGTTCAGAACACAGTTGGAAGCTTAAGCAGTAAATGTATGATGTGAATGAGTAAATAGTTGTAAGTGGAATACAATTGTTGTTATTTTCTTGTGCAGGTCGGTTCGGCACGCCTCCCGCCGGGCCGGCACCACGAGCCAGGTTCCAGGAACTTTTCTAATAGTTTCCCTGAGTTCATTGTACGTACAATCTGACTTGTTCTGCCTTTTCACTTATAAAAGAAGTAAGCCAATTTTTGTAGTTGGATTAAGGTTTATTTTTGTAAAGTGGAGTAGGTTGAGGATAGGGGTCAAACTCGGATGCGTTAAAAAGGTACAGAGTACTGACTGCTTTCTAACGGTGACGGAAAACATTGTAAGTAAATCAGCACACGCTATAAAAGAAAATCTGATGCGTATGTAGAGTCTACCAAACCGCTTTGAAATGGGGACGTTTGTTGGACTAAAACGCCCTAAACCCACCCACCTTATGAGAATATTATTCCGAGAGCGAAAATGCGCGCTGCATACAAACGTACTATGGTGATATTTTCAATACTAACCAATTAAAGTCAATGAAATTTTGCAGAAACAATCTAGAAACAAATTTCTATGCTTCTATAGAGTCCGATTTTTGTTAAAATATACAGTTTCAATGCTAGGATTAATTTAAGATTTGTATGGCAATCTTTGAGGCACTGTAACTTGAAAACTATACAATTTAACGAAAATCTGACTCCATACAAGCATAGAAATTTGTTTCTAGATTGTTTCTGCAAAATTTCATTGACTTTAATTGGTTAGTATTGAAAATATCACTATAGTACGTTTGTATGGAGCGTGCTCCGAATAATAACCCTTAAAGAATAGACCTGTGCTCTTACAGTGAAAACAATAAAGATTGATAATGACTTTACTTCATTCCAAATAAGGACGAACAGATTTTCCTATTCCTATTTTGCTTTCTGGCCAATTCTGATAAGTAAACATAATTTATTTATCAGAATGATATACTATGCGACATATCTTGGACGTTACTGAAGCTGTTCTAATAAGAAGTGAAAGTAAGGTTTAAGTGTTTCTAATCCCTGTTTCTGTAATTAAAAATAGCCTTAAATTTTTAATAACTGTTGCTATTTGGAATTGAGTATAACTAGATAAAAAAGCTTTAAATTCAGAAGAAAATCGGCCACCTCCCATTTTCACACATTGTCATGTTTATATTTCATACTCCATGATAGAAGTGGAATTTGTTTATAGTGCGTCGATTATTTGTTAATTTATTAACATTGTATTGTCATATTTCAATAAATAAATAAAATAATTATAGGTGGGATGCTCCTCCGCTAAAAAGTAAAGATCTTCCGCCGAGCTATGTAGGCTGTGATTCCTGAGAACCGAGCCTAGGGCCGTGGTCCAACGCCAAATATATTTCGGTATAAGTAAATTACACCTTTAGTTAAAACGCACGCGTTCTTATTCTACTGTTTTTTTAAGGGGTGATCCTAGGGTGATCAGACCATCAAACTGAACTACTTTTTTTATGGGACTAGCATCGAAATAGCGAGAAAAATCTGCTCTCCCATATACACTATGGTTGAGGAGGTTATCAGTTTTGACGACTGAATTTGTTTCGCGATTTCGATGTCAGTCCCATAGAGCTTTGATGGTGTGAACCCTTAAAAAATAGTTGTGTGTCTTGCGTCAGTGACAAAAATTTAGGTAGGTACCGGCCTTTACTAAACATCTTCAATGAACATTAGGTACATCGAAGCTGGAAATCCTTACTATCATGTCAATAAAATATAAACCCTATATAACTGCAATCTAGAATTTAAATTGCAAATCGAGTTCGAATGCACGCGTAAATCAAAACGAGTTGTCACGGCAGCATATGCAATAACAGTTACATTCTGGAGCAGGAAATTAACATATTCATCTGAAATTTGTTGCTTTCAAACACAGGTGGAATGTACAGGGAGCTATGGGCAAAGTTCGTAATAGAGAGCGTAATAATAATTAGAAAAACATTGTAGGAAACACTAAGTTTACTTTCCGGTAGCAAGATTACCGTTATCACATAGATTTTCTACGTATGTATCAAAAAATACACATATATGTAATTTCATCATCATCAGCTTATATAAGGCCCACTGTAGGGCACAGGCCTATCCTCAAGGAGGATGTATGTCCACCACGTGCGTGCCCAATGCGGATAGGTAGACTTCACATTATCACATACGTATCAGAATTTCTTCTTCAGCGTATGCAAGTCCACGATGATGTTTTCATACTTGGACTATTTGGTACCTTGACCAACATTTTGTAATGTGACAAAATCTATAAAATATATAATTTTTAGGATTGGACGTCCCTGGAGACAGTTTGCATCTAAAGAATTTCTTTCGAATTTGGAGGTAGGTATAAAATGTAGACTTTTTTGACATAACATTTATTTTTGTATCTTTGTCTAATCCATGTTAATTAAAGTGCACAACGTCAATAACGTATTTATATAAATTTAACATTCTTTCGTTTCTACATTATTATAATATGTGGAGACTTTTAATTGGCGTCTAGATTTATATAAGAATATTTATAAAATTGTAATAGTCCTAAAATCTATAAAATAATATGAACCATTCCTTATTCCACTGATATAATATTGAGTCGCCAAGTTTCCCATTGCGTCAGTGATCTTCTTCTATCGATCAAGGCAACGTGTCAATCTATATTTTTCTCGCCAAATATTTTGCAAAACGGAGAGCACTATATCGGCTACGTCCATAAGCTCCGTTCGAATCAGGGACGCAACAGCAACAGGATAAAAAGTCTGTCAGTCAAGAGTCAGTGGTGAAAATATTAAACTTTCACGAACATAGAATGCAGAGTAAATAATTAGACTTCATAATAAGTACCTAATCTGTAAAAAATGTTAAAATATAAACACTTGAGGACCAACATTTTTTAGGACTAACCTATCAATTAAAAACAAATTAAAGTAGTAAAGTCACATCGTCACTAAAAACCCGAACATATTTAATACCGATAGACAATAACAAAGACATTAAAGCTAAAACCTGGCAATGCCTTTTAAATATTAAAAGAAATTGTCTGAGAAGAAACGGTCTTATGTATTATTCATTGAATTCGGACATAGATTGATCTTAACAGTACAAGAAAAAGATTTGTTGAGGTCCCTGGGGTAGATTAATGGACGAAATAACACTTTTATTGGGCATCCTGGATCCGTTTAAAGTTTGATGTTACGGTCACAAAAATATATTGGCTGGCATGTTTTCGGATTGGCGATAAATTTTTAGAATAGTATCTGTTTTAATCTAGTTTTAATGGGTTTTGTGCAACTATTGAATTACCACAGTTTTATCTGAGAATCATTTCAAGATTTGGATGGACAAGAATAGCAAGTCGCTGGTTCAAAATTAATATCCCGAGGTTTTTTAGCGTTTCGTATCCGAAGGTTCCCAATGAGACCCTCTTACTAAGCCTACGCTGTCCATCCGTCAGTCCGTCCATCTATTTGTCTGTTCTACCTATAAGGGGCTGTATCTTTAATAGTTAGACGGTTGACCTTTCTCTGAATATACGCTATTCTGCCGCATTTGCTAACAAGTAAAAAAAAATGGTCAAGTTCCAGTTGGGCTACTCGCACACCGAGGGTTCAGTACCACAATACCAGCACCACACAACATATTTTGTTAGAATAAAAAAACATCTGCGGGACCTTTAGCGCTAGACCGACTCACACTTGGCCGGTTTGTATTATTTGTTGTTATAATCTAGATTTGCTGTATAATCTTGTTGTTATAATCTAGAATTTGCTGTATAAGTTTTTACGATAGAGCGAGAAGAAAAACGTTCATAAAAACTAGTTTCTTGTTGAGAACCCCCCTTAATATTTAACTTTTTGTCAATTTTATTATTTGTTAGCAAATGCGCCGTCGTAATGAAGCATATTACATAAGTGAAAAATTCAACTATCTAGCTATTACGGTTCAAAAGTTACAGCCCTAAATAGGTAGGACGGACGGACGGATGGATGGACAACACAGGCTTAGTAATAGGGTCCCGTATTCACCCTTTGGGTACGAAACCCTAAAAAGCAAAGGAAATATAAGGGACCATACAAGAAACGTGTTTTTTTTACGTTTGTTTGTTTTGCTCTATCGTAAAAACAATACAATGACATACATGCATCAGAAGCGTCAAACTTAGTGTGATTATAGCGAATAATCTAAATTTAAACAACTAATAATATATTTGTGTCAAGGCTTTGTAATTTTGTATGAATAATTTCAAAGCTTGAATTTTCGTAATTAAATTATAAATTGTAAATATTATTTGATACGCGCAATTTAGATTTTCTAAGCAATTTTTCCATAAAACATTACTTTTATTAATACCGTCTACGAGTGTTTTTCGACAAAGTTTTGTATGAAATTGACAACTCTGCAACCACCTCAAGGGTGTATTTAGACAGTGAAACTAAACAACTTTCCCTAAGGAACATGGGTCGAATACGAAAAAAATGTTTGTACCTCCCATAGAAAATAGAAAATGCAAAGACCTTCGTTACCAGTTCCAACCAATATAGTTTCGATGCGCGAGTCACACCTTGCCATTGGCCGGTTTTTTAAATATCTTTTAATTTCAATTTTACAGTATTTTATAATAGAAAAATAATTGCGATTTTAATCCATCTCTTGATGGTATTATTTCACTTGTTTCAATCTTTACTTTGATATCAACAAAGGTTTTATCCAACCCAAACAGAAGGATGAGGAACAGTGACTCATGGAAGGTACTTCAGTTAGTATTAATTAATGATTTAAACATTATTCAAGTCTTCAAACCACCGCATCCGCTTCGGCATCATCGCTTTAGCTACTCATTTACATATCCTACTAATATTATAAACCAGCTTTATCTTGTGATTACGACCGCTTAAGACATGTAATTTTGATACAAGTACTTACATAATCCAACTATCGTATTCGTTTTCGGAGTGCTTACCTATACAGAATGTTAGGGTAGTGGGTATTTTACTGTAATGGGTTATACCTACTCATAATACTGAACATCTTTTACTATGGGAGCGAACATGTCAGTTCAAATTAAAGTCAGCTGTCCCATACTAAACTGCAATACCTACTCTACGCAAACGTATGGAACAGCAGTTTTTTTGTTCTGATCGTTTTGTTCCTCTAGTAAAAGTTGGTCAGTTTGATGGGTAGAGTATGTGGTTTAAATGTTTATGATACTTTTCCTTACATCCTGTATAAATCGTCTAAGGGATAATCTGATGAATTTGATATTACAGAAGAAATATAATCTGGCTTCGCTTTAAAAGAAGTGGCATGTAGGTTGAACCCGCGAGCCACAAGATATGAGCATCAGGGATGTGGACGTTGACTGAAGATATTAGTCTCATTTTACTGTACCTATCTAATTACATGCATAGCATAGCATAGCATATGCTCACGACTATATTCCCCGAGGGGGTAGTCAGAGATATTCTGAAATCTCAGAACATCCACATTTCACCATTAGTACCTAATAGTAGTATTAGTATCTAATTACATAGGTACTTGGTATGTTTCATTAACACGTTCGTGGGCAGTCAACGAGACACAATCGAACTTTTATTGTTATCACTGCTATAGTAGCCAGTTATTGTCCGCGAACGTGTTAAGGATCCGGAAAGTTTTAATTGCTGTAAGTAACAGGCAGCAAATCAGTGTTGCCAGAAAGTTACTTTTGTAACCTTTTAGGTGATTTTTAGCCCTGTCAGGTTACTTTTAGGTTACACGATTCAAAAGGTTACTTTTAGGTGACTTTTCGGAATTTGTATAATCAATCATATTTTTCCATGAAACGGAATACTTTTTCATATTTTTTGCACTGTTTTATAACACAAAACGTTCGTAACGTAGTGAGTGCGACTCCTAAAAACACGTTTTTCTCCGTTTTTTATTCTCTCGCACTAATGTATAGGTACCAAATCACGAATGATCGCTCGATCAATCAATCGGATGAAAATGCAACTTGAAATGGAAAACGCTACCGAATGTTTTACATTTCTGAAAGTCAATGGAACCAACATCTGTCGATCAACTTTTAACACCTTATTACTGGAAAAAAATATGAAAGGTTACTTTTCACACCAAAAGGTTACTTTTTAATCGAATTCCGGTTACTTTTGACAAGATCCGGCTGGCAACACTGCAGCAAATTGAAATTTTACTGTAAATGTTTTAGATCGAAAATTTGTTATAATAATGGATTTGCTAATAAAATATAATAAACTCAACAACTCAACTTAATTTGTAAAAATGAGGGATTATTTTTTCAAACTTTTTGTGTTTACACTGTCGTAAAAGCTGTGCAATAAAGTATTAAATAAATAAATAAATCAAATCAAATATACTTGATTCTACACCGAAATATAAACAGTAAAATACAGAGAGAAAGCTATTATTAATGTTAACAGTACCAAGACAAAATGTAGGTAGTTTTATTCATATAGGTATTCCAATACTAAAACCTAGCCAAAAGAAGTCAAAGACTTCGTAGCCTTTTATCATTTTGGTCTTTTTTTGCATTCTTTAACACACTGTTCAGTGATCAATCACTAACTATAAAAACTGTATTGACAACTTTATAAAGTATCGAAGTAAACGAATAACGGTAGCTTTTTTAAACCGCTTATTTTTGTGTCCCATTCAACTCAAGGTGTGTTCTGTAAGACGCGTAAAATGCTTAGTCTTTTTTTAGCCATAATTTTGAGTATAATGTGTGTGTGTGTGTGTAGTTACGATACCTTATTCTATCATACTGCTAGGCAAAGGTCTCCCTTCAACTTCTGTCTTGGCTAATAAGGTGTTAAAATTGTTATATATCCGTGTTTTTTCAGGCTTAGAATAAAACAGCTCATATTGCCCGTTGGTGGAATATCTCTGACTACCCCCTCGGGGAATATAGTCGTGAGCATATGCTTAGGCTGATTAATTTGTTTAAAATGTATTGTAGTAGATACAGGTGAAATAAAAAATATTTAAATCTTTGACATGCTCTTCTGCAAAATAGTAAAAATGTTGTTATGATGTTATTCCTACAGAGTATCGATATTATTTTCAGAAAACTTGTAAATATCAAGAAATAAATATCAATAGAACGTGTTCGAAGCCGCAGCAGGTCAAAACGTAGGCGTAGGAACTATGAAAAATACAATTGTATTGAAACCGTAAAAGAGAGTTTCACTTTGCTGCCATCGATCAAACAGTCGACTAGTAAATATGTGACGCGTTATTTCGAAGCTTTTCAAATAATAATAATAATATAATAATAAAAAAGATTTATTTTCTCCACATAAAACTTAAACTATAGTAGATTACACACCGAGGGTAGGAAAGTAAGAATGGTCTTAGACCTAATGAAATTGTTCATGTGATCTGAGGCTTTCTTATTTACTGCCCGAGGTTAGTATACTATTTTTCTCCTTGACGGAGGTGGAAAGTGGCAACTTCGTTTAGCGCAGCGGGACGATAATTGAAGCTTTCCGTTCGTAGGGGAAAAAAAATATATATCGAAGGAACCATGTAAAATTTAATTAAAACTTTTTTTCGATCGGTACCGTAAAACGAGGTGACTTTGATCAGTTTTGAAATTCAAATGGATGTATCTTTCATAATTTTGGTTTTAAAAATTAGACAAAAAAACAGTAGGTAGTGACGACTAGCCTTATGATAATATTTAAAATAAAAATAAAAATGATGCGAGTTTAATTTCGTAGAAAAAAAAAACCAGCTTATCAAAGCTATATTGAAAATGGGGCTACTTTGATACCAGTCGTTTTTTTCATTGTTTTCGAAAGTCACCCCCAACAGAAAACTTTTTTCTGCGAATATTTACTACAAACTTTATCAAATTATTTTTCACCTCACAAGCTCGGAAAGATTCTGTTTATCATTCGAAATCTGAGTGCAAAAGTGCATTTTATCGGCTAGCGTGGAAAGAGTTTTTGAAATTCGAATCTGTACCATTCAATATTATTCTATACCGCCAATCCACTGAAAAGGCTTAATAACTATTTCATATGTCACTGGCCAGCACGAAAAAAAAAACTTTTTAAAATGTTCTTTTTAGCAATTCACTTTTTTTCCTCGCTGTTGTGAGGTGAAAAGTTGTGTGTTTCGCTCGGCTGCAAAGTTATTCTGCGTCTCGTACCTTTGAAACCTTCGCTAAGCTCAGGATTCAATAAAGTACTCGCGCCAAAAAGCAACTTTGCAGCCTAGCATTACAAATAACTATTAACCACTCAGCCCCATGTTACAGCATTGAAGATTTGGTCAAAAATGGACGAACTGTCAATAATGCCAACACAAAAAAGAATATACCGCTGCGTTCTGTTTTCGCAGATAAATTTACAATCCTGTTTTCTGTTTTGGAGTTATCATCAATGTCGCCCAATTCTCAAAGCCACCTCGTTTTACCGGTAATCGATATCACGGTAAGTACCTACCTATATTATGATGAGATGACATGACATTAACGGACCAATTTGAACAATTTAAAAACACTTTTTTTTTAAACAAAAGTGCTATTCCTTATGAATCGGGCCTAATTCCGCGTTCATTGCTTGCTTTGATCGCTAGATTTTAAAACTAGAGAGTATAAATCCGGCAATTTTGCAAAATTGAAATCGGGCCCGACTAATTGGCAGTGTTTGGTAATTGGCAGCCTTTTACTTGTCAAGGAAACGTACAGTGATGCCACAGGAACCATCTTTGTGACCTGGTCATCATCAGATTTCTATAATTGAATAATAGGAATCGCCACAACGTAAACATGATAGCTACCTATCTAGTTGTGATACTTGCTGAAGTTGCTGAGGCCCTTCGAAACAATTTTTATGGAGCTGGTCATCATTAGACTAAAAAATGTGTTAAAAACGTCATAATTATGTAATCTTGTTCAGATATCGATTCTGTATAAATGGATCTCTGGTATGCTAAAATTATACTCTATACTTAAGGTTGACTTTGACAAATATACATCTTGTAACGTCTGTATATACGAAAACATCGCAAATGAAATCTCCCTTAGAAGCCTCGTAGAAACAATAATTATATCTACAGGGAGATAAAGTGGTTTACTCAGGCAAAAAAGTAACTAAAAATACTCAAAACTTTTTAATAACGTAAACTTTTCCGGAACTAACACCGTAGCACTGTCAGTCGCGACACAAGTCAAGCTCCTATCGCGAAATCTAGAACGTATAAATCTTGTACCATCTGATAAGCACACTCCAGGCGCTAAGTGGAAAACTTGCGCGTTGCGCTGTATAATTAACAATTCAGCGGCCTCTGAACCGTTGAAACTACTTACGTTAAGGCTTGTTTTAAATTTAGGCATTTGGTTTTTAAAGGCTTAACATTTTTTTACTTTTTTCTGCTGTCTACGAATTAAAAATTTATGCATTCCACTTCAAAGGCCGGTCTTCACCGAAAACTTCTGTCTGCTAGTATAGTAAAGTATTAATTGCTAGTGTAATATTTAATTTCAATATTATTCTTTGACGAACAGTAAAAGATTTGCGTTGCTGGGAATACGGGGCGCATCGGTTCGTGGGGATCCGTCTGGGAAAGACAAAATGGGTGTTGGAAGCTTTCTCGGTTTCTTGTAGTCCGGCAGTATTGTGGAAGGTAATGTAAGAATCACTCTCTCAAAATACATGTATATCAATGCTCCAAACTTAGGAGTTTGGTCTTAACTTGCGGAATCGCTTCTCAATAATTGATTGTTATACAAGTTTCGTAAAGCTTCAAACATTCGTTTGTTTTCAAAATTTTTCGAACGAGGCCGCTCCTGAAAGTAAATTTACAGATTACCAAAAGAGAAACATTGCATTTGGTTTTAATAGAGTAATTGTAAACAGATTTCGGGATAAGCATTTTCTTTTGTTCGGCTAATGTGTTTTGTTTCAAAGCGCGATTATGTTTTAATTGACTCAACAATGTTTTGGACTTTAACCCGTAAGCTTTAACCTTATGAACTTTGTTATAAGGATTGTATTTGTTTGAGTAATTCTTTCGTGAATTCCAGTCAAACTATCAAATTCTGCAGCTAAGGTTTTGGTGCAGTCGTTTGGTCGGATACCATCTCTTAGATCTTTCTCTCCTCATATTATGTACAGTCTTTCAAATTCATACTTAACACTCTTTGTAAGTATACTTATTAGTTTAGTACCTACTTACGCATATTCCAATTATGTCGTATTTTCGAAAAAATTTAAATTAGCACAATTATCAAATTAAAGATTGAAAAATTTGTCTCGGGCGGGACTTGAACCCCTTGAACCAATTACACCACCGAGTCCACAACCCAGAGAACGAAATTTTCAATCTGTTGCGTCTTAAGGGGACGTGCGCGCCATCTACTGGCAGTATTACAACCAACCAACTTGCAAGCCAAATATTACAACTTGGATTCATACAATATAGATGGCACACCCTGTTCCAATATTAGGGTGAAAATTTCGTTCTCTGGGTTGTGGACTCGGTGGTGTAATTGGTTAGCACGTTTCCCCGGTTTGGAAGAGCGTGGGTTCAAGTCCCGCCCGAGACAAATTTTTCAATCTTTAATTTGATTCGAAATAGCACAACATGGCTGTAACATGTTTATAATCAATAATATTAGCACAATTATCTTTAGATTGTGATGAAATTAAAACTGAATCGTATAAATCGTACTCCTATGGATTTCTTAAAACAATTATCCTTCATGCTCATAAGTTTATAGTTGTGTACACACATAATATGCACTTAAGACCGAACTAATTTATAATTATAAAAACTCATTAGCCCATACGTCCCACGTCGTCACGTCCCGTGCAGAGCATAGCGGTCCGCTGTAATGTGTTGGCACGCAGGTTTGCACGATGTGGCATGGAGGTAAAGCTAACTCTTTTCAAAGCCTTTTGCCAAACCTTGTACACGTGCAATCTGTGGGTCAGCTATACGCAGCGGGCCTTCAACGACCTCCGAGTACAATATAACAATGCCTTCAGAGAGCCCTCGCAGTGCGTCAGCGATGTTCGCGCACGCGCATACAGACGGGTTTGCCACGGTGATGCGGTGCCGCGTCGGCTCACTCATGCGCAGGGTGCGGGGCAGCGCCAACACTATCCTGAAGGTCATTAGTGAGAAGCCTGACTTCCCTATACTGCGACACTGGGTACGAGCACACTTGTGTGTGCCCGGTGTTCCAGAGAGTCGCAGATACCTATTTAAATTAAATTAAATTGAATTACATTAGTTTTAAGATCTACTAACACTATGGACATTGTCTGAAATAAATTTATTTTATTTTATTTTTTATTTATTTGTAGCGTTCGTTTACCATCAGGTGTTCACAGTGCGGATTGGTAGACTTTACAAACGCATCGCATTTGTACTTAATTCATTAATTATACAAAATAGATTAAGCACAGACTCGTTATTGAAAACCCTAAAAATGCTTTAAATATTATCCATCATGAAAATATATGCGAGTTAAGCTAAAATTCACCTGAATCAAATACAAGCAATGTACGAGTTACTCTACCGTGAAGCAATATTGAACTGGCAGTCGGGTTTCAATTTGAAATTTCAATAAAGTGTCTAGGCACTGAGTAAAAAAATATGCACGGATGCATATCACTTTGTTCAGTCGAAGTATTTCAGTTTCATACTTACAAAGATGTGAGATAGAAGTGTAGTTGGGACTTTGAAACAGGTTATCAAAATCTTTAGTAAATTGAGGAATGTTTTAGAAATAGACGTGTCTTCATATTCGGTTAACTCATTAAGATAACATTAACTCTCTGTTACTTATACAATTTACTGTCAGTCAGCCTGTATAAAGTACGTCGGTGGCATGTTAGGGAGAGGTATGGACACTCAATCATGATGGTCCGGGTTCGAATCCGTACGGACGACATGCCATGTACCAATGAGCTTTTCTAATTTATGCACGTAATACCGACTGCTCTGAAACGGTAAGGGAAAATATCGTGAGGAAACCTGCATACGCTGAAGAAGAAATTCTAATGCGAATTTGTAGCAAATCCACATCGGGCACGCGTGGCGCCCAAATTCAGAGCCCAAATTAATGCATATTCACATTCTTCTTCTTCTCGTGTAGAATTGTCACGTCTTCTTCAAATCGTCAATCTCCGGTATCTTGCCACCTCTGTCGCACTGGCTGATGCGCTCATTAGATCCCCCTCTCCACACTGTGGTCCACCTGTACAGACTGTTAGGTGCGGGGTGATTTGTTGTAGTCCGCATTGACATAAAGGGTTTCTGCTATATTCACATTGAATCGATGATTGACTTGACTGGAAAGACAAAGTTTAGTCATGACCTTCACACGAGAAAGAAGAAGTGACCGACTCACAAGAAAGGCCAGTGCCAACCCGGTGTTATCGATTTAATTGATTTCAAGTTAGTACAGCGCTGTAGCATCAATGCTAACTTCTGAGCTCGCTGACTTAGTTCTGCGGCGGCTGCTCTAACGTCAGTGAATCTGTAGTAGGTATTTGTAACCCTAATTATACAATTCCGAGAATCGACAGATCTATAACATTTCCCTAAGCTACGTTTGAAATTCCCACATACTCGTAAGTCACGTTGAAATCTCTCGACTTCTGTGAGTCGTGATAGAATAACTTACCTTAAGTGTAGAGAAGTTTTAGAACTTGGAAAATGTGATACCTTGCTTGACGCATGGAGGTAGACCGCGCGTAAACAAAATTCATAAAAAATTAATCACTAAAGTTATTATTATTACAAATATTATAACAAATGCTGAAAAGCTGAGGCATTTAAGAAACGACCTTCAGGTTCACAAGTTACAAAGGCTTAGATGGGCAGGTCATCTGGAAATAATGGAAAACACTGTCAAATTTGAATTGTAAAAACCATCTCCAAGTGAACCCCGCAACAGAAAATAGTGTTGACGAAGATTTGAGGAGTGTAGGCAATAAAACATCAATACAGGTTTCCTCACGACGATGTTTTCTTTCACCGAAAAGTCAGTGGTATAACAAATCATACATAAATTCTGAAAAACTCTTTGGTACGAGTCAGTCTGCACTATATATATTTTAAAATATATATATTTATATCAAGTAGGATTGCAGTTTTGTTTGGAACAGCCTTTTGTTTTCGACGTTGATTCCATAAAGAAAGTTGTCCAGTTTGATGGTCTGATCATCCCCTTGAAAAACCGTCAACCTATTAAGAAGGACCCTATAGGTGGTATATACAGGGTCCTTCTTAATATGCTGACACTTTTTAATGGGATGATCGGACCGTCAAACTGAACAAATTTCTCAACACGTCAAACTGAAAACCAGCTATCCCATATATTTGGCTCGAGTAGGTTTTCAGTTTTGTATGGAACAGCTGATTTTTATTTCGCGATTTCGTTATTGGTCCCATAAAGAAAGTTGTTCAGTTTGATGGTCTGATCATCCCATTAAAAAAGTGACAGCATATAAAGAAAGACCCTGTATACAGGGTTACAAAAGTAAAAATAAACATTTAAAACCTTTAAGGGGTTTGTTAAGACCATCAAACTGAACAACTTTCACTATGGGACCAACATCGAAATCGCGAAAAAAAAATCTGCTATCCCATACATTTTGCTCGAGTAGATTTTTTAGTACATATCAGATTTTTTTTTTGCGATTTCGATGTTGGTCCCATAGTGAAAATTGTTCAGTTTTATATGGTCTAAACCACCCCCTTAAATGTTTATTTCTATTTTTGTAACACCTTGTATAAGTACCTTAAAAGTTACCAAATTGAGATGTTTTTATTTTCACCTAAAAATATTCTACCGTCGACAGATAAACAATTAAAAAAACATACATAATGAACAAACTGCATTTTCAATTCTAGGGCACAGTAATGGAATGGTTAACAGGCAGGCCTATTATGCTCCTAGCTCGCTGGAGCACACTACAACGTTCGAGCATCGCGCCGGATAAAAACTTGTCTAATTAGTACACCGCAGCGGAGTGGGATAGCCTTACTGATTGTTAAGTACATGCTAGAGGTTGAACGAGTAATGCTTTAACTGATACCAACATTTGAAACTAAACTGTGTATCAGAGTTTTCTGTAATATTCCAATAATCCCCCTAGAAACTTAGATCAAAATAAAATTAATGGTTAGGCCTAAAGCGCGGTAAGTTGAAGCACACTACTGGTGTACTTAGTCCATACAAACTAGCGCCATTATCTGTCAAATCTAGGGCACTTGCAAACAAATTTGAAGTAAACCTTTCATTTGTTTTGCCTCATTTTTCCGGTTTGAAATGTGCGCCTATCCATTAATTTTGTTTTGACGTAAGCCTAGAAATCCTAATTACAGGAAAAAATAGGAATAGAAAACTGTATTTTATTGTATATCTCCCTTGGAAATCAAGCTTACGGTTGAAATTGGAATGGAAAAAAGAATGCGAATAATTGAAAAACTCGTAGGTATTTCTGTAAACACAGTCCACAAATCCGCACTGAGGATATTTGAAATTTGCTTATTTACAAAACCAGTATGGTAGGACTTGACGGACGGTAGGACCACCGTCACCGGCAACCACAGAGTACTATAATTACTATAACCACAAGCACTCCCTAGGCCTTACTTACCTACTTTCTGAATCTGAAGGATCGGGTGAACTTTACGACGATCTGCTCTAGCGCGCGCAGCCAAACAATGTGGGTTTAAGAGTTGTCATCTAAAAAAGGCTTAAAAGGTTTCCTCTCAGCACATGCCTCCCCAAGGATCGCCACAACGACCGTTCCTGCGCTGCCCTCATCCATTGGGTGACCGCTACCTTTAGCAGTTATACAACATCTAATAAACGTTACAATTGTAATTCATAAGAAAGATTCAGGGTATGTTGCTGTTGCAGAGAACGTTAGGACACCATGTTACCTACTGCATGTTTAGCGTCAATAGTAGGAAACCAGCAATGTAACAAAGTCAAAGTCAATATCACCATTTATTCAACATAGGAGCTTGGAGCACACTTATTACCCTGAATTGTCATTATAAAACACAATTGTCATAGTTGTTGTTGTGTATTGTCATTGTGTTGTATTGTCGTTGTTATTGTCATTGTCATTGTCATTTGATTCGAAATAGCACAACATGGCTGTAACATGTTTATAATCAATACAATTGGGGCCCAGATTGTCGGTTGCCCTCACGCTGCGCTGCGCTGTAACACCAGTCTGATGCTATTCTAAGGACTCCAGGCTGCATACACAACACAATGTATGGGTAATTCAGATATCCTAAAATTCGGAACTGCTGTAATTCCCACATGCCCGAAATCTTGTTCGTTAATCCCATCAAATAATATCTTCCTGCAACGCAAACCCAATCAAACTCGGCAAACTCAAACAGCGTGGATGTCGTAAACGAGTAATCGAGTGTTCAATTGAGCAAAATCTCGATTATCCAGAAATTGAAAATCGAATGCGGCCGGCGAATTGAAAACGAGTCGTCTAGCGATTCCTTTTTTCGTCTCAAAAGAAGCTGGTGCAAGCTCGTAACGATTTGTTCTTTGTTCTTCATTTGATTATCCATAGTAGGATAGTAAGGATGGGACTTAGGTACTATTGGTTTTGGGAGTAGGTATAGTATTAGTATCATAATCTTATGAAGCGCTCGTTGCCGTAGTGGAGCTTCGGTATTGGAAACGATCACCGAAATTAAGCAACGTCAGGTCTGGTCAGTCTTTGGATGGGTGACTATTTAGTGGTATTTCATCTCGAGCGTTACCGTGCTTCAGAAGGCACGTTAAGCAGTTGGTCTAGGACAGTTCCGTCAGATGGCGTTGTAACTATTCGTTAAACCAGGTCAGAGGACTATTGAGGCGGCTTGAAAATTCTCTGACAGCAAGTTGACCTTGCCTCCACCAACACGCACTGGGCCGGCGTGGTGGAGTATGGCCCACTCCCTCTCACCCTTATTCGTGATAGGAGGCCTTTGCCCTGCAGTGGGATTCTATAGGCTATAACTTACTTTTTATCATATCTTATACTCCATTTATTGTGTTTGTAGTGGACCCTGTGGTAGCACTTTGTGTGACCAATCCCTTTTGCGGTTATGAGTGTATGAAATTGTGTATTATTATTTTTAATGACTTCATGAATACCTACTTAAACTAGCTATCTTAGTTATAGTCAAGTACATCCGAATTAGGGTAACATTTTATAGAATTTAAGTAAGTGTTAAAATTTAATCATAATTTAATGCTTTTTTTAGTGTTTCGCAACAAAATTGAAAAAACGGAACACATTTATGGAATCACCTTACGGTCGTGAGTGTATGAAATTGTGTATATTATTTTAAATGACTCAATCTAATCTAATCTCTAAACTATTATAAAACTGTAACTGAAGTGTGTCTGTACATTGAAGATATTTACACAAAAATGATTACGATATGGTTTTTAGGTATCCCTGACTCGAAATCTACCTTTTTTAGAAATTTTGTCTGTCTGTTTGTTTGTGTGTTTGTTTGTTTGTTTGTTCGCGCATCACGCAAAAACTACTGAACCGATTTAGATGAAACTTTTTTTGTTTGTAGCTTATGATCTGACTTAAAATCTGGTATATAATTTGTGCGGACGAAGTCGCGGGAAAACACTAGTAAATACTAAAACTCTAGTTATAGCTAACTATCTTACGAATTAGGGTTACTTTTTTTAAGAATTTAAGTAGGTGTTTAAATTTAATGCTTTTTTAGTGTTTCGTAATAAAACTGAAAAAAAAACGGGAACCATCTTGTTGTATGTTCGTCCGTCCATCTATCACAGGCATTTTTCTCAGAGACCGTAGTAGAAAATTGGGCCGTTTTTTGTGTGGTGAATTTATCTGAATTATTTATATTTAACAAATTATATTCCATTCCAACTATTAACGTAAACAAGCTTGTTTGCTTACTTTAATATTAACAAAAATTTATATTCAATAAAAACTTATGAAACAAACTTCCTAAAAAACTAACTTTTGTATCTTATTTTTTACTTATAATGTAGGTATTGCTTGAAATAATTCCAAGTTCGTCGTAACAAAGCCCAACGGGCGAGTATGTATGAAACGAATTATGAATGTGAATGAAGCTAAAGTTGTGTCAGGAACACGGCAAGTTTATAGTCTCTGGCTACCCTTGGGAGGCAAGCGTGGGCCTCAACGAAAGTCTGTTTAAAGAGTAAGTTTAAATAGTTCTCAGATATTTTATTATTACCTTAGTTTTTAATATATTGGTATAATATTCCTATAGTGTATTTTCTTCAACATAGCTGTCGTGGGCTAACATTCTAATCTGAGAACAAAAGTTTATTTTAATAAAATAAAACACATGACCATAAACTATTTAAAAGAGGATAGAATATGTTTGGGTATTAGACACTTTATATAACAAAAAAATTATTTCAATTGCTACAATTTCTTTTAATCTATATTAGACAAAAAGAAAATGTAAATATCATGTCGTATCAAAAAGTCCAAAGCACTTGCAGAAATAAGAAGAATTATTATACTCAACCGACGAGAGATTTTTTTTTCTTTTAATAATTACTTAAGGCGAGGAACTTTTTGGGAATCATATTTCGAGGGGCGTGGCCAAGCTGCGAGCGCGGGGAGCACCCCCCCTGTGAGACATCGTTCTCGACTGTATATTATTATTTAATCTGTGTTCGCGGTTGTACAGTGTCACGTGACTCGCGTCTTACCTCCGCTCGCGGCGGTAGTTTCGATGTATTAGAACAGCTGATGGCACGGAGTCGTCAAACAGTGAATTATTATAATTACAGTAGGTACCTACAAAAGACGTAGGTACCTACGAAAAAATTTATCATATTCGAGCCTTGTCTTATTATGAACTCTTCAAATTTGTAAACTGTGTTGACCGATATTAGTATTAGCTGTGTGTATGAAATTAGCGTCATCGGGACGGGAGTAATATTTATAGGGGTGGTATAGAGTCTAAGGTGGCATGGTCTTAACTTTAGACCAGCGGTCGGCAACCCGCGGCCCGTGAGCCTCCTCTTTGCGCCTCTGTTTCGTAAATACAGAGTGTAAAGAAAAGTATCATTAACCTTTAAACCACATACTCTACCCATCAAACTACTTTTACTTTGGGAGCAAAACGACCAGAACACCAAAAATCTGCTGTTCCATACGTTTGCGTCGAGTAGGTACCTATTGCAGTTTAGTATGGGACAGCAGATTTTTTTTTGTTCTGACAGATTTGCTCCCATAGTCAGTAGTAGTACTATGGGAGCAAACCCATCAGCGCAATAAAAACATTTAGACTAAACATCGCAAAAAAATATAAAAAATCGGTTGTATCATACAAAACTGGAGTACCTAGGTATTCGTTCGACTCAAATGTATGGCACAGATAATTTTTTTTAGACGTTTAGTCTATACCTATATTCGTAAGACCGAGCCTTAGAGAGTTGGATACAAAGACCGTAGTTCCGAAAAGAACCAATTTTTTGTAGTCACAAAGGCCGACCACTTCAAGTATGGATTTAGTCACGTTAGAGACATATCACCAGTCACAAATTAACTGGAGCATTATTAAAGGGTGAACAGTTTTTTTCCGTTAAAATGTGCTTTTTATACAGGGTCCTTCTTAATATGCTGACACTTTTTTAAGAGGATGATCAGACCATCAAACTGAACAACTTTCTCTATGGGACCAATGTCGAAATCGCGAAAAAAATATCTGCTGTCCCATACATTTGGCTCGAGTAGGTTTGCAGTTTTGTATGGAGGGGCTAATTTTTTTTTGCGCTTACGATGTTGGTGCCATAGAGAAAGTTGTTCAGTTTGACGGTCTGAACATCCCCTTAAAAAAGTGTCAGCATATTAAGAAGGACCCTATATTTAATCTTCCTAAAGTACCTACTTACGGTCTTGACAACAACAAAAAGTTATATTTTGATTAAGAATTGTTGCATGTTTTTGACATCAAATACTTATGTACCGGTAAGCTGTAATAGAGCGTAAATTTCATGAATTTCAATATAAAAGTAAGTAATAAGTTTTAAACTATGGTCATGTTTATAATTAGTCCTTTTGTAAGTTCTATAGGTTTTAATGAGGTTAGAATGAAGTGAATCTATTTATTTGCTATTTTAAAATAGTGATGGGTAATGTTTAGTAAAGATCGGTAGGTATTTATAAAATACTGCACGTGTACTACACGTTTCAATAAGTAAGTCGTATGGAAATCATTCGATTGTAAAGTCTGAGCCGAGCTTTTGTATAGTTCATGTGAGCGTTTTTCTTTTGGTTTTTTTAGGGGATCGATAGATGGCGCTACGGTCTGTACGAATAAATGTTTCTTTAAATTAATAAAGAGAGAAAAGATGATCAAGAAGATGCCAACGCATCTTTTGATGGCATATTTCATTAATTACTTATCGTTTTAATCGAAAATTCAAAATTTTTACGCCTGACATGGATGTATGGGCTCGATCCTTTGGCGTTTCAAAAAAAAAACAGGCACAGTCTTGACAAGATTTTGACAAGATCTCGCGAACGGCTCTATGGAGCGATAAACATGCCATATTCTGTCGAGTTTTAGGAATTAAAATTAAAAAAGAAAATAAAAAATTGGAAGTGTGTTATTATTCATTTACTTAGTTCTATCTACATCGGAAACGCTCCAAATACAAATAACGTATCTGGTACATATTGATTATTACGTGGTAGTCTCACGATCGATCAAAATCTTAACTGTCACATAGATCATTGTACATGGAAAACATTATGGTGTTAAAACAGAAAGTAAACTTTTTTAATATTAATAACAAATTTTAACCCCGTCCCCACCCCACATACCTCGTGTGTACCCATCACACTGGACAGAGTTTCGGTACTACTAATGAAACGTGGACGTACGGAGGTTTAAAAAATTACATACTTTAATATCAGTTGTTAAAAGCAAAGTAACTAATTTGAGACTTTACAATATTGATAACATAAAATAATTAATGTTCTATATTTACACGTCAGAAACAGTCAAATACAATTTACAACATAGACGAGAAGGAAATCAAAGGCGGCCTTATCTCGTAAAGCAATTTTTCCAGATATTCATTTGATGGAATAAAGCGATAAATGCTATGGCGGTGCTCTAGTAGTAGACTTTACTATTTTGATAAACTAACAATATTTATTTTAAGGCGACTTGTTAGAACATTCGATATGAGTACAAACCTAATACAAAACAAGTAATTTTTGTGGCGGGTGTCACTATTAAAAGAGGATGGAAAAGCGGTCCCTAAGCCATTCAGAAGCTGTTCGACTTAGTCATACTTGAGGGGAAAACGCCGCAGACATGGGACAGAAATTTGATGGTTCTCTTCTTTAAAAAGGGCGATAATGCCCTATTGAAGAACTATAAGCCCATCTCACTTCTTAGCCATGTCTATAAGCTGTTTTCGAGAGTTGATACGAACCTTGTCGCGCTCATTTTGACAAATCCCAACCTCCCGAGCAACCTGGGTTCCGAAAAGGCTTTAGCACCGCGTACCACATACATACGCTCTGCCTCTTTGCTTGGTGTTCGTGGACTATGAAAAAGCTTTTGATTTGAATGGGACATGGGCTGTACTGCAGTCTCTCCAGCAATAAAAAGTTGACTACCGGTATATGGAAATGCTCAAATGCTACTGCCACTATGTCAGTCCGATTACAGGGCCAGAATCGAAACGTGTGAGGCAAGGAGACGTAATTTTTCCGAAACTGTTCGCCGTGGCACTGGAAGATGTTTTCAAGGTTTTGGATTGGAAAGGGCTGAGTCACTTTTAGTTTGCTAAGTATAGTCATTATGACGGTGAGCATGGAGGACCTCAGTAGAATGCTCGATGACCTTAGCAAAGTCTCTTTACTAGTTGGTTTGATAATTACCATGGAAAAGACGAAGATCATGTCAAATGTCCATGTTCTACCCACTCCTGTAAAGATCGGAGACTCTGAGTTCGAAGTTATGTTATTAAGTAACTACGATTATGTTAACCAGGGACAAACTATCCAGTTCGGATGGACCCACTTCGAGATAGAGGTCAATAGACTAATCTAACTAGGCTGGACAGCGTTCGGGACGTATGGACTGTGTAGTATCTTCTCGGCCAAATACTGCATTGTCTCAAAACAAAAGCCATTGACCAGTGTGTGCTGCCAGTGATGACACAGAATAGGATAGAAGTACTTGACATATGAAATTGAGACGTAGTAGCTCACACCTGGCCTCATAAAAAGCCTGAAAGTCACACAAAGGATAATGGAGAGGGCATTGATCCCAGGGGTAAACGGAACATGAACATCCCATAATTACTTATAGCTACTGTTACACTCTCTCACGACAAACATCAGCTCTCATGTGACCGGCGTAACCAATTTTCTAGTTCATATTGCCTTAAAAATTAAAAATAAAACATTGTTCACGTTAGTTAACTCATGGTAATTTGTAACAATCTTACCAAACATAGCCTGAAATTTAAAAACGCTTGTATAGGTCTACTTTTATTGTTAGCATTTAATTATTATAAGTTAGTCAGTCGGAAAGGAAAATAATGACTACTAATATAGTTTTGATGAGTGAGTAAGCTCACTTCGTCTAAGTCGATAAAAATATACCTACTTAATAAAGGCGTCTTTCGCTTTTTGTTTACGATAATGAATATTAATTATCTCATTAAAGAAACAAATTTGTTTCAATGAGGAAATTTTTATGAAGTTTTAATTTGTACAATTATTAACGAAATAAATAAATTAAGAGGTTATGAAAGACCTCTTTACATCGCATAATTTAATTAAACTATTTTCTGCATCAAGCACTATAATTATTTTAAATAATAACAAACGCGCACAGTCATAAACGTATGTTAGCTTCCTGGTCATAAACAACTTTCACGTAATATGTCAATTTGACATTAACATGATGTTCTAAGATGTTAATTTGGCTGGCTAATGAATATTTTTTTCTAAAACCAGACGAAGTTACAGAAGTTTAATAACATAAATACAACTTTCTTATCATATTTACAAAATATGTCCGATTGATAAAAAGTACTTCTATTTTCCGACGTAAGAAAACTTATCTACCACTTGCATGGCATGGCCTGGCTTAGGCATGTTAAGTTGTTCACGTAAAACAACGTAACTACCATAGTGCGTAGCAGTTACGTGGCAGGCGTGGATTGCGTTCCAATGTAGAATCACTGAACTACCACTGATGTTAGTTTACTTCGGAAATTTTTCTTAATTTTGTAGTTACGGGAAATGTGTGTGTGGGTTTAAGGTATACAGACACATAGACACAAAGGACGAAAGTATAAGGGTTCCTTGTTTGACTACGGTACCCTAAAAACGTGTCCGTAGAGAGTGCAGTGTTCGAGATTGAAATTCGAACGCAACGGGTTTCGGACTGACTGTTGTCTATTTAGAGTGCCTGGAAAGACTACTAAGAAGAGAATAACTTAAGAGTTAGCACTGAATCTAGCTCTTTTTTTAAGTTTTAGGGCTCAATCAATTTTTGAGGTAGCGGCCCCAAGTCTCTCTTTATAATGTAGTGTTCGTTCACACGCGGCAATATACGACACCCGATTTTTTCTTCCGATTCGTCAATTGCACAAAGTACATTATCCATACGGAGGTACCTAATTTTAAAATGAATCATCAACAAAAGCCCTTATAACTCTATAAAAACTTACGAAATTAGTTGTAAGAAAAAAGTCGATCAAAGTGATACTTTGTTCGGAAGTCGGCTGGAAAAAATCGGACATTTATCGAGATAAATGCGCGTCGCGCACGAAGTTGACGGCCTATAGGTGTTAATTCGAACTTACTTGTCTAAATGTCTCGGTATTTCAGACTACATGAATTTGGTCCTTATAAAGGGACCGTAAGACTTACAAGGTTATACTGCGATTTTTGAGCGTAGTGATTGACAGAACGATATCGCACCTACATCGCGAGTATCCCGCGTTATCCCTGCGATATTTTTTAAAACACACAGAGATTTTTGAGCGTGTAGGCATTGTCAGAATGATAACGTTGGCATAGCATATGGCAGCATATGTTCAGTTGTGACGTCGCGGCGCCTTACGCTCAAAATCGCGTTTGTAAGCTTGCGTGATGATATGGGTCCAAATAAGCAATGTCAAAATTTTTATTTTTCTGTTATAGGTAATAGTTTGCTGTATCAAAACGTCTTTCACATAATTACCGGTCTGTCTCACAACACAACTTGGCTGCAACCGTAGAAAGAGAAGGTACTAAAAGGAAGCACGTGTCTTGTCATATTCACTCAATAAGAGATTCAGATAAGATAGCAAATTCGCTCTAAATAAAAAAGGAGATCGCATAAGGGTATTATACCTTACAGGAATAGAGGAACTGACAGCTGAGTGAGCGAGATGCACCACTGTATAATAGAAAGAGATACGAGACGCGAGGCAATAGAACCGTTTTTTAGTCACTAATCAATTTTTACAATTCGGTTTCCGTGAATAATTGGGAATCTAAATTGTAATCGTAGATAATTTTATGAAATATACTGACACTACTTCATTAATTTATCCACAATTTCACGTTAGACTCAGAATTATAGACAGTATTCGAATTTTTGCCTGTGAATAGTCTCCAAAAAACATCCAAAAACGGTTTCATTTGACAACTCATGTTTGTTGCTCTATTCCTGGTATAATACATTTATGGGAGATCGCCACTTATTGCTGTCCTTATCGACGTAACCACTTTTTTGTACTACGACGGTTGTCTGACTCATGAGCCAGTCATCTAGCTTCATATAAACTGTATAGGATTATGACTATCGCTATCTCATACGCGGTTACACTGATGTTCCGTCTACCAGCGTAAGCGAAAAAAAAATCCTCAAAAAGGCTGCAACATTTTAATAATCAAAAATAATTAATTTATACATCAAAGACTCCACTACTTTTTGAAACAAAAATGATTGTTTGTTTTTGTCAAATAAAGACGAAAAAAAGAATATCAATGAAGATGGGCCATGAAACCTTTTCACACCGTGATCATTTTATAAAAATTCGAAACACTTATCACTATCAGTTTTTAATGGCAGAATATTTTCTAAATACCAAATATAAAAAAAATATTATCCTTCATTAAGAACAATAACGTCAAAATACAATACAAGTGTAGGTACAACGCATTTAGTTTTATAAAATAAAAAATAAAATAAATAACGCTCACAGGCACATACATTGTAATGATCCCAAGTAAGCCTCAGGCTTTTTGTTATGGGAACCGTATACAACAACGGCACACACATATAACATCCATGACCGAACCGGGATTCGAACCCAGGACCCTGGTTTGGCAGTCCGGCGTGGTAACCATTACACCAACCAGGTCGTGAGCCATGGAATCTTTAAACACGATCGGGTTTGGTTGAAAAATAAGAAATCGCTTCTTAGCGATAAGACCGCCTTATTTTGTGCTATTTTTTGGTGTAAAATAAAGAATATTTGATTTGATTTGATTTGAAACGTCTGTTATGTATGTGCTTAATAGTAGCGTAGCGAAGGGGGGCAAATGCCCCGGACAGCACTTTACTAGGGGCGGCGAATTCGGGAACCAATTAGTAGAGACGAGAAAAGTCTAATTTTGCATGGATAAACCAAAAGATGTCTGACCACACCCCGAATAGTCATGCTAAAAAAATTCGAGCTCGCTTTGGTCGCTTTGCTCGCTCCGTTATTTTTAATGTAGGTCTTTTTATAAAGATAAGGAGGCGGCAAAATAGGTCTGTGTCCCGGGGAATAGACACCTACGCTACGCCACTGGTGTTCACTAGGTCCATACAGCACTGACAATCAATTTTGAAGACGAATTAAACTAGTTCCTTAAGCAGAACCTGAGGAGGAGGAGAGGAAGTTCATTGAAGCCTTGTACGACATCTTAAAATGGTTGCATGATAATATTTACGTGTATCAAGATCAAGTCGGTATCTGCTAATATCACTTAAAGTGTTTCAAGCAAACGCAAATTTGTAACAAAACTATTTCTGAACTTTCCATGTTGCGGAAATCATTGGAATTTGATAATGTTTGCATGTAACATTAATATTATTGGTTCGGTCCACATAGCATTTACCAATTATCTTATTTTTTTCAGTTTGTACTACAGGTAGATTATAATTATCGCGCTAATTCTCGTGTCTTTTAACACATAATCCATACTCAGTGTGAGATCATCAAAATCATTTTGAGATCTAGCCCGCCCCAGGTAATAGTTATTTGTTATGCTAGGCTGCAAAGTTGCTTTTTGGCGCGAGTACTTCTATTGAAACCTGAGCAAGTGAAGGATTCTAGGATTGAACCACGAGCAAAGCGAGTGGTTCAAATAATAGAATCCTGAGCTCAGCGAAGGTTTCAAAGGTACGAGACGCAGAATAACTTTGCAGCCGAGCGAAACACACAACTTTTCACCTCACAACAGCGAGGAAAAAAAGTGAATTGCTAAAAAGAACATTTAAAAAAGTTTTTTTTTTCGTGCTGGCCAGTGACATAAAATAGTTATGAAGCATTTTCAGTGGATTGGCGATATAGAAAAATATTGAATAGACAGATTCGAATTTCAAAAACTCTTTCCACGCTAGCGGATAAAATTCACTTTTGCACTCAGATTTCGAATGATAAACAGAATCTTTCCAAGCTTGTGAGGTGAAAAAAAAATTTACCCTGTATAAATATCATATTATTATTAGTTTTCTTTTAATATAAGTAAGAACGTAGGTAGGTACTATGTAATAATAATGATGATTGCGACGCATCATTATAATTATTCAATTATTGTGTATTGACCAATCAGCATGCATACCTGCATACATATTATGCTCACGACTATATACCGCGAGGTGGTAGTCGGAGATATTCTGAAACCTCAGAACATCCAAGTTTCACCAGTAATAGTTATCAGGCGGCAGAAAGGAAATGCGTACGTAATTAAAGTAAGTACCTATATTTATTTTAATAATTCACAAAAACTTGGTATAATAGTTTAATCAGGTAATGCTGTAAGATTCTGAATGAGCCGAGGGCTTGAGGATTTCTTCTCGCGGCCCCCCGAAGGGGGCGACCGGGTCCATGGGGGGGCGCGCCGGTGGTTGTCCGTGCCGTGCGACTGCCGGTGAGGTCAGGCCCACCAGGTGAGACCCCGTCGGGGGAGGCCCGGTGAGCCACCTACGAGCCGGCAGTAGGGTAAATCCGGGGGTGTCTTTCTTCGGCTGGGGCGGAGCCAACTGCCGTAACGACTCGACGTGGAGTCGTGGGGGTGGGCTGCCGCCCCAGAGGGGTGAGGACCTACCTGGGTCGTCAGGCTTGTGCGTGGCTCAGAGGCGTGGGATCTGAGCAGCTTCAGCGCCTCCAGGATCCTGCCTTCGGGGCTGCGGCCGCTCTCGACGTCGTCCAGGATATCGAGGAGGAGGCGGTGGGTATGACGGATCGAGTTGCATTCTGCGACCTCAATCATGGTTTCTGGAGAGGAGGGGGATTGTGACGTCCTCTTCCTCTTGTTTCTCCTTGGAGGGAGGCTTACCTTGCCCGGTGGTTTGGCCGCTGGGGCCTCTCCTTCCGGGGCAGGGGGGGTGTCCTTGGTTTCATGCCCACTCTTTGGTCGGGAATGGTTGGTCGTCACGGAAACTGTGCCGGCCCTCCTGTTTCTGACCGCTCTTAAAAGCGGGGCAGGTTGTATTGTTTGCGGGGTGAGGGCCCCCGCAGTTTGCGCATGTGGCGGGTTCAGTGAGCGGCCTCGGGCAATCCTTGGCCGGGTGTTCACCACCGCAGCGAACGCAAGCGAGCTTACGGTGGCAGCGGTGTGAGGAGAGCCGGAACTGCTGGCAGCGGTGACATTGTGAGGGACCCATTTTCCCTCGCCAGGCTTCAATTTTCACACCGGGCATACATAACAACTCCCCTATGCTGTAGAAGCCAGGTATGAGGTCCGGGGTTCGGCGTATCTGTGCGTAGAAAATACAGCCCGGCCGCCCCTGGCGCGCGGCGATATGTCGCACGTACTCGGGGTCGTGGCCCAGGCTGCTGAGCTCCTGCATTATCTCTTCCGGCTCGGTGTCTGCCGGAAGGCCTCTGATTGCGAACTTCATGGTTTTCTCTGCTGGTAGGGAGTAAGAGAACCAGCAGATTCCCTCCTCCTTCTCCAGCTTGGAGAGGTACCTCTGGATTAAGCGGTACTCCCGGTCCTCTTTGGGCAGGAAGCGCACGCCTATGCCGTGTGGGCGTGCGTTCGGGGCACGGCCCAGTATGCTTTTGAGCTCCCTGAAGTGGTGTGCCCATTTCGGGAGCTGCTCCACTACCAGCGGCGGGTAGCGCGTCTTCGTGGAGGGCGGCGGGGGGGGGGGGGGGGGGCATACCTCTGCGGCGGGGGCGCTGGAGTCTGCGGCGTTGGGATGCGTGGCGGCGGCAAGCGTGGCGGACTAGCGGCGGCAGCCGCGTATGTCGACGTCGGTGGGCTCGTCGGTGGTGCGGTGTACATGTCTTCTAAGGAGGGCATGGACAGCGCGGGCTGCGGTGTGGATGGCGGTCCGATGGGAAGTGCAAGCGTGGGCGTGAGCGGCGAGGTGCGCGGTGGCGTGACCCCGGGCGGGAGCGTGAAGGGCGGTACGTCGGGCAGCCGCGAGGGCGCTCCGCGTATCGGCTCAACTCCCGCCGGCAGGGTGAAGGGCTGCACCTTCGGCGGAGGACGAGCGGGCGTCGCGACGGCCTCCTTGCTCGCGGGCAGGGGTGTTCGGCGCGCGGGTGCGGGTTTACGCTTGGCGGCAGGTTGCGGCGCGGGCGCGGACTGTCACGATTTCGCGGGCGTGCGCGGCGGAGCGGGCGCAGACCGGTGCGTGGTCTCGGGTACGGCGGCTCCGTACGGACGTGCGCTTGTGAGGCGGTTGAGGCGCAAGCGGTCGAGACGAATGCGCGGGTCCCTGCTCACAGATACGAGGGGCACTCGTCGGAGCAGGGGGTAGCGGGCGCGGACGGTGGCACCGATGGCGACCGTCCCACAGTCTCTTGGTCGGCTAGTTTAACTAGCCATGCCTGAATCCCTCTGCGGATTCTGCCGATATCCACAGTTGGATCCAGGGGCCGGGGCCTCCTCGCGATACGCGGAGAGACGGGACCGTCATATAAATAGATTGTACATGCGAGCGATACACTACACTCATAGTTTTTTTCTTCTCTAATATTTTACGTTTCTGTATCTTAATGTTATTATTACATATTCGCTTTAGGTGAAGTTCGACTAACACTTTCTCATATTAAATTTATACATAAACTGACGACCATAATCCTTGGGGTGGTCAAGAACCTTCATGATTTTAAATTTATATTTATAACAAGATTACTATATCAGCGCGCTTCGCTCGCACCATAATTTTTTATGTAAGTCCTCTTAAGAATAAAGGGCAGCAAAATCGGTCTGTGCCGCGGCGGTCGGCAGAAACCCAAGCTACGCCACTGCTTATGTTCTGAAGAATATCTTCTAACGACGACGTGTGCTAGTGGTGTTGGCAAAATGCAGGCGATATTGGATACAATGAACTGGTAGTAGCTTCAAAGGTAAATTTATATATATATAAATTTTGTATGGACCGTGACCCTTCTTCTTTATTCATAATAGTGAGGGCGCTTTGTCTAAGAAAAAAATTGTAAACCTTTAGAAATCATGACTATGGCTTGAAACTTGGTACAGTTGCTCAGGGGGTCATAAAAGACCGATCAAGATCGGTACCCCACGGGAGCCCCCCCTCTGGGGCGGGAGGGGGGGGGGGGATCAAAGGGACGCTCCGACCGGACAAACTCAAACAGTTGCAAACGATAGAATAAAGCTATCAGGTTAAGTTTGGTATCATTTTCGTATAAATTAAGGACGAGGAATTCATTTCTGGCATTTTTGTTTCATTTTGTGCAAGTGGTTTCCGAATGAAACATAGAAACGTCAAAAATTTTACCTGGAAAAATACATTTAAACAGCTATAACTTTACAACCTATTAACAAATTAATATTTTGGAAATACTTAAATATAGCATATTTTATGTAGATTCAGAAAAATATACCTTTTATACAGATAATCTTACAAAATTACGAAGAAAAATTATTTTGAACGTTGCGCCGCGTAGTTAAATGAAATTGCGCTACCAGCTCTTGCAGCAGAATCCAGACAATTTTCTTAAAAATTCGTATTCGATGCATGAGAATGAAGTGACCAAAAGAGATTTCTTGGTTAACTTGTCTAATTAGGCAAGTATTTCAATGTCTAAAAGGCTATGAGCGAGAAAAAAAATACAATTTATAGTTTTTTCGCAATCAATGTATTTCAAAATTAGTAATATAGAAAGAAACATTTATTGTTATCTTTTATACGCACTTTCCTTCACATAATCGTTCGCTCCTCATCCAAACTAAAATGCATCGTAGCTCTGTGCATTTTAGGTTTGTTTTCTTACATTTACATCTCTGCTGAAAGCCTGCCTTGCATCTACAGCGAGTAGCACATTCTGCGTTTTGAACGTTTTACGTATTGAACATTCTGCGTGTAGAACCTTCTGCCACTGCTGGCTTGTTAGTCCAGTAGGGAGACCATTCGTTTCTATTTTTCCGCCAGCCCCAAGACGCTGGATTGGGAAGGTGATAAAAGGGCTTTAGCACGTGGCCCCAAATATGGAATCCCTGATATGGAATATGGAGTAGGTGGTATGTTCTCTAATTGACGATCTTTTTTGGTGAATATAGGTGTTTCCTACATTCATTGACTGTTGTACATTGACTTGACCTGTATAAGAAAGAAGCAATGTTGAATCTGATTAACAAAGTAAGAGGATTATGTAGGCAAAGAAAATAGTAGGAATAGATAAGTATAGGTATGTACGTACCTGTCATACATAGTAACGACATAGCTTTGTATGAAAGGATCAGCTTCCTCAATTTTCCCTTCCATAGGGAACTTGAATCCAGTGGTCATCATCGTCTTATTTAAGAGCTCTTGTCGGTGGAGTATTCGCAATCCGGTCACTTTTACGAGTGTCTTGAGTTTTTGATACGACACGACATCAACCTTTTCTTTCACTTGGCTAGATAACTCTGTCTGGGTCCTCTTTTCCCCTCTGTCTTCCCTTCCAGTATGGTTTTAAAGAAATTGTCGTTTCGTACCATTCTTCCTTTTTTCCTATTCAAATTCAGTGGTAGACTAGTAAAAGAAACTAGAAATTTAGATAAACAACGGTTTAGCTATCGTTTTTTCCTCTCTTTGTCTTCTTTCCTCTTCCATTAAAGCAGGAAACCGTGTCGCATCCCGTGAAGGCGTGGAAACGGCGAAGGTCCTTCCCCTTTTCCACGCCTTCATGGGATGCGACACAGTTTCCTGCTTTAATGGAAGAGGAAAGAAGACAGCATTTGAGGTTTAGAGTCCGTATACACACTCCACAGGCATAGTTATAGAAAAAACGGTAGCTAAACCATTGTTTATCTAAATTTGTAGTTTCTTTTACTGGTCACGCATTTCAATCCGATAGTGGCATCTTGCGGTGGTTGCGGTTTTCTTTATAAGTACAAGCATAAAACGCGTGTATATAAAAACATTATAACGACTTGGTTAAAATCGTTAATAACCGGCTTCAATCAATCATACTTCCGGCTTCGTGTATTTCCACAGGCCACCACTGGGTTCAAGTTGCTAATGGAAGGGAAAATTGAGGAAGCTGGTCCTTTCATACAAAGATAATGTCGTTACTATGCATGTCAGGTACGTACCTACTTATCTATTCCTACTATCACCACCTTATGTAACCACATGAAGCAATAAACTATTATGACTATGACTATGACTACTATTTTCATTGCCTATAAATCCTCTTACTTTGCTAATCATATTCGATATTGCTTCTTTCTTTTACAGGGGCCTAATTCTCCTATTTTACACATTACTGGTTCTGGTTCGTATTGTAATCGGTTCGTAATGACGTCACTTTTTAAAATGGAATTCTGTTGACATATTTTTATCTTGTTCCAATCTCGTTCCGTTGACATTACATACTATTTAGTGACTTTTGGTATTCTACTGTATCGTAACGTGATTGTAAACGAGGAAAGATCGTACGTAAGAACATTGTAAGTAACTTTGACGTTTGTTTTAACCAATGTTATTACGATTTCTTGCCCTTAGAGCTGTCAAAATAAAAGTTAGTCGTGAGGTACTTTTTTAGAAACGGTTTACGAACGTTAAAATTTGTTGGAAAAAAAAAATTTTTTTTATGCTCTCCTACCATCTGCATCAAACAGCCACTAAATACAAACCCTGATTTTGGTACCAAATTGAAAGCAAACTTAGTTTTCATCACTATTAGCTTCTTCCAGCCCCCACTATGGGGTATCCTGAGATAGGCCTACTAGTGGAGGCTCTAGCCCAACTGCAACACGCGCGCCCAATTCACCTACTTATCCCTCAGAATATTGTATCTTTATCGTATCTTAGTTTTCTCGTGGTTGAGAACATTTCATATCATCTAATAGATCATTGGTACATACGGCGACACATCAAGCTATACTTAACCAAAATAAGCTGGCCACGCTACGTTACACGTTACTCCTGCTACGCGCGGTCAGCTTACTTTGGTTTTGTATAGCTTGATGTGTCGCCGTGTGTACATAGCATAGCCTATACCGTATCTGCGAATTCGAACCCGTCCCATAATTTTATTACTGAAAGTTTCTGTAAAACACAACTGACGCTCCGAATATTTACGTTGTGTTTTACAGAAACTTTCAGTAATGACGCTCCGAATTTTTAATTTGTTGGTGTTTACGTTGAGTGCAATTGTTTAGTTTGTTTGATTATGTGGAGAGGATTAACAAAAGATAATAATAGGTACTGTTGAGTCATATGAATGAAAGTGTTGGTATAGGGTAGAACTTAGAATCGACCGACCATCCGACCACATGACCAGAAAAGTGACAGATATCGATACTGAACCCCGAGGACGAGGAAGACCCCGAATTACATGGATGTCCTTAGCTTAGTAAATAAGAACCTCAAAGAAGCCGAAGTCAACAACGAGACGACCCAGGACCGAGCTGCCTAGAGACGTATGACACGGAGGGCCGACCCCAAATAAAATGGGAACGGGCAAGGCCAAGAAGAATAGGTTAGAACTTAGAATGTAGAACCGACGGGCTTGTATGAAAATAATTGTATGGATGTAAATAAGGCGAAAGATACATGTCAGGGTCGCAGTATACACCCTGGAATCGAGATCGTTCTGAAGCTGGAAGACGGTACTTCAGACCATCAAACTGAACAACTTTTGCTACGGAGCCAATAGCGATATCGCGAAAAAAAAACTGCAGTTCCATAGAAAGTGCAATTAGCTTCTTGACAAAAAGGTATGAAATAGCAGGTTTTTTAAAGATTTAAAAGTTGGTTTTACAGTGGTAAAAGTACAATTTGATGGTATTAACACTCTGTTCCTACTTCAAAACGACCCCGATTTCATGGTGTATAATGGCGCATCCTAGTCTTTGTCTACCCCAGTAGGAAAGAGGCGTGATTCTATAGATAGATTAATATACTTTATTATCGTTATCGACATTATCATGCAAGTTGAAACAAAGAGGTTTTAAAACAAAAAAGATAAATCCTTCCAAATAACATCTTTTTCGCAAGAAGCTTTATGCTTTACTCTGGAAAAAAAAGTGCCTATAGATAAAAGTGAAGTGCGTCAATGTCAATTAGTAAAATATTGATTTTTATGTTTACACCTCAGACAAAGAAAAATTTCTAAATAAGCTCGACGATTTGAAATTTTGATAAGAAAAGGCAGCAAGGCATTTGAACCAATTTACAGACAAGTTTACATTCCATTCTCTGTTACAGAAAATGTACAGAACTTACAGTAAAATAAAAATAAAATCGAATACCTATTATAAAAATATATTCAATAACAATACACGGACTTGAAAGAAGAAATATAATATTCTAACAAAGATGTAATAAGGAGCAAGAATATTCAACAGAGATTGAACCAAGAGTCTTAGATACGAGTATGATATTAATAAGAAGTCATGATTAGTTTGGTGATTGATCTTATTATTCAAGAAGTGGTTTGTGTCAGTATCCAGAGTTGATCCAGAGTTCCATCGTGTCGCCAGCGATTAAACTATCTTAGTATACTTAATTGGTACTTGAACTATTCGTCATCATCAAATCATTTCGATGGGGTAGAAAATCTTCAAGTGTATTATAACGCCGCCGCCGCCCTTAGTGTCGATTTCGAACGAAGACAAATGCTGTAATTAAAAAAATACTAAATAAAACATAAATTAAATAAGTTGGATTGTTTTATTCACTAAATCCAATTTCCAAGATACATATTATATTTTACAATAGTAAACACTTGTCACTGTTTTCCAATTGTTTTCATAAATTTACTTAACTATTTGTTTCAATTATACAAAAATATAGGTGCTGCATAATGAACTGTGTAGGTTAATCACTTCTACTATGTGTTATTGGAGAGGTGAAGAGGTGATTCACAGTGTAAAAAGATCACCGAAGTTGGATAGGTAGGTCTTTTGGATGGGTGACCGTTTTAGTGTTATTTAATTTATGAAGCCTCCGTCCGTAGTCTAGCTAGAAGGTTATTACTCGCATATTAAGCACACAACTCCCCATGTTCCGGATGGTTGAAAATACACGACAGTAGGTATCTATTGAAGATAGAATTAGCAACGAGGTGGTCCTGCAGAGGGTGAATAAGAGATTAGAAATCCTAAAAACTATAAAACCTTGGAAATGACAGCACTTCGGTCACATTATGAGAAGTGATATTTAAATATAAACTTCTCCAGATTATTTTGCAGGGGAAAATTTTGGGAAGAAGAATGCCTGGTAGAAGAAGGACGTCCTGGCTTAAAAACCTATGTGAATGGTTCGATATGAACACCACCTCACTGTTCAGGGCTGCAGTCTCCAGGGTCTGAATAGTCCTAATGATAGCCAACCTCCGATAGGAGATGGCAACATAAGAAGAAGAATATAAACCTACCTATCTGTTCGTTAAGTTAGATCATAGGTCAACGAAGACGGTGGCAGAAGATAACTAGATATGTACTAGCTAGACAGTATACCTCTGACTTGCCTCCATGCATCCGCGTTGGGCAGGAGAGTAGAGAGGTAGAGAGTAGCATATTCCTGGGCTAGAGGTCTACTTTCATAAATGTAGATGAGAGGAGGCTTCTGGCAGAAGAATACCTACCTAATACTTCATCTAAAAAGTCATGGTACCTGAAAATGTATTGTTTTCCTCATGTTTTCCTTTGCATGATATGAAATAATTTTATCTGACGCTTTGGTTTTGAATGAATTTTGACACGAATTTGACAGAGTAGGCATGCCAAATAAAACAGCAGAGGTAAGCAACCTTTCAACTTCGTGATAATATTTTGGAAACAGGAATTGAAATCTGAATTTTGTTATTTTGTAAAATGTTAACGGTTATTTAGTGTGTGCATTTTAAGTACTTTAACTTTTTATATTAAAAAAAATTGCCCAATGAACAACAAACTGTTTCGTATTTTGCGTTGTCTCTTTTTCTACAGGATTAATCTGATTTTAACTATGTATTTTTAAGTGTCTATGTACGGAAACCTCAACGCGCGAGTCCGGCTCCCACATAGCCGGATTTTGAATGTCTGGTATTAGAGTTGATAGATGGATAATTATGTATATTAGTAATTTTTTTAGGAAAATATTTGATTTAGGTACTATGATGAAGCTAGAAGGTATATTTGATATACCTTCTAGCTTAAAATAAAAAAATCCAACTAAGTAATAACAAAAATAATTATAAGCACTGACAAAAAACTGTCAGTACCTAACGGAACTGTGTTATACAAGGTGTTACAAAACTACAAATAAACATTTAATTGGTGTAGACCATCAAACTGAACAACTTTCACTATGGGATCAATATCGAAATCGCGAAAAAAAAAAATTATGTTCTATACTCTACAAATCGACTAGAGCTAAAATATGTATGGGATATGAAATTATTTTTTTCGCGATTTCGATGTTGGTCCCATAGAGAAAGTTGTTCAGTTTGACGGTCTTAACAACCCCCTTAAGAGTTTCAAAAATTTATTCTTACTTATGAAACACCCTGTATAATTTATTATATAATATTATCAACTCAAATTAAAATAATTATTCAGAATTGTTACGATCGTAACCGTATTATAAACGGTGTGCGGAAAAGTACGAGTATCATTAACCTTTAAGCCACACACTCTACCCATCAAACTGAAAAACTTTAACTATGGGAGCAAATCTGTCAGAACGAAAAAAAATCAGCTGCCTCATACTAAACTGCAATACCTACTCGACACAAACGAATGGGACACCAAATTATTTTTTTATTTCAAAGGTTTGCTCCCATTGTAAAAGTTGTTTAGATTGATGGGTAGAGTAAGTATGTGGTTTGAAGGTTAATGATACTTTTCCTTCCACCCTGTAAAGAATATTCAACATTTTTATCATTTTCAAAGTCCCTTCCACCCTAAGATGTTTTTACTTCCACCTCGTTGTGTTATATTTGAACTGTTGAATTTGAACTGTTAGCTTTCGACTATATTAACACATTTGTAACATTATGATGTGCAATCACGGACTTGAAAGAAATACTTTTAAGTCTGTGTGTGCAATAAATAAATTGAAATTGAAATATTTGTTTTAAACAGAAAAATTTCCGGAAAACATATTTTATTCGCACAGCAACCAATCGAAAAAAATGTATGTGCAATAATTTCAATACAACAAAAATATGCTTACCTATCTATTATTTTTACAATCCTACAAGAAATAGGTAACTAACAATAATTAAAAATGTTTCTACCCCTGCTTCGGTATTGCTTCGGTATTGTATCGTGATCGGGTGGGGTCTCTACGTAAAACAACGCTACACACAATGTTCATCCGTTTCCTCTACGATCACGTTATAAAAAAAAGAACATCTTTTTTTTACCCGAAAACTGTCAAATTAGTGTCAAAATAACGGAACTGTTTCGTATTGTAACACAAAAATCGTTAGCAGAATTAGGCCCCAGGTCAAGTTAATGTACCTACAACAGTCAATGAATATAAGAAACACCTATATTCACCAAAAAAGATCTGCGTCTTGGGGCTGGCGGAAAAATGGAAACGAATGGTCTCCCATACTGGGCTAACAAGCCAGCAGTGGCAGAAGCGTGTAGGGACTTAACTCGCTGCAGATGCAAGGCAGGCTTTCAGCAGATATGTAAATATAAGAAAACAAACACAGAGCTACGATTATGTGAAGGAAAGTGCGTATAAATAGATAACAATAAATGTTTCTTTCTATATTTCTAATTTTGAGTTACCTACATTGATTGCGAAAAAACTATAAGTTGTATTTTTTCTCGCTGATAGCCTTCTCGACATTGAAATACTTACCTAATTAGAGAAGTTAACCAAGAAATCTCTTTTGGTCACTTCATTCTCGTGCATCGAATACGAATTTTCAAGAAAATTGTCTGGATTCTGCTGCAAGAGCCGGTAGCGCAATTTCGCGGCGCAACGTTCAAGATAATTTTTCTTCGTAATTTTGTAAGATTATCTTTATAAAAGGTATATTTTTCTGAATCTACATAAAATATGCTATATTTAAGTATTTCCAAAATATTAATTTGTTTATAGGTTGTAAAGTTATAGCTGTTTAAACGTATTTTTCCAAGTTAAATTTTTGACGTTTCTATGTTTCATTCGGAAACCACATGCACAAAATGAAATAAAAATGCCAGAAATGAATTCCTCGTCCTTAATTTATACGAAAATGATACCAAACTTAACCTGATAGCTATATTCTATCGTTTGCAACTGTTTGAGTTTGTCCGGTCGGAGCGTCCCTTTGATCCCCCCCCCCCTCCCGCCCCAGAGGGGGGGCTCCCGTGGGGTACCGATCTTGATCGGTCTTTTATGACTCCCTGAGAAACTGTACCAAGTTTCAAGCCATAGTCATGATTTCTAAAGGTTTAGTTAGCTTTTGACCCGCGACTTCGTCCGCGTGGACTACCCCTTTAGGAGTTAATTTTCGAAAAAAATCTTAGTGCACCCCTACATCCTTTGTAGAATATCAACCACAAATTTTTAAATAATAGTAACGAAACTTTAGTGGGGTGCTTTCAGACCGTGAATCTGAACAACTTTCCTGGAGAAACATGGGTCGAAAGACGAGAAAATTGTTTGAACCTCCCATAGAAAATCGAACGGCCGATCCGCACATTTATATGGGAGGTCCAAAATTTATATCGTTTTTCGACTCGTATTATGTTCCTTAGAGAAAGTTGTTCAGATTCACGGTCTGAATACACCCTTAAAGTTTCGTTACTTATTAAAAATTTGTGGTGAATAAGGTTTAACAAAATTTACTGAAACTATTTTAAGGGGATGATCAGACCATCGAACTGAACAACTTTCTCTATGGGACCAGTATCGAAATCGTGAAATCGAATCTGGCGGATCGGGTTATAATAGTCTTTATAAAATTTCATTGAAACAATGACGAACCAGATATACGCACCACTGTTTGTTTAGGTCTTTCAACATCGCCATTTTGTTGTTTGATACAATAATCATATTTCTTGAAAGTGTGTACTATAAAATACCTTTTTTACATTCTTTTTTAAATTATATTTGTAAAGGAGGTGTTGCCGGCGAAGAGTTTTCGATAACCGTATTTGGTAGAACAAAGTACCGTTTTCAAGTGTAAAAGCAGCGCAATTGACAGTATACTGCAGCAGTTACTAGTGTGGTATCAGTAATAAAAACTCCAACTAGAAAACAAAATATCTCAGTGAAATCGTTTATTAAATTGGAATTACGACGTTTCAACTCCCTAATTTATCTTGGCAGGTGAGCATAACCTACCAAACAGGCCACTCCCGCCGAAACATTTAACAATAATACAAATAAAATGAACTGTTTTCAAATGGCGGTCTAATCACTAAAGCTACCACTATCACCGATAATACCCTATAGCACGGCAATTGTCGCAGCAATGGCAACACAGGGCATCGGCGAAACCCCCCAATTTATTGCAAATCCCCGATTTGGATGAGTGTAGGTTCAAGACCTTAATTTTTCAATCTTTAATTGATTCATAATAGCAAAACATGGCTGTAACATGTTTATAATACATAATATTTGAAAATAAAATGGCACATGGCCGGTAAGGCGTCAAGCGTGGACTTCACTTGGCAATGGCCGACAGCAGACTGATTGATTCGTGCGAGAGTGACGCCGGTAATTAGTTCCGTTCGCGAAAGAAAGAAAAGGCAATAGGGCATTCGTGCTCAGAATATTTCGACGTAAGCGCCAAATCATAAAATATCAATTAAAAAATAACTATAATACTAAATGAAAAACGGATGTACCAGAAGCTCGAAACAATCATTACTCATAGTTTAAACATAGGTTTGATTAAATATCGTTAAATAATTTGGAGTAGCACGCGATTTTGTGAATAATCGGGATCTACTTTGGCACACAAATCTATCGAGAAAATTTAACGGAATCATGTTTTCTGTCTACTCAGCGGAAGGTTATATAGTCTTTAAACATATATCTGAAAATGAAATACGTCACTCTGGTATTTCACGATCTTTGAGATTCAGAAAGTGTCCGAAATATCCTAGGTAGCCCCTTAATGGCTTTTTCTTGTGCGTTAGCTCTGCATTTCCGCCAGTGTCAAGTAGTTTATGGGAGTATCTATCCCAATCTCAGGGATTGTTTTTGTTCAAGAACAAGAAGAGATTGAAGATTGCGGAGCCTCGTGGCAGGCAAAAACGTGTGCTCGGGTCAATACCTGCAACGTGACTCCCAAGAAGATGATGATGAAGAATGGATAAATAATATCCGTTACCAAACGTCAAGTTTGGCAGATCATCTTGGCATTACTTTAAAGGGTGATTGTATCCATGATACCAAAGAAACATATAGAAAATTTGAAAAAAAAAACTTGATATGCTAAATGCAATCACTTGATCAAACGTTTGTATAAAAAGTTGTTTTTGGAAAGTAGTTCATAGTTTACACTTACAGCCTGTATAATAGACAGATGTAAACAACTCTAAAAGATAACTTATTAGAATAAAAACATTTCAAAACAATAGCTTAGCCGAATCAACGTCTGCCTTCTATTATAATACCAAGTCAAAGAGAATAAAGTCAAGTCCGTTGTAATTTTTGTATCTCAAAACCGCTTTCAACACAGCGTCTGTAAAGTTCTACACAATTAATAAAACAAATCCGAGCCTGCGTCAGCTCAGATTCATTCCCACTTTGTCGGCGTAAAGTAAGCTACGCTTTCGCTTACGCATTGTGTTGTATTTGTTCGCATGTTTGCGGAGCACCTAATTACCCAACCAGCGTTACCATGAAATAAATACAGAATAGATGCTTCAGTTCTTCGAAACGGGACATTAGAGTCCTGGAGATTTATAAGGCGCGCGTGGGGCCGAAGCCCTTGAAAAATGATGCAAAACAAAATGAATGGTATACTTAAAATTTGTATACAATTGCCCTAGATTTGACAGATAATTGTGCTAGTTTGTTTGTATTACCCTAATTGTGAGCTTCAACTTTTGCTTTAGACCTATCCATTAATTTTACTTTGATCTAAGCCGAAGCCGAAACTAGAGGCCCTTAGGACAATTTGATCTAAAAGGTGATATTATTATGACAGTTGTGACACTGGCACCTATCCCTGAACATACTACAGATGTTCATCAAACGACAATTAACTGTAGGTACCGGTCGGTGTAGGACTGATTCAAGAAGTAGAAAGGAAGATAACTGGACTATGTAACCGGGTTATGGAAGGAACTGTGGCGTCTGCCTGACCAATGTAAAAGCGACGAGCCACAAAGATCGTGATGCTTGTCCATTTCACCCAGTACAGAGATGCGCTCTTTAGTAGTTTTTATCGTGGAAATGTTTATCTGGACTCTGGTAAATGTAAAGAACGTAAAAAACGCTACCCCCTTGCTCGTGCTGTCGGGTAAAAATACGTGTGAGTGGTTTGTTAATTAACCCAAGACGAAGACTATTGGATGGGAATAGAATATGATAGCCTCAAAGCAATGACCCTATTGGAGTGGTACCAGAATTGAATATCAGTAGAAAATAATATTTCATATTTTACAAAGAATAATTATGTGCATTAAATTGTTAGCCATGAATGATTTTAACCTTCTGTAGGCTGCTTTATCAGAGGATAATGGTAACAGAAGCTTTGATATGAGCTTTGAGTTAAATGTCAATAACGAAATACAATGTGGGAGCAAACGACTTCGTTTGTATCAATAGTAAAATCTTTTATGGTAGTGATGTTAAATTGTAGTGACTGTACACAGCAAAGTACCATACAGGATGTAAATTGTAATGCGTTACATAAGCATAAGCATATGCTGACGACTATATTCCCCGAGTCAGAGATATTCTGAAATCTCAGAACATCCACGTTTCACCAGTAGTACCGAAACACTGTCCAGTGTGACGGGGGGTGAGCCCGTCGCCACTTGTAAAGGACAGTGGGTACACTACATGCCTCGAAATTGAAGCATGCAGGTTTCCTCACGATGTTTTCCTTCACCGAAAAGCCAGTGGTGTTACAAATCGTACAAAAATTCCGAAAAACTCATTGGTACGAGTCGGCTTGGACGGGTATCGAACCATCGCCTCCTGCACGGCAGGCAAGGTTACTCGCCACAGGACCACCACGGCTCGGCATGCGTTACATACTGAAAAATATTCACATACATACATGACTAAGAGTTATCAAGAAACAAACAATACTTTATTTATTTATAACACTTTATTGTACACACACACACCAAAGACCACCAGAGACCTAACAATTGCACTCGATTTTTTCATATTTTTTAGCATATTGATAACAATAGGATCTCGATCCTTTTACTTTCCGCAAAAAGTATCCTTGTTCATCTCAACGCCGTAGTAAAAGGTAGTCCAATATACATATTAATCTATGAAGGTAGTATTCTTTGACCAAGGGCTGGGTATACTCATAAAATTTCATGGCGATTGGTTGATCGGTTATGAAATAATAGATAAATGTTTAAAAAATCCATTAAGGACACAATTAAATAAAATGTTCACCCCTTGCTGGATAAGCAGAATAACTCTTTTTTTTTTAAAATAGCTTTATTCCTCTTCGTCTCACATGTGAGTAGCGATTATGATCAAATTCAATTTCGGCTGCAGCGACTCTTCTTATTATTTTTCTTTTTAATTATTTCGCGGAAATATCTATACCCGCTCTTACCGCTCTATAGAGAGAGCTATGCTCGGTGTTTCTCTGAGGGATCACATCAGAAATGAAGTGATTCGTCACAGAACTAAAGTGGCTGACATAGCTCTGAAAATTAGCAAGCTGAAGTGGCATTGGGCTGGTCATATCTGCCGAAGAATTGACAACCGATGGGGTCTCAGAGTTCTAGAGTGGAGACCGCGAACTGGTAGGCGTAGTGTGGGACGCCCTGCTGCCCGCTGGACAAGCGACCTAAAAAAAGTAGCGGGGAGCGACTGGATGAGGAAGGCCGAGGACAGAGTTTTGTGGCGCGCCTTCAGAGAGGCCTATGTTTAGCAGTGGACGATGATAGGATGATGATGATGATGAATCTCTTTACCGTAACTCTGCTATAAATTATCTCCAGAGTTGGCTTACTAATAGGGGCTTATAGCCATGTTTTTCACATTGTAGTCTCCTATTTGCAAACACAGAGATGCATTCTCTTGCCATTACCTTCCTAAATCTGATGGTACGGGAAACCACTAACGAACTAATTTGGGGTCGGAAACAGTGATTGTAAACTTTAGACCTCACAGTGCGGGCTGTGGTGTGGGTCTGAGATATGGATGATCCCTGAACGGATATAGTCGCCTTTTACGACACCCATCTGGATTGGTGCTATTCTAAGTTTGACACCACACGGTTCACGGAATAGTTGTTAGTTTATAAATTAGTACCTATAATTGAATTTAAGTACAGGGTGTAACAAAACACCCTAGTAATATTTAAAGGGCTGTTTTTTTTAATGACTTATACAGCACTGCTCAGGTAGCAACGACTGCTTTTTACTGCGGACTATTAGAGGGACCACGAAGGGTCTACCGAGCCAAATAAAGGGGTGGTTTGACCATCAAACTGAATAACATTACTTTCACACAAAACTGCAGCACGGTACCGACTCGACTCATATTTATGGAATACCAGATATTTCTTTTTTGTGGAAGTCTTTCTATTTTGATAGTCTCACTCAACCACCCATTTAAATATTGCTATTGCTAGTTTTTTTACACCCCGTATACCTATATACGTAGTAGGTTCTATTGTTTATTCTATGACTATATAATTATTATGACAAATGAGCCAGTATCAGTGATATTCAATCTCAATTATCGACGGTTTATTTTAAAGCTGTCCAAACGTCGATCAAATCGACTGAGCTGAAGTCATTAAACGATCGTTAATCTTTTGAACAAGCACGTTGAAAAATACACCTGCCATTAAAATAGTTATGGATATTATTGCTTTTGAAAACTTTTGGCTTGTTATTCCCTACATAAAACATGTCACGCAGACACCTAGCAATTTGGTGTTACTCATTAGTTTTCCTATCACTCAATGGTTTGCTGGAAGAAAACTCTTTGAGAGTTAAGCTCGCTTTTGTACATCATGATTTATTGAAATTTTTCATATTTTTTTTTCATAATAATGTTGTTTTGTGTACAATAAAGAATCTAAGAATCTAAGGTGACGCCTAAGAATACAGAATAAACCAGAAACCGTCAACCCGCTTGAAAGTGAGGCATTCACAACAACTCCAAATTGGAGTGGCTCGATATCTAGTCAGTCAGTCGATGGCCGACGCGCGCATCGGTAATTACTGAGTAAAATCCAAATTAAATAGATAAACTAATCCTATCTATTAAATAGATTAAGATATATTTTTTGAGTAATTAATTAATGTGTGAAGAGCGGGTGGGGCGGTATTGTGACATTGTTTTGGACACAGCGCGCTACGTACAAATGTAATCGAACCCTTCTTCTGGTTTATTCTGTATTCTGAGGGTGATGCATGAGGCATAATAGAAATAATGTTTTTTTTTTCAGTGTTTTTCCGGGAAAAGGATATCGATGTTTGTTATTAGTTCCAGCAATGTTTTTGAGCACAAAAAAAGGAAATATTGTTATGAGGATATGTTTTCTGTTTGTATAGACAGACATCGTAGAGACAACATTCAAAAGTGATACAAAAACGTCTTTTATTCGGAGAATGCCTCAGATATATACTGAATATTTTTTCAGGATTATCTTGATTGTACAGACTCAACTTAGCCTCAGCTTGGCAAATTGACAATTTTTTTTACGACGACTTTAAAAAAAAGATGTGGTCATATTTAAAGGGATATTCAAATTCCAATCAGCCAAGTGGCAACCATCTGAAAACAGATCACGCAGGATCGACAGCAACGTCAACTGCTCGTATCGGAGATAAAAACCCACGGCTTTGACTGCGTGTAGCTGAACTATAGGAGTAAGTAGGTAAATCTGGATCTGGAAAACCTTTTACTGGAGTAAAAGGTTATTGACACATATTAACATAGTTTCGTCCGTGTGGTGTCGGCTAAGAGTAGCACCATCCCATTTCCTCCCGTGGGTGTCGTAAAAGGCGACTAAGGGATTTACCGGAGGATGGGCAGCAGCATCCTCTGAGTACACACATTCAATCCAACTGCGATCGCCAACCCGCCTGCCAAGCGTGGCGATTATGGCAAATCCCCCCATTTTTGGGGAGGTCTATGTCCAGCAGTGGACGTTTATCGGCTGATATGATGAACATAGTTTCGTGGTAGTCATTATACACAAAACATTGATTTTGATTAGAAAAACCCGGTTAATTTTTCCTACTGGTTTTAAATAAGAGATTGTCAATGTCAAATAAACAAACACAGACAAAAATAAAAAAAACCGGCAAAAAGAATTACAAACTGTTGGGTAAGCACATTGTCCTAGTGAGAGCTGGTAACTGAACAAATAAGAGTTTCCTCTCCTCTAGCAATTTTTGAATATATTTTCCACCGGGCATGGAAAGCAAAAAGATGTTGATATAGTTAAAGAGTGTATGGTGATTTTGTTGATTGTTATGAGATTTTTGTGTATGAAAAAATACTCGCAGGAGACTCGGCTTAAGTTGTTATGCCTACGGGTTGCAGAGCCAGTGGAGTAAGTTATTGTATTTATGCATACAGCACAGCTGGACTTCTGTTTTAACTAGGAATAACAGAACGTAATAACAAAATTCTCTGATTACAAATTTAATCTGAAGAATATCCAAAACGTTTTGCCGGTAAAATTAATGAAATTATTTCCGATGTCTAATTATTCTGGGACCCGTACATAAATCTTCGTAGCTATCCGAATTTATGCAAATAAAATGGACCATTACGCTTCGTTACACGGTATCAAGCGTTAAAAAGGATTGTGGAAGTTTGCCGGACGGATCTTTAATACTTTATTTCATTTATATTCCCTTTTTTTTAAATAACCGAAGAATTTTTTTAATTGAACTTCGGCTATAGCCGCACACCAACTACGCAGGGATTGGTTGAAATATAGAAAATTGATTATGTTTTTCATGATTTCGAAGTAAGCCCCGCGGGACAAGTTGCTTAGTTTTATGGTCCCTTAAAATATTGTGCTCTAATTTAGTAACAGAAAGTGTGGTCATATGAAGATGGACATCAATCGGCACATTAAGAGATTGCATGTGCCTAGTTTATCAGAGTTTTCGTTAAAAGTTAAAGTGGCTTAAAGATTTTCATTCAAAATCTTAAATAATCCTAGCATTGAAATTGTATATTAAGGTGTTAACACACATCACAACCACATTAAAAAATTGCATTGACTTTAATTGGTTAGTATGAAAAAAGGATCTAATTTAAGCCATAACAAGATCCTATCCTCAGGGATCGACACTAAATGCGTTGGACTTTGCCACCAGAAATACAATGGTTTCTCCCATCGGATTGTAATCGATAAATCAACTTTGTCTGAATAAACAAAGACGGTATCTTTTCAGTAGGTATTACGAGCAGTGTGTTGTCATTCCGATCAATAACCACTTTTGGGAAAAACCGTGACTCCGTCTGGTTAGCGAAGTAAGGAATAAGGACAGCATAAATTGAACCAAGTTTCTAAATTCACATTTTGGTGTTTCGAAATGATGATGTTATAATTTGTAACAGTGAAGAATTATCTTCCAAAAATGTGATAGTCACTAATCACTAATTGATTACTATCAAGTATTATATTCAATGAAAATTCTCCCTACGCGTTTTTCAGTGGTCTTGATTGTCTTTAGAGGCTAATTTAAGAAGCAACTTTTGGATTTTTTAATTCGGTTGTAACTAACAAAATTAGCGGTGGTGGTCCAGTGGCGAGTAACCTTGCCTGCCGTGCAGGAGGTCATGGTTCGATCCCCGTCCAGGCCGACTCGTACCAATGAGTTTTTCGGAATGTATGTTTGATTTGTAACACCATGGATTTTCGGTGAAGGAAAACATCGTGAGGAAACCTGCATGCTTCAATTTCGAGGCATGTATAGTACCCACTGTCCATTATAAGTGGCGACGGGCTCCCGTCACACTGGACAGAGTTTGGGTGGATCGGTGGTCGATCTGTTCTGAGGTTTCAGAATATCTCTAACTACGCTACATATGCTTGTAACTAACAAATGGACGCGGAAGGTTTATATATTTGTGTGAAGCCGGGTCGGTCGCAAGTATTATCAACATTTCATATAGGAAAACGTCAGCACAAATTTTTGCACCTTACTTTCAAACCTGACCAAAAATCCTCAATTCCACTATTCGACCTTTGCAACTCAGACAAAAATCACTAAAATTTCATTCTACACGGTCCCAAACAAATATTCCCTCTGAAACACGCTGTCCCTTACTCGTATTCTCGTATAATAGCAACGGTTCGAAGCTCTTACGATTGATTTCGAACCACGATGGTTTGCAGAGCTGTTGACGATTCCTATCGTGAAACCTGAGCACTTGCAGACGGTCTTGAAACGTATTGTGATTTCTAACGTTTGGTAGAATAAATGGATTTTGAGTTTAAAGTTTTAGCTGCGATAGTTGACGAGAAACACATGAACAGTTAGACCAGGAAAATAATTCCGCTCGTCAATGTTCCTTTGTGCAGAGCAGACCCGTACCCGTCAAAACAAGACGTCGATTCGTTTAGTCGAATAGCAGCGAAAAAGGTTGCAAAACAAGTAGCCAATTGCGGCAACGGATTTCAAGCCCGCGAAGATGGCATATCCTAACTGGTTAAATAATTTCGCGCGCTTTTAAAATTTGTCAACAGCACAGGTACATCGGTAAAACATATAAAATTGGTACTACTGTACTAACTTATATAGGAAACTATGATAGGCTAAAAAAAATAGATTTTAATTTGACTCAAACATTATTAAAGCGATGATTTTTATTTATCAATGAGTTTTGTAAATAATTTGTAGAAGTTCCTGATAGCATGGAATGTGAAGAAATAAACTTGCGTAGGTACCTACTGATTACACTTTAACTAAAACATTATGTGTGTTACATACAAAAAGCTAAGGTTTGCAGTACCTACCTAGACGACTCTCCAAATGATATTATTGAGTAGATATCTACCTATCTTAAGATAATTGTGGTATTAGGTTAGGTATTGTATTATTTAGTAGGATTAATTTTATAGTGTTATTGTTATGTTTATTAAAAAGCTAGTATATCAAACATTCGTGCGTCTGCTAAAAAGCATGGTAACTTCTGAACTACTTGATCTAATGATTAATTATAAATGTATCATTCTTAATTAATAATTTACGAATGATAAATTCCTCCTTCGAGTACTATATTTGAATTATATTTGTTGTAGGTAGTTCGTATTCGATATACCAAAAAATTTAGTTTATATGTCATTTTCCTAATCTAATTAGAACTTGTGAAAATCCAAAACATTATACCTACCTTACGGTACCTACCTACCTACGCATATTAATCTCGAAACATTTCAATATTTTTTGTCTTAAGTTTTCTTGTTAGTCTCATAAAGAAGGAGTTCCCTAAAGAACTATTCTCACATTTTCTCAAATATTCCTACAAAATATCTTTCAAAAGCTAGAAAAGTTGAAAATTAAATCTGAAAGCAAATGCTCGGCAAACCGCAAAATGTTTTATGGCATCAAAACCCTGGTACCGATCCGTTATACTTGCAATAAGGCAGCCGGGATTCCCAAACTGTTCCTTAAGGAATTCTCTCCGATATTCATTCGGGAAATATTTCAGGATGCCCATTCTGAATATAATAATAGAGGGGTCTGAATAAACCTGCTGGTTAACTGTGGATTTAAATTTAATGGTATAGGTTTAAGTTTTATTGAACATTTTCTTTGATTGTTGGATATTTCTAATGCACTGTTATTCTTAGAATAGTCTTATTTATTCCCGTGGGTATTGTATGGAGGAATGAATGGATCAGGTTTCTTTTCTAAACCCTTTACCCTTTGTGCTTTCTTTTCCAGTTTGTGTGCGAAACTTCTATCTCAACTGACAAATAAATACGGAAAAAATAAAGATATACCTACGTGGTGTAAAATTAAATACTTTATATCGTTTTCGGGGGTGCTTCAGACTATCAAACTAAAAAAATTTTAGGCTGCGACCAATATTGAAATCACAGAAAAGTATCTTTCATATAAATGTCCATGGACCTGAAAAAAAGACGGAAGTAATGTGACACTAAAAAGATATGATGCATGCAAGGTCCTACAATTTCGTTTGTTCTACAAGGGACCTATACTCACACAGATGCACTAGCTCTAGGAGCAGGTCCTACATCATGTCACGCACACAAAAGAAATGGGTGCTTCACTCGTGATTAGACGAGATTACGTCCGTCTTTTTTTCAAGTCGGTGCAAATGTCACTAACAATTTTTTTCGCGCTTTCAATATTGGTCCCATAGAGACATCGTTCCCAAAGAATGTAATGCGTTTAATTTGGAACCCCCAACATCCATTTGATAAATGGATAAATAAAAGAAAATATTTTATTACCACAACTTGGTTGGTATTGTTACCACATTTGACTTCCAAAACGTCCTGAATTTGAATCCAGGAATTTGGTACAGCAGATTATATTCCCATAAGTGAATTTGATATTGCACAGCTGCTTCTGGTCTGTTTTCCATAACAAAAGCCTTACAACTTCAGTCAGAGGTTAGAACAAAGTATCGGCCTGTCAGTTTGCAGGCTTAGGATTGTATTTAGTATACTCCCAACGCACATTGTGTTAATTTGGAGAACATTTGACGATGCAAGAGTCTTCATGCTCGTTATTCTACGTTCCTGTTCAATTCACTACGAGTTGTCTAGCGTTGCCTAAAAATGGAAGTGTCAAATAAGGTCAAATTCTACGGAAACTCTGAAAAAAAATTATAGCGGAAAAAATATGTTTTGTGACATCTACACTGTAAACTGTCTGTGGTGAAAATTTTAAATTTTTCTTTACATTTTAATTGTTCATTGTATTTTATTGTAAAAGATTTGTGTATGTAGAGTTTCTGACCGCATGTTCTCTACAACGGACCACCTGTCCACGCGGTGGTAGAGTCTAAGGAAAATTACAAAACATTTGGTTAACAAAACATTTAGATAATCTAATCTACACTATTATCTAATCTAATCTAAACTATTATAAAACTGTAACTGAAGTGTGTCTGTACGTTGAAGATATTTACAAAAAAAGATTGCGATATGGTTTTTAGGACTCCCTGACTCGAAATCATCCTTTTTTAGAAATTTTGTCTGTCTGTTTGTCTGTTTGTTTGTGTGTTTGTTTGTTTGTTCGCGCATCACGCAAAAACTACTGAACCGATTTTGATGAAACTTTTTTTTTTTTGATAGCTTATGATCTGACTTAAAATCTGGTATATAATTTGTGCGGACGAAGTCGCGGGTAAACACTAGTTTTTAATAAAACGTTCATGACGTCTGAATCGTAGCATGTGGCAGGCCGTAGTCTGTGCTTAAGACGTAATAGTAGGTGGAAATACCTCGGAGGCATCTTTTATTTTTCATTTTACGACTAGATTTATACCATTTACCGAAACTAAAGTCATACCTCAGTATTTTTGGATAGTTCATCTAGTGAAATCATCAAATGAATACACGATTGGAATTACTTCACTCGATAGAAAATCGTCACAAAGATGACGTATTTTCATGCACTTTTAAACATTTTTCTCGATTTAGAAGAACTTCAAATAGTTTCCGATTGTTGGTATTTATACTCACATATTCACCATTAGTTTAAATAGAGCAATCATAAATAAAATCTAGAAAAAATACTTTGGTTAGTTGATTTTAATCAAAAATACGGCTCACGCACACACTTTTCGGAGCGCTCGGCAATCGCGTTTCTCATAGAAAATATTCGTCGGGACCTATGGCCCCTTAACCCCGTGCGATAATGGTGCGAGTATAATATGTACCTATGTATGAAAATTGTATGAAAGCTTGGCCGTCACAATGTGGATCCGGATTAGAAAGGTCCACCCCATTTCTTCATTTGGGTATTGTCTGATGTTCTTTGATGTCTTGTTTGGTGACTAGGTATATTGTTTCTTATGCAGTGTTTTGTGATCGTTTTTTACCTATCGCCACTTGACACATTATTTCATGACCGTGGGTTTAAGCAAAGGTATAAGTAAGCCTACGAATAAGAGAATGTATAGAAGTATAAATGAAGCTCAAAAAGTGGCACCAAAAAAATTGTAACGCGTTCTAAATTTGTTCTTTAAAAATTGTAACTCGCCGCCAAAACTCATACAAAATGACATTTTTCATGGGGTGCCAAAAATGATTTCGATTTTGTTTGGAGTTATTCTTCCATATTTATTCTCTTATTCGTAGAAGTAAGCTTACTCATCTAAGTATGTAATTTAATCATTTATGCAGTCTAATTATTTGACAGTCTGTTACAAGTTGCCGAGATGTTTTCTATTTTTAACCGACTTCAACAAAAGGAGGAGGTTCTCAATTCGACCCGTATGTTTTTTTTTTTGTATGTTTGTTACGCGATTACACCGCCAATTGAGAATTGATTATGATGATTCTTATTTTGTTTGGTAGGTCATAATTCCGAGGTGGTCCCACGAAATTGATTCAGCGCTTGTTGAAAAAATCTGCAAAATAACAAATATGTACACAGATCACGGACTTGAAAAAAATACGGACGTAATGTTACACTAGAAAGATGTGAAGTGTAAACGCGTATGAGATAGCGATAGTCATAAAATCCTATACAATTTGTATGAAGCTAGATGTCTGCCTCCGGAGTCAGACAGCCATCGTCAAACAAAAAAGTGGTTACGTCGATAAGGACAGCAATAAGTAGCGATCTCCTTTTTTAACTAGAGCGAATTTGCTATGTGCATCTCTTACTGAGTGAGTATGACACGACACGTGCTTCTTTCTAGTACTTACCTTCTCTTTCTACGACGCAAACACAATATAATACATGGGTGCTTCACTTATATAATAAAAGGATATTACGTCCGTCGTTTTTCAGGTCCGTGACACGGATGACATTTTTGTTTGTCGATTCCATGGAGTAAGAGGAGATGGCATATCGGCTTGTTTCTATAGAAAATTATGTCGCCGACAAAGGGGGTGAGGGACGGGCGAGGGGAGACAAAAAGCTTAGGGGAGCGTGTCATTTCTCTATGGTCGCAGTACAAACTAGTGCACAATTGGTGGTTACTGTGCACACTTTGTTACACCATCTCTACCAAGGGGAGCGTGTAATTTCTCTATGGTCGATTCTCTTCAGGAGTGCGATTTTTAAACATCACACGATTTTTTCTATGATCACACGTTCAAGTCAGCGGTAGAAAATGTCAAAATTACTATGGAGATTATGCATATTTCGTCTTTCTACTGCTAATTCGAACGTGTGATGTTCAAAAATCGCACTCCAGCAATGTTTTGATGGGGACTGTCAAACTATGTTTTTTTTTACTGTCATAACCAAGAATCTTTATATGCCTATATATTTAAAACTTCTTGGTCATACTGTTGTGTTTAAACGTATAATAACTTTATGGTTTAAACTTCATGGATATAGGTACCGAAACACATAGATTTAATTGATCATGGCGGTCGGAAATGTTCGTCGTTTTAAGGGTTCCATAGTCAAACAAAGAACCCTTATACTTTCGTCCATTCTGTCTGTCTGTCTGTATGCCCCGCCTCAATAACTCGCTCATTTTTGCATCTATTGAATCGAAATATGGCATAAAGACAGATAACAGTAACCCAAAAACATAAATGTTGTACGAAACATGGGTTGGATTTTTTAAAATCGAGTGAGGTGTAGAGCGTACACCGTATCCTTTGCATTGAAGTACTTATAACTGCTTAGTCGAACTAATGTATTTCACCTAGATTTCAACACTGAAAAGTTTGAAATAAAAAAATTTTAACAAAAAATTAAAACCGACTTCAAAACTAAAAAGGTAAAAATAATAATATTGCAGTCGTTCACTTTTGCATTCGAATCTATAAGAACATTAATTTGTTTTATTGGAGTCGGTGTCAAGCCAAGCCAAGCCAAAAAATTACTGCAAGCCCAGTTGCGAATCGTACCGTCTTGACACCGAGTCCGATAAGACAAATTAATGTTCTTATAGATTCGAATGCAAAAGTGAACGACTGCAATATTATTATTTTTACCTTTTTAGTTTTGAAGTCGGTTTTAATTTTTTGTTAAAATTTTTTTATTGTATTTGCGATTTTTTTTTCTTTTCTTTTAAACAAAATGTCCTAATAATATACAGAGTGTAAGTGTAGTGGTAGATGGTTGCATTACTTAACTGAATTGCCATACTAAATATAATCAGCTGATCAAACGTTTGTAGTTAGGTATAGTATGAAAAGAAGACATATACAATAATCAACCTTAAAAGTAATGCAGCAGTACAGGGTGTAAGGGAAAGTATCATTTAACCTTTAAACAACACACTCTATCCATCAAACTGAACAACTTTGACTATGGAAGCAAACCTGTCAGAACAAAAACATAGCTGTTCCATTACTAAACTGCAATACCTACACGACTCAAATGTATGAGACGGCCGATATTTTTTTGTTCTAACTTTTAGAAATAAACCTGTCAGCTGATAGGTTTATTTCTAAAAGTTGTTCAGTTTGATGGGTTGAGTGTGTGGTTTAAAGGTTAATGATACTTTTCTTTACACCCTGAATTCACTTACATCCTGTAGGTTTGTTAACATAATTATTCCGTCAAAAACATATCTTATGATATTAAGGTTAACTAGCCCGCATACTTTTCTTCCAATGAAATTGCTGTAGACTGGTGATAAAATTGAACACAATATAAGCTCTCAAGAGCGAATCGAGCCCCATTCATAGAGTGTTCCGTTCAAAAGGAACGTTTTCCTCTTATCAATAAATTACCAATTTATTCATACTTTGTAGATAATGTTGAGTGTAGCAAATGGTATTTAGGGTTTTGTAGTTTTAGTGTTACGGTTACGTACCGACACAAGCAGCATTACCTAGTTATTTTCTAGAAGACCAACAGCACGGTAATTTGTTTGTTAGTAAATTAAATGTAACAGAACGCAAGTTTACTCTAATAAGTTATTTAATAAAGTAAACTTTAATTCAATAATTAGGGTTTCTTAGTACGAAATCGTGTCTCAAATCATAATCATTACTGTATCCAGACTTTTATTTCAGGGGATTCACTAATAAAAGTAAAAAACAATGAAAAAGAAAACGCTGTTATCACTTTTCTATACAAATATTGTGATTTCGGGAGTGGGGTCCCCCCCATCCTCCCTGGATACGTGCCTGATTATACTTCTTAAGTTATGAACCGAAATGCATGAGAAATCAAGAAATATGTTATAATTTTAATAGAGACACCTAATTTAGATGTAAATACTAATTTCAAGAAAAAAATTAGATAAATTTCTTTTTTCGTGGTTTCATGATAAAATGGAAATGAAAATTAATGAACATATAATTATTATTAGATAATAAAGTACCTATACCTACTTTAATTACTTTATTTTCTTTGCTGTTTCTGTTCTGTTATAAATAATGGTGTACTAATATACATTCTGTAAAATGTGCTAGTGTTTTCCTTCTTCTGTAAACCCATTGGTGACATCGGCAAAGTACCTAGCCTTAAATTCCGTCCATGCATTCGTTCGTGCACGTCAATGTTGAGCCTCCAGTTTTACGGCAGGGACACGAGAATGCACATGGCCATAGAAGAATCAGAAAAGTAGGTTATCTCCATACAATGGCGGCTTGAGATGTGCGTCCCCGTACATGCATATCTTCAGCCTGTCACCGTCATGTTTCTCGTAAAGCGCGCTACAAAACTCTGTTTTTGGTATTCCTCATCCAGTTGTAGCAACTTGCTTCAGGTCGTTGATGCAGCTGTAGCCGGTAGGACAAAATATTAATTATGACCTAGCTACATTGTTATGTAGTTGTATAGGATTAACAATAGGAAAATCCTGCGTTCCGAACGAGCGCGCGGTAATTGTCTCGCACGGGCAGAAGATAGCTTACTGTTCCGATTTTACTATGGCATAGCTCAGTGGCTCGTTTGGGAGGGAAACAAATCGAAACTGACCTGGCTGGACGAGGACCGTAACCGAGACATTTTTGTCCAGCGTAGGTTCCACAAAATGTTTACAGTATTTATTTTACAAAAGCTTTAAGGTGGTTGGGGAAATGGGGAATGATAAATTTGTATTCTGGGACATAACGACCCACTTCCCCGAAAGTGTTTCAAGTATATGTAGGTGCGATTGAATTATCCAATTAATTGGGCCCGATTTGGCAAACATGTGCTAACCTCTTCATTTCAGTGCGAGCCCGTTTGTATGGAGTATCCAGCATAGGTGGCATGGCACCGTGATATAGCACTATCACATCTTCGCTCCCTTTCTATTTGCGTGCGAACGAACGAGATAAAAGACGTGATGCAGCCGTATCACGTATAGCAAGCTATCTATGCTGGGTGTGCTGAAAGGGGTGCAATAAAAAGTGCGTATGCGTAAAGTGCTTTCAGCACACCCTGTGAGACCGAAATACACTTCTTCTTACTGTGGTCGACCTCCCATACAACCGAGAGGAGGGACTATCCGTACTACAGGGAGTGTCCGTACTGTACTCTTTCTTATACAGTGCTTTTAGGGTGGCCAGAAACATAGTTACAATTACCGATTATCGTTGTAACAAGTAATGATAGGTGGCTTCCTAGCTTTTCGCCCACCATAAAAACTACATAAGAATTGAAATATGATAGACCATTTCTAATCTAAAACCACACAGCACATGTAACTTGAAGCAATTTGTTTCAATTATTGAAAATACCGACACAAAATTAAACCTTCACATAGAATTACTTGAAAATACTTTTCAATAAACAAGCATTAAACTGAAAAATTTTACACAATAGTAAGCAATAGAATAAAACTACTTTTGTACAAACAGAGAGAATACCTCGGAGACCGACCCCGCGTTCAAAGTAAATTGTCTCTTTGCTAGTGATGTGACGTATCAAACCGACTCGGTACTGGAACTGACTCAGTTCTCACAGAGACTCGATTCTTGTGGAAGCAGAATTTTGATTTTAATGTTTTTGGATAACATAACAATTTTTGGATGAAGTAGTATTTTTTATCTGAAGAAACCGGTGCCTTCCAGTGAGACTTGTAATTGTAGTGCGATGTTTCAAAAACGTAATTTAAGTTTTGCTATCTACACATTAGGTGGTGAAGGCAGAACAGCATTCTGCAAATTGTTTTTGAAGGTTAGGATATCCCCATAATGAAGCGGGTGAATGAATGAATTTAATTTAATTTAGGGTTACCATGAACGTGATTTTGGGCACTCTGTAGAAACTGGATAGATTCACAATTAGATGGAATATGTACAATCGTGGTGCTGGTATTGGAAAAAATTTGCAAATGACATGGTTAAAAACGATATGCGTTATTTACCGAAAGATTTTTCCATTTGTTTAAGAACAAATACCGTACCTTACCGTACTTTACTGACTCGGTATCATTTCAACAATACTCGAGTCGACTCTTAAACCGTAGACTTGTACCGTCACACCACTACTCTATACATAAAGAGATAAAAACGTCCTATCGCGATTTATGCTAATCTCGGTTTGGAATAATATTGAACTTAGTGCTTTCAACGTTATCCCTTTTAAAACATGCTAATACCTACCAGGTATGAGAGAATGGGAGTATTCAGTGTAAGAAGATCAAACCCCAAAAGGGATTAGTCTTTGGGTTTTTAAGAATCCACCTAAATAAAGACATTCCCAACAAATGTTACAGAATGGTGAATTTATTTGCATAATTCAGAGAACCTAAATCCTTTGTCCGCGGCTCGACGCTGAAATAATAAATTTACTCGATGTTTTACACTCCAAAAACGTTATTTCTGAACAAAATTATTTAGCAATTAAAAAGCCAGGCACTTTTAAAGATTTTAGTCCGATTTCACGAAGATTTAAAGTTAAGTCGAGATAATGTTTTGTGTTTTTTTGTCTTTTCAGAATTCGGTTTACTCTGCTTGTTGTGGGAAATTTTTTAAAAGGATGGGTTTTGAATCCACTAATGTACTTTTTTGTCTATAAAAGTGATGTTTTAGCTATTCTAACGATGGTCCAGTATTTATTTAGCCAACAGTTTTAATAATCCTCCACCTACCTATTTTGCGTTTGTTAATTTCCTCTACCCTAAGGTTGTCTGGAAGAAATCGCTTTTTAGCGATAAGACCGCCTTGTTTGTACCTACTTGTAATTCTTTATCTGTATTGAAATGCATGTTCTGTTTTGGTGTGCAATAAAGTATAATTGAATTGAATTGAATAATCTTAATCATTTATAAGAAGGTTCACTTTTAAAATTGAAAGATTGGTAGTTGTTGCAAAGTTTCTGACTACCCCCGAAAAGGAACACGGTCTTAGTTTATGTATTATGTGGTAGATAAATTCGAATTAACACAAAAAGCAGTGTCGTCTTAAAAATTAATTTGTTGTATGAATTCAACTAAGAATAAGAATAACTTTATTGTTAGAACTGGTACATAAAGGTCTTACATTGAACAAGCAGCTCTTGCCTATTTCAGGCATACAGTACAAATGTTTACATCATAAATTATTATCTTACATGCAATTAATATCAAAATGTATACGCAAAAATTCGAAAGACATTTAAGTCCGATAGCAAAATCAACAATAAAACATTACAATTTAACAGCATTCACAAATACCTAAATGTGGTCGTTTTAGCATCAAATTCCTCTAAGTTATAAAATACATTTTCAATTATCCAGATTTTGTGATTTTTTTCAAAACTTATGTCATTTAAACATTTAATATTTTTTGGAACTCCATTATAACTTCTCATTGCCGTAATGGCAATAAATGTACTTTTATCATAAATCATCATCATCATCATCAGCCTATCATCGTCCACTGCTGGACATAGGCCTCTCCGAAGGCGCGCCACAAAACTCTGTCCTCGGCCTTCCTCATCCAGTCGCTCCCCGCTACTTTTTTTAGGTCGTCTGTCCAGCGGGCAGCAGGGCGTCCCACACTACGACTACCAGTTCGCGGTCTCCACTCTAGAACTCTGACACCCCATCGGTTGTCAGTTCTTCGGCAGATATGACCAGCCCATTGCCACTTCAGCTTGCTAATTTTCTGAGCTATGTCAGCCACTTTAGTTCTGTGACGAATCATAAATCATGAAATTTTAAAATTAACGAATTTGAAGTAAGTAGGTACCTAGGTAGATAATGTCGTTGATTAATAACTACGTCCAATCAGTAAGCCAAATCAGCTAAAAATGTTGCAGATTTAGCTGATTGGACGTAATTATCAATAATCGATTCTTTAAAGTTTGACCATCACTGAAGATGATGGTAAACATCTATCAGCATTGATAACATAAATTTAAAATTTTCGTGTATTTAAAGTGTCAATACGTTTAGTTATGAATTCGGAATGCTCAAAATAACCCAAGTATATTTTATTTCGTAAAACGAGAAAATATTATCTTTTATGTAACCGGCAATGTAACAATAATTCTTAGATATTCCCCTTTCACATTCGGTATTCTGTACGAACGCGACTCCGGCGATTCTACGAGTATGCCACGCCAGCACAATATGTGTAAATTTAGAAAACGTTTTCGGAACATTATTACGTTTAGGGATTTTCAAGAAAATTGCCTTATTACCTTTTCGAGTTCGATTCGGAGCTCGGATTTAGTCGGATTTAGAGGCGCTATATGAAAAAAGTATTAGGTCTGCATTGTGCATGTGAATGGTTTTATAGAGGTCGTTATTTAATGCTTTTTTAAAGATACATTATCTGTTTCTTTATAAGATCAATAAATATTTAAAATGAATATATGCAATGAGAAAACTGATTGGCTGGTAACTAGTAACTATATACAGGGTGTTTCATAAGTAACAATAAATTTTTAAAACTCATAAGGGGGTTGTTAAGACCGTCAAACTGAACAACTTTCTCTATGGGACCAACATCGAAATCGCGAAAAAAATAATTTTATATCCCATACATATATGGCGGGGATCGGGAGAGGATTGAGACGGTTAAATGATGCTAAGATATCGAGTTAGGATCTTGGATTTATATTTTCATAATTTACAAAAGCGCAAAAGAAAACAATTTATAATTTTCCTGTTCGACATTCGTGACAGAAGTCCAAACTATTAAACGGCTGTCGCACCACGAAGACAGAGCATCTTCTTGGCCGACTATGTACAAACTCTTTGCACGCCACATCACTCCCCCCCAGAGACCATCATGGGCGATAATAATCAGGGAAATGTACCCTCCGCCCGGAACGGGTCTTGCGACTTTCTTTGTCTTCAGGCGGAGTATTCTCTTCTTCCTGGTGAGAGTGGCTGTCATTGGTTAGCGTGTAGGCGGGCTTGATCCTGTCTATGGAAACCGTCGTTTGCTTCCCGTTGACCAGCAGTTTAAAAACTTTATCCCCTCTCTCTATTACTTGGTGGGGTCCGGTATAGGCTGGTTGGAGCGGTCGTTTTACGGCGTCTTCTCTTAGGTACACATGGGTTGTTGAGGCTAAGTCCTTATATACAAATATGGGCTTGTTACAATGACGTGACGCTGGCTGTGGTTGAATGCTTTTAACAATTGATCTAAGGCCCGCTATAAACTCTGTCAGGTCAGTCGTACCTCCTGTGGTGGAGTCAAAGAATTCCCCTGGCAGTCTCAGTGATTCGCCATATACGAGCTCAGCAGTAGACGCTTGAATATCCTCTTTGTAGGCGGTGCGTATTCCAAGTAAAACCAGCGGCAGTGTTTCAGTCCAGCTCGCGTTGGCGTGGCAGACTATGGCCGCTTTCAGCTGTCTGTGGAAGCGTTCCACTAAGCCATTGCATGCGGGATGGTATGCTGTGGTTCTACGGTGTTTAAATCCTGCTATTTCTGATAGATGGTTGAAAAGTGCTGATTCAAATTGTCTTCCGCGGTCGGTAACAATATCCGAAGGGCAACCAAAGCGCGAAATCCAGCCAGATAGTAAAGCTTTCGCTACTGTTTCTGCAGTGATGTCCATGAGCGGAATGGCTTCTGGCCATCGTGTGAATCGGTCGACAGCTGTCAGACAGTAGCGGAATCCGTGTGAGATAGGCAGTGGTCCGATGAGGTCAATATGGACGTACATGAATCGGGCTCGAGGTAGATTGAATGCTCCCAATGGTGATGATACGTGTCTAGTGATTTTTGCTTGCTGGCACGCGTGGCAGGTCTTTACCCATGCTCGACAGTCTTTGTTTATTCCGGGCCAGACATAACGGTCCGTTACGAGTTTCACAGTTCCATTAGCACCAGGGTGGCTCAAACAATGTAGGCTTTCGAACACCTGATGCCGCATTGCCTTGACAATGAACGGCCGCAATGTGTGATTGTTGTCATCGCAGTATAATTCCGTTTCTGTTCCAGGTATTGTGATTTTACGTAGGCGAAGTGATGTGCTGCCTTCAAGTAATTGTTTGAGCTCAGGGTCGTTTTGTTGAGATCTTGCAAGGAGTGTTAACTCAATAGGCTGGGTCAACTCTTCCACTCTGGATAGTGTGTCCGCCACGACGTTGTCCTTTCCTGATATATGACGTATATCGGTAGTGAATTGCGATATATAGTCGAGGTGTCGGAACTGACGTGGTGAGCAATTGTCCTTTCTTGACGCGAAAGCGAAGCATATGGGCTTGTGGTCCGTGTAAATCGTGAAGTGCCGTGCCTCTAGCATGTGACGGAAATATTTTATTGCTTCGTATATCGCAAGGAGCTCCCTGTCGTAAGGAGAGTATTTCTGTTGCGATGTACTTAGCTTCTTCGAAAAGAAAGCAAGCGGTTGCCAGGAGCCGTTGTGGAACTGTTGCAGGGCTGCGCCTAAGGCTGTATCCGATGCATCAGTCACTAGGGATAGCTTTGCTTCTAGGTCTACGTGTGCTAGGGTAGTAGCTTGGCACAGGCTTTCCTTACATTCTGTAAATGCTCTCAGGGTATCATCTGTGATGTTTACTGGGTGCGAGCCTTTAACTGAACCGGTCAACAGTGCGTGTAGGGGTGCTTGGATGCTTGCTGCGTTAGGTATGAATCTTCTATAAAAGTTGAGCATCCCTAGGAATCGCCTAAGCTCCCTGACGGTTTTTGGTGTTGGAAATTCTCTGATGGCTCTGACTTTTTCATCTGTTGGTTTCACGCCACTTGAAGATACGTTGTAACCGAGGAAAGTTACATCCGAAGCTCCAAAGGTACACTTCGCAGTGCTAATGACCATGCCATATTTCTTAAGCCTGGTGAATATTTGGCGGAGGTGGTCTTCGTGAGTTGCTTCGTCCTTTGAAAATATTAGGAAATCGTCCAGGTAAACGTAACAGAATTCTAGGCCTCGGGTAATCTCGTCCACAAATCTTTGAAAAGTTTGGCCTGCATTGCGAAGCCCGAAGGTCATGAATGGGAATTCGTATAGCCCGAATGGTGTTGAAATCGCTGTCTTGGGTATGTCTTCCTCGCATACTGGGATTTGATTGTAGGCCTTGACTAGGTCGAGTTTTGAAAAGACGTGACATCCAGATATGTTATGGGCAAAATCTTGGATGTGACGTATGGGGTAACTGTCAGGTACGGTGCGGGCATTGAGCATTCTGTAGTCTCCACAAGGTCGCCAGCTGTTATCTTTCTTCGGCGCCAGGTGAAGCGGTGATGCCCACGGGCTGGCTGATGGTCTTGCCGTTCCGTTTTTAATCATCGCCTCGAACTCGGCTTTTGCTATTTTCAGCTTGTCCGGAGCCAGACGTCGTGGAGTGCAGGATACTGGAGGGCCTGGTGTAGTTTTGATGTGATGGACCGTATTGTGAGGGATTTCTCGGTGAGTTCCTGGTGGATGAGTAATTTCAGGAAATTCTCTAAGAAGGTCTAGGTACTTCGAGTCACCTGTAATCGTTTTCACCGAGGATATGATGTCTGATGAAGGAACTGGTGTTGCGATGGCTGATAATGTTGTGTGATTGTCGATGAGGCGTTTTTTTCGGCAGTCTACCAATAAACCGTAGAAGGATAAAAAGTCGACACCGATTATTGCCTTGGTGACATCGGCTACTGTGAATCGCCATGAGAAAGCGCGTCGAAGGCCAAGGTTTAGTTCCATCTGTACACAACCATATGTGGCGATTGTTGTGCCATTTGCTGCGTAGAGGTCGTAATTAGTACGTGGTCGTTTTTGTTTTAGAGCAGAGTATGGAAAAACGCAGAGGTCACTGCCTGTGTCAATGAGAAACTGCATTTTCGTATTTTGCTCGGTAATAAACAGGCGACCAGATGAGTTAAGGCAATCGCCTGTCGCCGTTAGCGACTGCCCTGAGGGTTTTCCGGCTTGTAGTCGCAAGGCTTCATGCATCTCTTTGCGTTCTCGCCGAACTTGGAATGGTACCAGCACGTCGGAAACTTCTTGTAGCTGGACTGCGAACGGTTGGTGCAGCGTTCGCGCTGGTTGCTCCTGGTTCTTGGAGGAGATCCTCTGTTTGCTTGCGAGGTCAAAGCTGCAATTTGTGTGGTGAGTGCTGCGATTTGCTTTGCCATTTCGTCTAGGGTGCGGCTACTAGCTGAAGCGCTATCTTGTGCATCTTTAAAATCTTCATTCTCCGTTGACTCTGCCATTGTAAAACTGTGTCTACTTTCCGCGTGCGGTGCGTCGATAATTATGTTCAGTGCGGGTCACCACTATGGCGGGGATCGGGAGAGGATTGAGACGGTTAAATGATGCTAAGATATCGAGTTAGGATCTTGGATTTATATTTTCATAATTTACAAAAGCGCAAAAGAAAACAATTTATAATTTTCCTGTTCGACATTCGTGACAGAAGTCCAAACTATTAAACGGCTGTCGCACCACGAAGACAGAGCATCTTCTTGGCCGACTATGTACAAACTCTTTGCACGCCACACATATTTTAGCTCTAGTCGATTTGTAGAGTATAGAACATAAATATTTTTTTTCGCGATTTCGATATTGGTCCCATAGTGAAAGTTGTTCAGTTTGATGGTCTACACCACCCCCTTAAATGTTTATTTGTAGTTTTGTAACACCTTGTATAGGTAAAATAAAATTACACGTCGTCAATGTTATTTTTTAGCATTGGCTACACTGACGTAGAATACTAAGTCAATGATTGGCTACATGCCAATTTTATCATGCAAAATAATGAATGCCGTTACTTCATTGCAAATAATACACTTTTTTGTCATAGATTTTGCGGGGTATTCGATTATCGTGGTATAAGCATGTGGTGTGGAGAGACGCGAGCTAAGTATAAATGTAGATGGCTGTGGTAGGAGAGGAAGGCTGAAGAAAAGATGGATATATTGTGTGAAAGATGATGTGTGTAAGAAAAAAATGAGTGCTGAAATGACGGCTGAAGAATGAATGGGAGAGTCATCCTCTTCCTTCCACTTTCTTCCACTTTCTTTTTCCTTCTTCATAATAGCGCCGACCCAAAAAAAGATAACTTATAAATATTGTTAGAAAATTTGATAATACGCTTCTTCTCACGAGACAAGTTGTCTATGATAGCATGTCACTGAGTTTTAAAAGTGGGAAATGATGAGAACAGTTAGGGTATTCTGTCACTTTAACCTTGATAGTTTCACAGTAAACAACTTGTTTAGATTAAAGTTCAAGTTTGCTTAAAGTTACCATCAATTATGATTAACAATATATTGTTATTTCCCAACGAAACATAAATATTTTAATAGTTAACCAATTGGTTATTATAAGTTACTACCTTAATTTTTGCCATAGTAACGAGCCAATTTAATTTCTGTTATAATTTCCCTAGAATCTTAGTTAATTCCTTAAATTACTAGAGTTTTCCCGCGACTTCGTCTGCCCGGACTAGTTACCATCATGATAGCGAGATAAATTATAAACCTACACGATTTTAAGTCTAATCAGAAGCTTTCAGATACAAAAAATTTCATCAAAATCGGTCCAGTAGTTTTCGCGTGATACATTTTCGTTTTATAATAGTATAGATAATTTTAGGTAAGTACTTTTCGCCATTTTAGTGAAAGTTGTTCAGTTTGTTAGTCTGAGGCACCCCCTTAGTTATGTAACGCATTTAACTTTAGACCCTGTATAAAAGAAAGTGATGATAAACATACAGAACGTCCCTGTACCTACTTCTCTATGCAAAATGTTAGCCCCTAATTTACACCTTTTGAATTTTCAAAATCCTTTGATGTGTGAAAGAGATGTCTAGATCATAAAAAAAGGAATTGAATATTCAAATATGGTGTTTCTAGCTTCAGTTAGTTTCAGATCTGCGTTTATAAATCGATCAATCAGTCAGGAAATGAAGATTTCTCTCTTTTATTAGTGTAAAAGATAACCAAAATGCGCATTTACGACTAAAACACCATAACCAGTTATCTGCAAAGTTAATGTGAGGTATGCTTCGAATTCTTAACCTATTACCCGAGTCTAAACTACGTACTAAATACATATTAACTATTGGAAGCCTGTAGACGGAAGGAAACGGCAAAATGAAGACGTAATAAAATAGCGATATAGTGTACGAGATACAAGCGAATCGTCGCATCATAAAGTAAGCTAGAGGATTATTCTGTAGAAGAAAGTGTTTACTATCGTAGCGTTATTGTGTCAAATGTGACAACTTGGTTAAAAAATTCAAGGTATGGATTTGAACAAAAGGCGGGCGTAATGTGACACTAAAAAGATGTTGAAGCATGCAAGGTTCTACATATTCGTTTGTTCTGCAAGGGACCTACACTCACACAGATGTACCAGTTCTAGGCTAAGGTCCTACAACCCGCCACCATTTTGTACCGCGTGACTGTGCCTCAGCACGCACACACAATAAATGGGTTCTTCACTCGTGATTAGACGAGATTACGTCCGGTTTTTTTTCAAGTCCGTGGGTATGGAGCAGCGACCACACAGGTTGTGTGGTCGCTGGTATGGAGTGTTGTATTTTACCATATTTTAGATGGACTTCGATCGCGTAGAATTAATTATAAATATCATAAAAATTTTGGAATTTTCGATGAATACTGAAATAACTGTGTCATTATTTTGATTGTTTGATTTGCCACCTCTTTTCTATCCTTGAGGGTTGAATTTTGATAAATACTGAAATAGGTCCAAGTATTTCAGTATTTTGGCTGTAGAGTATTAACGCAGACTTTCAAGGAAATTCAAAATGACAAAAATGTTTTCCAATACAAACTTTACCACCCCGTTACTACCTTGAGGGTTGCAATTTGAGAAATACTGAAATAGGTGTTTCATTGTTTTTGAAAATAAAGCAAAGGGTTCACGCTGCCGAAGGTAAAGTCTTACCTATAGGAGATATTTTGCAAGCGCGTCACGTCACGTGATCATTTTGTGACTTTTGTCTATTGGGCCAAGAGTGCACCAAATTATCACGTGACGCGCTCGTCCAATCTCTCCCATAAATTATCTACTAGCGAGATTGTTTGAAGCTTTATCTCTGTGGGGTATTAACTCGTGTGCTAAACTTCGAAGTCGTACGCTACGCCTGGCTCCAGACGTCCAGGCAGCCTGCGGGTAGAGGATGCCTACTGACGTAATTCCCATACAACAATATGGTGCACCATTCGTTTTCGCATTGGTATTTGGTTTTGCCCTGATTAATCGCCGACCAGTTTATAAGCTAGTACGGTCAGCATTCGAGAAATCGAACCCCCTTGAGCTAATGAAGATTAAGTGAGATCACACTCGATGACGCATTGACGGAGCGGCAGACGTCAGTCCGTCATATTATTTTATTTTGTAATTGCTTATTTTTGAGGTACCTACCTAAATAATAATAATTGTATTCGATAATTAATTTTTGTTAACTATATTTATTTTTATTGAAATGTATGTTGTAGAGCCAAGATTATTATTATATTTTTTTAGAGACGAATTTCACTTACAATTTAATGATATTTGTATGTCTGCTGTGGACAGAAGCTAGAGAGACACTTTTTTATGTTACACCTTATAATGTACTTACCTAGTTTCACATATACAATTTCTGATTTCTAATTTCTCATTTGTAAAGCAAGGGGTTGTATAAAACCGCACGTAGAAGCACAATCCGTCACCGTGAAAGCGCTAAGAGGGGTCTGGTTATTAAATCCATGGTCTTTTCGAAATCCAAACTCGAGTTTACAAAGTACGTATCGTTTTTCTTACAAAGACCTAAGTTAATACGAACCAGAATCAGTTTGTAAGTGGGTACACGGCGTCGCCGTCGCAGGATTCCCGGCACGTCTCGGCGGCTGGTATATTGAACAAACTAAACAGCTGTAAGAATACCTCACTCGCTCGTAGGTAAATTGTTTTGCTTGTTATTTATGGACCACAGCTTGCTTATACGTGATGAGGCTGTGCAAGTGGTTAACGTTTGCTTGCGTGATTTCTGTTTTTGTTTTATTTTGGGCGATTTTAGCGATATGGCGTTTTGGGTGTTGAAGTTTAACGCCTCGTATGCTTTGGTGCAGATCTGCTCCAAGAACAATTCATTTTCTATTGTGTCAGGAATTCCAGCATACGAGAGGTTAAGTTGGAGTTTACGAACAGACCCGGTTTTTACCCTAAGCAAAGACATACTGAACTGAAGTCACCTGATTCTTCTAGCACATTTTGGGGTTCCCCAAAATTTCAGACTCACAGATCTTATTCTATGTGAGTGTGAGCTTTTGGCATGGCAAGCGTCAGACAATGATTATCTCAATAAAGTTACGTACACGTTAACAATGGTTTTCGTCATTATACGATAAGTGTAATAAAACGATTCGTGAAAACAAAATCTTTCAAATTGTAATACAATAGAACAATATAATACAGGGTGAAACATAAATGCGTTACATAAACTTACCTACGTGCCATCAAACTGAATAACTTTAGTGAAGGTTTCCTACCATAGTTATGGACCTTCAACATAATTAATTATATTTGATTAATACAAAATTTTACCTAACACTATATACCTACATCTATTCTGTGGATATAAAATCTTTTAAAGCCAAAATATACCGGTAGAGCTACATTGTAGGTACTATTCTTATGCATGAAAGTTATAAAGTAAGGCAAAAATAATAAGCTAGTGAAGTTTGAATTACTTATCAACACGCGAGCTTTTCTTATTATTTCGTAAGAAGATATAATTTGAAAGTAAATTAAAACAAAATTGGGCTATACCTATTTGAGTTAGTGTAGCTAGGGTACGTGTGTGCATTTGTTTTTAATTGTTGTTTTTGTTGGGGCATTTGTTTTTGTTTAATGGAGAGGAACCCAAAGAAGAAGAAGAAGGTAAAACCTTTTTAAAAAAGTACCAGTTCTTCTTATAGGCCAAATTCGCTACCCTTCTTCGGCGAGTTTTTTCAAGGCCGCAGGCCGAACCGAGCGCGAGGCCGAAGGCCGAGCTACGCGTAGGAGCGAAGATCCGAAGCGGTCTCCGGGGTCAATCGGCCGCCAAGCGAGCCGCAGGACGAGCAAATAATCGAATGTTCTTTATCAGGTTTTTGATATTTAAAATATTTTTAATATTGGCAGACAAAAATATTGCTTTAAGGTGGTTGCAGAGTTGTCAATTTCATACAAAACTGTCGTAGAACACTCGTAGACGGTATTAATTTAAGTAATGTTCTGTATATGGAAAAATAGCCTAGAAAATCTAGATTGCGCGTCATCATCATCATCATCATCTCAGCCGATGGACGTCCACTGCTGGACATAGGCCCCCAAGGATCGCCTTTCCATTTGGGGGGTTTGCCATAATCGCCACGCTTGGCAGGCGGGTTGGCGATCGCGGGGTGGTTTTAGATGGGTGTACGCAGAGGACGCTGCTGCCCATCCTCTGGTAGATCCCTCAGTCGCCTTTTACGACACCCACAGGCAGAAATGGGGTGATGTTATTCTTAGCCGGCACCACACGGACACGCGGATTGCGCGTATCAAATAATATTTACAATTTATAATATAATTACGAAGATATCAAGCTTTGAAATTATTCATACAAAATTGTATCTTCGCAATTATAAATTATATTATAAATTGTAAATGTTATTTGAGACGCGCAATCTAGATTTTCTAAGCTAATTTTCCATTTTTGAAACATAACTTTTATTAATACGAATGTTCTACGACAAAGTTTTGTATGAAATTGACAACTCTGCAACTACCTGAACCAAAAATATTTTTAAATGTAGGTATTTAATTTAATAAAACGTTGAATGATTTTAATTACAACTGGAACTATGCAAAAGCGAGCTAACAATATTTTGTGCAGTCTTTATTCAATATTCGTATTTCGAACACGAATAACTGGGTAAGCGCTTGGTAGATTGTGAAAATACTACGAACAAATAAATAGAGCTGTCAGCACAAATACTGTACAATCGGATAGTGTATTGATTGCTGGGTGTAAAAAAAAGTTATTCTGTAGCTATTTAATTTGGCTGTATATTGCAAAATTTCCCTTAAATAATGCTTTTAAAGATAGCCTTGGAGCCATAATAGAACCCTTATGATAGAGATAAAAAATGAGACAATTTCACTATGCAACGAAATTTTAGGGCTATTTTTAATGACAGAAACAGAGATTGCATTGTTGTTTTGACGACACTTGTTTTCACTTATTCTTGGAACAGCTTTACATGTCGCATAGTACATCTTTCTGATAAATAAATTATATTTACTTATCCGAATGCGCCAGAATGCTAAGTAGGAATCGGAAGATCTTTTCGTCGTTATATGAAATGAAGTTTAGAACGTTGTAAGTACTTGTGAAAACTTTTATTATATTATAAATAAATAAATAAATAAATTAATTAATTAATTAATTAATTTTCTAATAAGTACTTATTAGAAAATTACGCGTAGTAGGTACTACGCGTATTACTATACATCTTTATACTACGACGTAGTAAAAGTGCATACATCTTTTTGCTGCTGACTGTACCTTGTAAAACTTGTTGTTAAATAAGTAAATAAGTCAAAATTCTGTGTAGATTTTTATCGAACCAAAATCTGTCTGCTAGTAATTAACCATGTTAATCGATTTTTCTCCGTACTGCACCGTACCGTACCAACATAAAACATACAAAATTATGTAATACTAATGGTACTAGTTTTCTCTACTTTTATGCTGTACTGGGCTTGTATTGAATGATTTGTTAAAACTGACTGTTATGAATTTTTTATTTATAGCATAGCATAAGCATATGCTCACGACTATATTCCCCGAGGGGGTAGTCAGATATATTCTGAAACCTCAGAACATCCACGTTTTACCAGTAGGTAGTACCTACCGAGACTCTGTCCAGTGTGACGGGGGGTGGTTTATTTATAAAATAATAAAAATGCTTTAAGTATGCCTTTTTTCAACAAATAAATTATTTAATTTGATTTACAATATAGATAAGAAAACCAAAAGAAGCGTAACTGGTATAAAAGAAAAACTGTTTTGAATTTCTTTATTTTAAACTATGCTTGTAGAGAATCAATTGAACTTAAAAAAGAAATCAAACATTCGATCTCTTTAACGTGAATATTCAATTTCAGGTATCGCGATGTTAATTACGTTCTATTGTTTTACGAGATCTGAATCTGAACGCTGTTAGGGTTGACTCTTCACTGGATATGACGCAAATCTGATTAGTAGTACGAGCTTGTTAGTAGAGAATAATGAGGTACCTAAGGAAAATGTGGTCGCAGTAACTGAATCAAAATGATTGTCTCATTATTAGCTGTATGGTTTCAGAGTGGACTTTTGATTCTAGTTTTTTTCTGTTTTATTAGGTAGTTCGGGCCCTTTCATACTCGGAATATAAATTAAAAACCTTTAAAGTGCCTTCTTGACGATGTAATTGACAAAATGGGCGTAAGAGCTACCCGTTCGAAGCGTGTTCCAAGTGTAAGTGGTGATGATACTAATAGTTGAATAGCTTATTTAAGTTAAACCGATATTAGTACCTAGTAGTTATAAGGTGGAATTATCTCTTGAGGGAAATTTATTTTAGAAAACTTAAGGATAAAAATATCAAAATATTAGGAAATGCATGGGTCAATAAAAATAAAACATGCTTTTACATAACAGCACAGGCCACTAATTTAGAAAAATAAAAGAAGATAACTACATCGTCAGTTAAAAAAACAGAGGAATGCCGCTAAAACCCAGACGGCAAACATCCGTGATCCGGAGTTCCGGACCCTCATAATTTTACATTTTGCGTGAACAATAGTACTTGATACAACAACGGTGTCTGCTTACACGTACAATTGAAAATGAACCGACTCTGGGAAACGAATTTATGCAGTCCGGCCTTAATAATGTCTTTGTTCGGATAAATCCAGTGTGTTTCAACCCTAGGACATTTACAACCTTGCCACGTTGCAGTGCGGGTAAATGTTAAGTCAATCAGTCGTGTCGAAATTTACAGGTTTAATTGTATTTATTTATGTGACAGTCGTAAAAATGGAAAATGTTTGAGTAGGTAAAATTACCCGCGACGGAACGGAGAACTTGTATGCGTTTAGGGTGAGAGGTTGTTTGTTTATTAGTGCAAAACCAATGGTCCCATTTATCTCCAAAACGGCTAGACCGACATAAGTATTGATATAATATATTGCAAATACAGGGTGCTACATAAGTAAAAATAAATATTTAAAACTGTTAAGGGCGTTGTTTAGACCATCAAACTGAACAACTTTCACTGTCGGTCACGGTCTAAACAACCCCCTTGAGAGTTTAAATATATATTTTTACTTATGTAACAGCCTTTATAATGCCAAAAGTAGCACAAAATAGTATGATCCGATTCGGCTAATTACATTCGACCTTTCATATGCAAATTACTATTAAATCGGGCTTTTAATCTATGAGTTAATTCAACTATAAATACTGGCCATCATCGTTTGACCACTGTTAATTACTAATGCGACAGCCTCGAAACAATACTAATGGAAATTCTATTTCAACGATTGAACGTTTGCTTTATAATAGAAAATCAGAACCTGCGTTTATTTTGCATTTAACATTAATATATTGATCGGTGATGTAAGCTTTGCTTTAAGAATCATGGTGTAGGTTATTACAACAATTTGACGACTACTAAAATCGAAATCAAAGGTCATCTCTTCTAATCTTCTTCTTATCGTGTGGGCAGCAAGCCCTGGTGTCAGAGTTTTGTCAGACCGCCTGACGGCCTCAGACGTGGTTTTTATGTAACTACTTCTACCACCAGAGATAGTAGCCGAGACCAATGGCTTAAAGCGCCATCCGAAGCACGCAATCATTTGTCTTTTCAGACAATCAGGTGATTCAGCCTGCAATGTCCTAACCAACTGGGGGAAAACGCACAATTGACATATCACTAGGTGTCCCCCGTGGGAATCGAACCCACGACCTCCGTGTCCAGAGCCCAATGCTCTTATAACCATTAGGCAAATCGACTAATGTAAATCCGTCATACTTAGAATATATTTGTGTTCCAACAAACCATCAAAAAATATAGGTTTTAAACATTTAAACATTTTCAGCAGATTATCTTATTAAAACTTCATAGAAATTAGTATCTTTAATGTAAAGGTACGTGCAGAATAATAATTTTCTTAATTACGATCTTAACGGAATTATGCATTCCGTTTGCTGATCGTTTTTATCCTAATTCTGAACAAGGGTTAATTTTTGTTGGAAGAAACATCAAAGGGATGAAATTCTAAAGGTAAGGTTGTTAAGTCTTTTTACAATTAAGTATATCTAGCTTTTGACCGCGGTTTCGTCCACAATTAATTGTTAAAATTTGCATTCCGCAAACAAAAAAAGTATAAAATTGACCCCGGTTTCAAAAACAAATTTATGATTATTATAATCAAAATAGTTTCCTTGCGAGATCGATTCAAAATGAACATATTCGCAGAAGAACCAGAGTAGCCGTCATAGCCCAAAATGTTTGGGACATATTGCTTGCAGAACCGACGGCCGAGGAGTTATTTTTTTATATTTTTTATATTGGGGCTTTTAACACTGAGGTTATGTCAGCCCCATCGTGCCTTAACCTTGAGACCTCGAGTGTCAACTACATACCGGAAAGCTTAGTGTGGGTAGGACTTACAAGCAGTGTTGCCGTTCTTCAAAATTTTAAGTCGCTAGATACTCCGTAAAATGCCGCTAGATATGCGAAAAAATCTATTCTGAAAATCCGCTAGATGTCCCTAGATTTTATCTGTTATATAAACCGTGGTTGTCCAAGTCTAATAAAGTTTTATACTTGTCTGATTCATGCAAACACCTTTTTATTACACTAAAAAAAATGAATAAATGAAAGTTAATCTAACAACTTTTGAACAGAATGAACAGGTAAAATAAATGAAACATGTTTATTGAAAAAATCCTGTTACAAACAAAACACCTAATCCTTAATCTTTTAACAGTTAAATACTTATTAATTATGTAGTGATAATTACTTTACAAAAAAATTTGACAATCAGCTAGGTACTTATACTTACTTAAATTTCAAAATCAAGGAAGAAGTTTAGTCATCTGGGTGTTCAACTTGAACCGACTCCTCAGTTTTTGTTTATGATAGGGGAATTCCGGTTTAGTCTTATGGGCAGACTCGAAAATTAGACATACTAGTTACATTAATTTTACTCATTCGTTTGGATTGTCACGATTTTTATTTCTGAAATAAGTCGCCTTGCTTGAGGTTCAAAAGTCGCTAAAAGTCGCTAAATATTTATTTGTCGCTAAAACGAAAATTTTCCCCGCTAAACAGTCATGAAATCCCCTAGATCTAGCGACAAAGTCGCCAGAACGGCAACACTGCTTACAAGGTGGACCGACGACCCGGTGAAGGCGGCGGGAACCCGTTGCATGAGGGCAGCGCAGAACCGGTTGTTTTGTCGATAGTTGGGGGAGGCCTACGTACAGCACAGCACGCACAATAGGTACAGCAGTTTCGTGTGAAGTAGTTTTTTTTTTTTCATTTTCTGATGTACCTAGTGATAGTTGTTCAGTTTGATGGTCCGAGTTCACCGTTTCAGTATTCAAGGAATAATGTAGGTATAATAAAAGGAACTTAAATAATTAGAAGACAATGTTTTTTTTTCTGTATTTACCTTCGCCGCCCGCGCACTCACGTTGCGATTTATGCCAAGATGCTTACCTGCTTCAATAGTCAATAGTCAATAGTCAATATAATTTATTCAATATAGGAGCTTGAAGCACACTTATTAAACGTCAAACTTCAACCCCGAATTACATTCTTAATTTTCTCAAATTAATTTAGCGATTCCGGGGTACGAAATTTCTTCACTATCGTAATTTACAATACCTACGCAATACTTTCTCTCCCATTGTATCCGTGGCTGATATGTTATTAACAGTTTATACAGGGTGCCAATTAAAAGTGTTATATTTCCAAGGGGGCGCTTCAGACCATCAAATTGAACAATTTTCACTATGTAGACAAAATTTAAATTTCGAATTAAAAACTGCTGTTCCATAGAAAACGTCAATGACTACAAAAACCAGTTTGGAAAAATAACTGATGTTTTTTTGTAATTTTAATGATGGCTCCATAGTGAAAGTTTTTCAGTTTAATGGCCTGTTCAATATCTAAAGAATATATTTATACACCGCATTTTTTTTAATGTTACAATAATTTTAGTGCTGCACAAATGCTTAGTACTTTGATTTTAAACTAACAAGCACTCTCGTTAACAGAGCTTAACACGAAGAGAGCTGAAAGATCTATCTTGGTAATAGGGTAAGCAGTACAATGATTGGCCCTTTAAGGTGAACATCAACATTCAACATTTTTGCTTCAAAATAAGGAGCTAAATCGTAAAACTTTTGCTGTCAAGTTATTCCTTAACAACTCGATAATTTGAATAAGTCACAACTATAAATAATATTGCAACCCATTCAGAACTTTAATACAACTAACAAAAAAAGGGAACAAAAGTATAATCATTGGACATTGGTGTACATATATTGGCATACCAAAAGTATATTAGAATCATTGTACTTTGTGTTTATTGGCACTGCCAATTTTTATACCATGTTAGGGCACTATGTTATTACGTACCATACTACTGGGTCGGAAAAGTAAAAATGTAGAGTCTTATTTGGGCCAAGATTACTATGGCTTACCCTACTTAGTAAATTATTATTATTATTATTTTTTTTTTTATTATTGATGGGTTTGCTCTTGACCCCAATCTAGTCCTCAGGACAAAGATTATTTGTCGTTTCTTACATTAATGACGATGATCAAATAGGGAAAAATTCATTAGGTAGGTACTTATTTATTTTCACGTTGACCAAGAATCATGATACGTATTAGGATACCTTTTAAGACAAATTAAGGGGATATTATCTTGGTGCGCTCTATACAAACGAAGTCTGGTTATATTTATTTATTTTCTTTAGGATCGCCAACAAGGTGAATACAATATTATAACAATTACATAGATTGACAAAAGGCGTGTGCCATATTGTCAATACAAACCAATTAAAGTCAATGAAATTTTGTAAAAACCGTCTAGACGTGTATATTTAAGAGCCTTTGAGCGCCCAATTAATCCGGCTGAACATTTACATTTTTAAAACTCTCCTTTTGCTAAAAAGATGGCTTACTTGTAAGTGCATTGTAACATATTATTTAAGAACTTATTGTACACTTAGGGTCTGTTTCACCACTTCTGAATATACCACTTCTGAATTATGTTCTTGTTAGCTTATTCGACTGATAATTTGATTTTTTTTTCATACGAAATATGTCAAACGATCTGTCAAATAAGCTAACAAGAACATAATTCAGAAGTGGTGAAACAGGCCCTTAGTTTGCAAAATAAATATTTGATTTGCCTTTTCTTAGAAACAAGATGAAAAATAGGTACAACCTAGAACAAAATCTCTATGCTCTTAAGTTGTCCAATTTTCGTTAAAATTATACAGTTTCAATGCTAGAATACATTTAAGATTTGTATGGAAATCTATGAGATTTGTATGGAAATCTTTGAGACTAAAAAGGAAATAATAAATAAATAAATAAATTTACTTAAGTAATAAATACCGTCATCATCCATCACCCTTTATCGTCCAACTGCAGAACATAGGCCTCTCGTACAATAAAATGCATATTACATTTCAGTCCGGAACTAGAGTTTTGTATGGAACAGCTGACTTTTTATCGCTATTTCAGACTTGGCTTCATAGTGAAAGTGGTTCAGTTCGATGTTATAAGTTACCCCTTTGAATATTCCAACCCACTTCTGTTACTCAGTACTCTATAATAGGTGAAAGAAAAATGTACTTTTATCTTAAACAAACCACGCCATCTATTATTTTTTGTAAGTAACACAAAGTTAGCTTTGCAGGTTATCTGGCCTGCTCTACCGCCCGAATAGCGCAATGTGTGTTGTAGTAAATAATTTAGTACTGGCAGTCGCCGGCAGATGGCTCTAGTGGAGAAAATGAACATTTAAATATTGCGAAAACTAAATCTATCTCCTGTTGGAAAAACTACAAAACATACTTAGCCCCACTTGCGCCAACCTGGGTTAGCAATAAACTCCAGGTTAAGTTGGTAACCCATGATTTTTTGTATAGAAAAACAACTGAAAGAGCCATTTTATCCGGAGTTAATTGCTAACCAGTGGTTGGCGCAAGTGGGCCTTACTGTATTTATACTGACGTGCATTATCTAAAAGTTTAACGCTTAGTTGCAGAAACGCTCATTAGAGTTAAACCTGCATTAAATCTCTTGCTAGCTTTTACTACGTCAACAAGACAAAAAGTGACAGCAAGATATTTAATGGAGGATTAACTTTAATGGGCGTTTCTGCAACTGATGTAAGGAAAAGTATCATTAACCTTTAATCGAGTACTACGAGTCACGTTGCCTTGTCATTCGCTTGGTGTTCGCGCGGTTCGCGTTTCAGCCTTCCACGAGGCTCCGCCTACGAATAAGAATGTATTTATTGGTTATTCTTATTCGTAGGGCTCCCCAATCCTTCTCAGTTGTGTTCTTACTCAAAAACAATCCTCGAGATTGGATAGATATCCCTCAAATTACTTGACAGTAGACGCTGGCGGAAATGCGGTGATAACGTAGCAAGAAGTCCATTAATTATAAATAAAAAAAAATAAACCTTTAAACCACATACTGAACAACTTTTATTCTGGGAGCAATACAGTAAATTTTTTGCTTTCTAAGGTTTGCTCCCATAGTAAAAGTTGTTCAGTTTGATGGGTAGACTTATCTTACATCGTGAGGAAACCTGCATGCTCCAATTTCGAAGCATGTATTGTACCCACTGTCCATTATGAGTGGCAACGGGCTCACCCTCCGTCACACTGGACGAGTTTCGGTACTACCTACTGGTGAAACGTGGATGTTCTGAGGTTTCAGAATATCTCTGACTACCCCCTCGGGGAATATAGTCGTGAGCATATGCTATGCTATGCTATGTTATGATTTTTTTGTTGGGACGAACGTGGAATCAGCTGTTCCATAGAAAATGTAAATAGCTACTCGACCAAAATGTATAAAACAGCAGATTTTTTATATCGTGATTTAATTGTTTGCTCATAGTGAGTTGTTCAGTTTGATAGTCTGAAGCACCCATTTCAGTACGGTCGTTTTTTTTTTGCATTATAAAGCTTTCTATTTGCAAGCCAGTTCCAAATTTTAATAAAACCTTTGATAAGTTGTTCCTTGGTTGCCATGTTTCGGAGTAAAAGATCGTTCCATTTTTCAATTACACGACAGAAAAATATGAGTTTACTACCTATGTAATTTATTTGTCAGCTAAACCACGACAGATAAGGATTTTCGTACAACGTTTGCGGGCCGCTGCTCGCATGTATTTGACCAGTACAGCAATTTAGATTTATATCGAAGAAGGTTGTCAAAATAATGCTCAAATTTCCAAGCATGTTTGAAAAATACACTTTAAAATGTAACATTGTCAATAAACTTTAACAAGGCCCAAAACATAAATCCAAATAAAACCTTGCCGTACCAAGGCTTTAGTTACTCAACTAAATACATAATCTCATTATGTATATCTAAGTGCAGTAATTATTATGTACACAACTATCTATTGCCCATTAGATACATTGCATAACACAGTATACGATAACAATGTTCGCACACAAGTGTCATTTTTATTAAGTTTATTTTCTTTTTAAATTAGGTATTATGTCCATTTAGATAAAGGTAATTAACACCTCACTTTTCGTTGTTACTAGTGGAGTGTGATTTTAAAAATTTCTAGCTTATTTAAAAAAATTTCAAGGGTATAAAAGTTAGCGGAACTATATTAATTAATGCATGATAACTTGTTTATATTTGGGGTCAAAAACCACTAGACCATAATTGTTTTAAGGGAATAATCAAGTTTTAATCTTCTTATTTCTGTGGCTTGGTACAAGAAGTACGTAAAGGTACAAGTTGGCACCCGACTAGATGAAGCGTGCAGCTGGAGTGTGTCGCGGCGACACTACTGGTTTGTATGTAGTTCTATGAAATACCCTGCGCAGCGGGCGACACTGCGGTCGAGCTTCACTGTCGCTCGACCGCAGACCAGTAGTGTTGCCGACTGCTGCCAGACATGCGATAATTATCCTAGATTAACGATATTTTTGAGTGGCAATAGAAAATAAAAGTCGGGTATAACACGATAATTCATACAAATTCCACGAAAAAAATTTAATTTCCAAAAATACATCATACTGGTGTTTGGTATTTGGTAAAACCCTCGGGTAAAACAGTGCTGTTCAAATATTACTAGATAAATACGTAATATATACACGAGTACGATAATTTTGTGATCTTTCAGAATCAAATTAAACAAAAAAATCGTATTTAACCGTTACTATTTACTACTAAGATCACCGATGTTTGTAACAAGGATTCTGACTACCCCAAAGGGGAGCACGGGAGCACCCAAAAAATACCAAAAGAAAAATTATTACTCCAAAAACTACCCTAAGTTGGCAACACTGTCTGCAGCTGCAGGCTGCGGCTGCGGCGTGCGGTCGGGTTCGAATTCACGACCGCAGCGACAGTGTCGCCGCGACACGTCGCCGCGCCACGCTCAAGCTGCACGCTTCATGCGGTCGGCTGCGAATTTACTCTGTACTATAGCCATATAGACATACGTACTTCGTGTTCCAAGCCACAGATTTAAGTGTCGATATGAAGAGGTGTAACGTGATTATCAACCACATATTTTTATTTCTCAATAAATAATAGACATATGAAAAGACTTTTATCCTCTGTAACAATAATCTATTATTTTATTAAATTAGCTCGTTGATAAAATTGTATAATTAGGTAGGTACCTATAAAATAAATAAAATGTAAAATAGAATATAGATATGTCTAACTTAAGGTGGTTGCAGAGTTGTCAATTTCATACAAAACTTTGTCGTAGAACACTTGTAGACGGTATTAATAAAAGTAATGTTTTACATATGGAAAAATAGCTTAAAAAATCTAGATTGCGCGTATCAATAATATTTACAATTTATAATATGATTACAATCTTATCTTATCTTATCTTGTTGTGGGGGCTGGCAGGCCAGCAACACTTCGACCCAGCGGGATCTTTTGTGTTAGCCCCAATACTTTTTGCTTTCCTCACCCTTCAAATACATGGTCAATGAAGGAGGCAATACCATTGAGGGGAAGAAACCTAAGATCTCCCGGTTTTGGGTATCCATCTCCGAGGAGGCACATGCGTTTTGCCGCCAAGACATCACAGTCACAAAGAATATGTTCCATAGTCTCTTCATCCTCTCCGCATGCTCGGCAGCTGGGATCTAGGGTGAGTTTCATTTTGTGCATCATCGCGCCTGTGGCGTAGTGCCCAGTGAGGGCTCCGACGATGGCACGAGCCTTGCTCCTGCTGTTGTTCAGTATGATTACAAAGATATCAAGCTTTGAAATTATTCATACAAAATTTCAAAGCCTTATTATATCTTCGTAGTATATTAAATATCGTGAATGTTATTTGAGACGCGCAATCTAGATTTTCTTAGCTATTTTTCCATATATAAAACATTACTTTTATTAATACCGTCTTACGACAGTTTTGTATGCAATTGACAACTCTGCAAAAAGATACTTCACGATATGTGACAACTATAAATTTTTTTATTTTATAGTCTTTACTAGATGTTGTTGTAAGCCCCACTTGCGCCAACCTGGGTTAGCAATAAACTCCAGGTTAAGTTGGTAACCCATGATTTTTTGTATAGAAAAACAACTGAAAGAGCCATTTTATCCGGAGTTCATTGCTAACCCGTGATTGGCGCAAGTGGGCCTAAGTAGGCTTTAGTTAAATCTATCAGAATAAGATTTATAACAACAAAGTTTCTAGTAGATTGTAGGTTACTAAAATAATAAAAAACGTTGCCACTGACAAAATGTTTTTCCGTGGTCTACAAAATATTGTACAATAAAATATCAGAACTGATGCGAAAGCGCACTCGCAAAAGATATGAGTTTGTGTTTAAAGGAAAATGTTTAAAAAAATAAAAATATGTACCTACCTAAGGTAATTTATAGTAACGACACAACATTGAAAAGGTTACCATAATAAGTAAGGTGTGAATAGGACGATATTGATTTTGACACCTATCGATATTTGTTTTAACGTTTTACGTGTAGTCTGAGATGGCGAGGACAATTTGAGGTCAGGGTCATATTATGTACCTATACCATACCTATAGATTATGTATACAATGTATCCACAAAGACATGTCAAAAGATTCATGATCATAATGAATGCGTGAGGCGTCTGGTTTTGTCCTACACAATGTAATTCGTAAAGTACCTACGTTTACAGTTTGATTTTTTGATAGCATACAGATAAACCAACACCACTGTTTAGAATAAGCTTCTATATCTGTGAAGAAAAATTAAATCTACGATTTTTTCTACAAATTCAAACCCGCTCCTATTCTCAGTGGCAGCAGTTGCGCAATGACCGTACCATAATACTTATTGAGAAAAATAATAATTTAGTGAAAAGTACAGGCAAGACCTGGATGCGACTGGCACAGGACCGAGAAGAATGGCAAAATATGGAGGAGGCGTATGCCCTGCTGTGGGTAGATACAGGCTGAAAATGATGATGATGATGACGTGTAACATGCTACGAGTGCAGAACCTTCTTTTGTACTCTTATATATTCCGTGACGTAATAATGTTTTGTGATTATACCCTTTGATCAAAATAATTATACACGACCATACATCCAGTGTCAATGTCTCATTATAATAATGTTTTATACATAACCAAAAGCATTATAATTTGTAAAAATATTGATTCTTCACTCAAAAATCCATTAAGCACGTGTCGTGGTAGCGTACAACAAATAAGTGATAAGTAAACGTAAATATACTTTAAGAATAAAGTCGGCTTAAACGTATGTAACTAAGCAATTTATGCACTTCGCTTGTATTCTGTTGAATATATTTCATGTCATGTCGTAAAATGAGTCGTAGCCTTGCGTTACCAATGTTATGTAGAACTATATACTATTACTATATTCTTTGCTAATGTGGACAAATTGTTACGTAGGATACTACGTGTATCGGTAGGAGATAACTTTAAACTCCGTCCACACGACAGCAGCAAGCATGCGCAAAAGTTTGAGCAGAGAACAAGGAACGTCATCTACATCTACGTACCTACTTGCATGGGCAGTTTGAGCAGGACATCCTCTTTACATTATTTGCACATAAACTTATTTACCTGAACAAAGGCCAACTTATTTGTGCAAATTAAGCTAATGTAATAGCAAAATAAAGTGTTCAAGACGTTTGTGTTGAATACTGTTTCACTTTCTTTATTGCGTAATATTTACTTGTGCAAATTAGATATTGTGTAAGAAACTACCTAGTACGTGTAGATGGCGCTTTAGTAATCTTTTCATCAGAAGGCCTTTAAAAGATGTCCATCATTTCGATTTATGTTTGATTACCACTGGACTGCAGAATAACGAAAAAATTCAATCGCGACCTTAGTGGAAAATGTTACATTGAAGACTTCACAAGAACGTTTTTGAGAGTCCTACCGAGGCATGTATTTGGTATCGCCTCTTCATCGTATTAGTTCACTTTATAACTACTTTATTTCCATCTTTGCCATCAACTGTTTGTAAGCCTCTATACAATTTCACTTTAACAAGTCATAAATAATTCGAACATTTTATTGTCGTTGTAAAATTATTAAGCAGCTGGATTATATTGAAAACACAATTGAATAATTAGAAAATATTTTTTATTTTAAAATATAAATACGATCTACGTAACAACTCATTCATACACTCTGCTAATACTAGAAGGTCAAACTCGACAGCAATTACAATTTCAACACAAATTATTCAGACCTTCACTCTATTTTTGAAAATGCAAATTGAAGCAGAAAATATTCTTATCCAATTTCCTTGTAAAACCAAGGAATAACAAATTATCTACAATAGTTCCGAAATACCAGATTTCGAATAATCAGTCAAGTAACATTACCGTCACTATAATTTATATAAAATACTGCTATTAAATCTACGTTCGGACCTAAACGTAAACCGTACCAAATCTGAACCCTTGTGACTTGGGTTTCGTGAAAAGATTGGAGGCGGTTTTGAAGATGCTGATGAAAGGCCTGAACGTAGTCGTTTCAGTTTGGTAGTAGGATTCTGGTTGTTGATACTGGTATTGGTACTGGTTGTCGTATTGGTTGTAGTATTGATTTCCGTATTGGTAGTTGTAGCCTGTATTGCTGTCGGGGATGACGTTCGAGATGTAGCTGTTGGTGTTATCCACAGTCTGGTAGCTGGTAGAGGCGGTGTAACTGCCCGCAGCTGTAAATAAAACATAAGCAATCAAAATGTGATCCCAAATTTAATATAGGTACTTTAAAGTTCTGAAGAAAATATCTAGTCGCAAATGTTGGTAATGAGGTACATCAAACGTAGTGTCGAAAAAGGTTCTTTATCAGAAATTATTTCCAAAATCAAACAGTTGTCTTCGGGTGTCTTGTTTCAGTCACAAGCTTGTATCACAATATTAATTATTGGCTTTTTCCCATAATTAGTGGAAGTTGAAAATATCGATGGTTTTACACAATGATTCAGAAGTAAAGTTATAATTTTAGACAAATACTGGTAACTCCGATTTATTTGAGGCCAAAGAATATAAAGAATAAGATACTTACAGCAAAGACCAGAATATTTGCTCGAGTCAGCTAATCCATAGCTGCTGCACGAAGGGTAGCCCTTTTCATAAGGATTGGAGCCGATTACATTGCCTCCGGGGCCATAGTTGCAGACGTAGAGTTTCGTGTAACCTCTGACTTGGTCGTAGTAGAAAGTGAAACCGCAGCCAACGTGGGATGTCTCGCCCCATACCAACTAGAAGAAGAAGTTTGTTAGATTGTAGGTCTGGCGTAGAAGACTCAGTAATCAGAACAGTTTAAAAAAGATAACAATGACAAAGATAATAAACGTCTAACAATTTACTTTTAATATAAATTCATCACAAGGTTCCACTTTAGAACAGAAGGTTCTTGATCTTGAAGGATCTTGCTAAAAATATATTGCGGAAATAGTACTAGAGAGCTTTGCACTTGACTTTGGCAAAGTTGAAGTGTTTGTAAAATAAGTATACTGGTCTTAAAAGTAGGAAAAAACTAAGTTTATTAATCTTGGTCAGAAACATAAATGACATAATAATGCGAGAATATGAAGTCACGGGCACTGCAAGTGCGAGAATAATAGAATTGTCTAAGAGATAGTCTTACCTGAGAATAATGTCCAGTGCCATGACCTCCACTGATGGGCTTGAATCCATAGATCCTTACTTCGTCGAACCACGCAGTGATTTGCTTGCCGAAGTCAGGCACTGAGTCTTCGGTTTCAGTTGGTGGACGAGTGGTCCAGGTGGCTGCCAGGTTCTGACCGACGGGCCAGCGACCGACGTCTCTCTGGGAGGCGCGGTCGTGGGCTGTGTTGCATTGGTCGGACCAGCGTTGCGCTGTTGCTGCTAGCTCTTCGTCCCATACCTTAAAAAAATAAGTTAATGGTTAATTTTATGCTCATTTTATGTAAATCGTATGTTAGAGATGACGTTGTGATGAAATTCAAAAATTTATCGTGAGCGTGTTCAAACAATATACTAAGCTCATAATTCTTCTGAATATCGACTTCATGGTATTTATTTTGTCTATGAGCTTTAAGTTATTTTCATGAAATATAATTTACACATGAACAAGTTTTATTTCTTTGTTTCGTTTTTACGATACAAAATGGCAGTGTTTTCTCAGTTTAGTTGCAATTTAAAGGCAATAAACGAACAAAAATAAACATCACAGTTACATTGTATGTACAAAGTGGAAACATTAAGTATTCAACTCGATTTAAATTTACGAGTATATAACACTCGATTCATGTACGGAAAGTAATTTTAAGATGCAAGACTGCATTCTTAAACAAATAAGGTATCGGACACTGAACTTTCTTAAGGTCAGCGTCTTCGAGATGCTGTGTAGGTATGTTAAAGTCACCTACTGGTTTTTCTTTGGATACTTTAAGTATAGTAAAGTTGTAAGGTACAAGTACAAAAGCTCGTTGCTATTCACTATGTCAAAATGAAAAATTGTCGCGATTTGAAGCACTAGACTACATACAGTCTTCTCGTTATTGTTTCGGATGTGATATTTTTTGTACGAGTGTCTTGGGCGGAAGGTTAGCCACAAGTCTCTACTTGACATGTAATTTTATCCTGAAACCTTTAGATATTTAATATGAGTCTTGCTACGTGTAAAAGTTTTTGTATTCGTGATTTAATATATTTATTTAATTTGAAGCACGAGTTTAGAATTTTTGTCGCCGTTTTTTGATTAAAAAAAACTCAAGACCCTCTGCTCTTTGTTTAGATAATAGATGTTTAAAAAAACTCTAACTTAGCCTTGTAGAAAAGATCAAAAGTGTTTCTAGGTAATAAATCCAATTAATGTCAAAACATCTTATTAATTAATCTTCTAATATTTTGATTTAAATAGTTTGATAAATATTTAATACCTGAGCTAATAAATAACATTGCGATCGATCAATTCCAGTGTAGTTAAAATATATTTTGAAATACTATTTTTGTAAATGTTTAAACGAATTAATAGTCAAACATGTTTAACACTTTTGTAAAGGAAAATGTAATTTAATTTTAGGTTCTTTTTTTCTTGATGTATGTAATTAAATAAATCAGTTGTTCCATACATTGAAGTCGAGTCGATACGACATTTTTGTACGAAACAGTAAATTTTTTAAATTTTATCTCATGTCGGCCCCATAGTAAAAGTTTTTTTAGTTTGATGGTCTTAACCATCCTATAATTATTACGAGGGTTTTTAGCTACAGCCTGTATAATTATTATAATCATTATGTGCTTTAGAGTCCCTCTTTATTTATGCGGACGGTGTTTTAAGAGGATGATCAGACCATCAAACTGGACAACTTTCTCTAAGGGACCCAAATGGAAATAGCGAAAAAAATACTGCTGTTTCATACAAAAATACTATCTACTAGTACTCGAACCAAAATGTGTATGAGATAACTGAATTTTTATGTTGGTCCCGTAGAGAAAGTTGTTCAGTTTGACGGTCTGATCATCCTCTCACCACCGTCAGGTCACCATTAAGTCGGACCCTGTATAGGTAGATTAGCCAAACTTTTAGAGATGTTTAAATTCTTCATGTAACTTGATAGCGACTTCTCCTTGACAAGAATAACTTGTAGTGTTTTTGTTGTCGTTTCTTTATCTTACAACTGAGTTATAAGCTTCCTTTGTTTTGTTATTGCATCCGACCGATTAATAATCGGATATGCAGCGAATACTTCCTACAAAATGTCCCTTTCATTATTTTGTGTAAATCTGCCAAGCTTTATTTGATTGAAATGCATTTTTTCTTCAAACTGCATCAGAATCACTTTCGGAAATCATGTCGCAAACATTTATTGGGGATATCTAAAGTTGGAAGAGATGTAGATCTTACTTTGTATCCTAAACTATCTTTGGTACCTATATGAATGTTTTCTCTTTCGGGATTGTAAAAAGTTTGCAACAAAGTGTGCGTTTACAAGTTTGGTTTATTAATTATATTTAGCCTTTAGGCCCGTAAACTGACTAAACTTAAGCGTCTCTTCACCTGATACCTAAATTATATACTAAACAAAGTGTATTGCAGCAATATAAACACGCGTGATACCAAACACAATTAGGCCTGCTACTACGGACTGAATAACGGTTTCGTATGGATTTGAAATTCCGTTCAGAATTCTGGAGGGGCAAAATCCATACTAAATATTATTCGGAAGTTTAGTGCAAACGGACAGTAAAGTTTTATGTTGGAATTACGTATCAAGTGATTATGGATTTCTAGGATTTCATCCACAAAAACGCTTCAACATGTAAAATATCCCTAGAAAAATCAGATACTGTAAAACTGCACAACTGTGGTTCTGAGGTGCAAGTATGGTCCAATTTTCTGTCACTACTCAGTTACCCAAATGCGAAACATAATGTCATCCAAACAGTTTTTCTGTTTATCTTTATCTTTGTCTACAATAGGAGCTGTAAATAGCACAGATATATTGTCTGCAATAGGTGTGGATGTTCTGAGATTTCAGAATATCTCTGACTACCCCCTCGGGGAATATTAGTCGTGAGCATATGCTATGCTTACAATTGGAGCTATAAAAATTGTTACATGGCGTTATGTGTAGCCATTTATTACGGCAGGAAAACTGGTCCATACATGAACCCTCCTGGGATTCTATAGTTGTGTAGAGTCTTACGGTATTTAGTTTATTTTTATGACTTACCATTTCCATCATATTAGCAGCAGGGGGCTGACTGGAGACCTGTCCCAAAGCAACGGATTGCCTAAGACGGTTGTGCGCGTCGACAATCGACTGTTTCTCGTACGCCGTCAAACCACCAGATTCTTCAAACAAAATAAATAATATGTTAAAGACGTTATAAAGTATTATATAATAGGTAAATACTGGTTTCGTCTTATTAATCGAATGACAAAATGTCGTCCAAATACGTAAGTAAGTGTCAAGGTAAAATTAGCATTATGTCCCGATCGAATGATTTCATAAACTGTCGGATTTATCAGATTTATTATACCAGTGCGCGCTACACAGGTGTCTAAGTCAATAAAATTTTACGATAGCCCACCATACTGGTATGTTAATGTTCCATCCTTTATGGTAAAACTAGTTGACAAAATCTAGACGAGATGGCGACGAGCAAATTTATTGACACTATGAGTGCAAATTACTTTTTTCTACAAGCTTTTTTTTTCTTTTATGTGATTTTAAAGTTGATTTTGGAGTGTTAATTGTGTAATCCCTGGTTTAATGTTGGGGTATTAAACGTTGAATTGGTAATAATATTTGTGACGAAATTGCTTTAAAATTTACTGTTAAAGTATTATTTTCATAAATTATAACATTTTGAAGTTATAAAATATAGACATAAGTAGATAACTATAGTATTTGCAAATCACATTATAGTATTGAACAATATTTTAATTTTTCTTCAATTGAAATAGTTATTTGCACTTAAAATTTAAAAAGTAAATTTTGATATAAGTACTAAATTTTCGCTTGACTCATAATTTCTTCAATAAAGAAAGAAGAAAACAGTTTCGAATTTAGACTGAACTGGATAATTAATAAACAAGATTAACCCAAAATTATTCATAGTACAAAATATAATGATACCAACATTTACAAAGATAATTTAGTAAATTGAAAATTCGCTTCTCATAGCAAATAAATATTAAAAAATCACTTACTTATTATTTGTTTTCCATAACCGCACCCTTCTGTCGTAGCGAGGAAACCTCCCAGAACAAACAACACTAAGGACATCATTTTTATATTAAAGTCACTACACTTTTAAACACGAGTGAGATTCGTAACTAAAGTTGTGTTCACTTATAATTTACGAAACGTCAAACTTTTTTTAAACTCCTGGTGATCCGCTGCGATGTGCGGCGCTCTCCCCAGGCTTTAGCGATCTATGGCGCTGGCTGGTGCGCGCTCGCTTATGTACCCGTCGGTGCGTTACCATGGAGACGGAGCGACGCCGGCCGCCCGCTGCGTCTGCGCATCTACACGCATGTACACTCGACAACACCGTTAACTGCGGGTTAATGTTAATACAGTCATTGAAAGTTAATTTGTCCAAAAAGGGCCCAGTGGTCGGCATTTTAACCAGGCTTTTTTTTCATTCCATATGATCATGATGATCATGTGACTAATCTAGATGCCGAATTTAACCTTAACTCAAAACCCGACTGCTGGACCCTTTTTGCGTGGTGTATAAATATGTGCATATTTATATTGAAATTACAATTAATTATTTTTACACTACGATATTTGAATAAGTATTATAAATATTCTTTATTGACACCAAAAACATATAGAAACAAAAAAAAATACATTTCTGACCGTTATTGGCGAATCGAAAAAAGATTTTGAAAAGTGTCTGTGATGAAAATGTTTGTACGTGTATCAAGAAATTTACATAATAACTTGATAATATATGTGTGGTTCTAAGTAAATTGCTGAAAACTTAAAAAGGAGTACGACAAGAGATTTTGTTTATCGTTTTTGTAACCAACAGTAATACGTACATTAGAGGTCAACATAATTCATCCATCAATTTAAAAAAAAAACATCAACTCATTTCGAATTCATAGATACATTGTATTGAAGATTCCTCTAAAATTTAATATTCACAGTATTTATGGCGGCAAAAACAAGCAGTGTCTTTAGTAAGTAAACGGAGAAAGGTTAAACGGGCATCGAACGGGCGACTTTTTATCTGTAGTAATAATTTAAAACTCATTATGTTCACGATCGTCAATGCAATCGAGTTCTTGTGATGTCCCTTACGCGGTATACTTTGACAGATATTGGACGGAACGGAAATGGCTTTTAATCGAAATTATAGGCAGCTCAGAAACAAGGAAAGAATAATTTGTGTTCGCCCTTTTTGTGTCAAAATGTCAATTTTTTTAACTGTTTGAGAAGGATAAGGTTATGTTTACTGGGAGTTACGTGAAGTTATACAGGGTGTAAATATAAATACGTAACAATTATTAAAGGGGATTGCTCATGGGTTTTTCAGACGTTTCAAAGTGAAAAACTTTCACTATAAAGCGAAAGCGAAATCGCGATAAGAAAATCTGCTGTTCCATATATACATTTGGGTCGAGTAGAGTCATTGAAGTTTTCTATGGAGTAACACAATTTATTTTACGATTTTTATGTAGGCTTTATAGAGAAAGTTGTTCAAATTGACAGTCTGAACCACCCCGTTTATTAATGTAACGCTTTTAATTTTAAATCCTGTAAATGGAGTAGGAGGTGAAGCACAAAACTAATCTACCTAGCTGATAATATATATTTTTTTAATATGACACGATTTGAGTAGCGTCTCTTCTAACATTTTTGATAAAAACAGTTATTTTTTGGAAACAGTGGAAACTAGTTTTCTAGCTACACCGGTTGCAAGATTTCTTGATTTTTTTTTTTATCTTTTTAAATACAGGTAAGGTAAATACAGGTTTTTAAATACTAAGCTTAGCTAAAATTTAATCATTCTCATATTTCATTACCACCCCGAAAGAAATTACAGTGAGTAAATTTATGAATATGTAAGTTTTTTGTATTTTATTTCTATATGTGTGATAATTTAGGCAATAATAACTTAAAATATAAACAATATAATGTTGATTGAATAGTTTTATAACTTTTATAAAATATGTAAATTAATATCCTACAATAAGAAGACTTCTTCCAAAACTGCGCCCTGCGGTACGCTTTCCAGAAGGCTGAAAGCTATTCAGAGAGGGAATCTCCTGGTCAAAGGAAGCTACCAGCCCTCCAGTTACCCGTGGCCTAGTCTCATTAATAATGTTCTATCATGAATCTTGATTTAGGTATCAAGATTTCACAAATTTCAAAATTAACGAAACCTTTTTGTAGAAGTCAACATTGGTTTTACTTATTTTACTTAATAATATTTCAGTTCCCTTTATCAATGAAACCAACCACACTTGTGATAAATTAAATTCATTTATATAATTATATTTTTTTTTTATAATTTTTATCATATTTAAAATCGCTTGCTTTGTTTTTATATTCCGAGAAAAGAAAAGCCTTACACGAATTAAATAATTATAACGATAAAATTATACGATGGCTTTTTAAATACAGTTAGATCTTTAAAAGTCTTATGAATTGACACAACATTATAGATTTTGTTTGAATTTGTAGTTTTATTAACGTTTCGTGTGTATTTAATTTATTCACTTAACTAGATTTTCTGAAATTTTTGCTTTTAGTTTTAGATACGAACTAAAAAATATACAAGGTGTTACAAAACTACAAATAAACATTTAAGGGGGTGGTGTAGACCATCAAACTGAACAACTTTCACCATGGAACCAATACCGAAATCGCGAAAAAAAATAATTATGTTCTATACTCTACAAATCGACTAGAGCTAAAATATGTATGGGATTTAAAAAAATTTTTTTCGCGATTTCGATGTTGGTCCCATAGAGAAAGTTGTTCAGTTTGACGGTCTAAACAATTACTAAAAAACAACCCCTTATGAGTTTCAAAAATTTATTGTTACTTATGAAACAGCCTGTATAATAGATTTGTATCTTTTTCAAAATTGCTAGTTAGCTATTTTCGATTCAAACATTTTGAGGAAAATTTTTACTACAGTTAGATCATCAAAATGAACACAATACACAAAACACTCAAGTGCATACCTACACAAAATCACGGCATAATATAAACATGGTCATTTTTAATATGCTGACTCTTTTTTAAGGGGATGATCAGACCGTCAAACTGAACTACTTTTTCCATGGGACCAACATCGAAATCGCAAAAAAAAATCTGCTGTCCCATACATTTGCCTCAAGTAGGTTCGCAGTTTTGTATGGAACAGCAGATTTTTATTTCGCGATTTCGATGTTGGTCCCACAGAGAAAGATTTTCAGTATGACGGTCTGATCATCCCCTTTAAAAAGTGACAGCATATTAAGAAGAACCTGTATACATAAAATCCTTATCGGGATAGTTAAAAAATAGGCTACAACTAATAAACACCTTTAAAACTTTCAACTTTAGCAAGGTTTCACCTTTAAAAAACATTGTTTTACATAAATAATTATTACTTATTAGTAACGTCTTGTAAGAAGCCCAAATTATCTTTAATTGTTTTCTTTCCTTTAATTTGAATATAAATTGGTAGCACTTTGGAGGAAAAAAAAAACATGTAAAACACCGCAACACCAGTTCTCGGAATAATTTCAGACAAAATACTGCGAATTATTGAATTTTTACCAATGATAATGTTTTCTTTAAATTGAATTTTATCTTATCTTGATAATACAGAAGCGCTACCGTGAAATGGAGGATATCATTTAAAGTCGTAAGCGCAGAAAGATACCAACATAGTACGAACCGGTAGGTACTGTAATAGTAACTGAAAAAAGAATCAAAAATCGATACCGATCACCCTTCATAGTAAATAACACAGGTGTTCCGCAGGGAAGCGTTCTTGCCCCCCTCTTATTCTTAATATATATAAATGATCTCCCTAACGCCTCATCTCAAAAATCAATATTATTCGCAGATGACACCACACTAGTAATTAAATGCACGGAAACTGACACATGTGAACGAACGGTAAATAAAGCTCTTGCTGATGTTATTGAATGGCTACAAATAAATAATTTACATATCAATATAGAAAAGACAAAGTTTATGGAATATAGATCCTATAATACGCAGGCCCTAAATTTACAAATCAGTTACAATTGCTTGAAAATTGGCAGAGTTGACACATTCAAATTCTTAGGTATAATTATTGACCAGCATCTTAACTGGAAAGGACACATAGATCTCATTTGCGGTAAACTACAACGTTATGTTTATGCATTAAAGCGATTAAGACAAACTATTTCTAAAGAGGCAGCACTCACGGCCTACCATGGATACGTATCATCTGTACTTGGCTATGGTTTATTACTTTGGGGAAATTCTGTCGAAATAAATAGAGCGTTCAAACTCCAGAAGAAGTGCATCCGTGCCATCAGTAACGCATGGTTCCTGGAGAGTTGTAAACCTCTGTTCCAAAAGTTGAATGTTCTTTCTCTGCCCTGTATGTACATAAGAGATGTTTGTTACTTTATTAAACAACATCCCGAATATTATAAAAAGCGTTGAGAAGTCTACACTAGGCAAGCTAGATCACAATACTTACACCAATTATATCAGCCTTCTTGTCATAAATATATATACAAACATAACGTGTATAATATGAGCATACTTATATATAATAAACTACCCAATTGTATAAAACTGTTACAGGGAAAGTTTTTCAAAACCAAATTAACGAAATGGCTGTGTGAATTGTGTTTTTATAGCGTAGAGGAATATTTGAATTATGACGAATAAGTAAAAGTAGAAGATAGGTAGTAAACTATATTAGATTTAGTAAGATTTTCATCGACAAACTAAATTTGCACGCCTGCAAGCAGGCTAAATACAGCTACCGAACAATTTTGTAACACCCTTTTAACAAAGTATTTTGGCAAATAAACTATTTCTTCTTCTTCTTCTTCTTCTTCTTCCAACCATCAGCAGCAAGGTTGATTCAGTGTTTATGGGGTATAGAGCATCTCTGTGATGGGGATGGACCAGGTCTGCCTGCATAACGTCAGTCGGCCTACAGACATAATTGTGAGTGTTATTGTATGTATACCTGTAACATTCATCGATCGATATGTTGGCGTGTATAATGAAGTGCACGGAGAAAAATATCTAGTAGTACTTTCTTCTTAACTTTTTTATTTATTTATCTTATCAAAAAAATATTATAACATTTTAGAATACTGACTAGCATTGTTAAACCTATTAGATTTGTCTCGATACTAGGTACTGGGAACTTAAAAAAGTTATAAAGCAGAAAGTAGTTTTATACTTTGAGTAAATATTGATAAAACTGCTAGGTGACAACTCTACCGTAACTTACCTTACCGGTTTACCACCTGAGCTGATTCTGCTTATTCTTTATCAATTTACATATTAATGACTTTATTTTAAAACTTTTATTTTACAACGGGTAAGGGTAAAGATCGCTATCTTTTCAATATGCTTCTTAGCTAAATGTATTACTTATAGGTAAAAAAAATTTTATTTTTTTGAAAAAACGAAGGGTCTAAGATAAAATACTGGCTCGTTTCTGGTTTCTGATTATGTTGTCATCGATATTACGCGTTTTTATTTTATCGTACTGATTTCTAATTTTTATTGTTAGAAAACAATACTTTGAGATTTATTTATTTTCCCTTCAAAACGATAACTTTATGACAATTTATTCTTCAAATTAACTCGTCAATACGTCAATAATATGACTATTTTGGGCTCTACATTTATATAAGTAGGTCTGATTCACAATCAATAAATGGAATCACTGCTGAAAGCTTAGGACGTGTATGCTTTGGACACTGAATATAAATATAGATACGAACATATATGTCTCAGGTACAAATATTCATAATTATTCATCATATAAATGCTCCTTACGGGTTTCGAACCCGCGACCATCAGATCTGCAGGCAGGGTCACTGCCAACTGAGCTATCGGGCCGTCAATTCTAAAGACCAGTTCTTTGATATGTCCATCAAATAATCAGACCTTGGCAGTGGACTTTCTTGACCTTACATAACAACTTTACGACTATTCGAAGAATTTGACTATGATTAGAATTTATGTCAACAAAATTTTGATACATTTTACCTGGAATCGTAAAATAAATTCGATTAGATAAACCCAAATTTTGTTAATTTAATAGATTAATGCTTAAAGTTTCGTGTCTACAGTCACGTATCATCCATTAAAAAGCTATTTCTATAATGCGACTAAAGCAACAATAAAAATCTACATACTAGCCAAACAAATTTTCCAAATGAAAGCTATGTATTTTGTTACAAATGCTAATCTAGCCTTAATCGGATCATCATAATTATCCTTAGCCCATATACTTCCCACTGCAGAGCACTAGACCTAACCGCAAAGATGGGAGAGTTGACATATCAAATCTTTAACCTTCGATCAAAGTAAAAAGATTAACAACAAACTGAAACAATAACTGACAACAACTGTAACTGTTAACTTGACATTATTTTTAAGAGAGTTTCTGCATAATTTTGAAAAGGATATTAAACTCGTGCTTCCAAAAGGCGTCGTTTTCAACCATTTTAATGCTCGATAGTAATAATGATGCTATAGACTGGTAATATTGTAATAAATATTATTATTATATATTATTTTGATGTTATTGTATTGTGTGTTGTTGTTGTATTGTTGTATTGTATTGTATTGTTGTATTGTATTGTATTGTATGATGATTGTAATAAAGTTAATATCAATATTAATCTTTGAACTGCTGGAACGTCGGAACGATCGGGCAGATCTATGAGACGAACAAATGATTTTCTATTAGGAAGTCCGTAGACTCCAAAACCAATTCTGCGGCTCAACAAGGTACTATAAATCAGGAGTGCGATTTTTGAAACTCATTCGGTGAGCTCAGCAATTGAAAATGTCAAAATTACTATGGAGATAATTATGCATCTTTCTACTGCTGATTTTAACTGTCAAAAATCATACTTCAGGAGTGATATTTTTGAAAGTCAAATCAGCAGTAGCAAGATGCATAACTCTATAGTAATTTTGACATTTTCAACAGCTGAGCTCACTGAATGAGATTCAACAATCGCACTCCTGATATCCTTTAAAATTAATGATATGGAATATCTTTATTATAAACAGCTAAAACTCCCGTATCTGGATATGGAAACATCCTTCAAAAACATTGGGGCCCCTTTAAAAAAAATAGACTCTAACAAATACAAGAAGCTGATAATAGATTTAAGAATAAGCAAATATTAATCAAAAAGTCAATAAAGTCGGAAATTTAATAAAGAGGTCAAATTTTTTGTGACCGTTTTGATTAATCTTCAAATATTAACTTTACGAAGTTGTTAATAAAATAAAAATTATTACAAATAGGATCATCAACAACTCAAATTGAATAATAACATGTATTATTTGCAATCTTCTAAAAAATACAGGGCGATTTGTTCCGACAACAAGAAGAAGAATTAAGTGTGAGATGATACAGATCAATGAAAAGATTGACAGTGTAAGAAAAAGGTGAGCTTCGAAATACCATCTAATAAACACGAATGAAAGGAATTTATATAATACTTACAAGTAAATATACAGGGTGAAATTGATATCATTAGCATCCTTTTAAACTAAGAGTCTACCATCAAACTGAACAACTTTTACTACGAGAGCAAACCAGTCGGAGCAAAAAAAAATCAGCTGTCCCATACTAAACTGCACCCGCCGCCGCTGCCTACACGACTCAAATGTATGGGACAGCAGATTTGTTTTTTGCTCCGATTAGTTTGCTTCCATAGTAAAAGATGTTGAGCTTGATGGGTAGACTCTTAGTTTAATTTAAAAGGATGCTAATGATATCAATTTCACCCTGTATAGGTAATGTATGCAAAGGTACGCTGGAGAAGAAATTATGGTGCGTGTGTGAAGTCTACTAATCCACATAGAGCATGCGTGGTGGACTGGCGATGATTCCCATACCCCTTGAGGGTAGGCCTGAGCCCTGTAGTGGAATGAACATAATTATATGCTGATCATGATGATAATGATGAAATGTAGAAAAGTGTCGTAACAAAATACCTATTTACCTATAATAAAATAATTTTAATATTTCTGAATTCTGTTTCAATGCATTTTAACTGCTATTGTTGTGAATCAAGTCGAGAGGAAAAGCTAGTTAAACATACTGGTGTGAGGGAAATCTATTTTCCTATGCTACTTTTGTAACTTGTATCTCTTCTGAAAATCAAATCAATCACCCTGTATGTAGGTAGAAATAGGTATTATTTAGCTAAGTTGTCTCAGCAACGTACTTCTTTTTATTTTTAATAGTTGACAACCCATAAAATTGTGTCCCATCTCGAAAGTCGAATCCAGTTCGCTTGACCTTTAAATAAATGGCCTTATTAAATGATAAAATAAACCAGTAACAATATTCTAGCCGCGCATCCATAGGGATCGAAATCATTGGGATTATTTTTCGAAAGAGGTGATGGGTATGCATGAGGTGAGAATTGTGTAATTATGAATCACGATGCCAACACATCGAAAACAATTTTACAAGTATTAAGGTAAATAATTGAAAATATTAAGATAGATAGATTAAGAAGATAAGAGGTACACACACACTAATAATTTTGAGAAGTCTACGTTGATACGTTGATTGGAAAGAAAATAATAAGTGAAAGGAAATCCATCTTAGGTACATATAAATCACATAATTTAAAATGCATATAACGTATTGACACCTAACCTGTGATATCACATCATTTCATAAGAATATCATGTCCTAAATTGTTTTAAATTCCAAGATTTTTGCGGCTTTGAATTCAAAGACTATAGATTAATCACCCATACGTCCATGATACCACACCCTATTTTATTTCACTACAAAAACTGCACCAACCATTTATGAGCTTAACAGCTCACCACAGAACGGCCTTATTACTAAAAGGTTAAGTAATTTATACCAGTGGTTGTATGACTAATGCAGTCAGCCGGGTTCGGATGAGATGTATGCATGTATGAGAGGGTCGGCAGGTCGGCACTGGCAGACACTCTGTCGGCAATACATTCACTATTGTTGTATGGATTCAGTTTGTTTGGGTAGGTTACCGGGTTTTGATGCTAAATTCTATAAATAGTCTCTTGTTTTTGAAGGCTAATAAGTTTTTTGCTAATTTACTTTTTATTTTCAATTACTTTTAATTCGTTACATTATCCTTTTTTTACGTTTAATTCCTTTGACTAGACAAAGGTATCTCTTAGCTTAGACATTTTTAATTATTGTTGTTTAATAATCTTAAACCTGTACAGTACACCTCATGCAGTGGGACGTAATATACTGACGACAAAAAAAAAACAGCTTTTTCATTAGGAAATGACACTACTCTACCAAAAAGTTGGAAATTGCTATTTTTTTTCGCCATTTCAATGTTGGTCTCATAGTTGTTTAGTTTGATAGTTTGAAGCATCCCCAAAAATACGTTACGCATATAAGTTTACACCATGTATAGGCTGATGATGATGATGATGATGATGATGATAACAAGCTTATTATTTTGATCCCTTGATACCAAACTTTTTCGACATTTCGATATTAGTTTAATCAAGAAAGTGATTTAGTTTAATAGTCCGATCATCCCCTTAACTTAAGAGGACAGGCGGGCTCTCGAAGAAATTAGGAGAATAATTATTATACATTTTATCTAAATAAAATGGTCGAAATCAGCATTTCGTATTCTCCTGTTTCCTCCTCCAAAACAATGTACAGACGTAGCCAAAGTCTTTCTGTGTTTAAACAGTTTACTGGATGTCTGAAAAAGGCGGTAAAATTGGTAATTTTCGAAGCTTACATAATATGCTCACGACTATATTCCCCTAGTAGTTTGAAACCTCAAAACATCCACGTTTAATTTATGCAAAAAGCAAAACAAATGGGCATAGCAAAGGTAACATAGATTCATTAGTTCTTCTGTAGTGTCATTATCCAGGAAGGAAACAGAGGAATACGTTTGTATGATCAAAACGGTACTAGGTCTATCCTCATAAAATACAGTCTGCATTTTAAGAAGTAACACCACTGGCATTTCGGTGAAGGAAAACATCGTGAGGAAACCTGCATGCTTCAATTTCGAGGCGTGTATTGTACCCACTGTCCATTATAAGTGGCGACGGGCTCACCCCCCGTCACACTGGACAGAGTTTCGGTACTACTGGTGAAACGTGGATGTTCTGAGGTTTCAGAATATCTCTGACTATCCCCTCGGGGAATATAGTCGTGAGCGTGGTTATGCCCTGTAGGTAAACACTGCACGACACAGGCTTTCGCTCACGAAAATGCGTGAGGGCAAAATTAAATATTATAATCAAGTTAAATGGACCACCCAAAACAACTCTTCAAACATATATTTAAACACAGTTTTCGTAAGTATCTATAAAAGCAGTTTACTCTTATACCACCTGCACACAAGGTCCTTGTCAAAATTAACAAAACAGGTGTTATTGGTAAATGCACCAGGAAGTATGGATTGCATGTCAAGTGCACGAGAATATAAATGTTAAATGATGACTGATTATTGAATACGTTCAAGTCATGCATGAAGTTTTACAAGTAATGTAATCAATTAGGATGATGTTTGTTTGTGACGTTGATGTGGCTTTAATAAACTTAATGCACAGAGTGTGTGGAAAAGTATACTTAACTAGGGATGGGTAATATCGAATTTTCGTAATATCAAATCGAAACTATATATTGATATTGAATATCTGATTCTGAAACTATATATTGGATATCGGTCGATATCCAGTAACGCTATATCAGTCAGTATACACTTAAGGTTTGATATTGTACGAATGCATAATTATTGCTAGGTATTTCACTCTCTAGCAGGGTGTTGGTATTTTTTCAATCGGCTTTCCTCGGTTCAGATCGGCATATTTTTTATGTGTTATTGGATAAAGATAACACAATACTAAGATATTCTAAGATAACACAGTAGATCGCGCCCCCTTCCCTTTCTAAAAACATAATTTATAAAATATCTCGATAACGGTGAATCCTAGCGAAAAAATAGCTAATTTTTCGAACCCCTGGGGTACCCGGAAACCCACCCTTCCGCATGCAAAAATAAAAAAAAATGAGTTTTGAAAATTTTACAAGTCCAGCCCCCATACAAATTTCACCCGAAAAATCGTCTAAGTCGATGGCTCATACGAAATCGTTCAAAATTTTTCCAAGTCCAGCTCCATATAAAATTAGCGTAAAATTTTTCTAAGTGTGGGACCCTCGTTGCGACACCCTAACCGGTAGCCGCTAGCCCGTATAGCGATGCGATACGGTTTGATATCCTATATCTATGAATCTCAGATATCTTGAAATCGAGGCGAATCGAGTTTGTGCTGCAATATAGTGTTTCACCAAATATATAGTTTCTGTACGCATCAATATCTGATTTTAAGATATTCATGTGATATACGTTTCAATAACTATATACGATATATATCGCCCATCCCTATACTTAACCTTTAAACTACATAGTCTACCCATTAAACTGAACAACTTTTACTATGGGAGCAAAACTGTCAGCGCAAAAAAAAAACAGCTTTCCCATACTTACTCAACTGCAATACCTAATTGGCCGGCTCAAACGTACCTATGGAGCAGCATTTTTTTTTTTGCGCTGACATGTTTGTTCCAATAGTGAAATTTACTCTGTAGAATATGTTGTTTAAAGGTTAATTATAACTAACACCCTGTATACAGGGTAGGTAGGGAAGACAGTAGCATTACTTTAATGGTACTCATGATACTGAATAATTTTCCCTAAGGAACATAATATATGGGGAAAATCGCAAAATTATTGTTTAACTTTCCATACAAACGTTTGACCAGTTGATTGCATTTAGTATGGAAAGTGCTAATTTTTTTCGAATTTCCTATGGTTTCTTAGAGAGGATGTTTAGTATAGTCCATACAAAGCAGCAGAATTTTATACTTATGATATTTAATTTCGCGTGACGTCTAAATACGCTAAAGCAAGATAATTTAAGATTGTTTTACTGCTAATCAACAGTTGTTGTAAATATCCTCAAAGATTGCAGAATTGGCCATACAATATTCCATGAATTTCGCACATCTATTAAAATTATTATATTTTCGAATAGGTAAATCCTTTGATCTATTAGCTTCCACTAAACCTGTATAAATCATAACATCTACTCACTCATAGCAAATATTATACAAAACAAATGTTTACTTTTATAATCCCCAAGTTTGTTCTTAACCAACAACATGCATCCTGGTCTGACGATAATCAAATGAGAAGATTTAAAAGAAAATTATTTTTTTAAATTGGGAGAAAAATTTGTTGTTACTTATCTATATTCCTAAAAAGTTTTATTGGCGAAGACTGGCATTGAGTCATATTGAACAATTTAAAAGGAAATTCCTTGCTCAAAATGAATATTAATTAAAAGGAAGAACTAAAATGTATGGAAAAAAAATATACTTAACTTGAATTTAACTTCTTGCTTTATATTATCCACTAAAACAAAAAAAACACAAAGTAACTATAAAAAGTTTGTTTGATGAATTTTTAGAAATTTGTTTTATTTCATTAATTCATTGTTTCGTTTTTATTATTTTGTCAAAAAATTTGAAGACGAAGATTGTAATTTTTAATGTTGTTCTGGTAACACCCTTTTTCTAACACAATATCTTGTCGCCACTCTGTCTTCGGAATCGAGTTCAAAAACACAATTTGTTAAACCCACTAAACCGAATACTAATAAAATTTATGTAACACATTAAGCATGGACAGTTCATTAATTTTATTAATAACAGATGGTTCTAGAAGTTAGTGAAGATTTACTACCGTATTAAGGACAGTTTTAACATATATGTGCGGTTCTTTTATTTGTATATTGAATGAGTTTTAATCAAGACCGCTATGCTACTAACGTACGAATTGTTTCTTTAGGTATTATAGTAGATAACACACCGAGGGCAGAAAAGTAAGAAAGTTTTCAGATCTCATGTAATTGTATTGATATCATGTAACAAACATGAGTGATCTGAGGCTTTCGTATTTACTGCCCGAGGTTAGTATACTATTTTTCTCCTCGACGAAGGTGGAAAGCGGCAACTTCGTTTAGCGCAGCGGGACGAAAATTTACGCTTTCCATCCGGAGGGGAGAAAAATGTATATTTTATCATTTACTAACCTGTTCTTATTATTATTCGGGGTCTATATTGGTACTTATTTTATCTTCTTGCATTATTCTCTATTAATCGTCATTTAAGTGCTCCTTTCTTACCCATACGTATCATCTTTTACATAATCTATTTATCGATTATTAAATCTTTGTTCTTTTTTTTTCGTCTGGCCACAATATCTACTTTGTACTGTTTGTACTCACTTTAAATCCATGTCCATAAGATGATAAGCCTTTAACCTAGTGCCAGCTATTCTGTCATTCATCAAAAATATACTAATTTTGTGTTCGGTATTCGATAGTTCTTAGTACCGCATACGTCTCAACATTCACACCTTTCCGTCATTATATGTTTCCAAGAAAGACCGAATCTTTTTTGAGGGGATTTTGATACAGTGTTTATAAGATCAAAAGGAAAATATCAGATTCAGATAGTAAATCGACTGGCAGATTCAACTGACGCGTTGAAAGGTAAACCAAGCGTAAAGGCAACACTGTGATAGGAGAAAACAAGTGATTCCATGTGAATAAGCGCTTGGACGAATTGTTTGGGTAATTTTTGCATGACTGAAGACCTCTTATTTAATTGAATTCTCGTCAATTCTTTATGTATTTTGAGGTGTTTTGCGACGACGACTGATGTATCTGGCTATTACGCTGCGTTTTTGGCTCGCTGGTATGTGATAAGTAAATAGCATAAACACCTTTTCCAACGAAGACATTAAATCAACTGTCCAAAAAATAGAAGATCGGGGTTTTAAACTGAATCGGAATATTAAATCATTATCAACCACAATCATAAATAAAAAATGCAGAAAGAGGAAAATTCCGATAGTTTTAATTATTCTTTCCTGGACTTCTGTTTATGTAAAAACAGAAATACCTACTTTCTAAGAATTGATCGAAATTACTTTATGCAAAGTAGATCGTTGTAAAATTGCTAAATAAATATCGTAAATCAATCAAAGGATCGACGATGAACCATAAATAATGATCTCGTAAATATATTTCATCGAATTCGCACCTGTTACTGATTTTTTTTCAATTACCATCTTGGGTTGTAGAAAAACTGGTAATACATTTTTACGATTCGTATTATCGTACATGATATCTCGGGTTCACTGCGTGATTTCAAAACAAATGGTCTGATTACCCACACTCCATCTATTATTTATTTATCAATTGTTTATTTAATCTAAAAAAAAAACACAAAAATATTTTAAATTGAAATGTTTTTTCAAACCAGGAAAATAATATATGCTTTTACTTATTCCTTGTCTCACCGTGAATCATCAAATCAATAGCATAGAAACACTTCTCTAAGAAATACTTTCACCATTTTTTGTCTGTACGGTTCATAAGTGATGTTTTGACAGCTGTCTCACTTTCGCTATTCATACATCGCTCATCAATTTATATTTTATACTAAGCATATACATAGATATATCTACTTAGATTAAATTCCAACAGAACAGTCTTAAACTTACCAAAAATTTGAATAACTTCTTAAATAAAAAAAACTACATTACAATGGCACAACGACTTAAATTCTATTGAATCGAGCTACCTTGGACACCCGAAAATACATATAAAAATCTGAATTAAGCAAAACCGTCATGATTTAAATTGACCTTCATCATCATTATATTAAATTATATTAAAGATGATTTAAGCAATATTCAGTGGTAAATTAATTGACCTTAGATTACTGAAAATATTGGTGAATATTCTATTAATTTTCTAGGATGTTTTAGGTTACGTTAGTTATTTGTTTAAATTTTAAGACTATTCCATTGGAATGTAAAATACAAGCATACGAGTAGATGCTCACTTGATGAGACCGAAAATGCTCTAATAGCTGAGTCATTTCCTTAAACATTGCAAGTAAGTATTGGCCTAAAGAAATGCACTCTAGTGCAAAGCCTTCCTTTCACTAAAGGATGAAAAGGTGTCGAGTGTACCTAACTTAAAGAATTAAAAAGACGAGGCCTTTGTCATACATTAGGATCCTCTTATTACCAAAGTAATTATAATATAATAACGAATAGCTATTGAGGCATAGGTACTGCAGACCACGCCTTTGGATTGGTGACAATTTTTTTAGTATTAAACCTGGAGGCCTCCATGCTTTGGAAGGTACGATCAACAGTTGAGTATTGCCTTTATGCTTTAGGTGGTAATTTTTTAAACGAAGTCATAGGTTGGTAAAGGAAACTTGAAATTGCTGACAAAAATGGCCTACCGTTTTTCTGAAGAGGGGAATAAATTATAGAGATGTTGACGCTTATTATCAAAATTAATTATAAATGCAGCGACACAAACAAAAAACAGGAAAATGTGACTACTAAGAAAGTCATATGACTGCGCTCGGAATTTTCTAAAGTCAAAGTGCAGTAACTTGAGTCATAACAAGAAAGGCAGCAAGGTGAGTCATAGTTAGAAATGTAAAACTAAATAAATGCGGTCAGTGACCACGCCACCGTTCAATAATATGCCAAACGCGTTCGAGTACAGAACATAAATAATGCAGAAACGAAGACTGTGGTATTTGATTTTTGTACTATAATACTTTGCAGGTATATTTTCTATATGGGTAGATAGATTATTGTGTAAAAAGACTGAAAAAATAGATGAAGATATTAGCGTTTCTAAATAGTATTTATTTATTTATTTATTTATTAGGTTTGCCAACAGGCTAACATCGTATAATATTAAATAACAATCCTGTTCATAATTCTTTAAACGAAGTAGACCCAATTACAGGCAAACACAGCTTGAACATAATAATAATGATGTAAGGCTTACTGATATATAGGTACTAGGTTAAATAATCTAAAACAATACTTTAGATTTACATGATGCATGCATAACTTATCTTAGCTAGTTTAAACTAAGTTTACACAAGAGAGAATACAATGTTTTTCAAAGGTTGGCAATGAATTTGAATTGAATTGAATTTGAAATGAATTTGATTGAATTGAATTTAGTAATTCTTAGAAAATGTATTTTTACCCACTACTATTATAGTAAGTTATAGTAGAGCCAGTAGTGGCCCACTACAGGACAAAGGACGCCTCTCACGTATAAGTACTACACCACACGCAGGCCCAGTACGGGGCCTATCAACCAGTAGGTTAGGTTCGTTTTGAAAGTAGCGAATAAGAAAAAAAAAATTCATGAGTTTGAGGCTAATATAGCTTTCTATTGCATTAAGATGTTGGTTTTGAAGTTTTCTGTTTTAATAGTAAAGACATAGATGCTGTTAAAACACTTGACAATTATAAGCAGACGTTGCACTCAAAAATATCTGTAATTTTACTAATCACGCCGTATAGGATAAAATTAAAAAGTTTGCAACTTAATTCCAAATCCTGAAGGCAGCAAATAAACAGCAAAGTTTCGAATTAAACTTTGCAATATATATCTGGCATTTTACTAATCATGCGATAGATATAAGATGAAATAAAAAAGTTTGCAACTTACTTCCAAATCCTGAACGCAGTACCTAAATAATTTAGTTAGTTTCGGTTTGAACTTTATTTAAAACTGAAACCACAATTTTATTATTTTAATAGGTAATAAAGATTTAATTATTTTGATATTGATTTTTAGATAAAATTGTCAATGCATCTAATCGATACGACTTGAGGATACTGTATGAACACTTAGGTTAATCAGAAAAACTTAAAGGGCACAATGTTTTATTAAACGTATACAGTGCTGAGGTCCCACTATGCTTTTATAATGACAATAGGGTTGAACATTTTACCCGGGAGGGTAATGTTTTGTAATTTTGTCAGTATGTAGTCATATTTAGGTTTACCTACAGCCTAACGCTTTTAACGATTTGTACAAATGATAAATCTATAAATTTGATAAAAAAAAGGGGAGTAGGTATCACACAAGACGTCATCTCAAAAAACAAATATGGCTGAACTATCATCGTAAACAGAATTTTGTAAATGCGTTGTAACTGTAAATTTAATAAACTCCTCCCCCGTAGTTAAAAATTTTTCAACAATGAAAAAAGATAGATTGTGGGTTTTCTTGTTTTGTTGCGAACCTATAATTGTTAAAATTATTTGAAATTTGAGTCAGATATAAAAAAGATACCAACCACAATAATATTAATACCTATGTAGTTTAATTAATTGATTCATTTACGTCATCCGGTAAAACTAGATCATGTAGGTATTTATGACAGTGATAAAACATAACATAAGGATTATGAACTGAAAATACACGTAAACAGACATAAACTTTTTTACATTTAAATATTTAATTAATATAAATTGATAGGAATGATTTATTAGGAAACTGTGTCAAACACAGCAAAAAGAATAATAATATTAAATTAATTTGTCGGTGTCCGAAATAATTAACTTTTGACACACTGTGCATTATCTCGCGACTATAAAATTGTATTATAAAGGGAGGCCTTGATACTTCTGTGGATTGTTTTCCTTATTTGTAGGAAAAGACCATGAAATGAGCAGACCCTTAAATAATGTTCCTTTACCACGGTGTGTTAACATGTCCACAATATACAACTTGTTACAGTAAAGTGTCACCTGAAGTTAAAGTTTTGGAATCATTCTGGTTTCGTAAATTTTCTGCTTTGAAAGATGTTTCAATTTGTGCCGCAAAGCTAAAAAAGCTTAAGTTTGGAAGTGTCGGCATTTTAAGAAGGTCCCTATATTATGTCTAACTCTTTGGCACGCCCTTTAGCCAAAACTGCTAGATGGATTTTATCATACCTACCTATGAAGTGTCGTTAGATTCCAATGAACGATAATTAACTGAAAAGAGAAAAACATGCAAGACATACATTTTTTTTATTGGCATTAAGACATAATTTATACTTATAAAACAGTTCTGTGACTGACTGACTGATAGACAAAGCACAGCCAAAACCTAAAGATAGAAACGGTGGATGTAGGGTTATAGTAAGAAAGGATTTTTCTATATTCGAAGTTCACGCGGACGAAGTCGCAGGTAAAAGCTAGTTATCATAATATAAATAATCAATATTTGCACATTACTTCAAAAGTTACCGAGAAGTGGACAAAATACGGCTTTGTCTCCAAAAACGATTTCTCAAAATATCTTTTCATTTTTTCTTGTCCGATATGTTTCCTGGGGTACCTGACTTTATATTTGTTTGTGTGTTAATACCATAAATACACAATTTTTATTTAAACATGATCCTTTATTAAAAATTTTTTTGTTTATTTTAAGGTATCTTTTATTTGTATGAGTGATAGATGCCACAATTAGTGTCCCTTCGATAAGAGCGTTAAATACATATTTAATTAAGACAATTTTCGTTTAAACATGATCCTTTAAAATGTTAAAAATAACATATTGTGACATTATGTTCCTGTGCCTCTGAGGCAGAGTGTGTCAAGTTACGAATTATCAATTTTACAGGAAGAACAATTAAACAATATTTCTGTGATACCTATGTTTGATAGATTTGATTTGACAACCCCCTCTATAGATAGACTAATGTTTGATAGGGGCAAGTTAGTGGTCAACTGAACCCGCTATATGGCGTTTATCCTACTCCCTCTCAACTTTATTCTTCGACCTTTGCGTGACCAAAGAAATTATTAAAATAACAACAGAATTCTGATCATCGAGTACGACAAAAATAAAAAATAAATACTTATAGCACTCTACCTCTAGTAGAGAACTAATTTTTTCTTTTTTGTATGTATAGGCAACAGGTATGATACGTGGTAATGATTTCAAATGAAAGGTAAGAATCGGATTATCATTATCTTTTATTTCCATCATGATCATCATCTTTTATGACTTTCACTGACTCTACATTTACCACCGTTTCACAAGTAATCACCATGGAGAAGAAACGGCAAGAAACTCCATAGTGTCCTAGAATATGACTTAGTATTGAGTTAGGTCCGAGAGCGTGTGCACCCGGCGACGTTCCCGAGCAGACTGTCCAGTGCCTCGCTCGACCCTGCTATTTATAGTGCACGACCGATGGTAGGGGCCACGTGAACGCGCTCGGCAACTTCAGTGCACGTGCGCGCACCTGCGTGCACCTGCGTACCTCGTAAGACCGTCCGTTCTTATGACTATCTCCGACACGGCCATCCTGCAAGACACACGTCCTCGTGTGTAGCTCTGGAACAATGAAAACAAAGCAAAGTACATCGTTCGGTCTATCCTGTCTACTTCAATACTAAGAAAATGATTTTCTGCTACACACTACGTAGTATAATATAGTACTCTGTGACACTACTGTATTTTTATAGTCAGTGTGTGACTATGAATGGAATGTTACATGTTAGGGATCTTTACAGTAATAACGCATCAAATTATGACTTGTTTAGGCAAAAGATTAATTACAACAGCAGAAAGCGTTTCAGTGGCAAGCTGAAAACGGATCGGCGAGTATCAGGTCCTTTTCATGGATAAGTCAAAAACCAAAAGGGTCATATAATGCCAGTCGTTTTATACAGTACGACGACAGCGACGATCCTCACCCAAGCCGTTTATGTTAGACTTAGCCTGATGCACAAATTAATACTAATGTTCGTTGCAGGTGCAACTCGATAGAAAGTAACACGCGTCGCCATTTTTACATTTTAATGACTGAAATGCTGTGTAATGTCGTCGTGCATTCCTCGGCCTACCTGACGTCGAACACGTCCTCGTGTGATGGATGTTTTTGGGTCTTCATCTGTGAATATTGAAATATAAGTTTATATTACCGTTCGGCCGGACCTGATAGGTGTCTTTGCTGCTTAGGACTACCTCTGCTGCATGGAGCTACCTCTGTTCTGCCACAAAGAGCAGTCTTCGACGCACATGTATAGCAGTCTTCATTGCATGGAGCAGCTTTACAATGTTGGATCTGTAATAATAATTATAGTTGTGGTCCTTCAGACTCTTTTTTCTTTCCATTCTTTTTTCTTTTTTTTTTAGCTTTTTTTTTCATTCTTTTTCTATTTTCTTTCTTTTTTTTCTTTCTTTTTTTGTTCCTTCTTTTTTTTCTTTTTTTTTCTTTCTTTTTTTTTGCTCTCTTTTTTTTTTCACCTTTTTTTTTATTCCATCCCTTCAGATTAAATCTGGCCTGGATTTACTTGGTCCTTCAGTTACCATACTGGACTGACCGTATGTCCCTGTAGTTACTAAGACTAGACTGGACTCATCTCCCTGTAGCTTGTTTCGCTAGACTGGAGGAACGGGGATAGCCCCGTACGTCCCTTTAGTTACTAAGACTAGACTGGACTATGTCCCTGTAGTTTATGAAAACTAGTCTGGACTCATCTCCCTGTAGCTGTTGTTACACTAGACTGGAGGAACGGGGATGACCCCGTATGTCCCTGTAGTTACTAAGACTAGACTGGACTTTGTCCCTGTAGTTTATGAAAACTAGTCTGGACTCATCTCCCTGTAGCTTGTTATACTAGACTGGAGGAAACACCATTCATATAATATGAAACAAAATAATTATTATTTCATTACAGTACAATATACTAATAATACAAGAAATATTGTGGTGCATGAAATCATGAAAAATCATTGGTAGTCACATTCATCTGAATCAGAGCTGAATGTTTACTCGGTCATGTCGAGCACTTTCCGCGGCGGGAGGGCGGGTTAAACGGGCGGGAAGGCGGGTTTAAATCCTCATTCTACGGAATATAAAGGAAACCACTCACAGAGAACACCTGGATGACGCCACATCATTCAGCCAAAGTACTGTCGAAACCCAAAAGTTTCACCGTCTCATCATTGTCCCCTTTCTGCAGCGCACCTTCTCGAAAAACGGTGTCCTTTGTTTATGTATGGTGTGTGTCTGCAGTACGCGCCATTGCATTGAATAAAATAAAAATTAGCTTAATAACGTACCGTACGCGCGGCTGGCAACCATCTGGTGAGCGCATAAAGTTCAGGTTTCCATCTCGGCACCCACAGCCGAGTGACAAAGGCTTGCACTGCAGTGCGGCACAACAGCACGGAGCACGGCTAACAAAAACAGTCAAAAAGGAAAACCTCCCTCAACTGGGTATTTGGGATCCCTGCCATCAGCTGGTAGAAGCGCCAAGTTACTTAAGTTGTATTTTCTTCCTTCATGAACCGACACCTAATAATCTATTCAAAACGGTACATATCCACTGGGTTCTATAATTTTTAATTACAATCACCTCTTTAATGTGAGCAGCAAGCCAGACTTGTCAGTGCATTGTTCAAAGCCACCAGCAAGTTCAGCTCTTTTAAACTCCAGTCCTTATCGGATGAAGTTGGTTAATTAAATCAGTTTCTTCATTAAAAAAAAAGTTTGTTATAGCCTGCAGAATCCCACCGCAGGGCAAAGGCCTCCTCTCACAAATAATGGTGAGAGGGTTTGGGCCATACTCAACCACGCGAGCCCAGTGCGTTTTGGTGTGTGGCGAGTTTCTTAATGTCACGTTTTATTCCGGGTGGGTGGGCGGATATTCTATGTGAGAATGGGCGGGTTTTTCTCTATTTGTTTGAGCTTAAAGAGTCCATAAGCATTCAGTCATCATTGTTATCATCACCATTGGAGTATGAGATACACAGTTTACAACCGAAAACAAAAGCAAGATATAAGTTGGACAGACTTGACCACTAATCTCCACTATAAATTTATAATCAATATCACAAATTGTAATCAACTAAACTAGCTACGACACACCGAGCATAGTCACATGATGGAAGCTCAGATATTGCTCAGCAGTTTTACATCTATGCCAGGCTGCATCATCCAGCATTGGCATTGCGCTGGCTTGGTCACGATCCAGTACCTCATAGGACATGAATCGATTACCATCAAATTGGGGCGAGTTGTTCGTTCATGAATCATAATCGAAACGATTCTACATTCTAAAATACTCAAAATTTGAAATGACTATAAGTATTCGATGTAACTCTACATTCGATATGACTCTACATTAGATATGACTCTACATTCGATGTGACTCTACATTCGATATGACTCTACATTCGATATGACTCTACATTCGATATGACTCTACATTCGATATGACTCTACATTGGTATTGGTAGAGACTGAAATCACAATGACATAAGACAAGATAATGTAACGTTACCAAATCCAGATGTAGCTTGAACATCACTTCTGCATCGTATCACTCGAATTTCTACCTGGTAATGATGATGATGATGAAACAAAAGGTGGTTCCGTGAATCCTTGGCCACTTCTGATATAGGCAACAGGTATGATACGTGGTAATGATTTCAAATGAAAGGTAAGAATCGGATTATCATTATCTTTTATTTCCATCATGATCATCATCTTTTATGACTTTCACTGACTCTACATTTACCACCGTTTCACAAGTAATCACCATGGAGAAGAAACGGCAAGAAACTCCATAGTGTCCTAGAATATGACTTAGTATTGAGTTAGGTCCGAGAGCGTGTGCACCCGGCGACGTTCCCGAGCAGACTGTCCAGTGCCTCGCTCGACCCTGCTATTTATAGTGCACGACCGATGGTAGGGGCCACGTGAACGCGCTCGGCAACTTCAGTGCACGTGCGCGCACCTGCGTGCACCTGCGTACCTCGTAAGACCGTCCGTTCTTATGACTATCTCCGACATATGCATGTTCATGTATTTTTAAACGCAATAAAGAGTGTTTGCGTTGTATTTTATTAGGTGAAGAATTCAAGAAAACACGGATGGGTCAAATTACACTATACCCTTTTATTTTTACACGTTTCCAAAGGTAATAAAAATGTATGTAGAAAGGTTTTATTAGTTTTATTTGTTTTTTTCTAAAAATATTTAGTAGAGCAAAGTATGTGACAATTACTAATTTTAGCTATAAAATCTTAACTATTGTAAAACCGTAAAATCATGAGGAACAAAAAAGTAGCGGTTTACTTCATATAAAATCAAATAACACTCGATAGCGCGATTTAAATGACATGCAGCGCCATCTATTGACAAAATTGTTAGTTTGTTTGTTTGTTCGGACATCACGCAAAAACTACTGAACCGATTTTGATGAAACTTTTTTTGTTTGATAGCTTATGATCTGACTTAAAATCTGGTATATAATTTGCGCGGACGAAGTCGCGGGAAAACACTAGTTTCTTATAAAAGTCGAATTTACCAGAATCTACCACCAGAATTAGAGTTACAACTACAGATTTTCTATTAAAGTATTCTATTTTCTAGTAAAGTCTGCTAAAATAAATAGTTGTCACAAATGTACACATGGCGACACATCAAGCTGTACAAAACGAATATAAGCTGGCCGCGCGTAGGTTAAGTAACGTAATAACGTCGTGCGGTCAACTTTTATTGGTATTGATGTGTCACCGTGTGTAGGTACTTCAAGATATTTCACTCCATGTGTTTGGTAAATCACTTCACCACGATGGCAAGTCAAAATCAATGACATGCCATCATCATGTCATTGACTTGACTGACTGAACTTAAAATGCTGTATAAGTAACCATTATACAATGTCAAGGTCATGTATGCGAGCCTAAAAGCAGACACAAAGACAAACTAAAGCTTTGTAAATCAATAAAATTATCAAATCAGTAAAACTCCGGTTAAATTCGAGAATAAAAGAATTCGTGACTCAAGCCAGATTGCTAAAGCTTGTTTTTTTGTAACTCACGATAAAAACAAAAGTTTTTCAAAATCATAATTCGAATCTGCAATATCACAACGCTATAAGTATTAAATTAGTAGATGTTGACTTAAAGCATGGTCAAACTTTAGAGGGTAAAGACCATCAAGCTGAACAACTATCTCTATGGGATTTAAACTGAAATCGCAAAAACATTATGAAATATCAGAAACTTAAATGTGTACTCGACCTAAATGCCTGTCTGTAGGAACAAAGTACCGCCGTGTGTTTCCGGCTTAAAAAAAATAAAAAATACAACTACAACTGTGTCCTTAAAAGAAATTTGGTATAGTCGTAGCAATGTTTCTGACGTTCCCGAAAGGGATTATGGTCGTGACTTTATATTTTGTATGTAAAATATTAGTATTTAACTCATATTCAAATTTTGTTTTTTCCGGGACACAAACCCGCCACTCTTGCACTGAAAAAAATGATTTGTTAAATATAACAAAAATTTTGTCACAAGAATTGAAATGAAACTTGATAATGTGCTGCATAATAGTTTGCAAGTTACTAAAGATTGGATATAATTAAAAACATTCCTTTTCAGTGCAATTTCGCATCAAGATCCACTACAAAACTACAAACTAAGCTGTAGGGTCGTCAGATGAAACATAAATAAAACCTAAGTTATGTACCTATACTATTGTCACGCATTTAATGTTCTAAGGATAAAACACTAATTAACTTTTAATTATTACGATCATAAAATGTATACTTTACTCGTTTATCGATCAATATTGTTGTAAGACACAGATAGGAATGGTTTAGTACTGTGTTAACAAGATTTTATAACATAATAAGGAATTCATTATGGGCTTTTTAGGTATGGATGCTATGTCCTGTTAATAATTTGTTACGTTAGGTATTTATTGGAAATTCATTTTCAATCAATGTGTCTTGCACACCATGGACTTATGGTGCACGAAACATAGACGGTCAATAAGGAAACTATGCACAAAGCACGGACCTGAAAAAAAACGGAACGTAATCTCGTCTAATCACGAGTGAAGCACCCATTTATTTTAGTGTGCGTGCTGACGCACTGTCGCGCGGTACAAAATGGTCGTGGGTTGTAGGATCTGCGCCTAAAGCTAGTGCATCTGTGTGAGTGTAGGTCCTTTGTAGAACAAACGAAAATGTAGGACCTTGCATGCTTCACATCTTTTTAGTGTCACACTACGTCCGCCTTTTTTTCAAGTCCGTGGCACAAAGTTAGACCATCACAGAGAGAGACGAAGCGTGTCACATTAGGCAAAATAAATAAATCTAAACTATTATAAAACTGTTAAGATATTTACAAAAAAAAGATTACGATATGGTTTTTAGGTATCCCTGGCAATCAACCTTTTTTAGAAATTTTGTCTATCTGTTTGTCTGTTTGTATGTGTGTTTGTTCGCGTATCACACAAAAACTACTGAACCGATTTTGATGAAACTTTTTTTGTTTGATTTAAAATCTGGTATAATATAATTTGTGCGGACGAAGTCACGGGTAAACACTAGTATATAAATAAAAAATAAGTCAAAACAAATGACAGGTACAGAGATGACAGTCAAGTGTGCTAGTTTGTATGGACGTGTACTAGTTGTGTGCTTCAACTAAACGCGCTTTGGGCATATCCATTAATTTAATTTTGATCTGAGATACTTACTACTTCTTACCTACAGTGTGTCACGGAATAAAAAAATGTATATCTAAAACGCGTTCTAATTTTGGTTTGTTTATAAAAAACTAGTGTTTTCCCGCGACTTCGTCCGCACAAATTATATACCAGATTTTAAGTCAGATCATAAGCTATCAAACAATAAAAGTTTCATCTAAATCGGTTAAGTAGTTTTTGCGTGATGCGTGAACAAACAAACAAACACACTATTTTGTCAATAGATGGCGCTGCACGTCATTTAAATCGCGCTATCGAAAGTCATTTGAATTTATATGAAGTGAACCGCTACTTTTTTGTTCCTTATGGTTTTACGGTTTTATAATAGATAAGATAAGATAAGATATACGATAGTTTCAGAGTTAAAGTGGCTCAAAGAAATTGATTCTTTCAGTCTTAAAATTGAAACTACGACTACAGGGTGAAATTGATATCAAACTAAGAGTCTACCCATCAAACTGAACAACTTTTACTGTGGGGCAAACCAATCGGAGCAAAAAAAAATCAGCTGTCCCATACATTTGAGTCGTGTAGGCAGCGGCGGCGCGGCGGGTGCAGTTTAGTAATTGGGACAGCTGATTTTTTTTGCTCCGATTGGTTTGCTCCCATAGTAAAAGTTGTTCAGTTTGATGGGTAGAGCAACACGGGCCACGTGAGTCTTATAATTATTATTTGTGTTGTTTGCTATTGCAATTAATTAACAGTTAATGTAACACTTGGACCATCGCTGGTCCTTTGTGTTCGCCCCAATCTCTCCCATGTTTTACGCATACCTCCGAGCTTGTGGTATTTTCTTTTCATTCTTGGGAATGCAGGTTTCCTTACGATCTTTTCCTCCAACGCCGAGCTAGTACATAATATATACAACCGTACATAAATTCCAAAGAACTTAGTGGTACAGGCCAGGAATCGAACCGCCGCCTCATGATTTGAGGCGCAAGCTCTCTTCCGTATGGGCTAGTATCATCGCTCTTATTGACGTGAGTCTTGCGTGTTGCTCTATGGTTTAGGTAGTTTTAGCAAGAACATTGTACCTACATTAACGTTTTTGAGTTTTAGTGTATCTTGACGTTATGTTTTTAATATTTAGGTGTGTTATTCTTTGATGACGCATTACAAATGTGTGATTGACGTTTATCTACGAATAGACGTAGGCTGTTGAATGTATAATTTATGTTGTTATTGTTATCCTATGACAAACTCACATAGGCATCGGTTTCTGATCGAAAGACAGATGCAATTAATTGTATTATTTTACAGGACTCATGATACTGAACAACTTTCCCCAACGGGACCTAAGAGAAATTCGCAAATAAAAATTACAAACGTTCGATCAGCTGACTATTAATTTTGCAGAAAATTTGTTGGTCAGGCTCTGGAGTGCAATTCACTAAGCGCAAACATCGGATGAAACATCGGTGAGTTTTTTTTTTTATTATTGAAGGGACCTCTATCTAGACCTCAGGACAAAGATGGGGTCGAAGATGTAGCGAGCTGACCCAGAAGTGCACTGGCACTCCTGCACACTTACGGAACGCAGCAAGCTGCTTGGCGCCAGACTCCGGCAGGAGGGTGGTCGTGAGCCAGGCGGCTCGTTGCGGAGCCTACCACACCACTGTGGGGGATCGTTCAGCCGCCACCACAAACTTGGTAGCTTGTGATGCCGTTGCCCGAGGTGGACCGCTATGAGTTAGATCCCCAGTCACCCCAAACACATTGTTGCTATGACAATTTCAACGATCTGAAGGATGCAAAGAAGGATATTACCTTAGCGAATAGCAGTCCAGGTCTTCGCGTCAGTCCAGGTGGTCGGAGAGCATCCCATATTATGTCTGCCAGTTCGAGGTCTCAATTCTAGATCTCAAACTTCCCGTCTAACCCATCACTTGAAAGTGCTTCAGTAGATAGTATGTATATAGCTACCTATTTGTCTTTTACCTACCAATCTAGCATGATTTCTCTAAAGCGCGACGAATCACCGGTCGCTGCATACAAATAGAAATAACATCTTTCCGCGATAGAGACCGCGAGAACGAACGTCGCGCTTGCCGCGACAATTAGTATGGAAAAAAGTTGAGTCGCATGCAAGTAGTAAAATTATACTAGACGGGCTGGCTATTACTAATTTTAATTTATGCAAAATTTTATCCTCAACAATTTAGTACATTAATCTGATTCTATAATGATTTAAAACCTACTTAATGTTATTTAGATGCTTTATTAGTGTAGTGACATAGTGAACTTTTGACCGAAGATCTTTTTATTCTCCTGTCACCAATACCGTTCGTATTTAATTGCATACAGATGTTAGATATTTACATAGGGGTCAGATAACAGAATCAGATATTATGAAGACTAATCGATTTGATCTTTCATTTAGATGCAAAACTTAATAATAGGCTTTATTTATAAATTATAAATGCAGGGTGTAAAATTAAATATGCGTTTCATACTTTAGGGCATGTTTCAGACTCACACCATCAAACTGAACAACTTTTACGATACAGCCAACATGAAAATCAAGACAAAACAAAACTGCTGTTTTATAGATTTGGGTCGAGTGACCGTGACATTTTCTATGAAACAACCACAATTTTTTTCTCGATTTCAAAGTTAGCTCCTTAGTGAAAGTTGTTCAGTTTGATGGTCTTAAACAACCCGTATAACATGTAGGGCATTTAATTTTACAAAGCAAAAAGGTATTGATTGATCTATGTATATAGACAAGATAATGGACAATACATAGGCTAAAAATATGTCTCTAGTCTATGTATTTTCCATAATGTATCTAGTTACCTAGTCCATAAGCATCTACTGTCTGTCTACAAATAAACAATGAAAATATTAAGAACCAATAATCATTATGATGGTTAACTTTCAAGGGTATAATGTTAAAATTGAACCGAGATCAGAAACCTTGCTGCTACTACTACCAAGTTTGTAATTCTGACAAACTTGAAAGGAGCTAGGTTTGTAGTTGCAGCCTGTTGCAGCAATATGTTTATACATTGAAGTCGGTTAAGTACCTAATGTTTGTTTACGCATTTATTACAGCCATTGGCTGGTTCAATTGTTAAATTAATGGTTACAATTGTTAAATATTTTCACAGAGTAAATATACAAAAAGTTGTATTTAACATAAACATTCGAAATAAAAATTTTTGCCTAGCCATATTTATTATGTTTCAAAAACAGTTTTCTTGAATATAAAATAATGAAAAATAGAAACAAATTTTAACAGATATCATTCGAATTTGATTTAGAAAAAGATCATTATCTACTGAAGATAAATATACATCAATCTACACCTGTGTTTGAACAAGATGTCACCATTTCTTGTAAGAGATCAACGAACCCTGTCAAATGGATTGATTATAAATATTACATTTATAATGTCGTTTAATATTTTTAAAAAAACAAACACGTTTTTAAACCAGTTAAGTTCGACCATGGTCATGACACTAAATTGAGGGACATAAGGAACAAAAATATGGTCAATATGTTAATAAAATTATTGTCTTATAACGTAAATGTTATAATTAGGTATTAAAAAAAGAAGAAATAAAGAAAAAAAAGTAATTAATTTCTGAAATAACGTTTTTTTCATTTCCATAAGTATTTTCTTTTTGTTACAATGGAGAGAGGAAACAGTGAAAGGAATACCACCGGGATGGCGAATATTCAGAGAGACATGACATGAACGGCGTCGCATGATTGAGAAAGTTCACTTCGTGAAGTAGTAACAATAAAAATCATGGTAACCAGCCTGCCATCGATCAGTGCTAAACATAGGCATCTACTAAGGCGCGCTACGAACACAAGGCGCGCCACAACAATATTTTCGTGGCTTTTCTCATCCAGTCACTCTCCGCTACCTTTCTCAGGTCTTCGCGTCGGTTCCCCACATTATGTCTGCCAGTTGTAGACTCAATCTTCTCAAACTTCCCATCAGTTAAAAGTGCTTCAGTAGATATAAATAGCCTATTGCTACTTCAGCTAGCAAATTTTTCTAGTATGAACTATAAACCCACCCAAAACCCAGAAAAAACCCAAACTTTGTACCTACTTGTAATTCTTTATCTGTGTTCAATTGTATGTTCTGTTTTGGTGTGCAATAAAGTATAATTGAATTGAATTGAATCGAAGTGCCTATGTCATCACTGTGGTTACTCTTTGTTGTAGCAACGATGGACCTAAATAAATAAATTATTCCCTAAACAAATATCGGAACCAGATACGATTTGCATTTATCGTTGAGACCCTTGGCCTGTGGGGTCGGGCGTTTAAGCGCTTTATCATGTCCTGTCCAGCAAATATCTTGCCTACATATATTAGCCACGAACCCACAAAGATCTGTATCGCCAATGCACCAAAATGGATGATACATTAATTTATACCTTGTCTAATTGTTAGATCCCAGCCAGGGTTCAAAGGGCTTTTGGTTTATTACGTTTTTTGTTTAGTAATAAAGAGTGTACACCATGTAATGTATAGTTATCTTCCTTTTCTCTATCAGTCCAATTCTATTGGCCTCAGGTGGTTGGTTGTCATCAAGTGCTACATTTACGGCAGCGTCAAATTTAGTACAGTACATAACAGGAAGGAGGCATAGGTATTGCATATATACTTGGCGAGCACACTTGTCTTACAAGTGGTGAAACATTACTCCTAGGCGGTCGGTAATGTTCAACCTTCTTTCGTAACTTCTTTCTAACCTTTTCATCGTCGTTGTTGGTTTGTCCCTTTTTAATCCAACGACGAAAATTTAAATAAAAAGAGTTTTATCAATTTTTTTTTGTGACAAAAAGGGACAAACCTAAAGGTTGAACCAGAGAAGTTGAACCTGGTTCTTGTTCTTAGGGTTGAACATTACCGACCGCCATGACCAATTATTTTCAAGTTTCCATACTTGTAAGGAGGATTGGTATCCTTTAACATAATATAAATCCATTGTAGTAGTACAAAAAAATGAATTATACTGTGATGTTAGTGTTGCTACACCTACTTATCTATATTTATGTGTGGCGTAGATCCTAAACAAAGTTTTAATTAATTAAACTTAGAAAACATGGAACCTGGACATACCCATGTTTAGTTTTACATAACAATAATATGACTTCCGACATCATAAGTTATACAAATATTGTGGCACACTGTTGTTAAGGCGAAGCTTTTTTAGAAGATGGCCTGTGCAGCGGTGATGCCTTGTACAACAATTTAAAGTAGATTTTTATCATAAATTTGAGTAGCTTGTAGTGCGGAAGAATGTTTAGCAGAGATACGAGAGCGCTGTGAGCTGACTAAGCAATAATGCCGAGGCATCAATCGAGTCGATGTAAACACTTACACACTTCTTTTTTCCTTTTACTTTATAAAGAAAAAGTTACATATATTTGTTTTCCAACTCAAGCTTTCTTACAGCACACCTTATTCGTTTTATTCGTAAAAGGCGAGTCGCCGCTTACAAAGTACCAGATTATACAATAAACAGCCAATCAGCAGATCCATTTTTCCAACACGTCATAGCCCGGACTCATGTAAGTCAATAAGATTTCGAAGATGACATGGTACGTTACGAATGAACCAATCATATTATAACGAGTCCTAAATTGCACTATCAAAGTTATCAAGATACCTACTTGGCTAAAAATAAAACATCTAGCAAGGACAGTAGGTCCACGGTCCCAGCTCGAGGAAGAAAGTCCATTCAGAATATATTGGACTTGATATTTTACCCAGATCCAACGTTATGAAACAAAGGCAGGAGAATGTATTGAGTCTAGATATTCAAGAATTTCTAAATGTACCTAAAAGCAAATACAAAATACAAATAGTAGGTAGGTTACAATACAAGAAAGAAGAAGAATACAAGAAAAACAATTTAGAAATTATAAATGAGACAGTGACTTATAAATGCATTTATACATACGAAAGAATCATTACATAAATATTTAGTGTGCAATAATTAAATAAAATGCTCTATTTTTCAGGATAAAAAAGACTGTAAAGACTTTTATTAAATCACAGAATCACTTCATACCCTTAACAAAGACAATGTATCTGGCGCCACCTTAATTATTTTATTTTTGATGTTATTTGACACCGGCTAGACATAAAACATAAAATACGTACAATATTTTAATTATTTACTCAAATAATATGCCTAATGAGTAACTTTAACCATTTAGCCTTCGTTAGATTTAAGTTAATGAAATAAGTAGGTACTTACGGCTACGTAACTTCCAGTAAGTAATTATTTTGAATTGAAGAATAAAATTATTTTACCTAATGTAAAATTTAATAAGTATTTCTACTCTAGAAGTAGTAGAAATACTTATTAAATTTTACATTACTACTACTACTACTTTAAAGTTAAAATAATTAAACATTATGCTAAACTTCCAAGGTATAGGTTTCTGACCGCAATTGTTAATATTAATTACATAATTAGCTGTGTTCGCAATTTTGTACGTAAAGTAAAGATCATTACAATACCTACCGATTTTTTTTAAACCTCTAAAAAATTACGTAGGTTCTATTATTGATACTCGGTGGCTTGATGGCTCGGTGGTGAAGGAAAATATCGCGAGGAAACATGAGAATGAAAAAAAAAATGAAGTAAAGTGTATGAGCAAATACAAGTAGATCAGTAAATCATCGAAATATTACAAGCTAGCCCTCTAAACAATACTACCATAGAGCAATATGAATTATTAGTAGATATGAATTAGTGTATTGCACCGCTAATAAAAGAACAGTTATAAGAAAACCAGTGTAGCCTAATTCTAACAAAACTTTTCACGAATCAGAATTAATCTAATTCATAATTCATAATAATCATTTATTGCTTCATGTGGTGTACATAGATCTTATACAGGTAATAACAGTTCGCAACATGAGCCCTGTAAGGGCACTGCAATTTACATAATTTGTATTAATTATAAAATTTAGAATGAAACAAACAAACTCAATTTTAGTACTTTTCATGCATAAAATAATTATTTTCGGTAACTACATAGATAGCATATTTATATTTTAAAAACAACACAAAAATCATTTTATTATCATTATTGGATAAAATTTATAAGCATCAATATTAGAATAGGTTAGTTAGGTTAGTAATACTAAATTATATTATTGAATGAAATATTTGCTATAACCAATAATAGAGCGTTTACAGGATTCGAATAGCCCTAAGAATAGCCAATCTCTAATAGAAGATGGCACCACATGAAGAAAACGTTTGCGTAAAATAGATAGATATTGAGATATTGAGGCATTTAAATCAAAATAACGTTGAATTTAGTATTTTTGAATTTGGCCATTTCGAATTTTTTATTTTGATTGCACCACATTAGTGTACCTATACTTTTTTTTAAATATTATTCATTTATCTACTGACGTTACGGTTTTAAAGAATTATTTATACTAATAATTTAGTCATAACTCAAAAGCTCTAAACCCGTATAATCTAACAATCAGAAAAACTTATGAATGACAAAATTTTGTGCTTAATTAATATCTGGGTAGTGATCCGAAACGTGATTAAAAGACACGTTGTTACGTAATAAAAAAATCTAGTTATATCGGCAATTAATATGTAAATTCGTTTTGACCAAAATGTCGGTGAGAGAATGTGTGATATGATCGTGGAAACCGGCGAGACATGTCATGTTAAGGCTTAGATGTCTTGTTGTTTAGCAATGTTTTCTTATTCTATTTTATACAAATCATCTTCGAATTTATTAAGGCCAGATTCGACCAAACTTAGATTTATAGATGAGTAACTATCCAAGAAACAATTTTACTCTTGGTGTTACTCCGAAATAACTTCAGTTGTCTTCTACCATACTAACCTGTACTAAAAGAACGAATGTATAATCCACCTAAAGAAAGAGGTCGTTGTATACTAGTACTTTTTTTTTTTAATTTATAATTAATGGCTTTTTGCTTTTCCGCCAGTGTCAAGTGTAATTTATGGGAGTATCTATCCCAATCTCAGGGATTGTTTTTGTTCAAGAACAAGAAGAGATTGAGGATTGTGGAGCCTCGTGGCAGGCAAAAACGCGACGCGCGAAAACCACGCGAGACGTGTGCTCGGGTCAATTCCTGCAACGTGACTCCGTATCCGTACTTATTGCAATGTGAGGTTATACAGTTTTAATTTGTTAGGTTTCTTTTTTTTTTTTTATTATGTGACAATGACATTTCGTTAGTCTTGGTCTAGCTTTACACCGTCAAAATTGGCCGTGTAAAATTTATTCATAGGTAAAGTAAGGTAAGGTATTCGTAGGCTCATTATTTATTCGTTAGTAATACGCAAAATCTGTTTACTCTTGAGTAACCGGCGACTTAGTCTAAGAATAAAATTTACTCGCGTTTGGTCGAATCGGGCCTTAGTCAGCCACGGATTTTATCACATTATCTGATTCAGTCGGTTAGGTTAGCGAGGAGCAAAACGAAGAGCCTGTCAGTTTTTCGTTGACCACAGCGCACGAGCCGAGCAAGCGAAGCGAGCATGCCACGGCAGCGGCCGGCGAGTGCCATAACTTCTTCGCTACATTTTCAAAAAAAAATTAAAATGGTCATGGTCACTGGATCCATAACCATCGCGTGGTTCGCCGCATACCACACCAGATTCAGTCAGTCAGGTTAGCGAGGAGTGAAGCTACGAGCATGAAAAAATAAGTATAAGATGTTTAGTTGTATTTTACTCAATTTTAAACGTACTGAGTTATACAATTAGAAGTCGATAGAATTACTTTGTTGGTGCCATAATAATTAATACTTCAGAAGTTTACTGCTTGATAATTTATTAAAAATTTAGATGCTTTAAAATAACAACCATACTTGGTCGCATTTACAGTAGAGATACACAGTGGTTGAAGCCAACTCAAGGCGGCTATCATGTGCCACGCAACATCCTCACGATGGGTCGAGGTTCTACCGCGCTGGTCCTTCTGGGCATGCGCAGTTCCTGGAAGGAGGATCTTCAATCTTCGCCCGCCGAGCTAGTATACGGCGAAACACTACGCCTGCCTGGACAGTTTCTTTGCCCCAAGGACGACTACTCTGCGGAAGATATCAGCCAATACTCTACAAGACTCCGTTCATACGTGGCAAACCTCGCACCTAAGCCTACGTCATGGCATGCGAATGCACCTTTCTACATACCTCGAGACCTACGCACCGCAACACATGTATTTCTACGGCAAGATCGAGTGAGAGCTTCGCTCGAGCCACCGTACGCTGGTCCATTCAGAGTAATTTCCCGAGAAGACAAATTTTACAAGATCGATTTGAATGGCAAGCCATCGACAGTTTCGGTAGACCGGCTGAAGCCTGCCTTCATGGCCCGCGACGTCGGCGCTCTACCAGCAGCGGACAACACTTCGACCGCCACCCCACCACCGAAGGTCACGCGAGCTGGTCGCGTGGTTAGATTTCCAGATCATTATCATGCTGGAGCATGATTCTCCGAGGGGGGTGATGTGGCGGACTCTTTGCTCACCGATAAAACTCTATGAGCGGTGGAGTGTTGACTTGACGACAAGCCGTCAGAAAAATAACTTTCATATTTATTCACTCGCAATTTGTTAATTCGAATGTTATTATTTTTATGTTCAATTCTGTCGTTATTATAATTGCATCATCCTAACTTAATTATCGCGTCCTTATTTCAAACATCATCTCTTCCGAGCTTCATTCACCTGCGCTCTATCTCCGCCTATCTGCCGGCAACCAACCCCACAGTGGCAAAGATAGTATTTTTTAGATGCGCGTTGTTTTCGCGCACAATTCAGATGACAACGTTTTTTTAGAGGAAAATAAAGTTGTATCAATTAGCATCCTTTTTCAATAACCATTATAACATTTTATGTAAGTATGCGTTCAGATAAAGAAACTCAACTTCATTACGGAACATGGGTTCAAAAATGAGTTTTTATTGGGCCTTCTAAACAAAAGTTCGGATCAGACGATCGATTTTCTATGGGAGGTCTACAAAAGTTCTCGTTTTTTGACCCATGTTCCTCAATAGTTGTTTAGTTTAATTATCTGAATCCACTTTTAAAATTTGTATACTTATCTATTATTTAAAAAAAATAGCAAATACTAAGAGAGAAACTCATTCCATCACTGTATTTTTCTGGGTCTGTTAACCTTTTCTTATTTATTCTTATTCTGTCTGAACCTTAACAGCGTAGCAAATGGTCTAGTTCAAGTTCGAAATAAAAGTTGAAGGTCAAGTTATAATGTTTTACAGCGAAATGTATCGTTATAAAGGATTTATGTCATAAAATTAGTGGCGATAAACTGCCTGGTTCTTTGGTAAAATAGCTGTTTCTATGTTCTTTCTCCTTGCCACCTGCGGCTAAGGGATAATCAAACGATATTTTATTTTAGTCATTAAAGTTTATATTTCCGCTAATGAAGAGTTATTTTACATTTTCTTTAATATATATTTTTTTCAATCCACTATCATCTGAGTGTTGAACTTGTTTTATTATTATTGAAAATGAGTGTTCGTTATATTTAAAGTCTTGACTATCAACATCACCACTAGTTGGACCATAGGGGACGGTTAAAGAACAGTGAAAATTTTAGTTGGATCATTGCCACTTGTCCGTTTCCGTGGTTCAATTTAGTTGGATAGAATAGTGGGACCACTGCCCCGCAACATTCGAAAAAGATATTATTGCATTCAAATATTAACATAACATATTTATTTGCGCACCAAAAATACATACAATTATTTAAAATAATTTATGACAAGGGTACAAAAGGCAACCTGAAATGTCATTGAATTGAAGATATTAGTAACCTTACCTGTCTTAAGTTTTTGAAGACAATAAACTCAAAACTCGGATGAAAAATTGCAAAATTCTTGGTTCATTAATGAAAGAAAAGATCTTTTAAGAATTAAAAATAAAGAGATAATAAGATATCGAGTTAACAAAACAGTGTAATGTATTTAGCTCGTCATATTCGTTGTTAGCATAACAAAAACTGTTTTTTTACAGTTACTCGAAAACCCATGTTTGCTATGATAACAGCTTGTACCGAGTACTTGTGTCAATTTTAACATGTACCTACTTTTATCATAAGAAATAATTACAAAGAATTGTGAATGAAACTCGTGTTCTACTCCAAACATCCGAAGAATTTATAAAATTAGGTACTAAAAGTAAGAAAACAAGTTCTAAATGCGCAAAATGAGGAGGAAACATTACGTCGTTGTTCATTATATTCTCAGACATTTCTGTTAGGTACTTTGTTACACACGTCAATGTTACGGGAATGCGTTGAAATCAAAACAGTAACGACGCATTTGCTCCTCAAATATTTTGACCACTGTTTGATTTTAGTTTCTGATGATCTTTAGTCACATTTGCTGAGAATTATTGACGGATCTACATAAGTTTATTTTCAAAACACTGTAATTTCCTTGTTAATTTCTTGTAGTTTTGGGACAGGGTTGGAATTAGGAATGGTAAGTCGGTTCTTTTTTTTGGTAATTTGTACTTCGGACTTTGAGGTAACCGAGGGATTCACACTTAGTTAGTATAAATTGCTACATCCACAGGGGTAAAATTATAGTGTGACAATTTTATTGTATTCTTCATAACTTCCTACAAAAACATGTAATTTATCGCAATAAAGAAATTGACGACGAGTGGCGACGGGCTCACCCCCCGTCACACTGGACAGAGTTTCGGTACTACTGGTGGAACGTGGATGTTCTGAGGTTTCAGAATATCTCTGACTACCCCCTCGGGGAATATAGTCGTGAGCATATGCTTATGCTTATGCTAAAGAAATTGAAAAAAGTGAATTGATTGTGATATGCAGCAAATGTTTATAAAGTGTACATTGAGTTGTAATTTCCAGAAGTCAGAAATGTTAGATCGGCTTTCATATTATGTTGTTATATGAAATGAATACACATAAGGACTTGATGCAAATTAAATTCTTCGCACATTTGTATTTCAAAGTTCAGTTTTGCTGTCTCGGGGCCCGATACATTGGTTAGAGTTTGGGTGCTTCTTGGCTATACCTTCGAAGAATATCCTTGTGAACATAAGCTCATACTGAAGTTTAATCTTAACAAATTAAAAGCCATTAATTTGTCATAATCACTTTCATTTGGTGTCCTCTTATTTATGATTTATAGGTTTAATAATACAATATCTGTTAATAAACAGTTATATCATAAAATTTTATAAATCAGCAGATTTGTGTGGTTTATTTAGGTCTTTTACTTTACATGTTTAATGTTTAAATATTAATGTCACATTTTAGTTTATGATCTTTTAATGTCCAGAGTTTTGCTTATCAAAAATGTAACGGTAAAATGGATTAGTCGAAACCGAGGTTTGAAATTTGCATTATTTAAATTTTTATTTCGAACTGGTCGAGATTAAAATAAGAGTGACCTAACCTTATAAATAGTATATAAATTGAAAAGCTAGAGAAGAGTAGATAAAGTCTATGTACGAAACCTGACATAAGAGGTTAACACTATGTAAACGCAGGGCCTGGCCATCTTGCTGGTTTTTAGAAGCTATCTTCTCGTGATTTGAAAGTAATACAAATTATTGAAAATATAGTAATGATATTCAATATCTCGGCTTTATAAGCTATTAAGTATTTTTCTATTAAATACATAATGAAATCTGTGTTCAAAGGAAAGCCTAAATATTTGAAAAAATCTGTATTATGTGCATCTTCTTTATAATAATATATTGAAGTCACTTTTACTTGCGACGCACACCGTTGTGTAGCCAATATTAAGTCACTTTTTTAAGACCAATATTTAATGAGTTAATTAGATAATTGTAAAAGTTGGTGCGAATTCTTATGATTTTCGATTATTTCGATTTTATTTCCTTGGATTAGAAGGCACCACAGTCTACGTAGACCACAGTGACATAACAAAGGACAGGCCAGTCAAAAATAGGTATACCTACTAAAATGACGTAGTTTAGAGTTTGGGATAAAATCTCTGGTATAATATGGATTAGGTCGGTTACGTTTACGTCTTTTCCATCGTCCAAATTCTTTGTACGATATACGATCATTTCCTAGTTCGTCAATTTCCCCAAATGTAATTTTTTTTTACGTCCTATAAAAAGTATCTAACTTATCACATGATTCCATCCTGAAACTAGGCCCGAAATTTTTTTTTAATTGAAAGTCAATAATATTATAATATGTACCTATAGCAAAACTGATAGTTTATTATGCATACCTTTAAGAAGCCTTTAAGTACCTAGATACTATAGGTAAACGTATAATATGTAAAAAGTAAAAATTTCCATAAAACCACCATTCCATAAAAACACAAATTTTCTAACCAATTATACACCTATCACTTTTTCAAATAAAACTGCCTAATATCAAATTTCAAATCTTTCTAAGGGCACGATTTGGTTAGCAACAGCAAAATATCAAAGTTGAACGACACTGTTATGTAACTAGGATTAGTCGACTCACTCTCAATGACGTAGGTATCTTAAATATTCTACTAGTAAAGTTAGTATTTGGAATATGTATTCACTAGAAATATTATAGAAAGTACGTCGGGACCGTAAAAGGGGGCGATCAATTATAATAATATCTGGACCGAATAGGATAAAGGCGTGAGTAAGATATAATATTATAAGTGCATGAGTTTGAAGTTTTAGCAATGTTTCTAACCACCCCAAAATGGGTTATGTAAGAGATGTTAATCAATCAATCAATTATAATACTTTATTTTACACCAAAAAACCTAATATACGGAGAGTAAACAAACAGGATATAAAGAAGATTCAAAAATAGACGGTCTTATCGTTAAAAAGCTATTTCTTCCAGACATCCTTATTATTGTTTAAAAAATCAAAAGAAAATCAAACAAATTTTAATTTACAGTACAACCATAGTTATATTATAAGTGCGAAAGTGTGTCTGTCTGTATGTTTTTTACATTTTCATTCCTAAACTGCTAAACGATTTAATTGATCATGATTTAATTGATTAATGATTTCAGTGCAATTGTGTGTACGTTACCAAATTCTTCATTAGTATTAGCAAGAGCTATACATGAAAATCACTCACTGTAGTGCAAAGATTAGGCAATCAGTAATGGTAGACGACGACGTTAATGCCCAGGATGCGCCAGACGATCCAGTTTTTGTCAGGGGATGTTGCCATAACATGCGGCATATAATAATAAAAAAGAGTAAATAATATACCCTTGTACATATGTAATTATATATACAGGATGATACTCTATACAGGATGTTACAAAAATAATAATAAACATCTAAAACTTTTAAGGGGGTTGTTAAGACCATCAAACTGAACAACATTCACTATGGGACCAATATTGAAATCGCGAAAAAAAATCAAAAAAATTAAGAGCTTTAATTAATTACTAGCAATGACTTTAGCCTTCATGGATCCACCTTCATTACTTATGTTATAATAAATCAAAGCAAATCTATTAATTTATTTCGTCAGCGTCCACTGATGTTAAATACTCATAGCTATGATTAAGTGAACCGATTGCGATGAAATTAACCTTAAATGTTAATAGGTACAAACTAAGCCCTATGCTTTTGTGAAAACCTCATCCAAATAGGTTTAGTAGTTTTTAAGGCCTCCGGTCATTGCAGCGATATTATAGAGCGATTTTATCGAGCGATATTATCGACAGCGATATCGCGACACCTTACACACTGCAGCGATGCCGTGATTCGCGTCACGCATGCGCCCCACCACTGAATGTAGTCGGAAGAGTTGCGATAATATCGCGGCAGTGTGTGGGATCGAGCGCGTCCCCATACAAAATGTACTGAGAACAATTATCGCAAAATCGCAGCGATATTATCGCTCGATAATATCGCGGCAGTGTGTAGGATCGCGCGCGTCTCCATACAAAATGTACTGGAAACAATTATCGCAAAATCGCAGCTATATTATCGCCCGATAAAATCGCTGCAATGAGCGGAGGCCTTCAAGTGATTCGTGCACAAACAAACAGACAGACAGACAAACTAACAACCATTCTAAAATGGTATCAATGCATTGGGGCCGGTTTTAGACCCCCAACAATATTGTTTTTCAAATATTTTCAGCGTACATCCACGCCATGGTTAGAATTTTACTATATTTTATGTATAGATTAAAGCTTTTAAAAATGTAATCGTCATAAAATTTGTTGATACACGAACTCATTCAATGGCTTTCATTTCATTCACAAACATGTCAATAAATAATAACAAGTTTTTTACCTTCAAAAATGTTGACTTTTTGCCAATTCCCTCATACCTAAACATAATAATTTTGGTCAAATATTGTGTTGTAACTTTATATCTCCATAAATTCCTTATCAATCGATCTTTACCAATATCTTTGGGGAAAAAAACGTAGATGTTTAAAAAAAGATATTGTTTACACCACAGTGAAGCGTTACCTTTAATTTGATTAAGTGACATTGCTCCCAAGACAGCAGGTGTATGAAAATAAAAATATAATTTATTTTGCGAATCCGTTTGGGATTTGATTATTTCAAAAATTTACAACGGAGCTCACTGTTGAACTTTTAGAACTGCAAGACGTTGATGATTTAATTTTAGCAAGGTCCAAAACCTTGTGTTCACTTTTTTGACCCCCGTGAAAATAATCAAAATTGTGACAGGTGAAGCAGATTACAACCGTCTATCTCATTAGTTCGGTAAGTCAGCACTTCATATAAACCCTGTGTTTTCTGACAGTGCGGTTTGCTATGTAGGTATATATAGATATAAAATTATGTACCTACTTATTAAATAAATAAACTAAAAAAAAAAAAGTATCGAACTCTTGAGACTTAACAAAGGTGCATAATTTCGGAGACAGAACCCTCCACCTCTTCTTCCAACCTCGCGGTTAAAACGAGCCGAAACGCGAGAGATGCGTTTCGGCTCGCATAACCGCGAGGGCTCGGCGTGGTTGGAGATCTACCTCCTAGCGGTACCCCGGGCAACGGCACCACAAGCTACCTAGTTTGTGGTGGCGGCTGAACGATCCCCACAGCGGTGTGGTAGGCTCCGCAAGGAGCCGCCTGGTTTGCGACCACCCTCCTGCCGGAGTCTGGCGCCAAGTAGCTTGCTGCGTTCCGTGAATGCCAGTGCCATTCTGGGTAAGCTCGCTACATCTTCGACCCCATCTTTGTCCGGAGGACTAGATTGAGGAGCAAGCCCATCTATAGTAAAAAAAAAAGAAAAAAGATGCTAGTTTTACTTGCTTAAAGCTTCTTTCACATGCGCACTTTCTTCACTTCATACAAGTTCTATCTCTCTCCTTCTGTATCATGAATCACTTTTCCTCTTTCTGGGGCATGGCATCCAATTTGACGGCGACTTCGTTGCTGACCACAGCTCTCCTTTATTGGTCTAAAATTCGGGGATAGAACTGATGGTAGGGCACGCACATAGCTAAGCGAAGTGATGGCAGGTGGAATAAAGCCTTACTGCTAAAGGAGAGTGGGTTATCCGGTAGGCAGGTGAGTTGATAACATCCGGAAAAGGTAAGATCTGAATGATAATGGCGCAGAATCTAGAAGGATGACGAAATGGGAAGGAGGTTTATGCCCTTCCGTGATGATGAAACTAACCTTTGTGTCATATGGAATAAGGCTGAGTTGATGTAGGTATGTATACTATAGCCAAAACATGTCTGCCTTATAATGCTCTATTTCATGTTCAAATAACAAGAACAATTAAATGATAAAATAATATAAAACTAGAATATCTAAAGGTGCTATTTGGAATAAATTTTCTAAACATGTGTCTGAACACGTGTATGGATAGAAGAGGTAAATTAATAATCGCAGAATTATTGGTTCGTCGACCTACTTCGTATTCTAGACATTTTTAAACAAAAAAGGTGACTTTTAGTTTTACTTTCGAAGACCTTTTAGCAAAGTTCAGGCCAAGAAAAGGCGAAATATATTTTTAGAGCATTTATAAAGTCAACGCAGACAAAATCGCACTATGCAACAACTAGTAAAATATAATTTACTGATTGAGGGTGGTTTGCATCAAAACGAATTTACATGTTTAAATTATGATGTCACTGTCATTACTCATTAGTATAATGGCCGCTCCACATTCACGCGTTTGTGCGCGAAAATCACGCGCGAACGCGCGAAAACGTGAATGTAGAGCCGATTCGCATATTATTCGCGGGTTCGCGCCTTGTTAACCACTTATTGTCGGTTTTTGGCCCGCGTCAAAGAGCCTGCCAACGCGCGAAAGCTGCGTAGTGATAACACTGCGAATGTGGAGCCAAGAAGAGTTCACTCGCGGTTCGCGCCGCGATTTATGCCGCGATTCGCAGTGCGAATGTGGAGCGGCCTTAAGAAACTAGCTAGGTAGTGTGAGAAACAGCGTCACTAAAAATACGTTTTAGTGCGTGCCACCCAGGAAGTACCTACATTTAGGGCCTTGCACTCAGTTGCAGAAACGCTCATTAAAGTTAATCCTCCATTAAATCAATTGCTTATTTATTTTTTCGTTTTTGAATGAAAAGTTTTGATTCGTAGGAAAAATAGTGCGATATCATCATAAAATGATGTCATGCTCGAATATCGTTCGTTTGTATTGGGGTAAAGCAAAAATCTTGTAACAAATTCCTTGGGGTGAAGAGGAATATAAACAGTGGAAATAATTGAGGGGTATACAGTGGATAGTACGAGTATGCATAAGGTCAGCAAATTTTTGCTATTACGTGTATTATGTTTTTCCAAGGTTGTAATTTTTTGTTTGTTTGTACCATAGACTTAAACTCTAGCGATAGACTTGCCCTTTCATAGAAGCAACATGTTCCACTTGAATGAGGTGTACGCACCTGATTGATGTTCCCGAGTTCACTTCGTCACTATGGCAATGACAGACCGCAATGTGTCATTTTGTGTTGTTTTGTGTGACATGTTGTTTGTTTGAACGAGCTTGTCTATCGCTAGAGTAATATGTCTATGGTTTCTACCTACTATTTATGGTAGATTTAATCTTAGCCTAAAGATAGCTCAATTTTCCTTTTTTTTACTACCATTAAGGACAAAACTAAGTTCAAACAATAAACAGATTATTGACCTCCGCATTAATTAATAATTCTCGATTAATCGAAAGACACCGTGCGAAATAAATCTCAGTAGTGATATTTTATCGGACGATCTTTTATAATGTTCAGGTGGCCATCTCCTTTTTTATTTATGTCGACGAAAATTTACGATTTTCGTTGAATATGTATTGAGAAGTCACGTTGTGTCCTGAGGATTATGTAAATTGTTTAAAGTTCTTTTGAGGCAGACAGAGTGGCGGCCATGATTTTTTGTTTCAGTCGCTAGGTTTAAAACCGATTTTACTTTCGACTTTTGAAGTCTATAGGTTCATTTATTTATAGTTTTATGCTTTACCCCGTCTCTAATTATCAAGATGGAATTTGTTAATTTCCATAATCTGCTTCTATTTAGAAAAGTATACTTTTCCATACACCCTCTATACCATCACATATGAATCACGTATCCGATCTTCACGCTGAAGTTTTTGTAAAGGCTGCCTGTACAATGTCGACAATGTACGGACAGACATTGCTGACAATGTGACTTTGCCAAGACATTAATACAATACAATACAAATACAATACAAATATCTTTATTAACAAAAATAAGAAGTCATGTACATGATACAATGGATCCCGCACGCGGCAAGCCTGTATCTCAGATACATGTAATACGCTTCGATCAAAATAAAATGAATGGATAGGCCTTAAGCGAACATTTCAAACCAGAAAAATGAGGCAAAACAAACGAAATTTTTACTTGTCACTTGTATGAAAGTGCCCTAGATTTGACAGATAATGGCGCTAGTTTGTATGTACCAAGTGCACCAGTAGTTTGCTTCAACTTACCGCGCTTTAGGCCTATCCATTCATTTTATTTTGATCGAAGGTAATACGAGTATTCTCGTAATAACTAATCATGAAATCATGAAGTTTAACTCGATGCCAAAAGATTTTGACGTCAAAGAAACAGTCCAGTCATTTTAGAGTTTCCTTGTATGGACACCCTAACAATAATTAATCTATCGCTGAAACTTTGCAGTGTGATAAAGTAAAGTATACTGATTACGGTTGACAAATAATCTAGGACCGGAAAAAATTTAACCTAGATTATTTGTCAACCGTAGTCTGTATACTTTACTTTATCACACTGCAAAGTTTCAGCGTTAGATGAATTATTGTTAGGGTCAAACCCTAAAATGATTGGACTTAAAACAGAGCTTAAAATCTGACACGTGTAAAGAATCATAAAAATAATAAAATATTTTTTTTGAACGAAGCCCAGCGGAATTTGATATGGGCATGAAATAATTCGCGTGAATAAAACGTGACACTATGATTTTATGGTTGTTTTTAAAATATTCTAAAGAATCAGTGAGTCAGTAATTTAGTTTGAGGAGAACCGTCGTCGTGGGTCCTGCGTGCTCCATGCAAACTAACAATACAGATGCTCACGCCTATGTCCCACTACTGGGGTAGGCAGAGACAATAGATCGCCACATGCTACGATTCTGACACACATCTTTCGCCTCCTCAACATTCATAAGTCTCTCCATACATGCTCGTCGGTTCCGGGTACATTTTATTTGGCCCTTCTTCAGTACGCATCCGATTTGGTCAACGTACGTGCGCCTAGGGCGATCCCTTTCAACCATTCCATTCACACTTTCCTTGTAAATTTCATACGTCAGCCTACTTTGGCTCATTCTTTCCACATGGCCAAACTACCTCAACATTCTTTTTTCAATGGTCGAAACAAAATTCAAAATTTGTCAATTAAACACACATCATCTTCATCATTACTTCCTGTCATAGAACTGAACTAGAACATTCAACTGAACAACTTTTACTATGAAGCCATATACTAAATCGCAAAAAAAAAACAGCTCTCCCATACATTTGAGTCGAGTTTTGGTACTGCAGTTTTGTAAGAAACAGGTGATTTTTTATTTCGCGATTTCCTTGTTGGCTCCATAGTGAAAGTTGTTCAGTTCGATGGTCTCAAGCACCCCCTTAAGTATTACTACCTATGGGGTTTTGTTACACCTTGTATAAATAAACCTGTCAAAGCCAAGTTTATGAAGCCATGAACAAATGAGAATAATTCCATCGTATCCAAGAGACTAATTCAATTCAATTCAATTCAATTCAATATATTTATTTCGGAAAACAAGTTCCATAAAATTTTTATTACTTTGTACATATAAATGTCATCTTACACCCTATGTTAGTAAATTACTTTAATGTAACTATTAGCAATTTGGCTAAACACTATTTAGATTTTTAATAAAATGGCGCCAACTAACAAGCTGGCTAATTTTATTAGCTGGTTGCCACAATAACCTTTATAGATATCCATCCATCATTGCTAATTAAGCCACCCATATAAATAGATTATACATCAATCAACGGAAATTTTCATTGCATTTGACATTTATAAATTTTTCGATCGTAAATTTTTAAGACTTTTCCGGAATAGCAGTTACTTTAGCACCTTGTTAGCCTTCGATGTTTCACATTCAATCCGAGAGGCACCTACCGCAGGCATACAATATGTATTAATTTATTACTATACTTGTGCCTGCAGCTCTGCTCGTCCTCTGTCGAAAACTTTGCCTTTTAATTAGGAACTTAATCTTGAAAATGAGATATTAGTCACGTTAATGCTTATGTTTATGTGCTCACTTCAAAAAATATGTTTATTTGTTGTAAGATTTCTTGTCACATTGGTTACCGATGAAAGTTGTGTTTGTATGGAGTATTTATTTCGAAGAGCGACGCTATAGCCAACTGTTGGCTTCTTTGCTATAACTTGTGGGTGTTTAAATCTGTGTCAAATCCCCTCACAAGCTTATCAAATCTGTTGAAGAACTAAGAGATTCCCATATCTATGGTGACCATCAACTGGCAGGCGAAGTGTAAGAAGCCCCCAGCTGAACTGACGACATCGTAGGTCCAACGAGCCGCAGGGAGTCCCACTCTATGGCTGCCAGTTTCTGGTTTCCACTCTAGAACTCTGACTCTCCATCGGTAGTCAGTTCTTCACCTGATATGACCAGCCCATTGCCACTTCTGCTTGCTAATTTTCTGAGCTATGTAAACCACTTTAGTTCTCCGACTCGCTCTCTTATTCCTCATGACGTGATCTCCCAGAGAAACACCGAGCAAAGCTCTTGCCATAGTTTGCTGAGCGACTTTGAATTGATAAACTAGTCGTATCGTCAGGGTCCACGTTTCCGCACCATAGGTGATCGCTGGCCAGACGAACTGATTAAGCACATTCGTTTTAAGGCATTGTGGTTGGGCCGTGGGGAAATTCTTCCTTGGGGAATAAACCCGTGAGCTAATGCTATGTTATCAAACGTACTATAATCAAACAATTAATAGTCGAAAAACAAATAAATGGTAAAGCCTTTTAACATCTCAATAACAAAGGGAAGGTCCATCAGTGACTCATACATTTGGAATAAATTAATAAGTTTTGAATCATTAAATTCTATTGTGAACATGAAACTATTAGTAAAAGATATCGATTTGTCTATTTGATTGTATATAGCTACGTAAGCAGTTTTCGTTTATAGTGCAATAATTTATATTGCCCTGTATAGTTAAGATACGCTTCTTCTTCATTTGTGTCAGCAAGTGCCACATCGTAATCACAAGTACTCATGCTGTAGGTGACATAAGTGGAACCTACGCTAGAAAACCATTATTCTACTAGAGCTACATTTTATAAATTACTTTCGGCAAGGTACGGTAAAAATAAGAGAAAGCAATCAAACAGTATCTTTCTATAAATTGGTAAAATTACCTCGGTAGGCATAGTGTGGGACGCCCTGCTGCCCGCTGGACAGACGACCTAAAAAAAGTAGCGGGGAGCGACTGGATGAGGAAGGCCGAGGACAGAGTTTTGTGGCGCGCCTTGGGAGAGGCCTATGACCAGCAGTGGACGATGATAGGCTGATGATGATGATGATGACCTCGGTAGTTCCTTTATAAACGACATCTAAATTATGATAACAATTGCCTGAAAATGTTATTCTTAGGTACACCTAATAAATATAATATAAAATATTAAAGATATACAACTTACAGCTTTTAAAGGTCTCCTTTTTCTCTATTTCCTTTAGTTACACGAGTAAAACCATATGCAAAACAATATAGTTTAATAAACTACGTAATAAACGTCGTGCCTAGTATACCAGGTCAGCAGTTCAAGCGCACTAACAATATTTCTTCAACTTTTTAACATTTTTGTATACATTTAGTATAAAACAGAATGATGTCACGGTCCAGTCTGACTCATACCTTATTTGAATACAATATTATTAAAATTTTTACAATAAAAATTGCTTATCTATACACTCAAAATACGTTATTGTCACAACTCTATTTTGTTATCCAAATTCACGTTGAAAAGAGGGCGTGGGACATAATATATTAAGTGGTTTATTTATTCTTATTATACTCTTTGTTAGGGCATTTTAATATGATCATTTCCATATCTATTCAGGTTAAGTAAGTCAATTTTGCGAATTAGTCACGGCATATCAAATTAAATTGAGTTGGACAATTTTTTAAAAGATTCTACACACATCTTTAAAGCCGGTCTTCACCTGAATACTTGATTTTGAATGCTCATAAACTGTCATTTACAATAAAATTAAGCATAAGCATATGCTCACGACTATATTCCCCGAGGGGGTAGTCAGAGATATTCTGAAACCTCAGAACATCCACGTTTCACCAGTAGTACCGAAACTCTGTCCAGTGTGACGGGGGGTTAGCCCGTCGCCACTTATAATGGACAGTGGGTACAATACACGCCTCGAAATTGAAGCATGCAGGTTTCCTCACGATGTTTTCCTTCACCGAAAAGCCAGTGGTGTAACAAATCGTACATAAATTCCGAAAAACTCATTGGTACGAGTCGACTTGGACGGGGATCGAACCATCGCCTTCTGCACAGCAGGCAAGGTTACTCGCCACTGGACCACCACGGCTCTCAATAAAATTAATAATCTTAAAAACATTACCACACTAATTATCTAATAATTGTAACATATTGCACTATCACGATTTAGTCCCAATTGAAGTTCCAGGAATTTAGTCTTGCCATTTATTATTGTTACGGATATTAATCAAAATATTGAATAGGTAAATAAATAATGTAGTTATAATGATTAAATTTCTACGTATACTAATTAATACCAAATATGTATATGCCTAGTTAACATCGTGAAGAAAATATTAAGCTGAAGAAGAAATTCTGATGCGTATATGAATCTGCATTGGGCACTGTGGTGGACTGACGCCCATACATCCTGAGGAGCCTAATGCCCTGTGGAACTTATATAATGATGATGATGATATGGCTATCTGCCCTGTCTGTGGTGACCATCTGAAATTAGCACTAATCCAAACAGGTGTCGTAAGAGGCCACTAATTTATTTTTCACCTCACAAGCTCGGAAAGATTCTGTTTATCATTCGAAATCTGAGTGCAAAAGTGCATTTTATCCGCTAGCGTGGAAAGAGTTTTTGAAATTCGAATCTGTCTATTCAATATTTTTCTATACCGCCAATCCACTGAAAATGCTTAATAACTGTTTCATGTTACTGGCCAGCACGAAAAAAAACTTTTTAAAATGTTCTTTTTGCATTTCACTTTTTTTCCTCGCTGTTGTGAGGTAAAGTACTAAAGTTATTGTGAGTCTCGTACCTTTGAAACCTTCGCTGAGCTCAGGATTCAATACAAGTACTCGCGCCAAAAAGCAACTTTGCAGCCTAGCATAACAAATATCTATGGTCATCGTCGCCATTTCTGATGTACCGTGTAGCTACGGGTTAGAGGCACTGCATCTAACCCCGCCTACGTTCCTAGCGTTTTCCAATTTGATTATCATTACGCATTGTTTATTATTCGAATATTAAGGGCCTGTTTCACCACTTGTGAGTAAGTTCTTGTAAGCTTATCCCACAGATATTTTGACAATCTTCGGATTCGACTTATTTGTCGGATAAGCTAACAAGAATAACTTACTCGCAAGTGGTGAAACAGGCCCTTAGTCAGTCAAAATGATACTATTAGATTCCTGTTTTTTTAATCAAAGTTGTAATTGTCATATCAACTCATATCGTATCTTGAAATTAGTTCTGCTGAAATAATACTTGTTATTACCTAATCAACGTTTATACTAACCCTTATTTACCATTTATACTAACAATATCTTGAACAACTTGAAACTAAGTTCTTTTCGAGAATTTCCTAGTCTAAGAACTGCCTAAAACGATAATGGATGCTGTCACACAGTTAATCAAGTCCTAATCGAAGTACTAGAATCTAATCTAGATATATAAAATATTACCTACTTATTAACAGTTAAATAGACACAACGATATAGAGTACACATGCATGTGAATGTTGAAAACATCCATGACACAGGTACAAAATATTAGTATTTATCACAATACATGATAAGGTGAAGGAAAATATAGCAAAGAAACGTTCGTAAGCTGAAGAAATTCTATCTGAATGGTACGTCTATCAAACCGCAATGGTTACGCGTGGTGGACTATCTCCCATACGTATTCTCACCATGAAGGTATAGTAGCTGCAACAATGCATACAAAGGAGGCTGTCGTTGATAACGTCACATGTTTATGAACTCATATGCTACAGACGTTATTGTTTTTTATGTAATTATAAAGATAAAATTAATTAAATAAGATTTAATGTACAGCTCAAGGTTGGTTAAAGTGATGTCCTCTGATTTCGCATAGAATGACGATAAATCAAAATGCGCTTCGTCAAATAACATTAATTATTATCTAACTAGGTGTCAGGGTTGTCGAAGTATACTATTAAAACTTAGAACAATTAAGAAAAGTAACATTCTAGAGATTCCGTCTTTTTCTTATCTCTAACTGACTCGGGACGCCATCTTTTCTTTAATATTGCTCTATTTTATTTATTTTATTTTATTTTATTTGAATTGCTTTTATTACTTACTAGTGTTTACCCGCGACTTCGTCCGCACAAATTATAATTACCAGATTCCAATCAAACAAAAAAAGTTTCATCAAAATCGGTTCAGTAGTTTTTGTGTGATGCGCGAACAAACAAACAAACAAACAAACAAACAAACACACAAACAAACAGACAGACAAAATCTAAAAAAGATTGATTTCGAGTCAGGGATACCTAAAAACCATATCGTAATATTTTTTTTGTGAATATCTTCAATGTACAGACACACTTCAGTTACAGTTTTATAATAGTTTAGATACATAATACGTGAGTTCATATGAACGTATTGTAGGTAGTATTTGAAAGGTGCCTTTTTGCAATTTTATTTCACACAGTAGGGTGAATCTTCAGGGTTTTTGAACGCGATAATTTATCTGGCCGAACATTTTCATCTTGTTTATATAAGAAAACTCATAACATTTTAAGGTGCTGTTATAAAGCTCCAGGACGTTTTTAGTTATTCAGTTTAAGCAGTAGAACAACACATTTTTGGCATCACAACTTTTTGTGATGATTACTCTACCGACAACAGTAAATGCTTATTTACAAACGTAGTCAACAAGCAGGATATTTTTATCAGTATTAACGCTAAACAAAGATGTTTGCGCGTACTCTCTTGTCCTTTCTGACCGAAAATGAAACGAAAGCCACCAGCTCAGAGATGTGATCTGATGCAGTGTTAGTGTGGCGTGACCATGTGGCGACACGATATGGGTGCATTAAATAAGTTAATTATGCCTGTTAAGATTAGTCGCCTCTTAAGGCACTCATTGATTAGGTGCAGTTAAATATAGTAGTGCATCTTTTTGCAGTGCTGGATAATTTGTAGATATTTTAGACAAAGGCCTAATAAGATTTTTTGTACATGAAAACACATGACACTGCTTTTGATAACCCTACCACCCAATCATTACAGGAAACGTCAAAACTAATAGATAATAAGACATTTACAAAAACTTGTAAAACATAACTTACTGATTGATTGAATGAGATAAATAGAGTCGCCGCTTTTTTGTCTCAAGCAAAAAGTTAAATAAAGATTTTCGCGCATTTTTGGCGGGTCAAGAGGTAAATAAATACACATGTCGGAAGCGTCGAGGCGGTTTTTTTTTTAAGTTTTGAACAATCATTAATTAGATGGGACTTTATTGGCTCGTTATCGGTTTGGATCTCTGATAAGTCAAGTGACAGATTTATTATACGAACAAGGTAGTGTTTTGTTATATCTTCCTGATCTTAATGCATTTTTGCCTTAAACTACAATGATAGAATGACGCAGTTAGTTTTTTACTGATAAAGTTTCGAGTCAAAGTCAAAGTCAAAAGTCAAAGTCAAAAATTTTTATTCAAAATAATATCACATAGATAACTTTTTGACGTCATTTTTGATTCTACCACCGCTTCGGAAGGTGTTCCGTTGTAGAGAAGATGCGGCCAGAGAGTTTTGATTATGTCTTCGAAGGATAAAAGATTTTTGGGCAGTGCTTTAGTGGGCAAAGGGCTAGCCAACTATCACCATTTGACACGTAATACCACCACAAAACCATAAAAAGACTAAAGGTGAATATTGCTAAAATTATAACTTTAGTAAGTACGAATACGGTTACCCTTCAAAACGAGTATATAAAAATAAAAAATAAAAAAAATAAAAATCATTTATTATATAAGGTTGTAGGGAGAAGGCCTAGAGGTTTTTTGTTATATAAAAGGGGAATCTGTGATACCTATCCGTATCGACGGAACCATATTTTATGTACCTACACACGGCGACACATCAACCTATACAAAACCAAAAGTTATCGTCATAGTATAACCTACTCACGACCAACTTGTGTTGGTTTTGCTTTTGTATAGCTTGTTGTGTCACCTTGTGTACTGGGCACATGGTGCTCATCCATTAGGGTAAGCTCAAATTGTATGTAAATCGTATATCGTAGGTATATCTCATACGTTCTATATGTCGGCCCAAACAAACAATTTTGTGCAACTGACATCCTGAAAAAGATTATTGCTATAATCACACACTGAAGCTAGAGCTAAGCTAGCTAGCTAAGCTAAGCTATTTAGAGCTATTGTAATAAGGTTTTTATACTCTTTAGGTATACCTGTATAGGTACATTGTTCTGACAGGTTTGCTCCAATAGTAAAAGTTGTTCAGTTTGATGGGTCGAGTTTCTGGTGTAAAGGTTAATAATACTTTGATTTGGGTATCAACAATTTATCAATTTGTCTTAATTACGTATCGAAAACGTATAAAAAAAATTATGTACTGTGTGTTCAGAACAGGCTATATTCATGGTAGTTGTAACAAAGTATAACTTTGTTACAACTACCATGAATATAGCCTGGTAAAGGTTAATAATACTTTGATTTGGGTATCAACAATTTATCAATTTGTCTTAATTACGTATCGAAAATGTATAAAAAAAATTATGTACTGTGTGTTCAGAACAGGCTATATTCATGGTAGTTGTAACAAAGTTATAGACCACCCCAAAAGGGCATAAATTCATGACTTTATGAATGTTAAAGATCAAAACTGTTAAACACTTTGTACGCCGATAAAAGCCTTCAATTTAAAATATTGAGTCATTCCGAGTCAAAAATAGTGTAAAAACAAATAATTTAATGAGTTTGTTTCTTACATTAAAGTTCAAAGGCGTCCGCCGCGGAATTGATCTCTTGTTCCGTTTTGTAATCGATGTGTCGCATAATTCATGAACCGATCCGATATAGGTTTGAGAAGCTACTAGAATTGACAGGTTTATTAAGTATACATATATTTTTAATTCGCTTGTGTTAATAAAAAATAAATATCACTAGCGTAATAATAATAATGACTTTGTTTTTATAATGTGTGTCATAGTGGAAAAGCCTATTGGTATACTCTACTGTATGTGTTATCCTTACTCCATATAACTCTTTCATTTATTATATCGATAGCTACCATCTCATTAAACTGTCAGCATATTTACCCTATACAAGGACAACAAAACACCCTAATAATTTATTTTATTTATGTTTAAGGGAGGGACAGAATAGCAGTGGCAGACGGCAACCCCGACTGTTAAACTGAGTCCTTAACCTTTTTGTCTCCATGTTATTTTTAAAACCGTGCTATATTTATTGTGTACCTGTGTAACTGTAATAAGAGACAAATAAATACTTTTTAATTTAATTTAATTTTAATTTAATTTATAATAAGGATGTTTAGACCATAAACTGGACTGGATGGACTAACTGTCTGAAATAAAGAATTATTATTTATTTATTATTTATTATAAAACTGAACAACTTTCATTATGGAGACAAACCTAGAAAAATATAAAAACATCAGTTGTCCCATACATTTGAGTCGAGTACCTACATACACTGCAGTTTTTTTTCTCGACGTCGGCTCCATAGTGAAAGTTGTTCAGTCTGATGGTCTAAACCACCACTTGAATAATATTATAGTGTTTTGTTCCACCCATCCACCATGTATACAGACATTGTCCTTCTTAATATGCTGACACTTTTTAAGGGGATGATCAGACCATCAAATTGAAAACCTTTCTCTATTGGAACAACATCGAAATCGCGAAAAAAAAACCAGCTATCCATACATTTGGCTCGAATAGGTATGCAGTTTTGTATGGGACAGCAGATTTTTTTTTGTGATTTCAATTTTGGAGCCATAGAGAAAGTTGTTCAGTGTAGCGGTCTGATCATCGATATCATACGATGGTGCAATTAATGCATTCGTAAAATTTTCCCCTCCCAAAACAAAACACAAGCTTTATCCTCATTCATCAACCTTCTCGACTCTTCCTCTTAACTTTTTGTCATCAACAATGACCAGATCTGTCAAATTCCTACTACTCGAAAGGCTACCAATACTCAACAAGTGTGTGAAAGGTCAGGGCAGCTCAAACTACATGGTAATTAAAGGTTATTTTTGGCGATAACCATCAGTAAAACAGTAACCTACGTGCGTGAAATAAAAACTTGACTTCCATAGACCTTGGGTGAGCCTTGGCGTGCAAAAAGCCGTCGAGACTAGCGTCTGATCGCGGTTCTGTTTGCGTTGACAATTTTTCGATGCGCATCTGTAAAACTCTTAATTTTTAATCTATGTATTACCTACCTAACAATGCTATTTTGTTTTTAGGTTCTCGATAGAAAAAACCACACCGTTTCCCTGAGTGCTAATGTCATACAAGACGACTACGTTTTTTGTGGGCGAAAAGTTAGCCACGTATTGACTTTAGACATGACTCATGTTTCATCCTGAAACGTAAAAGGCTGAAAAACATACAAACAAAAACTTCAGACCATAATCCCTATCGGGGTGGTCAAAAGCTTTGCTGTAACTGCCAACTGTTCTGAAGTACCTATACAAGGTGTTACAAAAATACAAATAAACCTTAAAGGGGGTGGTTTAGACCATCAAACTGAACAACTTTCACTATGGGACCAATATCGAAATCGCGAAAAATAGTTATTTGTTATGCTAGGCTGCAAAGTTGTTTTTTGCCGCGAGTACTTATATTGAAACCTGAGCAAGCGAAGGATTCTAGGATTGAACCACGAGCGAAGCGAGTGGTTCAAATATAGAATCCGGAGCGTAGCGAAGGTTTCAAAGGTACGAGACGCGGAATAATTTTGCAGCCGAGCGAAACACACAACTTTTCACCTCATAACAGCGAGGAAAATGTTAGGTGCAAGCACTGAGTTTAGATGTATAGAGCGAACATCGCGCTTTATGACGTTGTCCCATTCTATTGCGGCTATATATTACTCTTGCATTTAGTCACTGTCTCACTGCGGTCACGTGTAGCAGTTTGATTGAAAACCAATTGATCAGCATAAAAAATGTCCTGGTGTGTAGTGTGTACTGAGACACTGCTGAATAACTTCTCATAGGTAAACAAGATGAATTAATTATTAAAATGCATTTTAAATACGTATTATTTTAAATGATGTTTTTATCCCACACTGGAAAAATAATTATATGCAAATGCAAATAAGGACAAATCTATACGTGAAAAAGAGAAGACAAGAGATATTGCTACTCAAAGGGATTATATTTAGTTATAATCTCTTTGTTGACACTCAAATAAATTATAGTGAAGGACAAACTTATACGCGAAAAAGAGAAGACAATAATATGCACGAATATATGCATAGTTCGTTATGTTAGCAACATAATCTTTTTGTCTTTCTCGCACGTATGGTTTTACTATCTTTTTATCTGGACTCGAATGGATTCGAATTTTAAAAACTCTTTGCACGCTAGCGGATAAAATGCACTTTTGCACTCAGATTTCGAATGATAAACAGAATCTTTCCGAGCTTGTGAGGTGAAAAAAAAATTATGTTCCATACTCTACAAATCGACTAGAGCTAAAATATGTATGGGAATATCAATTTTTTTTTTCGCAGTTTCGATTTTGGTCCCATAGAGAAAGTTGTTCAGTTTGACGGTCTGAACAACCCCCTTATGAGTTTTAAAAATTTATTGTTACTTATGAAACACCCTGTATATGCAGTTTGTGTATAGCAAATCTCACTTTTAGTATTTTGAAGGAATCTGAAAGAACATTACTTATAATAGAGTAGCATGTTAATGGTGGTTGGTTTCTGTGGCAGAGTTTATGCCCGCACCCAAGTACAGTTAACCAACTTCAAATGTTGACGACTGCACCACCGTAGAACTTTGTCACTGCAAAATATTTGTATTTTTGTTTAACAGAAGCCAAACGAAGATGTAGAAGAAAATGATGTGAATATACTTAGTTGATAAGGTTCTAAGGTGGCTTACATTTCGATTTGGTCAACGAATGTTTTTAAAATGTAAACTCAACTTTTTTTTATCCTGTTATCATGACTGAATTTCATTGAGTGCATTCCTATTAATTTAAGATTCAAATGCTTTATCGGGTTCTGGCATAGATTTGTGACACAGATGTAGGAAAATATCATAGTTAAAGTTAAATACTTAATGAAATAACAAACACACACACAATTATCGATGTTTATTTTGTATAGGTTAAAGTATCGATGCCTTATGGAAACTTTTTTCTTCCACAGAAATTATTACTTTAGATCAGCGCGAGTGGTTTTTTTTTTAGTTTTTGCGTTCTGTACCTAATTATAGATGTTTGATTGATATACAATTAATAGTGCAACACAATGATACGTTTTAAGTATACCTTTTTATTATAATAAATCATTGGAAATAACAAGTTTATTTTTATAAGGATACCGACATTTTAGTGTTAAGCGATAATAAGGATTTTATAATGTATATGGAGAAAAACAACATTTATATCGGTAATACTACACCAACCTCTACTCTAGTGCTGCCCTCTATAAATTTTTTCGCGATTTCAATGTTGAGTCCATAGTGCGAGTTGTTCAGTTTGATGGTCTGAACTGAAGCACCCCCTAAAATATGTAACGCTTGTAAATTTGCACCCTATATTATTTTTTAAGGGTGGATAAATGCACGCTTGGCTTACCAAAAACAAAATTATTTAAATTACTGCGCCAGAAGACCGTAAGTAGTGTGTTTGTTAGTGATTCATTACTTTTCCTTACGAAAAATATGATTCACTATTTCGATCATATCATTTCATATGCAGTCATATTTTCTGTCAAATTATCCCAGCATCGATCGCCAATGCTCATTATTCTTTTCCATCCACCTAAGAAGTCCAAGAAACAGAACTCTTAACTCCTAAGGCATAAGCTTGAAATTCCTTAAAATTCTCAGCACTTTCTAGAGTCACACACGGCGCGGCGCGTCGCCTTGAATATGCGCAATTTATTGGGTGATGCTACCGCTATCTGAATATTGCCCCGATATATTATAAGAGTTAAGTGTACTTTTTGCAACCATCAGCAGCAAGGCTGATTTAGTGTTTATGGGGTGTAGAGCATCTCTGTGATGGGGATGGACTAGGTCTGCCTGCATAACGTCAGTCGGTTTAGAAGTTACAGACATTTGAAGGTCAGTAAAAAATTTACGATCAGCTGCAATGGTGAGTATGCACTGTAGCTATGTGAACAGTACAAAAACTGACATGGTTCATCAGTCGGTTCAGTTAGGAGTTACAACTGTTCAAAGGTCCGACAGTTCATGTCAGTTTTTGTACTGTTCACATAGCTACAGTGCATACTACAATAATATCGTATGAGCCTTGCAGCTGATCGTAAATTGTTTACTGACCTTTAAACGTTTGTACCTCCTAAACCGACTGACGTTATGCAGGCAAACCTGGTCCATCCCCATCACAGAGATGCTCTACACCCCATAAACACTGAATCAGCCTTGCTGCTGATGGTTCCATAAAGTACACTTATCTCTTATACTAAATACTTCCAGGGTGTTAAGGTAAACAGTTGTATTACTTTAAGGGGTGATTGTGCTGTGTTGAAACTTGTAGGACTTGCAGTAATGCAGTGCTCATGCTCATGAGACTGTGATTTTGATTGCAAAATCACAACTAAACAGACATAATAAAACCACTGAACGTAAGTTTTACTCAATTTCCTAGCCCTTTCTGGTTTCGTAGGTAATTCAATTGCAAAGCCTTCAATATGATAGCATAGAACCTTGCTACAAACCCTTGCTACAAGTTGATTGTTGCAATGTTTCCAGCCGCTGAAAGGGATAACATTTGAAAGCCTTCTTAAGTTTTCCCTGTACCTACTATTTAGGCGAAGTTCTATATCACCCGATTTTGATAGCTCACAATAAAACGAAAAGAGATTAAAGGAAGACCGTTGAATTGTAAAAATAATTGTTATAAATTAGTTCCAGTATAGAATTAATTACTGATATCCAAACACGTGTTTGACAGAGGGCAAACGACTTTTATACTTAGCGACAGCCTCTGATTTTTTTACCCATAACCCAAGTGTTTTACTGGTTTTAAAACAACAAAATTAGAGCAAAATCTAATTTGCGGACCAAATAAATAAACCAACTTTACCTGTCCTTTTTGCACATCTGGATTCGAACCAACTATTATAATTCACCACAAAGTTCTTTTAATTTAAATTTGCATAATGTCTTTCATTAATATTCTAAATTAAATGTCTCAAATTGAAATAGTGGTGTCATTATGCGAGCCAGACTATATGGCGACGATATGAATTCTGTTTTATTACATACAAATGTTAATTTATGGTTTCATTTTGTTCCTAAAAAGCCAACTGTCTCTCTAAATTAATATATTCATAGTCAATAATAAATATAATTTCTACTAATGAGACGGTTGCTAGGGCAAGACGTTTTGAATAATTAATTTTGCACGTTTACGGGACGTTTCCATCGGCATCTTATAGGACCAGTTAGCCCATAAAATAATTCCGACAGTGATATTAGTTTTGGCTTCAGATTTATAGCCATTTCCTTTGTAAAAAATAGTGGTTTATGGCTTTAAAATACCGTGTGACATGGAAATATAGCTTCGAGTTAAGAACTAATGGGAATGGTTCATATGGGAACATTGTAGAATTTACACGTTACAGAAGATTGGAAAAATTGGACCCAGTTTTTTTGTTACTTACTAAAATTACAAAAAATCCACGTCTCCAAAAGTTTGAATTCAAAACTAAAAATTACTAGAAAATTGGACAAGTCAGCAGCCAAAGAGCATTAGCAAAATGCATCCATGGTGCATAGTATAATCGACTTAAAAAAACGAAGAGGTGTGATCACCGATATTTTCGAATACTTTTGACTATTTTTTGGTCGTTACGGAACCAACGGTAAGAATTTAATTTAAATCTTACATTAAGTTGTGAAAAAATGTATGAAATGATCTATTTAATTAAAATTTTGAGTTATTTTGATTTTTAATTTGATGTATGAAGTCGATGCTAAGTACCTATACCTAACATTGAACGATGAATGCGTCGATATGATATATAGTAGCGAATTATAAATATTACAAATTAATAAGTGCATTATGGAACTTTCTGGTCTCAAAAAAACGTTCATTAGATTAATCTGCAATTAGGTATTATGAATATAAACAGTTTTGGAGGAAATTATTATATTTGACATGCGGATACCGAATTCATTCCGATTCACATGGAGCCTTCCGATTTTCAATTTGGATACTAAAAATAAGGTATTTTTAGGAATAAAGTAAAGTTTTTAAAAAGCCAAATTTATTCAAACCCATAATATCAAAAAATCTAGTGATTGAACGAGTTTTGATCGTTTGTTTTATCTGCAGACATTATGTAAATCGATCCTTTTTCGATTATTTTACAACAAAAAAAAATGTTTTCAAATGTTAAGTAAAGAATGAATCATGTGAGATTTAATGATCGCAATTCGAATTAAATTAATATGTTGTGGGGTTACATAGCTGACCCGTGATTTGTAATGCGGCGTTATTTTTAGTGATGCTACTGTGACATCATGGCCGGTGATCATCTGCTTGCTGGTCCACTTTATATCCTTGGATAATGTATGCAGCCGCGCCCGAGGTTGTTCGCTTTTGTAAACTCTTGAGTCCCCTTGGATGTACACGGCAGGCCTGTCGCACTCCGCAGTTTTTCTATACAATAATGTTGAATGAAAAATGTCATTATGGCGTATCATTCCTGGACCACGACTCTCCATACTAATCGATGCGAACGAGCGCGTGGCTCCGGTCAGAATTTAGCTGTTTTCTTTGAAAAATTAGATGATTTTTTATTAATTTCGAAAAAGTAAGAAAACCACATCATTCTAAATTGTGCTGTGAACAATATTGTAAATATTTTTTTTCTTGCAGGTTTACTCCCATATTAAAAGTTGTTCAGTTTCATGGATAGAGTATGTGGTTTAATGGTTAATGATACTTTTCCTTACATCCTGTATAATAAATGTCGGTACTACCGCGGGTCATGCGCTATTAACTGAAGACCCGATAGCACAGTCTGTAGTGAACCTGCCTGCTGTGCCGAAAGGGATAAATATTTGTATGATGAATATGAATATTTGTATCCGAGTCATGGATATTTGTATCTATATAAATGTATTCTATATCGTTGTCTAGTCATCATAATAAAAGTTCAGGCTAGTTTCTGGTACTTTAAATGTGTCTAGATAATTTGTGTGACAATGTCCAAGATACTTATATATTTATTTATTAACTATTATGTGATAGTCACTACTTGGGCCTGCTTACTGAAACTTGCCAATATGGTATATTGAAATACCAACCTCATTAAGAACTGAAGAAAGTCGTTGAAAATTTAGTAGATTGCATCGGCTCAACTCTGTTCAGTAATTAAATAATATTAAGTATTGTTTTATGTTTCCAAATGTTTAGTGAGACAAATAGTACAATAATTTTAGGGTTTGACCCTAACAAAATTCATCTATCGCTGAAACTTTGCAGTGTGATAAAGTAAAGTATACAGATTACGGTTGATATTTCCTCCTCGATTATTTGTCAACCGTAATCTGTATACTTTACTTTATCACACTGCAAAGTTTCAGCGATGATGATTTATTGTTAGGGTGTCCATACAAGGAAACTCTAAAATGATTGGACTAAAACCGTGGAAACGGTTTTGTGGAACTTTCTTATGTAGGTACCTATGCATACTTTATAAATAAAGTGCCTCCGTGGTATAATGGTTAAGAGCATGGTCTCTTGACACGGAGGTCGTGGGTTTCATCCCCATGGGGGGCACCTAGAGAAATGTTACTTTGTGAGTTTTTCCCCAGTTGGCTAGGACATTGCAGGCTGAATGACCTGATTGTCTGAAAAAAAGGACGATTCCGTGCTTTGGATGGCACGTAAAGCCGTTGGTCCCGGCTACTGTCTCTGGAAAGTCACACGTTCAAATCAGCAATTGAAAATGTAAAATAAATAAGTCCAAAAATTGTTCATCATTCGATAATGATTTTGAACATGTGTCTTTAAAAAATCGTGTTCCAGTCTTTATTTTGGCGGCCAGTATATCTATACCTAGCGATTCGAGGTAGGTACTTACATAAAAGTGTATACATCTTTTTGTTGCTGACTGTACCTAAGTAATTAATTCTGTACCTACTTACTTACTCGCCGATTATTTTAAAATGTACCTAATTACTAACTTTTTTCGACAAGCCACACAGGTAATACAATATGATCCCGTTTTGGTAAAGAAAGAAAAAAACTTACAAGTTTGTAGAAAATAGCACTAACTGATTTGAATTTCGAGAGTATATACTTAACGAAAATGGAATAAGTACAGACAATTAATAATTTTACTCAGAAAATAAACTTTTATCCAGCCATGCAGTCTCACGTTGTTTGCAATACAAATTATTACTATATAAGTACATCCATTTAATTTCTACACACTTTTTCCTGTTTTAAAATACCTACTTACATTCATCAATTATCTTTTGTCCATACTTAAGGTTATATTTCGCTGATCACGCGAGATTGTAATTACAACGGGTTTTAATTTTTTGTAAAAGCTTTCAGCGCCATCTTGTGTCATTTCCCGGAACCAAAGCCCAAAGGAACATAAAGTGAAAACCTTGGTAGGTTCTGAGTATAACTAGTTTGATCTACGTTTTGCTTTTGATGATAATAATATTTGTATAGCTTGAATAGATGGCAGTACTGGCAAATAGTAAAGTCATAAAATAAGGCATACTTATTTGAGTAAAATTCAATGTTTATCGTCGTATTTTTTGAGAAGTTAATGATACGAGTATACTTAGTATTTGCACAAAAAGAAACTTCTTCTTCTTATTCTTAGATAGTCTACTTCTGTTTATGTCTGTGGTCTACCCAGTCTACCAATTTCTGGCTGGACTTTACATACCTACTTACACAGGGCGAAATTAATATCATTACCTAGCAACCTTTTAAACTAAGAGTTTTATTATTATATTTTAATACTATGTAGTTTAGGTATACCATCAATCCTGAACCCATCAAACTGAACAACATTTTCCACTTAGTTTAATTAAAAGGATACTAATGATATCAATTTCACCCAGTATTTGTAAATGCATCAGTCTGCTGTTGTATTTGCGTTTAATAATGTTTACGCAATTAGTTAAAAAATTAAAACAAAACTAGTATCAAAACATTTAAAATTTACTTTTATCAAAGCTTAAAAACATGCACGAGTTCATAAATAAAAAATAAAAAACTATAATACTATTCACTAAATTAAAAAATAAATTATCTATCAAAACATTTCGCTCAAAGGCATTCGATAAAAACTGGGTAACAATCTTTCAAAGATTCATCTACGAAAGCCGAAGCAATTGGTTTATCATTATTTCTAATTACAATACTAGTATTATTATTGAGTACCACTGTACTAAATATATCTAAAACTACACTGTTATAAGACCGAGTATAAGTACGATTCAACTGTTTCGCGTGGCCGCTTATGAAGCCCAGATCCCGGCAAATATTTTCGAGAGCTGCTCTGGTGTGATTTTGGCTTGAGTAACATTTTGAATGCCATATTCCGTACTGGCGAATCATCACTTGACCGGTGCCGTATCTGGAAGATAATAATTATTTATTATTAAGCATAATCGTAAGCATATTCACGACTATATTCCCCGAGGGGGTATTCAGAGATATTCTGAAACCTCAGAACATCCACGTTTCACCAGTAGTACCGAAACTCTGACCAGTGTGCCGGGGGGTGAGCCCGTCGCCACTTATAATGGACAGTGGCACAGAATAATAACTAGTAACTAGCGTTAACAGTGGGTAAAATACATATCACGGCCGCGTGCGATCGCGTTCCGTCTATCTTATATGCTCTAGCAAATGACGTTCCTGAGTGACAGAAAAGGATGGAGCGACGGAAAAATGCGATGCTGTGCTATTAAATGAGGTTCAACCCTACGGGTTACGAAAACAATATTGTAAATCCTATAGGTAGGTTAACCCTTATATTCCTATCATAATTTGTAAGACGTATTATTTAGAAATGCACTTACGTAGATCCCGCTGGAGCACTGAGACCGATGCAGGTTTGCTCGTCCTCTCCATTTGGACAGTCGCGAACACCATCGCACACCATGTCCGGAGCCACGCAGTGGTCGATGTCACCAGAACTTTTGTTGCACCTTGTACAGATAAGAGAAAATTGTTGGAAATGTTATTGTGAGTATACGGTGACTTTTTTTTTTTTAACCTATTACGTCCCACTCCTGGGCAAAGGTCTTCCCTGGACTGAACTCACGGTGATTGGTTTAAAACTATAGATTTATATAATTGTGCCGCGATTTAAAATTTAGTGAGCACGGTACTTAGAAGAACTGAGAACTGCAAACCTGGAGATTGGACTGAAGATGAACCGTAAAAAAACATAAGTCATGCATGACCCAGCACAAAACGTAGGGTTGAGATAGATATTGGGCATACATTATGTCTATGAGTCTATTTATCTGGGCCAGATATATTCTCCTTTGAGAACAGGCCGGATAAGGAAGTCACCCGTCGAGTTCACAACACTTAGAAGAGCTATGGTCTATGAAAGAGTTGATCAAGGGAAACCTCCCTCTGTCACTCAAATGCCCAAGCAACACGTTAGTAGCTGTAGCCAGTTAAAGAATAACTTTTATTCTGCTACTGTACAGCTACTATGTAAACTCATCGACGTGTATGACATATGCAGAATGTAAGGATATACAGTCAATCTCAAGATTTCGCATTTGCAAAGTCTCAGACATCTAAATTTCAGGTTTGCCAAGAACCGTGTCAAAAGGATAGACCGTGTCAGAAATACTATACTACTGCTCCAAGACTAAGTAGCTATCATAGCTGATGCGCCATGAAGACCGCGAAACTGAAGTGGGACTGGGCTGGACATGTTTGTTGTATGCAAACAGAGAGTGAGTGATGGGCAAAGATCGGAACCTAATGGAAGCCCGATGAGAGAAGCTAGGGGCATGCAGACCTTGAAAAAGATGGCGCGATGATCAGGATGAACAAAGCAGAAGTGTAAATAACGCATAGGATAGAAGAAGAAAAGGCAAAAATGGTGGGGGAAAGGCGTGTACGTACTTGTACGTAGATTCGAACTTTTTCTAACTCTGTAGCTGTAGTAGTAAGAAATGTTGCTTCGCCATTTACAAATATAATAAAATTTATGCCCATTTAACGGTCTTCATAAAAATGTCGTCTCAAATAATTTACCTTCCTAAGTTCATAAACCGAAGAAATTGTGTCATTTTTTGAAGTTGGAATTTTTTATGATGACCACTAAAACTCTGTTTATTTCTTCTCAGCGTTGATGGTTTATTATATAGGTTAGGTGTTCTACATAATTTAAATTACATCTTATCGTAAAAGTTAAAAATTAACATGCAGTTTTTCACAGTGAAATACTCAGCAAGTGGCCATTATGTATGTTATGTTGGACCCTGTATACTGTTATGGAAAAATCCCTATCGGGGTGATGTGAAGGTTTGCTACAACTACCAAAAATGTTCTGCAGCATGCAGCTTTAGCATTTTCTTTGTTTCAGGTTCGAATCACGTGTCAAGTGATGATTGGGAGCTAAACTTTTCCCACAGTAACAGTGCATAAGAAACCTTATCCTTTAGTCGCCTCATACGACACCTACAGGTTAAAATGGATTAGTCCATTCCAAGCTGAATACCTAAACACTAAAAAAAACACTGATGACTACTCTCTTGCCTTACACTAAAATAACGTCATCATTTCCTCCCCTCCGGACGGAAAGCGTCAATTGTCGTCCCGCTGCGCTAAATGAAGCTGCCGCTTTCCACCTCCGTAGAGGACAAAAATAGTATACTAACCTTGGGCAGTAAATAAGAAAGCCTCAGATCACATGTTTGTTGACCTCGGCTTCGCCTGAGACCTTTCTTATACTTTCCTGCCCTCGGTGTGTAATCTACTATTTCCCGTATTAACTCATAACATAACTTATGAGTTTGACGCCAATGTCTGTCTGTGACATCGTAGCTCCTAAACGGGAGCGCTTTCGATAATTTTTTTTAAATTTTTTCGAGAGTTTTTTGGGTTGGTTTTGTTGTTTATCAATGTATTCGTGTACCTAATCGTACCTAAGGTGTAAAAATATTTAAAATACAATTTCCTTTCTATCTCATTATTAAAATCGAGAGAAGACATTGAACGAAATTGGCTTTATTTTATAAGACAATCACGTTGCATTGCACAGTGGCTGGTCTGATCAACGTCCTAGATAAGATGAGGCATGAAAGGGTGTCGTAGGTACCTATTGTTTTTAGATTAAAACATAATTTGAGCATTCTTCAAGAAAATAAGTTAAATAGCCTATTATGATCCCACTCCCTTAAAAAAAGATCATAACTTCTAAACTACAAAAAATCGCGGAACATACATTATATTTTCGAATACACCGCAATACTTCATTCCAAATAAGGACGACGAGATTTGCCGATTCCTGCCAATGGCCAAATAATTTATACGATCTGACATATTATTATCTTGGACGTTACAAAAGCTAAGAAAAAGTGAGAGTAAGTGTTTAAAATCTCCGTTTCTGAAATTTAAAATGACCTTAAATTTTCGTCGCTATCTGGAATGGAGTATAAGTGAGAGGAATCTAAAAAAAATGTTGGACGTCTCCGTTTGGACCAACCTGTTATAATATAACCTAGAATATGACGCAACAACTTATGTGAGAATAGATTAGGTAAGAACCTAAAATGATCTAGGTCCATAGATATTTCTTTAAGACATGATTTATAGATAGACATAAAAATCATAATATTATCATCTAATAGCGATGTCGCGCATCCTTGAACCGGATATTAAATGTAATCATGTGGAACTAATCGCAAAAAGGTATCGTTGATAGTATGATCGTTTACGATAAACTAAAATAGACTTTATTACATTTGAATAACTATTTTCTTGAGTATAAAAAGACTTGAAAACACCATTTCTCACTTACCCAGTACCGAATGAATTTCAGTACCTACCGAAGAAATTTAGAAATCTACACCTATACAACTTAAGTATTTTTTTATAAAGTAAAATAATTAGTTATTTACGACTTTTTAGAAAAATTTAGAAAAAGTAAAATTATATGTCTAGAATGAGCCTCACTGTTTTACCGCATAAAACAAAAGGGGCCAAGTTTCATAGGTTGGTGTGCGTGAGGCGCCATTCACATTATGTATGTGTGCGTGTATATCTATAGGGTTTAGAAGCCAGTACTGGTTCCAATTTTTTTCGACGCTTTCGTATCTTCGAATATCAATCTTGACATATAATCTTATGTACATAACGGACTGCTCTCAAACGGAGAAGGAAAACTTTGTGAGGAAACCTGCATATTATGCTGAAGAAGAAATTGGGATGCGAATGTGAAGTTTACCAATCCGTACTGGGCACGCGTATTGGACTAAAACTTAGACTATCGACCCTCGATGGGGGCAGGCCTATGCTCTGAAGTGGACCATATTTATACACTGATGATGATCCTTATATCTGATTTAGACTACATTAGCTGCTTCGTAACAAAAGCAGATAGTCCTATCTCAAAAATAGTTAAAATGTATAACAAAGAACAACTCTATGAATACTCACTGAAAAGTCCTTTTAGCGAAGCACTTGCAGAACATGGAGTCCTCATCACTTCTGTCCTCACAGTGGAGAATTCCATCACACAATCTGGACGGTTTCACTCTAGCCAGGTAGCTCGCGCAAGTGTTCTGTGTGGGTTCGTCACTCGTGTCGCCACAGTCATCGCGGCCATTTCTGAACAGTTCTTTGGGTATGCATTTGCCATTGTGGCATTTCAGTTGTCCTGACGAACATTCTGTAAATTTAATTTTAAAACATAAAATCAACAATGTGTTATGTTTTTGGAGGACAAATGAAATAACAGTTACTACATGCGAGATGCGTGCGCGAGGGCGTATTTTGATGTCGGAGGTCAAGAAGCACTTCCAGTAAGTAAAGAAGAGGTGAGAACGTAATCTAAGATTTACATTTGAAGTCTACTATTTATTTTTATTTTATTTTATTATTCTTAGGAAGATTTACAGCAATTATTAAAGAGTAAACACATCCTTAAATAACTGTACGCTAATTACAAATCTCCACAAATCTCAATCTATGATTACGAATGCAAACCACTGTTGCCTTTATGAAGTGTTTTTTTTATTTTTTTATTTATATTTAATGGACTTCTTGCTTGTGCGTTAGCACCGCATTTCCGCCAATGTCAAGTGGTTTGAGGGAGTATCTATCCAATCTCGAGGATTGTTTTTAGTAAGAACAACTGAGAAGGATTGTGGAGCCTCGTGGCAGGCTGAAATGCGAACCGCGCGAACCACACGCGAGAGAAAAGTGTTCGGGGCAAACCCTGCAACTTGACTCTTATGAAATGTTGCCCAAAAATCAAATGAAATATTATGTATAAGCCTTATCCCTCAATAATATCTTACGACGCCTACGGCTCAAAGGAGGAATATTTTTTACCTGAATACAAAACATGCTATCCGAAAGATAAACTAGACTGTACTGTAGAAAAATCGAATATTCAGCGTTTACCATAATATTTAACGTTACCACCTTTATGTTTGGGTACCTACTACTAGCTTTTGGCTGCGACTTCAGCTGATAATATGAATCTGTGATGCCGATGCAGTAGTGCAATTCCAAGATATTCCTCTTTTTGCAGCCGGGAAAAATAATCAAAAACTTGTCATAGAACAATCACGATAAAAAATAAGTAGTTTGTTCAGAGACATCTTTACTTTCTCCAAAACTTTTTTCTTGCATGTTGTTGTAGCAAGGCTCTCTTTTAGCATATTGAACGCGTTTAAAGATGAATGAGCTGGCTAGCTTTTCGCCCACAAATACACTGCATAAGATACCCTTATTTACTCGCGTCTTACAAAACCCACTGTAAGAAATGGGGTGGTCCATACTAAGCCGTGGGCAGACTCCCCACAAGGTGGACCGAAGACCTGGTGAAGGCGACGGGAATCCGTTGGATGAGAGCAGCGCAGGACCGGTCGTTGTGGCGATCCTTCGTGGAGGCCAAGGTTCAACAGTGGACGTCCATCAGCTGAGATGGTGATGATGATGATTCTAAGGAACCACACGGCAAAACAGACATCGAAACTTTCGCAAATATAATGTAGGTAAGTAGGATAGATGTGCCAAATGGTGTACATCACAAAACTCAAGAGACTTCAAATGCCGCCGGCACTCATGTAGGTACTTATCTTTCTCTACAAAAGAAAACGTGCAACAAGTTGCTTGGAGGGGAATTCGAGTCACATACGTTCCGTTTTACTTTGAAGTATTCTGATATTTATACAAATGCTAATGTAGAGTTAACATTCATAAAACGGCAACTGGTCTCAAAGGGTTACTAGATACAGTCACTAGATAGAGTAAAGATTTAAATACAGGGTCCTTCTTAATATGCTGACACTTTTTTAAGGGGATGATTTGACCATCAATCTGAACAACTTTCTCTACGGGACCAACATCGAAATCGCGAAAAAATTTTTGGTGTTCTGCACAAAATTACAAACCTGTTCGAGCCAAATGTATGGGGACAGCATGGGGACAGCAGATATTTTTTTCGCGATTTCGATGTTGGCCCCATAGAGAAAGTTGTTCAGTTTGATGGTCTGATCATCCCCTTAAAAAGTGTCAGCATTATTAAGTTGGACCCTGTATACAACGTTTTAATGAATAAGCTCAAAACCTCATACACCCCAACTGATTTATCACAAAATGATTAGATTGAAACAATAATTTCGTTATTTTGATACTTAAAATTTAAAGTTATTCGCATTTTAAGTTTTGAGGCAAACATTATTTGTTATCATTTCAGCAACGAATGAAAGCGCTAACGTGCTCATTGATACATTTTAAGAATCTTGTATTGGTAGTATGTTGGGTGAGTGTGCCCGGGTGGGGAGAGATCGAGTTCGGTAAAATTTTAATTTTACAAACAAAATATTTAATAGTTTGAAACAAATTACCTGTGTTTATACCATAATAATTCGATTTTGCTCTCGATTCTAAACAAACTACTTTATAGTTTTGCGTTGATTCATTAACACGTTGTATCTAACGTATTTTTAAGGGGATGATCAGACAATCAAACTGAACAACTTTCTCTATGGAACCGACATCGAAATAGTATAATTTGGGTCGAATACAATTGCAGTTTTGTATGGAACAGGTGTTTGTTTCGCGATTTCGAAGTTGGCTCCATAGTTAAAGTGGTTTAGTTTTATGGGCTGAAGCACCCCCTTAAGTCAGGGTGTCCTATCCCATACAAATGAAATTTTTGTTCAAAAATGGCAATATAATGGCGTTATGGTATCGATTTGTAATTAATGTTTACGTAAAAGTGTAAATTGTTACTAAAAATACATGATCCTACAAAAAAAACTCATGAGCCTCGGAAAATCAAGCAATTTGCTTTGCCCGAAGACTGCCCGCTTTACGGCAGTCGCGTTCCATTGTTTGACGTTGGGCATCTGTACTGTATAGTATTATATAATCTGTGCTAGGGTGTTTTGTTACACCCTGAATATGGAACGGCAGATTTTTTTTTTGTTTTGATCGTTTTGCTCCAATAGTAAAAGTTGTTCAGTTTGATGGGTAGAGTATGTGTTTTAAAGGTTAATGATATTTTTCCTTAGACTATGCATTTAAAATCCTTCCATTAAACGCGATTCGAAAAGCGCTACCTCAAGGTTCTGAACTAACAACAGGACAGCTATTCATTTCTGCCTTTCGCCATTGAGACTTTAGTAGGACTGAAGGCGCCCCGAGACGAACGATTTTTTAAATGTCTCTCAAACATTGACTTCTTTTCTCGATCATACATATTTTCCCTGGTTTCATAAAATGCTGGGACATTTATAACGATACCACCTATATTAGTATTATTAATAGTAGATTATGGAGTAAGAAAGGTCTCAGATCCCATGTAATTGTTGTCCGAGGCGAAGCCGAGGTCCACAAACATGTGATCTGAGGCTTTCTTATATTTACTGCCTGAGGTTAGTGTACTATTTGTCTCCTCGACGGAGGTGGAAAGCGGCAACTTCGTTTAGCGCAGCGGGACGACAATTGACACTTTCCGTCCGGAGGGGAGGAAAATAATGTACCAGTAGTTCAGATAAGCCAGGTAGCGTGTAAATTTCCGCCTACTCTATCTCAATATAGACGTGGATAATTTAGCAAAGAAAACAAAAAAAAATCTCGGGTCGAAGATAAATATTCTTCCGTTAACCTATCTAGATTAACCTAGACGACGCCAAACAAAGCTCGATCCGCCAAGGTACTAAGATATAAAATATGAACAAAATGGTATTCCGTAGATTTAGGCTTGATTTAGGTATATAATAACAGTTTTAATCAAAACAAATTACTATACATTGGAAACGAAAAGAATTCGTGACTGGGATTGGAGAAAAATGTAAATAAATCTGTTGGTACGATTTTAATCTAAGTATCGCTCGTGACATGAAAGACAAGACGTGATTGAGCATTGATTAGACATCAGCTGTCTTTCTGCCAATGTCTGATTAAAGAGATACATTATACTATCTTAGATCAAAGTAAAATATACTATAATAAATTATGGTTTTATTATAATACTTAACTACTTACAGATTGAATATGACTTCAAAACTGCAGTACGGTAGGTACTATATTTTCTACCTACTACCTATTCGACTCAAATTGTGGTACAGTCGATTTTTTTTTTGTGGACATTGTCTCCATAGTAAAAGTTGTTCAGTTTGATGGTCTTAACCACCCCTGTACATAAAAAGCATTAAAATTAATTAGGTGTAACAAAACACCCTAGTATTTATATACTCACTAATTTTCATTCATTTTAATGCTCACAGCTATTCGTTGATCAGGAGTGCGATTTTTGAATCTCATTTGGTGAGCTCAGCAGTTGAAAATGTCAAAAAAACTCTGGAGATACGCATCTTTCTACTGCTGATTTGACTCGCAAAAATCATGTTCCAGGAGTGCGATTTTTGAAAGTCAACTCAGCAGTAGAAAGATGCGTATCTCCATAGTAATTTTGACATTTACAACTGCTGAGCTCACCGAATGAGATTCAAAAATCGCACTCCTGGGAGTAAAAATAGTTTATGGGTTATCTATCTGCATTTTGTTTCTCTTTTTAAAGAACTTTTTTTATTTTTTAACAAACAGTATATTAATTTTGTTATATGCTACAGTAATTAATTTAATCAGGCGTTACTTCGCTGAAATCCATGACTAATAGGCAGATGACACGATTGTATCGAGACCTCCGCTTCTAAATAAGTCATATAACGTTATGTAATACAACCTTCCCACCAAATAATTTCTACTCTACACGTGTTTAGCTCCACCAAGGAGCATCCTTGTGGAAACAGAGTTGTTACTCCACCGAGCTCCGATTAATCTGCTATACTAAGGTATCTCAAAAAATCTTACCACATCCCCGACTATAAGGTTCTTTCAAACACTTTTCTTTCTTCACTTGACATGTTTGTTCCAGTTCGTCGATACCATCTTCACAATCTTTGACTCCATCGCAGACCTGGGAAAGCTTCACACATCGACCACGGCCGCACCTCTGACCCTCACACTCATCGACGAGCTGGTCTGTCGTTTCTGTTGCTACTGATCTTCCTGGGAAAAGAAGGTGTTTTTGTTATTAGAGTTATAGCACGTTATAGTCTGCAGAATCTGACTGCAGGGCAAAGGCCTCTCATTAGTTGTAGGGCCATACAAAGCCATACTCCACAAAGAATATCCAGTGCAGGTTGCTTAAGAAAAGTTAGTGGTTTTTTTATTAAATTGCGGGTTCCAAGAACAATTAGAGTCATCCCCTTGCTCGCTGGACTTCAATGTCTAGTGTTTTGAGTGGTCGCTAATGTTGATCTTGGTTTACAGGAATTACAGTGGTGTGTCACTTCATGCCCACCACTGCCCTTAGTCATCTATCAAAACGGGCCTGCAGTTGCTTAACTTCAGTGATCGTTTCTAATAAGTATCAAAACGGTATCCTCGTTTTTCAAAAGTCGATGTATAATTTTGGTTTAGATACATTTTTGGGTTTCTAATAAAACCTAGCTGGTTTTGGCTTCCACTTTGTAAGTTTAAACATTTTTGTTTATTCGAAAGCATTTCTGTACATACGCAGCACAAATTAAAAAACTACAAATGTATAAATAGTAACTACTTGTATAGATAGAACAATAGAACATGATGTAGAAGTATATGACTTTAAAATAAGTGCTTGTAATATACCATCGTAAAATAGACGTGCAAACATATTTTAAAGATATATGTGATGAATCTTTTTTTAAATAGGTATTAAAAAGAATAAATTATGCTCACAGTGCCTAGTAAATATTAAGCCGCAATTGTTTTTAATTTAAACAATAACTTTAGGAAATTTTGCGGCATCTTATTTACAGGCACCGTAATAGAGGGCATGGACTGGCGCATTGCTCATACGCGTACAACGCAGTAGGCAATTTTTTAACCATCTTATGCTTTATAAATCGTACGCTGATATCAGAGTGGTAGACTGGTGGCCATGTGAGGGACGAAGGGTAGGCAGACTATCAGCATTTTGGTCCGAGGATATTCAGAGGGTGACGGTCTGACGGGTTCGTTCATTGGATCGGATCAGCACAGGATCGCGAAAAATGGCGCTATAGGAAGAAGGTGTTGGAAATACACCTTCATCATATAGCGCCATTTTTCGCGATCCTGTGCTGATCTGACTCAATTTCGAGGCACCACTCTGAGTCAAGAGTAGATGTGGGATGATATCTGACTGGAATTAAATTTCAATCATAAATAATTACGTTGACTACCCCAGCTCCATAATATAGGGTGTACATTAAATACGTTATACCTAACGGTACCCCTAGGTACCCCTAGAAAATTAACTTCAGAGAGTGCTTCAGATAATCAAATTAAACAAGTCTCACTCCAAACGACGCTAATCGAAATAGAGTGAAAAATGTTTGCTGTTCCGTAGATAATGTCAAAGGTTACTTGACCTAAAATTATAGAATAATTTTTTTTTGCGATTTCAATGTTGATCCCATTTAAAAAGTTGTTTAGTCCTGAAACATGGAACTCTTACAGCAGAATCCCTAATCCTATTTAATTGAATCTTTGTGTTAGGGACACACGTGAGGACTACTACTAAGAAACTCTTATCCAATCTCAGAACCAGGTTCAAAAGAACCTTTGATGGTATTTAGAAAGGCTCTCACGGTATGCCCATTAGGGAAAACTATCGTGTACAAAGGATATTTAATCTATAGTCTAATATAGTTTCTTGGATAAATAATAAACAAGCTCTCGCTGCGATAAAGCTATTTCTGTCTTAAAATTTAATTTCAAAATGGAAGAAGGAATTTTTAATTTTCAACCTATTTGTTACAAAGAATAGAGTCTAGATTTAATGCTACGGTACAGTGTCATAAGCTTAAAATGCTTTGTTTACCCGGGTATTTGATTAGGAAGAAGTATGCTAATCTGTTTGATGAAATAATGAAAGCTATTTATTAGCAGGGGGAAAACTTTGCATCGTTCATAAGATTTAATTTTACACACAATATTATGGTAAGGAAAATGGTAGAAAGCAGCGGCGAATGAGTTCATGAGGAAGGCCAATGATAGAGTTTTGTGGCGCGGCTTGGAAGCAGCCTATAGCCTAGGCCCTAGGCCGTTTAGCAGGTGTCGATGACGGGCTAACCATGATGATGATGATGCACATAAAATTTGCAATAACCATGGTTCTAAGCTAGAACGGACGACCGTAATTTTATTTTTTCCCATGAGAATCGTACGAGGTTTCTAAAGGTATACGTATATGTATCATAATGTTCTGTTGTGGTGTGCAACAAAGTATAATTGATTGATTGGTCTACAGTTTCCTATGTAGAACTGTAGGTACAATTACCTCTTGCAATGTCATGTAATTTTGACCACAAGGGAAAAACTTGATCGTATAGTTCTATACACTATTTTAGGTCGAGTAACAAAGAACATCATTTTTTCACTTTGAAAGTTGACTCTATAGAGAAAGTTCAGTTTGATGGTCTGAAATTCACCGTAACGATTGTAATGCATTTAGCCTGTAAAGGATAAAGATCTCTTTTGGTATAGCTTAGGTTTTCAGGTTGGATTGACAAGCCCAGTAGTTGGCCTTTCATCTAATACAGCAAAAGAAATATTATCGCCATTTCGACCCATTAATCCCTGTTCAGATATATGGGTCTTTTTTTCTATGATTAATAAAATTGGGTCGGAGAGATCAAGTTTGTCCTTGCCTCGTCTTTTGATCAATGCCCTATCTATTATAGCTTAGAATCAATCAATAGTACCCTCCTTCTTAATATCTCATTTAGAAAAATCGTTTTTGTTTGAGCAGTACGCACACATCAAGCTATACAAAACCAAAATAAGCTGGCCGCGCGTAGATCGAGTATAAACGTACAACGTCACGCGGCCAGCTTGTGTTGGTTTTGTATAGCTTGATGTGTCGCCGTGTGTACCTACAATAGCAAGCATAATGTTGCTTGGTTTTTGTCAACATCATGTTGATCGAGTTAACTTGAACCTATGCCATGGTATCGTATTGATTTGAGGTTTCCATTATGTTATGTTAACTCAACTTTTTGGTATAGAATCCGCACAAAATTATGCAATAAAATATCAATAAAACAAATTTTCAAAAATTTTAAACAAAACCGAACCGTTCATAAAAATTGCGTCAAGCAAAACTCATCGATGCTAGCGTTGATGCCGGTATAGTTTTTCTAGATGTAATTTTATTTACGGTCCGAAACTGCAGGTTAGTAAAACAAACATAGGTTACGTGCGTGTCAGAATGTTTCGAAAAAAAAAACATTGGAAAGCTAACTGCAGGAATGGCGGATATACCAACCTTAAATTGGCGTACATACCTATTCTATCAAATTTCGTAAAATTATCGTGATTGATCATCATCACATCAATGATCATTGACGTGCTTCTTCTTCTTATCGTGTGGGCGAGCCCTGATGTCAGAGTTTTTTCAGACCGCCTTATATACGGCCTCTGAAGTGGTTTTTATGTAACGACCAATACCACCAGAGATAGTAGCCGGGACCAACGGCTTATCGTGCCATCCGAAGCATGGAATCATCTTTCTTTTCAGACAATCAGGTCGCGGAAAAACGCACAAAATGATATATCACTAGGTGTCCCCCGTGGGAATCGAACTTACGAACTCCGTGTCAAACGCCCAAGCTCTTAACCGCTACTATGCGCTAATATGATAATATGGAACAAAGTAAAAATTCTTAAGGTTATGCTTCGAATAATAAACAAGTATATTTAAATTCGTAGAGGTCATGTCTGAGATTAATAGGGGCAGCACCACGTAAATCGCAAAAAATTCGCAATGGAACTCAAAACGTAGTATTAGGCAATAACGTAAGATATATACGCAAATCGAATATCTGGCAATAAGGCAATAAGTAGGTAGGTATTAGTCCAATCATTTTAGGGTTTGACCCTAACAATAATTCATCTATCGCTGAAACTTTGCAGTGTGATAAAACTGATAAAGTAAAGTATACAGATTACGGTTGACAAATCTAGGTTTGAATTTTTCCGGTCCTAGATTATTTGTCAACCATAATCGGTATACTTTACTTTTTCACACTGCAAAGTTTCAGCGATAGATGAATTATTGTTACGGTGTCCATACAAGGAAACTCTAAAATGATTGGACTATATGACGAAGTTTCAAAGAAAATTAAAACAAATCAATTACAATACAGTTTAACAGAGATATCACGTCGAAACGACTACAATACAGTAGTTTAATTGATATGCGACAAACAGTAGATTTTCTATTGTGTCTGGTATTTCAAACGGTGAACTGAAACCATATTATCCTTCTAGTAAGAAACTTGGTACTAACCTATATGATTCTTCATCTCTACCCTCAAGTTGTGAATGCCGCTGGCGACGATGACATCACCAAGTCCACACTCCCCACGACTGTCAACAAATGACGCAGCAGGGTACCATCCCAATTTCGTATAACAGCTAATTATACCTGCCCATTGCCGGGATATTTTTGCATTTTGCTGCGAAAAAATAAAAAAAAATACAAAATTAATGGACACTGCTTCGAAAATCAAGTGGATCGATGTTTGTATCTGTATGGGTCGCCGCGCCGGTCCGGTCTCATTCGATTTAGTGATCCAAAAATGCAGGACGATAAAAAAGTAGGATACGAGCTTCTACGTCCGGACAGCGAAAAACTATGCTGAAAACTTCGACGGGAACAGTAAATATTTTTGTATTGGCAATGCAATTTTTGGTTAGAAAAAACATTTCTCTAATACAATTCCTTTAAAGTACTAGTGAATAGAATTCTTTTGGGTAAGCTCGCTACATCTTAGACCCCCTCTTTGTCCTGAGGATTTGATTTAAGGTCAAGAGCAAACCCATCCGTAATTAAAAAATCTGTGGTAACAATTTCTTAAAGTGTATGGTTAGTTAGATTTTCAGAACTTATAATTCAACGATTTTCTATGATGGTAACGGTGCATGAGAAATCATGTCAGTGACTTATCATAGCATATACTTACACCTTAAGATACAAAAAGCACAACTAAATATAATTATGATCATTATAATCAGTTATTTCTTCCAGTCCAGTTCCTTCAAAAAGTCGCCTGTTTATTTTCCAACATTATTCTCGAAAAAAATAGTTATGTACCTAGGTAAGTAATTAAATTAAGTATACTATATTCCAAAATACAAGGTGTTACAAAACTACAAATAAACATTTAAGGGGGTGGTGTAGACCATCAAACTGAACAACTTTCACTATGGGACCAATATCGAAATCGCGAAAAAATTAATTTATGTTCTATACTCTACAAATCGACTAGAGCTAAAATATGTATGGGATATCAATATTATTTTTTTCGCGATTTCGATGTTGGTCCCATAGAGAAAGTTGTTCAGTTTGACGGTCTAAACAACCCACTTAAGAGTTTTAAAAATTTATTCTTACTTATGAAACACCTTGTATAGCAACGACACTTTACGGCTAGTTTTTGAATTATAAAAACAGAGATGTGTAACACTTAATCTCACTTATTCTTAGAACAGCTTTAGTAACGTCATATTATATTCTTTGGTAACGTCCAAGATATTATCGTACATAACCTTCAGACCCTCTCTTCAGATAAATAGTAAATTGCTAATCTGAATATCTTTTCAGCGTTTTATGGAATGAAGTATACATTATTTCAAAAGAAGCTTCTTTTCATAGCTCTTAAAAGGAATCACTCATAGTAATTTCTCTAGAAGATAGTATTTCTTCCATAACTTACTGAACAAAGATCCTTTTCTTGACGACGACGTTGGAAGCATCTCGAATGCATGGCACAGTTTTCATTTGTTTCATGAAGAAAAACACCCAGGGTACTGTTTGTTTCGTCCTGCCCTATCGCAACACACATCGTTGATTTTTCTTCGTGTAAATTGCTGCAAGGTATAAACAAACAACGTATGTTCAAGTTTATTGATTAGTTATCTGTTCAAAATAAATGTCATTGAGTTTAATAACAAATGATCACTGAACAACAGTGTCCTAATTATTATTTTATTATTCTTTAATTTGAGTGTCTTAATTATTGGATGGCTAAGTGAAAGCTTATTTAAAAACGAAAAATTGAATTATCTTTGCTTTATTATAATTTATAATATTGTAATGTTTAGGATCAAATATTAAGATGGATTATTTTCAGAGAGCGTTCTCTATGACTATTTTGGTGGTCAAGGTAAGTAGTTTGGTGGTGATTTCATAATATAAAACATAAGTCCTAAAGAGCAAAATTCTGCTTAGTGGTCAGACAGAACATTTACTTTAAAGACAGATTTTTCAAGAACGAATTTTAAGTTGGTTAATATTTAAAGTCTCGTTATTACGATCGTCTAACTTAATATTATACAGGGGGTAACACAGGTGTACAGTTTGATGATCTGAAACACCCCTTTTAATATTACCACACACATGGAAGCAACTATCAAATTACAAAACTGTCATAACTCTTTAGTCACAAATTAAGATGCTTATTTTGAATTTGATACTGGGTAGAACCTACGTACGCCTCAACACAACCTATCTTTTTCTGGAAAGAATATCGTTTTGTTTCACCCAGTATAATACCTACTTAAACAATTATAAAAGTAGCGAATACTTACGATTGAGGAACAACCATTGGCTTCACCATACTGGAGTACTGGGCTGGCTGCTTCAAATGCAGAAGAGCTACTTTGCTATGATACAAGTCTTTCATAGCATCGATTTTATACGTTTGCTCGTACAGTCCTTGTGTGGCGCTAAGAGTTCTATAAGATCCGAGGACTACAGTAATATGGTGATGTGTTAAACTGAAAATATATTAAAATTGGAATAAGACAGTTCCAAATTTATTTAATTAATCAGAGCTATGTCTTTCAACGTAATACACAATTTTTTTACTTTATGACAATTATAGTAATCAGTTAAATTTATTTTTCTTAACTTATGTTCATAATATCACTGATAATGAAGCATTCTAAGAAAGAATTATTCAGATCGGGACCCAGTAGTTTCGGAGCCTATTCAATACAAACAAACCAATGAATAAAAATCAAATCTTTCCTCTTTAAAATATTAGTATAGAAGTAGATAAAGGAAATATCAGTCAATCTAAATAGTAAAGTAAGTGGTCGTACTTACGATACATCCCAAAGACAAGAATGACTAATCAAAGCCCAAGACAGATCTACCAGGACTCCAGAACATTTGTAATCTCCATCGACGAAAACTTTAGCTATCCAAGGCCACATGTTATGCGTCAAGCTTTCAGCTGATTGAGCAGATCTTCCATATAACAACTCTTGATTTTCATCGAAGTTTGAGTAAAGCGAATGATCACAGAAAACGTAAAGAGACATGCAGGTTCTCGTAATGTTTGGCACACATTGCTCTTTGAGAATTTCGGGTTCTTTCAAAACTATATGCCTAGCCGAATCGTTATCAACTTCTCTGTAAGCAAAGTGTATTGGTACTATGTTTGTCTCCCTTCTATTCCTTTTATCTTCAAAATCTGATCTAAGGATGTCATCCTCTTTTACGTTTATGTACTTTACTAGGTATCTATTTGCGGAGCTGAAAGGGTAAAGACGAATTAGTCAAGTACACCATTCTTTAACAATCACAATCGGTCTCAACTCAACATAATTTGAAATTACCTGAACCCTAGATACCGGCAAGTCTGATCGGAAGCCAGTTCTTGTTGTTCAACCGATAGATTATGTTCACATACGATATGCCAATCTTTGTCATGTTTCTTAGTAAGGTATCCTTCTAGATTGATCTTTGGTCTTCCATCGTAGTCATAAACGATGTTTTTACCATTTGATAGAGCAACTAGAATAAAACAAAACTCGTTTTAGCTGTTAATTGAGCTGTAAATTTTATATATCAAACTTTATTAGAACACCAAAAAACCAAATTCAAAATGTTTATACTATTGAACCCTATTTCCGCGTACGCTACTAAAGTATTATTTATGGCAGAAGTTAATAATTATAAAATCGGTTGTATGATATTTTTCGTGTGCAAAAATAAGAATATTATGGTAATAATTTTAGATTCAGTAGCAATTGAAATCTTAATCCTCACAGCAATTCAGCTCATCTTCGCCTTCAGGACACTGTGGTTTATCATCGCATACGTATTTTGATGGCAAACATAATCCACTTCGTCTACAGAGGAAATGATCTTCAGGACAACCATCTGCAATAAAATTGATCATAATCATTATATTAATCTTAAACTCAGAACAGTCAAGGTCTACATTACTTTAGTAATGTTATTGAAAATGAGAACAGATAAAACTTTTACTTACAACAATCCGCCTCATCTTGACCATCAGCACAATCGAATACTCCATCACAAATCAGTCTTTTATCGTATGTGGTAAGATAATCAGCGCAGGTACACCCAAGTTCATCTGTGCCATCTTCGCAATCAGCTTTGTGATCGCAGCGGTGGTGATAAGGTACTTTTTGGTAGATCCTTTAAAACAAAATACTTTAAAATACAATAAAGACAGTGTCATTGAAAAAAAAATCTCTAGAAATCTCAGAAAATGGTTCAATTCATTTATCATTCTAATTAGTGCTTACCGTCTACATTCAAATGTGTCTAAGAATCGATGTTTGTTTCTAACTTTTGCAGGTTGCAACTGTGATTGTACTATTTCTTTAATTTTATCCATTAATTCGGTTTTTTCTTCTAAATCTAGAAGATTTTTAGCTAATGGAGAGGAAGTCGAAAGCTGTCGTAGTAATTTTTCTGTTTGGTTTTCCACATTTGTGTGAAGAGTTGGAGTAGTGTCTGTGTCGGGAAGATTAATTAAGATATCTTTTGATTCCAGTTCAGGTGACTGCGTTGTGACTGTGTTATTATTGTTTTCGCTGATTAGTGTTGAAAGGTGTACTGTTTCTTCGTCTGGGATAGATTTAGATTCTAAATCGTCAGGTAGTTTTTGTTCTGTAGTTGTTTCCTGAACATCTTTATTTTGTACGACATTTTCTTTCGATACATTTTTTACTATACTTGTTTCTTGAAGATCTTTATTTTTTAATATACTTTCTTGTGCTACTATTCTTTCAGTGCTAGTTTCAGGTGTATCTTTATTTTTGACAACAATTGCATGTGTGGTACTTTCTTGTTTTTCTTTAGTCATTTTAGTAGTTGTAGTAACAGTTGGTTCGTCAGTACTAAGTACAGATGTAGATAAAGTTGATGAAACCGAACCATCAGAATCAGTCCAATCTTCATTTATATCAGCTTCTTTGCCTTTTATATCTTTGAGTATAGACATAGATTCCAAAGATTCCCTAGACGTTGACATTGTAAATATCATATCACCTCGAACTGATTCTTCTGCTTCTTTGCTTATTCCTGTTTTTTCAGGTTCATCAGTGACTTGTTCTTCAGAGCTACTTTTGTCTTCTTCTGTACTTCTTGAATTTGCAATTTCTAGCGTAGATGCCTTAGTGAAATCTATTTCGTTCACTGTTTTACTTTCCTTGTTTGTTGAATCAGTTTCCATATCTAAATCATTCATTAATTTTTTATCTTCATTTACAATTTCAGATTCATTATTTTTATGTGTGTTTATTTCATACATTGTAATCACAGCTTTTGTAGTTGTGCTTGGCATAACAGAACTTGTAGTTGAGACTGTAGTACTTGAATTACTTTCATTTGATACCTTTTCAATACGCTCTTGTTCAGCTTGGGCTTCTTTAGTTTGAAGATTTAACTCCTGTATAAATTGGCTATCCTTTGAAAGTGGGGTTATAAACAAATTATCGGTGAAAGTTGATCTCATTGGATCGCAGTTAAGCTCATCTTCGCCATCGAGACAATCAATAATTTTATCGCATATTCTTTTATTTGGTATACATTTAGAGATTCCCGAGGTACATTTAAATCCTGGACATTCTTGTTTTGGCTGAATAGTTGGTAATGTTTTCGAAACTGAAATTAACATTTCATTTGATTACTCTAAAATAAAGTAACATTAGAGAAGTCAGGGTCTTCTCTATAAATTATGGTCAACAGTTGATCAACTGTTCAGTATTAGACACGCAATTTTCTCAACATCAGTTATTTATTGTCATAAGGATTATAATTGCTATTATTCTTCAATTATAACTTAATCTCATATTAAATTCAAGTTCAGTTCAAGGCCCGTTAGTAATAAACCAAACTGAAGCGCTCGCACGTTCTCACGCCCCTTATAAAATGAGAGCTCGTAAGCACTCGGGATATTAATACAAGCATAAGATAAGAAATTCGTACTTACATATATGATACCGAATCCATTTTACAAAAAGACTGACTCGTGTATAAACTCCAGGCTCATCTTTTCTAGCACAACCATCTCCATGACTAACTATCCCTGCCATATACCACTGTTGAGAATTCAAAGGGTTTTTGCATAGAAGTGGTCCCCCGCTGTCACCCTGAAAAATATTTGGTTGAAAAGGCCTGTGTTGCAACTTGCATTGCAGTTGTATTAAAGTTTCAATGGGATGAATTTGTTGTTGAGATGTTTCCCCTTCCGCTTATACGATACCAGTTGCGGAGGAGGATTATTTAGTCTTTTTAGGAAATCAGTTGAGATAGAGGTTTTTGTCTTTCTAAGAAACCAGTTGCGAAGCTTTTTTGTCTGTGTACTTAATCTCAAGTTTTAAAAGGATTCACCGATGTTCTTCTTTAAGATAAGTAGGACTGTAAACGATGACAATTTCCAGAATTTTCCTAAAGTCCATGTTTTTGTTCTTTACCAGGTTTTCGAAGATCATTTTATTTTATGCAAGTACAAATCCTTACCTGACATGCGTCTTTTCCTCCTTCAACAAGTCCCGCACAGATTTCCTTCCCTTCTCTGTCTTCACGGTGTTTACAGTGCGACCAAATTGGTACCTCTACTTCTCTCATATGATCAGCTACAACAAAAGAAATCATAAATCGAAAGTATACCTTGAGCATAATATACCATCAAGTCTCAAAATAAGCAACTCACGGTCAGGCCCATGTTCAACAGTAGCTCCCCAGCCAACAGCAGTACAAATCGTTCCAGGATTTGGACCCCATTGCCACTCAGGCCCAGCTGTCTCAGGACCTGGTAAGCAGATCGGTCTGACCCAACGACTGAACTGGATAGCTGGTTTGACCCTCAGCAGTGAGAGGTCGTTCTTCATGTCAGCTTTATTGTAATGCTGGTTGACAATTATGTGTGTGACGCCGTGGTTTTGCTCTTGAGGTGAGAATGAGAACCTTCGGAGCATACCAACTTGGATTTCGAAGTAATGCTCCCAGAATCTAGAAAATGATTAGGGTATATAATAATAAAACATGTTTTTGGGATAAATAGAAAAAAAAAAAAAGATTGTGGTCAGTCATGGTAAGTAACAAAATGCTTCCTAAATGAAGGTGTAGGTAGTGAATTCTTCACTCTAGTCTTTGGATTCTGTACTGTTGCATAGCATAGCATATGCTCACGACTATATTCCCCGAGGGGGTAGTCAGAGATATTCTGAAACCTCAGAACATCCGCGTTTCACCGGTGAGTCCGTCGCCAGTGATTCTGTACTCTAGCCCCATTAATATAAGCAAATATAATCAAAAGTACTGCTAAATAAACCATTACGTCACTGACAGTAGGGTTGTCCAAAACTTACCGATGAACACAATGAGCAGCAGACATTACCCAAGTTTGAGTAATAACAACTCCACCACAATGGAACATTCCATCTCTATATATTGCTAACATCCAAGGCCAAGCGGCTGGTTGACTCGGCTTGCCTCCAACTACCCTACCTTCTGCCCGTTTACTCCTTGATTCTTCAAAGTTCTTTGATCTTTTTTCGGTTCTATCTACGTAATTGACGTGTCTTCTTTGACGATTTCTATAGAAAATCATAGGGTACGGGTGTCTATTTACTAGGAATCTTTTGTTTCTTCCGAATAAATGGTTTTCCGATACTGCGTTCTAAAAAATAAGAAAGGTTATTATGTGAGGATTGTACTGATGGTTTGTTTGTACTAAACATTTTCTTATGATTATTGTAACTTTACAGATTTTTGCTAGTGGAAAGATTAGCAAGTTAGCAATGGTCGTATCGAGGCTCAGACTCAGGCCCAGGGTGAGCCAGACGAACTCAATTTTCGTCACTCGAGTAGGAAGGCTCGGGAGCAACCGGGGAGTTTGCTCAGTAAAATAATAATATGACTGAAACTAGTCCGTACAATTAAAAATGCGTTAAACACTATAGGGCGTTCTTTTGACCATCAAACTGAGCAACTTTCACTATGGGACACATAGAAATAGCGAAAAGACCACCAGCTGTTTCATAGCCGACGATATTTCCAGATGACTCGAGACGACACGCTCTGTATTTCCTATATTATAATGTATTCGGATGTGTGCATTAAAAACCGATCAAATATTAACGTACTTCTCTAAGCAACTGTGAAGTAGTTAGCATCCTTGTTCCACACAACAAATCTGGACAGGTCACATAAACAGCTGAAGAGTTGAAACACGAGTCTTCGGTCTGAATTATACCTCCTGAACCTGTGCTTATATAACTCACTTTGGCCATAGGATCTATTGGTACCATTTGGATGAACGGCGGCCTGCAAAATAATATACACAAAGTGTGATTTTAGCCATATAGATTGGTTTTCAAGTCAACATTTTTTTTTTTTAACTTCATTGTCAGCAAGGAATCCTTATTGATTCGATAAGTTCATCCGCATGTATGTCTGTTTGTCTGTCTTAGCTCAGAGACTCTTAGTACTAGAAAGTTATAATTTGTCATGGGCATACCACAGAGTAGGTACTATACTACGTACAATAATCACTCCGACGAAATCAAGAATAATTTTTTTCTCGTCCATCCCATGGTGTGGGTGTCGTTGAATAGTTCGTTCAAAAACATTGCGGGTGTGTGAAAACCGTTTTACTATTGAGGAAATTAAGATTTTTTTTCCATAACGGCACACCGAGGCGATATCGAAATGAAGGCCAAGGGAAGGTACGAGGTCAGTGGATAGACCACCGGTGCTTTGGTCAGATGACATTGAATGGGTATCGGGTCAGAAATGGATCAGATTAGCACAGGACCATGAGAAATGGAAAATAAAAAGAAGAACTATGCACAGCAGTGGGTTCATGTGTGCTGATTTGATTGATTGATTGAAAGCATACCTAATAATTAGTCCAGTTTCTCGTCTGCAAGCGTCATGGGCCCACATGTAAGGGTTCTTACACACCGCAAACCAATTGCCTTTGAAGTTCCTTTGTAGAAACCCTTCGGTATTGGATACGGCGAATAGCTGAAAAATTCGTTATGTGTTTGAATAATATTATTTGTTTGACAATAAAGCAATAAAAATCACAACTGTTTGCCCATTTGGTATCGCGCTATTATTTGATAGCGATTTGAGTCGTAACTCGACCGCCACTGAATTGTTACCGCTGTCAATCACACGCTTAAATTACCGCGATCGACCCCCTGGACAAGCTTTGTAAAATTTTATTGAATCTATGCAAATTCACAAGGCGCTTCGTGCAGGCCCTCTTCATCTTCCGTCCAGAAGTGGTTAAATCGTTCTAGTCTTCCGTCTCAGATTTTTTCCATTGATATTGATGTGATTTGCAGATCCAAACCTACCTATTTGATCGAAATGTCACAGGATGTTATAAGAGTCTTTTTCAGTGGATTACGATGTTATTTTATAAAAGTTTCGGAAAGTTTCTAAGCTGAATTTTGAGAACCGGAAACCGAAGCGGGAACATGATTTTGCTTTCAAACTTTTCTTTTTAAATTTTAATGAGTGAATGAATGAAATAAACTTTTAACATTAATGTTTTGTTTTATTTATAAAAGCTGCTAACGACTTTGGTTATTAAAGTTTTCAACAAATTCAATTATTTCAAATACATTTCTGGAAATGTTTTCTTTTGTGTAATTATTAATAAATATAATTAAAGAACTTCATTGAAAACTTTAATTAATGTAAGTATATTAAAGTTATTTAAATTTTCTTGAGTCAAATAATTTTAACCTATTTTTGTTACACTGTTGCGTTCGAAGAAATATTTGTCTAGAGTCATGAATGTTTTCAATTTCTTATGGATATCTATATAAATATGCAATTATTTTTTTAAATACCTAAGCAATGTTTGCCTATATTTTTATCATCATCGCTGCTTCTTTTAGTTATGCAAATAAATTATACATATTTGTACCACGAACTACATTGTAACACATTACATACACACATTATATAATATGCTCACGTCTATGTCCCACTAATGGGGTAGGCAGTGACAACAAATTGCCACATGCTACGATCTGACACACATGATTATAAATACATTATATTTAGTTACACAGCCTACGTATTTTCATTGTTATCTATTTCTCTACACTAAGGTTGTATTGGGAGAAATCGCTTTAGCGTTAAGATCGCTGTGTTTATACCTTACTGTTTTCTTTATTTTAAATGGAATGTTTTCGTGTAGGTACAATAAAGTGTGATTAATTAAATCCTTTTTTTTAAAAAGCTATCATGTCAGTCGAATCTTACCGGTTTCTTATGAAGACTTGGCGCTAACATGGTGCATTCCATTTCATCTTTTTGGTTCGGACAGTCTGCTATGTTGTTGCATCTCTGCTCTTTTGTGAAGCAAGTACTTTGAGAATTCATATCTAGGTCTTCACAGCTGAATGTAGATTCACTACAACCTTGTAGGAAAGAAACTTTATTTAATTACGATCTTCATATCGTGTGGACAGCAAGCCCTGGCGTCAGAGTTTGTTCAGACCTTACGGCCTCTGACGTGGTTTTTATGTAACGACTACTATCACCAAAGATAGTAGCTGGGACCAACGGCTTAACGTGCCATCCGAAACATGGAGTCTTCTTTCTTTTCAGACAATCAGGTCACTCAGCCTGCAATGTCCTAACCAACTGGGGAAAAACGCACAAAGTGACATAATCACTAGATGTCCCCCATGGGAATCGAACCCACAACCTCCACGTCATGAGCAAAGACTTCTTCTATTATAGAAGTCTTTGGTCAAGAGCCCAATACTCTTAACTATTAGACCACTGAGGTTTGTAGAGATTATATTTAAATGTTCACTATTTTCTTGCTACCATTGGTTTCAGCTAAGAATACTACCCATTTTTCGTACTAGGCGACTGAATATCGATTCGCAGTATTTAGTGGGCTAAAGGCTTAGCAAATAATTCAATTTTGAAAACGTGAATAATTCATATTCTAAAGGTGAACCTTGCTACAACTGTACCCTTAAAAATGTAGTTCGTTAGTTTCTAACTACCCTTAATATGATTTTAGTACTGAGTTTATGTATAAACAAATACCTCACTAATAAGAAAGTGTACTAGAACAAATTGTTACCATAGCATCCCATTTCATCCTCTCCAAATGGACAATCGAAATATCCGTCGCAGAGCCTAGACTTGTCAACTCTCGCCTTACAACTGCATTTAGCTTCATCGCTGACATCTGAGCAGTCCACGTTTCCATCGCACCATTTGTTATCAGCTATACACCCTTCTCCATTATCACAAGGCAATGTACCTGATACACATTCAGCTTCTCGAGTTGTTAAGTTTGATGGTTTTGTTTCTGGTCTGTAAATAAAAGGAATTTGAAGAGTGGGTGTGGGGAGAGAGTAAGAAAATTTAGTTCTGATTTTAATATTGTTGCTATCATACTTAATTTAGTTTAAAAATGTATTACAGCAGACTTTAGAGTTTTAAAGTTCTGCAAAATGGTTCCGATTTAAAAGCTTATGAAAACTTCAAGTGTTGCCATCTAAGACTGCCCGGATTGCGCCTTTGAGCCTCAGGATATATTTATCCGAATAACTTTTTATCATAGAACAATTTTTATCGTGTCAATTTCGCACTATACTACCTCTTTATATGATTCTTTGATTATATTGTAATGATCTTATTTGTACGTCCTAAGAAAAGACGGCGAAATACGAATAACTGATTGTCAAACAACTCACCCATTCATTCGTTAATAATTAATTTATGAGGAACAATGATAGGAAAACGTCGAGCACATTTACACATATTTGCGTCGGTACGGTAGGTATTTTCTTCATTAATATTACTTTCAATGCTTTTCCTTAGACGTTCGGAACCGCGTGGGCGAAGGCAGTCCACCCACGTGTAAGCTTACTTTTTGTTGCAAAAATCTCTGATAATACATAGTGCTCCTCAACTTTCATATATTCGTTCTTATTTTAGAGAGGTAAGGAAAAATGCATTGAGAAGCGACGATGATAATTATTAAAGAAAACCATCACTGATGTTAAGCAATGACCTTTTTTGTGCTACTCGAGCACCTAGATTACGCTGTGCTTATTTGCTACGCCAGGTCAGAGGTCTGGTTGAGGCGGCTGAAAATGACTCTGACAGGAAGCTGATCACAAATGTCGACACGTGTCTCCACCCATGCACACTGGACACGTAAGGTGGAGTACCTACGTGGCTTTCTACCTATGACGCTTATTAGTCAGGCTAGAGTGAAATACAGACCGATGATGAAAGAAAGTTTTTAGTGGAGGCTTCAAATCGACAAATGACGTTTTAAAGGAGCCAATGTTTGTGGGCTACAAAATAACATTGAGGAAATAATGAGGTAAGCAAACATATACTCAATTTTTATGGTACTCACCTTGGAGTCAAATATCTCATGAAGATCTCAACGTCTTGTGGATGTATTTTTCGAGTAGGTGTATCCACTCCACGCTCTTGAAAAGACTGTGGGATATACCTGAAGGATGTTAAGAAATCATTTACAAATGTTTGGGATATCCGATTTTTTTGCGTGATTTCAACCTTGGTCTCATATAGAAAGTTGTTAAGTTTGATGGTCTGATTATGCCCTTAAGAAGGACCTCGTAGAAAATGTTAGGTACTTAAACAGAAAAAATAAAATCTCTTCTCACTTCTAGCTAGTCTCACTAATATTTTGAATGTGAAAATTTGTGACGATGTTTGTGGCTCTATCATGCATAAACAGCTGAAAGGATTTAGATAAGAATGTGTTCTGGATTAATACTTAGTATACATATTTAGTTTCCCTGCGAGATCGGATCAGAAATGAAGAAATCCGCAGAAGAACCAGTCAGTAGCTGACATAGCCCAAAGAATTGCTAAACTAAAGTGGCAGTGGCCGGGGCACATTGCTCGCAAAACCGATGGCCGATGGGGCCGGAAGGTTCTCGAGTGGCGGCCGCCTACCGGAAAGCGCAGCGTGGGTAGGCCCCCCACACGGTGGACCGACGACCTGGTGAAGGCGGCGGGAATCCGTTGGATGAGGGCAGCGCAGGACCGGTCGTTATGGCGATCCTTGGGGGAGGCCTATGTCCAGCAGTGGACGTCCATCGGCTGAGATCATGATGATGATGATACATTTTTAAGGTCCAGGCAGACAAAGTCGCGGGCAACAGCAAGTATATAATAAACTGAACTTCTGATTAGCGGTCGCTATAATACTCGTACATACCTTGCATGATTTTCGTATCCAGGTAACACTCCTTCCGAAATCGGTACATCATAAGGCAAACCTGAAAACATTACAGTATAGGTTAAAGGAAAATTGCGTATCCTTAATCTTGTAATTACCGAATCAATGGACCAAATGACACTTAATAGGAAAAATCTATTGAGACGTAGATTAAAGTAGTACCGAAAATTTAAACAATCTTTTGAGATCACTATTACCTTACGGACTTGAAAGAAATACGGACCGAATATTGCTCTAAAAAGATGTGAAGCATGCAAGGTACTACAATCTCATTTGTTCTACAAGGGATCTGCACTCACACAGATGCACTAGCTCTAGGCGCAGGTGCTACAACCCGTCACCTTGTGTACCGCGTGACAGCACACACAAAAGAAATGGGTGCTTCGCTTCACTCATGATTAGACAAGATTACGTCTGGTTCTTCTTTTAAGTCTGTGAATTACCCTTGAGTAGGATTCCCAGGAGGTCTGACAGGTTCGGATATTGAGATGTTGACTTATGCTTCCGAAATTCGTGTTCTTTATACAGAATAAACTATGAATTTAGTATTATCCTTGTTTTCTTTCCGGAATAAAACGTAGTTTATTTTATGTTCTGGGCTCATTTGGAGTATGGCTCACTCTCTCCTAACCATATTCGTAAGAGGAGGCCCTTTCTTTGCTTACTTACTTTAGTAATTAGGTCCTTTGTCAGAAAACTATGACTTAATAGTAGGTACTCTATCGAATGACTTTAATGTTTATTAAGAGATTTGAAAGAATTACCTTGAACATTTGGATAAGTTTGTTTCAGAAGTCGAGCTAACAGACAAGTATCTGTTAGATGAGGACCAGCGTGTGAATGTCCAACTGGATGCAAGTTCACATTACCATATTCGTAACCATCTCTGAATTCAAAGGACGGTGTTGATCTTGAATCAAAAACATCAGTAGGATGGGTCTCCCTTTTATTTATTAGTGTAGAAGCTTTAACAAAATCTTGGTATTGTTTGATTTTTCTATTCACATTTGGAATATAAGAATCTTCCTTTGACTCTTCATAATTATTGGTTATTGCTTGTAATTTTATGACTAAGTCTTTACAGATATCATTTTTCATGTCATCATCGCATAAAACATCATGGTTTTTAATAATTTCTCTTCCTTGTATTATTTGGCTGTCGTTTAGCTCTATTTCTTCACTTTTACTTGTTTTATCAGAAGAAATTGTATGTCTTTTCTTTCTTTTTGGGCCTGGATGCGTTTTGTTTTTGATTTGTAAAAATATTTCGACGTCATCTCGTTGTATCGTTATGTTAGAAGACTTATGAGCATTCGTTAGTACTACGAATTCAGTGTTTTGAGAATCTACAAAGGAATTTATACAAATTTAAGTGTAATAATCAAAATCTTGACGAGTACAGTTACAGTAGAAATAAGGTTCACTTTGAGCCGATCAAATATAATAATATTAATAAATGTAAATAAGACAGCTGGTAGTTATAGCAAAGTTTTTGACCATCCCGGAAGGGATTATAGTCGTGAGTTTATATTCATGCTTAGGGTCTTTTTTAATATGCTGACATATTTTTTAGGAGATTTTTGATGGTCAACCGTCAGCATATTCAGATATAATATAAAGATAATAATATTATGAACTAAATATCTTAATGGTCCGCGGCGCGGCTTGAGAGCATTTTTTTCAACACAACAGGCGTAAAACCAGTAAAATTCAGAAGGTATTTTACCATACGTATTATGTTTATATGGGTCGGCTTCGATGTGACTATTACTAATTTGAAATTCAGGAATATCCTAAGCTAAATAATGTATTTAGGGCTTGATTTACCACTTCTGGGTAAGTTCTTAGAACTTATTCAGAAGTGGTGAAACAGGCCCTTAGAGTCTTAACACTTTGTAAGCTTATAATGAACTTACCAAGACTTCGCAGCAAGTTAAGGAGAACAATATAAGATCCTATAACGATCAGAAATAATAATATAACCCCAACAACTTTTTGTAGCGTAGGTCTTAATATGCATTTCTTTATAAAACCGTTGTTATTTCGATCTGCAAAAAAAATTATTAGAATCGATCAGCTCGACATGTATTGCTGTTTAAAGTAAATTAAAGATTTTTTTTCCCTCCGGACGGAAAGCGTGAATTGTCGTCCCGCTGCGCTAAACGAAGTTGTCGCTTTCCACCTCCGTCGAGGAGAAAAATAGTATACTAACCTCGGACAGTAAATAAGAAAGCCTCAGATCACATTTTGAATTACATGAGATCTGAGACCTTTCTTACTTTCCTGTCCTCGGTGTGTAATCTACTATAAATTGTCTAGTTTTTTTTTATCCGAAATTTTGTCATCACTTTGAAGTAGGCAAGAGTAGCAGTCAGCATTTTTATGAAGACGACGTAGATACTTGTATCATTTGAAATGCCCTTTATGGAAAGAATTTATACGAAATACACACTTTTCAGCCGATTACTCTTTTCTTTAGTAAACCTATTTTCCGAAAAGTGTTGGAAATTGTTAAACTAGGTGATTTTTAAATACTTTCTAAAAGACATTGCCCACTTGAAGAACTGTATTCGTTTCAAATCGTTACGCAACTAAAGATTGAGTAAAATCAAAGAAAAAATACAAAAAGTATGATAGCTAAAATTATACTTACACAAAACAGGAGAATCATACTTCCTAATGGAATGAAAATTTTCATTTTATTCTGAAGTGGGATTTTTCTTATAAAATTCAAAATTCTTTTGTATTCGAAACGGGATTGGGCAATGTCTTTTCTAGGGGTCGTTCAGACCATCAAACTGAACAACTTTTACTATGAGAGCAAACCAGAAATCGTAAAGAAAAATCCGCTGTTTAGAGTCGCGTACCTAAGCATTGCAGTTTAGTACCTACGGAACAGCAGATCTTTTTGGGATTTCCGGTTTCATAGATAATATCACACAGATGGCCGAAACCACCCCTGAAATTTTGGAAATTGTTTACTTATTCGCCTGGTATACAGGGTCTAACTTAATATGCTGACACTTTTTAAGGGGATGATCAGACCATCAAACTGAACATCTTTCTCTGTGGGACCAACATCGAAATCGCGAAAATAAAATCAGCTGTCCCATACATTTGGCTCGAGTCGGTTTGCAGTTTTGTATGGAAGGGCAGATTTTTTTTTCGCGATTTCGATGTTGGTGCCATGGAGAAAATTGTTCTGTTTGATGGTCTGATCATCACCTTAAAAAAATATAAGCATAATATTAAGAAGGACTCTATACCTATAGGTGGTATTAATTAATAGGTGTGAAACGAAGTAGCTATAGAAAAAAATGAATAATAATATATTTTACCAGACGCATTAGTTTCTGCCAGCTCCATTGGAGGAAGGCCCAACTGAACAAGGGCCCTCTCTGATTTCGTTTTTTGCATCATAATCTGTGAAAAAATTGTTTTACAGACATCGAAAAAGGGTGAGGTTGTCAATTTGTCTGTATGTTTTTTTATGCTCAAGACATCAAGGTTATTGAAATGTGAATTGAAAATCGATTTTGACTAAGAGACTGCTTATTTAGAAACGTTAAGTTAGGTACGCAGGGTAAAGTGTTATTTGTCTGACCACCATTGTGGCCGTGTGTTCGCACCAGCTCCTGACATCAAAATATAAACCAGTTTTAAAGTCTAATAACAATTCACAAGCTTTTAAACACAAATACGTCAAAATCGGTTTCAATCAAATAGACAGACGGATAAAAATCTGCGAATTGGAGTCAGGGACACATCCAAACTTTTAGGGTTCCATATCAAAGGGTGCCAACGGGATTACTAAGCCAAAGATGAACGCCGTCCGTCTGCCCCTTAGTCTATTTAAAACGTATTAATGAATTAACGCAAAACTAGGAAGTTGTTTGTTTCGAATCCAGAGCAGAATCGAAATATCATGGGGAATTTGACCATACAATCTATGTCACCTCTGCCATGTCCCTATGTTTTGCTTTTTTGCATTAATTAGTTACTGTAAAAACTAGGGACCTTCGAAAATGACCAATTTTACCGCCCGTTTTCAGACATCCAGCAAACAAATTTGACGAATATAAACAAAAAAAAACAAAACGTACAGACATAGCCAAAGTCTTTCTCAAATTATTATCGAAAGAATTATTTAAATCGGTTTAGTTTTGGAGGAGAAAACAGGGGAATACGAAATGCTGTTTTCGTCGATTTTATGTAGATAAAATCGGTCCTAGCTGCAGTTGTCTCTTTCGCACTCTAGTCGGTGGGGTGTATGAGTGGGGCGGATCGGACAAATATGTATAAAGTGACCTATTCTCCAAATTAGCATTTCAGCCCGTCTATCCTCTTAATAGTTTACTCTATAGAAGAGTCGTTACAACGACATCGCTTAAGCTCGCGCTAGCGAGCGAGTGTTACAGTTTTATAATACAACTTTTGAAAAGTTGATACAAGTTGAGTATATTTTTTCGTAAAATGGACTTACTGCTGGTATTTTATCCTAGGTAAGGATAAAATACCAGCAGTAAGTCCATGATTGAAAACAGCAATAATGTAGTTTGTGCTTCCCATCATGGCAAAATGGCACCTATTACTAGCCTTTTACGACATAATATAGGAAATGATCGTCTCAAATAAGTGGGATAGGCGGAAGATAAAATGGAGTAATTGAATACGTTGCCCTAATCCAAATATTTATATAGCAGCTGTGTCACTGACTTTGAACACACTGCTAACTGATATATTGAGTATGTACATCCTGTGCCGCGTTTTAATTGTAAATGTTTCTGAACGAGTGAACTGCAAAGAAATAAAAACCTAAAAGTTACAGCTCAAAGTAAAATGCTATGTATTTTCATGCAAATTGGGTTAGCAGTGTAAAAACAAACAGACAAAAATACCTAATCATAATGAATGGTATAACGTAACCTTTATTGAAATACAATTAGTAATGTATGTAGCATATGCTATGCCATGCTTATGCTATGCTAATTACTAATGTATTCTCCATTTGCATCTTATAAAGTAAAAATGCATGGGTTGATTTTATTATTACGTATCTTGGTCAAGGGAAAAAACATCCAGATGTATTTTTTAACTTTTTTTTAAGACGGTGAATTTTTTTTATTCGTAATAAATCACTGTTTCTTTACAAAATCAAAACTAAAGAATGTTGAAATTGATTTTGTAATAATAAGTGCAATCTGAATTTTATTTCCAAAAACTGCAGCTTTCAAAACACTGTTGTTTTGTTGAAATAAAATGAAATTTCGAAAATTCGTGACGAAATTTGACAAAAATAATTATGTTAGCTTTTAGGGATTCGCTGTAAACGGATTTTCCAAAATTCTATTCGTAGTTGGTAGTTCTAGCAATGGTTCTGTCCACCCCGAAACGGATAACGATCGTCAGTTTATGTATGAATGTAGATTCATGCATGTAGGGCTAGAACTAGATGTAGGGCATGCATTCGTAAAAATTTCTATACATCCGTGATAATCAAATCACCGTGTGAGTGAAAGTGAATTAATTATTTGTCAAGTTTGTACTTACGATTTATAAAACACCACAATGGGAACACTAAAATTATTTAATAAATAAACATTTTCTTTTTAAATAACTAAACTAAAATTAAACTAAAGTTAGTGTCTGTGACACCATCGCAGACCGACTGGTCTTTTTGCTGATCACCAAAGTTTGCGGGTAGGAACAAATATGTTTAGACAGTGTTTTTGGTAAACTGCTTAGATATGTAAACTTACACGTATCGACAAATAATTATTATGACCCACTTCGTGATTTCTTTTACTTGTGCAGTAAAATTTTAGAGATCCTAACACTTAGTTGCAGAAACGCTCATTAGAGTTAATCCTCCATTAAATCTCTTGCTAGCTTTTACTATGTCAACAAAACAAAAAGTGACAGAAAAAGATTTAAATGTTTCTGCAGCTGAGTAGGTGTTAGCTTAGCACAGCATTACTATATTAGTTCTAATATAGTAATGCTGTGGTATTAGCCCGACTTCTTTCTCGTAACTTTATTGCTAGGAATGGATTACGTACGCTACGCTATTCAGAAGTAGAAATTGCGAAGGTCGAAATCTCGAGGTAATGCCGGGTTTACACGCTTGCACAAGCTTAGGCAAATTCGCTGTACATCGACTCGTGTTTAATGTGATTGTTACTATTTAACTTTACTTATACTGGGTGAAATTGATATCATTAGCAACCTTTTAAACTAAAAGTCTACCCATCAAACTGAACAACTTTTGCTATGTGAGCAAACCAATCGAAGCAAAAAAAAAACCTGCTGTTGCATACATTTTAGTCGGGTTAGCATTGCAGTTTAGTATGGAACAGCAAATTTTTTTTGCTTCTATTGGTTTGTTCCCATAGTAAAAGTTGTTCAATATGACTAGTAGACTCTTAGTTTAAAAGGATGCTAATGATGTCAATTTCACCCTGTAGAAGCGTCAATGTACAGCGAACTTGCCTAAGCTTGCGCAAGCGTGTAAACCCGGCATAATATGAGCGAAAGTTTGCATTCTCGAGTGAGTACGCTCCCCTCCGTTATGGCCATACGTGACCATCACGAGTCACTTGTTACCGCAGCACCTGCATTTTGCCTCGGTAATTTCTTTGACCGCATCGGCCGATCTCGTAGGCGTCATTTACTTTCCTTCTACAGGGTGAAATTGATATCATTTGCATCCTTTTACCCATCAAACTAAACAACTTTTACTATGGGAGCAAACCTATCGGAGCAAAAAAACTGCTTTCCTATTATTGTACTAAACTGATTGCTCCGATTGGTTTGCTCCCATAGTAAAAGTTGTTAAGTTTGTTGGGTAGACTCTTAGTTTAAAAGGGTGCTATTGATATAAATTTCACCCTGTATATGGCGGGTTAGTACAACTAGAAACCCTTAGACGATCATATTGAAGATTACCTATCTTACTCAAAAAACAGAGTAGGTATTATGTACACAGATACATTTTATTCCAAACTGTACACAGTGGCGACACATCAAGCTACACGAAACTAATATATAAGCTGGCTGCGCGATGCAATGCAGTACCAACTCTACCTAGTATTTTGTGTACGTTTCATACACCAATAAAAACAACCAAATTGATAGCTAGTTTTTGCATGATGCTCGACTATTAAAAAATTTTTGATTCGGAGACGAGTTTATGTTCGATTCCCTATCCCAAATATTTTTTCTAGAATAAAATTATTAGCAACTAGTGTTTACCCGCGACTTCGTCCGCACAAATTTTATATCAGATTTTAAGTCAGATCATAAGCTATCAAACCAAAAAAGTTTCATCAAAATCGGTTCAGTAGTTTTTGCGTGATGCGCGAACAAACAAACAAACAGACAAACAGACAGAAAAAATTTCTAAAAAAGGTTGATTTCTAGTCAGGGATACCTAAAAACCGTATCGTAATTTTTTTTTGTAAATAGGTATCTTCAATGTACAGACACACTTCAGTTACAGTTTTATAATAGTTAGCAACAATTATTTTAATGTACAGGCACAGTTACATCTTTACAATGTTAAGGTGGTTTCCGTCCATACAAAACTTTGTCATAGAACACTCGTAGACGGTATTAATAAAAGTAATGTTTTATATATGGAAAAATAGCTTAGAAAATGTAGATTGCGCTTATCAAATAATATTTACAATTTATAATATAATTACGATGATTGAAGACTTTAAAATTATGTATGAATAATTTCAAAGCTTGATATCTTCGTAATAATATTATAAATTGTTAATATTATTTGATACGCGCAATTAAGATTTTCTAAGCTATTTTTCCATATACAGGGTCCAACTTAATATGCTGACACTTTTTTAAGGGGATGGTCAGACCATCAAACTGAACAACTTTCTCTATAGGACCAACATCGAAATCGCGAAAAAAAAATCAGCTGTCCCATACATTTTGGCTCGAGTAGGTTTGCAGTTTTGTATGGAGCAGTGGATTTTTTTTTCACGATTTCGATGTTGGTGCCATAGAGAAAGTGGTTCAGTTTGATGGTCTGATCATCCTCTTAAAAAAGTGTCAGCATATTAAGAAGGACCCTATATAAAACATTACTTTTATTAATACCGTCTACGAGTATTCTACAACAAAGTTTTGTATGAAATTGACAACCTCTGCAACCAACTTAAAGGTACAGACGGATGCAAAATAATCAATCTGCCAACGAAACGTAACATTTTACGTGCTACAGTTGTTTTGATCAGCTAAAGAAACACCTAAGTAGGTGCATGATGATTGTATTTACGTCGTTGACCCGCTATGCATTTCGAAATCGTATTGTCGCACAAATGCAACAGTCAGCTGTTATTTTATGCACTTACTTGGTGCATTGAACGATTGATGTGATATTAGCAATATCACATCAATCGTTGGTTAGGTATAAAGTGAAGAATAGAATGACCTACTGAACGAATTAGAATGGACCGCCCCATTTCTTCCCGTGGGTTTCTAATGATTTTTTTTTTTTTTAAAGTTTATCCTTTCGGATAGGCTATGGGAACTAGCCCTTACTGCCTGGTCATTAGTGTCTTTTTTCTTTGTACTTAAACCTAAACTAACCTAACCTTAATACCTAACTCTTGAAATGCGAGGGTGGTACACACATTCCAATGGTCAGGGGAGTTTCACGCGAGAATCAATCCGAATCAAACGGGAGCGCCTTCTTTATTTCTCACTCTTACTATATTGCTCTCCATTAATGACACATTATCAAACTAATTCCACCACATTAACACAATAATAGCCACGAAAAACGAATTTAGAAAATTAAGAAACAAAGCCCGTCTGTTTCTTCACAATTCCCGTGCAAAACTCTCCTGATGACGATGGGATGATAGATGAACGATGAGGATGAAATTTTGGTCGATTTTGTAAGCACGCGCGTTGCCGCCAAAATCACCAGTACGATTTAACTTGCACCAAAACTTTTGTTCTTTCTTCGTATGTATTTGAGATTCCTGTTATGTTGGTCGATTTACGCAACTTTTTGGCACACAATCCGCACGAAATTATGTCACAAATATCACTAAAACCAATTTTTCACGAATATCAAATACAACTTTGACCGAACAAATTTAATGGCGGGAAGCCAATCGGTTTCTAATGAGGAGACTAATATTATACTAAGATCCGACCGTAAAATTATGTACCTATTTGTTTGGTGAACGAAATGTGATATAAGTGAAAGATTACACAGGGGTTTATACAACGCCGGCGGGTTGCCTAGCAAAATCTTGCCGCAAGTACCTTTACCATTTTGATTATTAGTAAGTACAATTTTTTCCACCTATCGGTTTGGGAAGTAAATGAGGTATGCTTTCGGAAAGAGACCGATCTAAAAGAATTTGAGAAACGAGAGTTGCCACCTCTCAGTCTGCCGAAACTCTAGGGTTGCCAGGTTCAAAGAAGTCATTTTTAACCCTGCAAATTGAGAGGTGGCAACCCTAGTTTTTCCAGTTCTTCAGATTTGACTCTATCCGACGGCATCTCATTTAGGTAGGTGCTTGGAAAAAACTGTACCAAAAATCATAATGGTAATATGGTACCCCTTGCGGCAAGATTTTGCCAGGCAACCCGGGGCGGCGCGTTTTATGAACCCCTGTGTAACCGTACACTTAAATAACATTTCGTTCTCCAAACAAATTGGTACTTACATAATTTTACGGTCGGATCTTTGTATTTATAGGTACCCAAGAGATGAGGTTTCTTATGCAGTGTTTTTGTGGGCAAAAGGCTATCCACCTGTTACCTCTTGTCTCATCATTTCATCCTGAAGCCACTGTGCTAGAGATGAACCAACTAATAGACTGTAAAAAAATACTTAGGTACAACAGCAAGCTCAAGGGTAAATTGCCGTTCCGTTGGCCCGCTCCAAACAAACGAAGTCTGGTTTTATTTTCATTCCAAACCAATTAAATTCAATGAAATTTTTCAGAAACAATCTAGAAACTAATCTCTATGATTGTATGTTGTCAGATTTTCGTTAAAATGTATAGTTTTAAAGTTACAGTCTAGTTACAGTGTAACGGGATTATAGTTTATTAATAAACAAATCTAATTAAATTCAACTTTAGCTTCAACAATTGTTTGTTTGTTTTTTGAAGGGAAATTCACAAACAGTTTTTTTTACTTTACAAACTTTCGATGCTGCTGATTTACATTTAGTATGTAAAGTAAAAAAAATCGCATTTCCTATAGGCTTCTTAGGGATAGTTGTTCAGTACCATTCATTTCAGGTTAAATTACCCCTTAAAGTAATGCAAATGTTTACCCTAACACCATGTATGCTTGCTTACTTATGCAAGACTTTTTTTTTATTTAACTCGTTTTCGAAAAAAAAAAACAGTCCTCAATCCTCTTCTAATTTCTATTGGTTCTCTTTTCTGTGGTTTACCCTATTTTCAGAGTATGGGATAAAACCACTAGGGGGCTTTTGATGTAACTTGTTATACCAATATAACAAACAACATGCAAGAAAGGTGCGGTCGTATCAATTAGCGAAGGTGATGAGTTACTTCCATTAGTTGATCAAATCTTTGTTATTGTACTAGAACAGCCTTTGTTCAAGAAAAATTAAGATGTTACGGTCCACGTTAACATCTTTCTACTTGGGTCAATACGCTAAATCAAGATCAGACAATCAATTGAAAACTATTATGGGACTAAACATCGAACTTGCGTAAAATTTCAGCTGTCCCATACAAATTGGGTCGAGTTGGTGATGCAGTTTTTTTTGTGATTTCGATGTAAGTCCCGTAGATAATGAATGAATGAGATATACTAGAAAGAGGAAGAAATAAAGAGATCAAGATTTTTTTTTATAGTTTGATGATTAATTGATGATGACCAGACCGGTCATAACGTAAAAATGTTGGGCATAATTACATAATTTTCTTAATATTATATCAGTTTTTAGAATCTTCGTGCTACAATTTGGTACTACATACAGGGAATTTTATATCAATATTCAAATAAATGAGGAATTTTATGATAAGTTAAGTGACACTATAAAAGGATGCGTAGAATGTATGGAAGCCTACTGTACTACCCAGAGTTAATAGACTGTACATGCAATAGGGTCGTCAGAAAAACAAAAAGGGTTTCAAAGAAAGCATCAATGATAAAAACGCAATGACAAGTTTATTTAGTACAAAAAAAAGTATACAGAGAAAAACCTGGATTAACCTAGTTGACCTGGCATTGCGTCAAAATGTCTAGCAAGGTTAACAGGACAGGTTTGTCATTCATTCCTATAATAGGAAAGCCTTAAATGGACCTGGTCTTAGTTGGTAATCCTTAAATACATAAATAAAGTTACCCACATCTATGAGCGATACATTGCTGCTGCTTCTGGCTGTGCGTTCCTTCGTACATAAATACACAAAAACATCTACAGGTTCCTTCTTAATAAGCTGATACTTTTTAAGGGGATGATCAGATCATCAAACTGAACAACCTTCTTTATGGGACCAACATCGAAAACGCGAAAAAAAACAGTTGTCCCATACATTTTTGGCTCAAGTAGGTTTGCAGTTTTGTGTGGAATAACTTATTTTATTTCGTGATTTCGATATTGGCGCCCCATAGAGAAAGTTATTCAGTTTGATGGTCTGCTCATCCCCTTAAAAAAGTGTCAGCATATTAAGAAGGAACCTGTATAAGTAGCTTCATTCATGCTCGTCGGTTTCGCATATATATTTTTTTAAATTTATTATCTTACGATTGCAAATATTTAGTTTGCATTTTTAGGTGTAAATGGCTTGCGAAGCTTTTGTTAGCAAAATGTCAGAGACATCAATAAAGATTCTATTCACCTTTGTTGCTTTGTGATAAAGCATATTTTCGTAAATGCAAGGGAGTATCGTGGGTAGCGTGAAATGGGTCACTGAACTGATGATAAAAGGGACATAGAAAGTAGGATAATACGCTTGTATATTGTTTAGCAACGTTTGTTATTAAGAGGTTACTGTTTGATCTTTAACAAAATATGGATAAGATAAAATTATAGGTCATCGTAACGAGGTAATATACATGGTGCAATCTTAAATACGTTACCTACTCAATTAAGGGGATGCTTCGAACTATCAAACTGAACAACTGAACTAAACGAAAAACAGATCACACGCGGAAGAAGTGAAACCTTCACAAAACTATTTAGTGTCGCTTTTTCGTTTCATTGAGTTTCAAATCATAACGGTGCTTAAGAAGTTTTTCTTCAAAAAACACAGCTGTTCCATCATCATCATCATCATATCGTATGGCATTTGTGTCTTCCTACTTGGATCCGAGGGGGGGTTAAATTTCGAGGTTGAGGTGTTTCAGCCAGTCTTCCGCTGCCGGGTTTAGCCTGTGAAGTTCTTCGATTCCCCCGGGGAAACGGCACAGAGTGCACTCGTTTACCACATGGGATAGAGGGTCTGGTCAGGTGCCCCGCAGTCGCACGTCGGAGACTCCCTTAAACCCCACTTGTGGTGGATAGTTAGTCCTTCCGTGGTTGGTTCTGAACCGGTTAAGCTTAACCCAGGTCTTACGGTCCTTTTCAAAAACAGCCGGTTTGACAGTTGGGTCTCGCACGAGGCTTGCATGCGGATGGTCAAAAAGGCCTCAATCTGCCCGCCATGCACTATTTACATCGTACTGGGACTGAGTTCGGTCGTCGGTCCAGATAGGCGATCTGGATGGAAGAGGGTAAGTAGGAATCGAGTCTAGCGTTTTCCTTACAGGCATGGGGGCCGCATGATTCTGTTGGAAGCACTTTTTCCATTCGTTGGCAGCTGATTTATTCCTGCGGAGCTCCGGTGGAAGGATGTGCGAAAGAACAAGAAGCCACTGCCATGGCAGTGGGGTTGACTTGATTACTCCCGTAATTAAGCGCATGGCCTTAATTACGGGAGTGACATGGCATGGAGGTACTATGTAGCGACTTTGTTAAAAATACGAAGTATCGTCTAAAAAAAAACAGCTAAATCATCGGCAGCTAAACGTAGAGAGAAACGATTTGCATAACAAAGGGTGGACAGAGAAAGTATATTGTACGTAGGAGGTTTTACCTTTATCAAACGACGTCAGACGTGAAATTGGATGCTTAGGATACGTGGAAAAACGTAGCTATTGTTCCAAAGCAGACTTAGTGACGCGGTAGTGTTTTGGTAAATTAAATAAAGGTAAAGCCCGACCAGAAAAATAAAAAACCTCGCCATGTTGCGGAAAATCGTTGGAACTAATATTTATACTTGGAACACTGACATTAAAGGTTAATGTCAAATGCAGCGCCCCCAAATCAGGTTTTTTATATTTCTGGTCAGGCTTTAACAATTCCATCACCATCAAGCACACTTGTACAAACATCGTACCTCTAGCTCTTAATAATATAAATTAGCAGCACATACTGTAGTTGGGGGGTCTGGTGTCTGTCTAACAGGTTTTACATCCGTTAAAGCCTTTTTCAGGAACCAGTCTCCGCAAACATAATTATCATATTATGAAGCTGTCTCTATGTATATGCTGAATCCTTGCTTGTATGTTTGAGGTGAAAATAAATGTTTTTTTTTATTTTATTTTATTTAATCAACCCCACTACTGGAAGATATACTGATAGAGGATATAAGCTATACAGAATGTAAAATTAAATGCGTTACATTATATTTAAGGCTAGGTTATCCCAGTGCAAGCGTCTCTTTCTTGCAAGCATAAGTTTACAATTAGCCATCCCGCTCCAATTGAAAGCAGGATCGCAAAAAAACGTGTTTTTCGTCAATATCTTTGCTCATGGGAGTTTCTAAGCTAAAAATTCTTCTGAGTTCACTAGAAATATTTAATGTATTTAGTTAAGTACAAGAATAAAAAGTTAAATATCAGCAGTTTAATCATAGTATTGAAAAAACATAACAAAAAGGGGTAACTTTGGGATGTTTTTCTATCTAGTAAACTTAATCTAATCATGTAATTGAGAACAGTCACCCATCCGTTCGATCCTTAAATAAGACATATTTAATTTCAGACTTTAAAACACAGTTTAAAACACTTTCGTTCGTGTTCAAAAAACGGCCTCGACGGGATAACAGCGTCTTAAGGAGGTGCTTCAGACCAGTAAACTGAACTTTTAAAAAGTCTGCTGTTCCGTAGAATAATGTCAATAAATGCTACTCGAGCAAAATGAATAAAACTTTAGATAATTTTTCTTTCTTTTTTTCTCATATTAAAAATCGTTCAGTTTTATGTTAGTTTTAACGGGGAAAACGCGTTTTCACCTTCGATCTTTTACTTTGATCGAAGTTTTTAACTATGTTAGTCACATTGAAATCGAAAAAAAAGCTGCTGTTTTAAAAAAAAAAACAAATGTATCTAAAATATCTTGGTAGTCTAGTACGTGATAGTACTTATGATTCTGCAAAGTTGTAGATGATCTACGGACGGACATATTTAGCACATTTCAGGGGGAGGCAAAAGATGTGGCGCGTTGCGGAGAAGTATGGAAGCTCAATCTTGAGGTCCGGGTTCGAATCTGTATGGACGACATGCCATGTAGCAGTGAGTTGTTATAACTTACGTATATAATACCGACTGCTCTCAAACAGTGAAGCTAAACATTTTTTTTACACATTCTTAACTTGTTGGATAGCTAAATAAATAAGTAAGTCATAAATAAACTTTCTTCATTTAATTAGTTAATGGCATTTTTGAAGAATTTGCATTTAAAATGAAGAAATAATTTTAACTGAAAGTGTTTTGAGGCACTGTGTCGATGTTATAGCGAAAATTAGATTTTTTTTTGTATTCAACGAAGTATCAGCATGTTTTCTGAGTACCAGAAGAAAAAAAGAGAATACGCGACATACCATTCTTTTTTAAATTGACTTTGAAGTTGAAATTTGGTAATTATTCGAAAAAATCTAAAATTCTAAATTACTCAAAAACGGTTAACATTTGCATAAGGCAATCTAGGGCTAAATTGATAGCTTATTATCTCTACTATCACGTTTTTAAAGGAATGTGTCGAATTACCAGTAACCCTGTACCCACCTTACAGATAGGTACACCAATCATCAGTACTTCGAAAAACAATTTCCCCAAGACATCTGATACGAAAATTACTCGCATTGACAAGGACAGTCACGGTCCGTTAACAAATTACCGTCCTGTGACCAATCATTAACATGATTTGCTTTGTGCCCATGTAGAAAATACGGTTTTCTAACCACACATATATATTCTAAGAGGGTCATATTGTTTTATCAGTCTTTGTTCACCTTGACCGTTAGCGCGGTGTGTAATGTGTTAAGTGACGGATTAGTTGGACTGTTTGGGTTAAGTTGGGTAAGGATTTACTCTAATGGATTGGGTTTTGCATAGTATATAAGGTTTTGTGTACCCTAGGATAGTTAGGAAGACTATAGTGTTTGCTTGTAGTATAAGAGATAAGTGTACTTTTTGCAACCATCAGCAGCAAGACTGATTCAGTGTTTATGAGGTGAAGAGCATCTCTGTGATGGGGATGGACTAGGTCTGCCTGCATAAATTCAGTCGCAAAGGCCTTGCAGCTGATCGTAAATTTTTTACTGACCATTAAACGTCTGTAACTCCTAAACCGACAGAAGTTATGCAGGCAGACCTGGTCCATCCCCATCACAGAGATGCTCTACCTACACCCCATAAACACTGAATCAGCCTTGCTGCTGATGGTTGCAAAAAGTACACTTATATCTCTTATAACCAATGATCGGAATCTCGGGGCATTTTTTGAGCATACAAGTTTGGATACGCCTTGATTTCCCGGAAATATCCGGATTTAATAAATATGGATGAAAATTTCACGGGATTTATTGGGATTACCTATTTAGATGTCAAGAGACGTTTTTTTAAATCAAGAGTATTAGCAGCGCATACTAGAGGCCGCGACTTTGAAACACGCCGCCTGGTACCTTTGACATGTACCGCACTTAGGTAAATATGTTGACCGTTATTAAACAATGATATTAAGTAACTAGATTAGTAGTTAGGGCACCAAAGCGTTGCCACTTCGAAGATGTCTGCAGGCTTCTTTGACTTCAGTTCAGGCGTTTATCTATGGTGAGCGGACATATCCGTGACGTTTAAATTAAGCTACCAAAATGGGGAAATGCGCCGTAAAAATTTGTAAATCACAGTCGGAAAAGAATAATAAAGAAAGTGGTGTTACTTTTCACAAGTAAGTTTACTATATTTTGTCAAAATAACATTAAAAAACTAAATAAATTTTTCACGCATTGTTTTTGCCATCAGTGTTGCAAGTATATACGATTTTGATTTTCCCACACTGTAGGGAGTTTCGGTAACCTCTTCGTTATTTCATACAGGATTAAGTTTTAATCAGTCCGGATAACTTTTGACAAAATATAGTAAACTTACTTGTGAAAAGTAACACCACTTTTTTTATTATTCTTTTCCGACTGTGATTTACAAATTTTTACGGCACATTTCCCCATTTTGGTAGCTTAATTTAAACGTCACGGATATGTCCGCTCACCATAGATAAACGCCTGAACTGAAGTCAAAGAAGCCTGCAGACATCTTCGAAGTGGCAACGCTTTGGTGCCCTAACTACTAATCTAGTTACTTAATATCATTGTTTAATAACGGTCAACATATTTACCTAAGTGCGGTACATGTCAAAAGTACCAGGCGGCGTGTTTCAAAGGCGCGGCCTCTAGTATGCGCTGCTAATACTCTTGATTTAAAAAAACGTCTCTTGACATCTAACTAGGTAATCCCAGTAAATCCCGTGAAATTTTTATCAAAATTTATGAAATCCGGATATTTCCGGGAAATTCAAGGCGTATCCATACTTGTATGCTCAAAAAATGCCCCGACATTCCGATCACTGCTTATAACATTGGAATGTAAAAGCTTCATATCACATTCATTTTCACTTTCATGTTTAATGTATGCTGATAGTTGAGGAGAGAAAATTCAAGATAACTGAAACCTTGCAATGTATTGGTGCTTAGATAGAATAGCATCAATATATTACAATACAATACATAGTGAATCCAGACGGATGTGTCGTACCCGGAGAAAAATATCGACTAGTATATAGTGTCCTTATAAACGACACATTTGTCTCTTCATATATGCTGACGGAGGACATGATCAGACCATTGAACTGAACAAACACTATAATGTCATAGTAAACTGCAAACCCACTTGACCCAAATGTATGGGACAGCTAATTTGTTTTTTCGCGGTTTCGCTATTGTTGTCATAGAGGAAGATGCTCAGTTTTTCAATATTTCATCACTGACATGACTTTACATAAACACATAGTAACATTTTTACATTCTGACATAAGCACGATTTAACATAAATACAATGTGATTTTTTGTCATTTTGTCACTGCAACATTTTAACCATAACATTTTGTACATTTTGGCACTTACACAATTGAACCCTTTGAACGTTCAGACATGTGAACAACCATATCCCGGAACGGATGGTTCAGTTTTTTAAGTTGGAAACAGTATTTGTAGCAACTATTTATATATTAGCAGACTTTACTATAAAATTGTAGACTTTACTAGAAAATGTGTAGTTATAAATATAATTCTGATAGATTAACCTAAAATTTATTAATAACAACAAATTGTCTAGTAAATTCTACAAAATAATATAAATACTGTAGTGCTAAGCCAAAAGGGCCTACGTCCGAAAATTACCAAAATCTGTTCCTTTTTTATATCGATTCCTTGAACTGTAAGGAACCAGAATTTGTAAACAAAAAATATATATTTACTAGAAGTGCCTGAAAAACAACAGACCAATTAGACGTAAAGATGTTTTTCTCACCAATTCCTAGAGATATAAGGGAAAAAGTTGTATGATTCGCTTACCTTAGTACCTACAATAAGACGTAAAGTGTAGCAAGAAACACGATGGTTGTTATAATTTTTTCTCCCCTCCAGACGGAAAGCGTCAATTGTCGTCCCGCTGCGCTTAACGAAGTTGTCGCTTTCCATCTCCGTCTAGGAGAAAAATAGTATACTAACCTCGGACAGTAAATAAGAAAGCCTAAGATCACATGTTTGTTGACCGAGGCGAAGCCGAATTACATAAGATCTGAGACCTTTCTTACTTTCCTGTCCTCGGTGTGTAATCTACGATAACCGCAAATTATCCTGAGCGGTTTGATCGTTTGTCTTACTGTGATCTACAAAATCGTAAAAACACGTTTTCTCGAAATCGCTAAAACGGGCAAATTTTAATGCCCTTTATGTACTACTAGATATTTTTCTCTGTGTAAGAGGCAACCTCCTTCACACATCGTCAACATTTCTAACGCCCACACAATGTGGAGCTATTAATAGAGTTCTAATTTTAGTGGTTTACCATTCCATCTAGCTCCCACTGCAGATTGCAGTTGAAACAGATTATTATATTATCGTCTAAGTTAAACATTGTGACACTAGTAGTTTTCAAACGTATCATTGAGTTTTTTCTACGTAAGGCAATTTCAATAAGTTTTTATACAGGGAGAAAAAAAATTTTTCACCTCACAAGCCCGGAAAGAATCTGTTTATCATTCGAAATCTGAGTGCAAAAGTGCATTTTATCCGGTAGCGTGGAAAGAGTTATTAAAATTCGAATCTATCTATTCAATATTTTTTCTTCCCTCCGGACGGAAAGCGTCAATTTTCGTCCCGCTGCGCTAATCGAAGTTCCCGCTTTCCACCTCTGTTGAGGAGAAAAATGGTAGGTATACTAACCCCGGGCAGTAAATAAGAAAGCCTCAGATAACATATTATTTGTTGACATATTGTATATTATATAACAATATGTCAACAATGCCTTTCTTACTTTCCTGCCCTCGGTGTGTAATCAACTATTCCATAATCCGTCTTATTGCGCAAAATTTTTGTTTTTTTTCTTGCATCTAGCCAGCATTTTTCTCGCCGTTCTTTTTGAGGTGAAAAGTTGGGTGTTGCACTCGGCAGAGTTATTCTGCGTCGCGTTCGCTGCGCTCAGGATTCTATATTTGAACATCTCGTGTGAAATGGGTGACTTTTAACCCTTAGCAATCTCCTATTATATAATAACATTGTGGTTTTAATTATAGTTTTAAGAAAACAGATTTTCATAAAAATGTTTAAAAGATGACAATTTTGCGGCGCAAAAACAAATAATTTAGCCGTCTGCCTAAGTGCCATTATCATTGTCATTATTCTAATAAAAGCTACTTGATTTTTCTCTCCGTGAAATTAAGACCAAAAAGCTAAATATTACCGAGGCCCCAACGGAATTCACTCAAAGGCAGTTTAGGAGTATGTACCTAACTGTCAATAGATTTTTTTCTTTGTTTCCTATTTTCCGAGACAGAAACTATCGGTTCCATAACTTTACTGCAACATGTCAAGAAATAACTAGTTTGGACGAGTTAATATCATAAAAGTAGTTTTCCTTCTCCTTGGAAAGCATTAGTTCAATTTAGAAGTTTAGTTCGTGTTTCTTTAACTGATCTATTATTGATTTGTTTGACCTTCTCTCTAAGTGTTTTTCTACAACGTGTTAATGAATAAATGGAATAGTAGAAAATAAATTGTTTAAAATCGAGAGCAAAATCGAATTATTAAGGTTTCAACTTATGCCACATTTTTTGAAAATAATAAATATTTTGTTTGTATACTTAATTTAAAATGTACTGAACTCGATGTCAACAGGCACACTCACCCTACTTACCAAACAAAGATGCTTTCAATTCATTTTTATAAATTACTAGTGTTAACCCGCGACTTTGTCCGCACAAATTATATACCAGATTTTAAGTCAGATTATAAGCTATCAAAACAAAAAACTTTCATCAAAATTGGTTCAGTAGTTTTTGCGTGATGCGCGAACAAACAAACAAACTAACAATTTTGTCAATAGATTGCGCTGCACGTCATTTAAATCGCGCTATCGAGTGAATTTGAGTTTATATGAAGTGAACCGCTACTTTTTTGATCCTTATGATTTTACGGTTTTATAACAGTTAAGATGGTGGAAATATTTTGTTCAATAACTGATTTATAAATCAGTTGCGGTGTATAAAGTTTTGCGCTTTTTCATTATCACATTCCTTCTTAATTATGGTAACGACTTTTTAAGGTGATGATCAGACCATGAAACTGAACAAATTTCTATACCTACTTTTTTTTTCTGCTGTTCCACAAAAAATTGTAATCCTACTCGACCCAAATGCGCAATTTTTTTTCCACGATTTCGATGTTGGTCCCGTATAGAAAGTTATTCAGTTTGATGGTATGATCATCCCCTTAAAAGCCGTTAGGATATTAAGTTAGACTCTGTATACAGGCTGTAAGGAAAAGTATCATACTCTTTACCGATCAAACTGCGTTTTTTTAACTATCGGACCAAACCGAACGGAACGAAACAAAAAAAAAATCTGCTGTCCCATACTGAACTCCAATACACCTACTCGACTCAAATGTATGCAACAGCAGATTTTTTTCTCTCGGTCGGTTTGCTCCCATGGTAAAAGTTGTTGACTTTGATGGGTAGAGTATGTGGTTTAATATACTTTTCCTTACACCCTGTATTATTCAGGATTTTATTTTCTATTTCAGTAAGCGTTGGGTAACATTTCTGCATAAAGGAAATTTTCGCATCAAGATTTAATAAAAAAAGAAAAGTCAATGCAGCATTTGCAAAATAATTTTGAACCGCAATAAATCTCCATTCCATTTCCTTACGGTTTGTTACCTTGTACTGTTTGTTTTCCCAAACTGTGTTTTTGGGTTTGATGTGAATATGGAACATTTCATTCATTCATTTCCCATGTCATTGTCCTCAGAAAATAAGAAGTATTCCCTCAAGAGATGGCACATAGGATAATATGAGCGAGACAATGCGCCCGATCGATATGAGTGTAGTCATAGCTGTATTGGGCCTTATATTAATGCCTTTATGCCACGGAGATCAGAAGGAAGATACCGAAGCTTACTGGAGTCGCTTCGCAGCAGATCTTTGGTTGGAAGGTGCTGATGTCGTTAGAATTATATGGAGGGATTGTTCTAAAAAGGTTAGTCTTCAAAAGGGTATCTAACTCTTTCATTATAAATTAAAATGTAATACAGGGTCAGGGATGACCCGACCATCAAAATGAAAACTTTCTCTATGGGACCAATATCGAAATCGGAAAAAAAACTGCTGTACCTAATGTACCTTACATCTTGAGTAGGTTTGCAGTTTTTTATGGAACAGCTGATTTTTATTTCGCGAATTCGACGTTGACAGTTTAAGGGGATGACCCGACCATCAAACTGAACAACTTTCTCTATGGGACCAAAATCTAAATCGAAAAAAAAACTGCTGTACCATACATCTTGAGTAGGTTTGCAGTTTTTTATGGAACAGCTGATTTTTTTTTTGCGATTGCTTAAACTGTCAGCATTTAAGGAGGACCCTGTATTACATTTTAATTTATAATGAAAGAGTTAGATATCAAAGCTAATTTTATTCGATATAGATCCAATCTAAGAAGCACATATTAACCCAAAATATATGGGAAAAGTCACACAACGTAATGCATAGGAGAACAATTAATCGTTATTAATAATTGTACCTGATATAGGAGAGAAAATTAATAAGAAACTGTACTTGAAAATTTAGTATTAACAAAGCTATGAAATATTTGAATACCCTCATATTAATATATCACAATCTTCTACTCTGAAAAAAAAAACATTACTTCTATCTTAGATCAAAATAAAATTGTTGATCTAAGACTTCTATGTAAGGACCAGATAATCAAATTTTCATACAAAATTATCGTATTCAATACTTTCTTCTTTTCGTGTCAGCATAAGTTAGGTATATCGCATGACAATGACAGTAAATCATGCTGGACATCATCTGGAAATCATCAATGGAAAGACCAAAACAGCCTAAATACGACCATTGCTGACTGGCTAATTCAATACGTTGATTTTACTGTAGTTTTTAAATTCGTGCTTTTCCTACAGGTTTCCTCTAGGCATGATTAATTTAGGCTGACATTGCTTTATTTCGGTAGAGCTTTACCGAAGGTAGAGCCTGAAGGTAGAGCTTTACAAAATTATACTATGATTGTGTTTTTGAAGGAGGCTTACCTTTTATTCTCCTACTTTTAGCTTACTTAACCCTGTTCAAGTACCTACCTAAGTTACAGTGTGTTATTGTTTAACTACCTATATTTTGGCACTAATAATTCCACCAGAATTGATATTCTACCAGAAAAATATGCTTTAATAGTGACTAGCTTGCGGCGGTGAAGGAAAACATCGTGAGGAAACCTGCATGCTTCAATTTCGAGGCATGTATTGTACACTGTCCATTATAAGTGGCGACGGGCTCACCCCCCGTCGCACTAGACAGAGTTTCGGTACTACTGGTGAAACGTGGCTGTTCTGAGGTTTCAGAATATCTCTGACTAAAATTTCAATAGGAAATTCGCAAAAAAAATCATCTATTCATACAAACGAAACGTTTTCAAGTCAGTTGATTGCATTTAGTATGACAAGAAGAACAAGTATGACAGATGACAAGTTCCATATTTTTTAATAGGTTCCTTGGGGAAAACTGTTCAGTATCATTAGAATAATAATATCCTTTAAAGCAATTCAACTATCAACACCCTATGGGAGCGTGTAACTCTCGATGTGTGTTCTCTGTGGTCTATATTTACACACTCTATGCCCTACAGTGGAACACATCTGTAACATTTCTTACCAAAAACTAAAAACAGAACAGAATGTTCTTAAAATTCATGTGAAAAGATTATCTTTTCTAATAGCCAAGCTTATAACATTGGACAATGTCCATTCTCCCTAGTAAAAGCTTTTAATCCGCTCCCAGTCGCCCAATAATCGGCTTAGTCGGAACGTTTCACTAATATTACAGGCAATTACCTACGAGAGGAGATGAAGCTAAGATCTGTTTATGAAATATGGCTTGTGAGCGTATGGGATACAGTTTAAATTTAATTATTCATCACTTTCATTATTATCGTAGCGTGGTACCTATTCTTCTAAAAATCTTATCAACCGTTAAATGTTAGCTTTTACGTGTAGGATTAGCTTTTACAAAGAACACAAACATACATTTTGGTCTAAATGTGAAGGTGTTGGTTTTATTTGGATTTGAAAAAAAATTCTCCTTCTAAAACATTTTTTTTATATTTTAAATATAGGTAGGTACTTACTTAGACAGAATAGGTTCTGAGCCCAATTTTGAAAAAAAAAAAATCCAGTTTTCCTTCCTACACTTTTTGTGTACAGAAACTTATTACAGTTCCGGTTCATAATTAGGAATTTATAAAAAAACGTATGGAATTGTACAGGGGGGTACAATAGCAATATTCCATTATAAGTGTTGATGGGCTCAAAGAGTTTCGGTACTAGTGGTGAAACGTGGATGTTCATCAAAATTGGTTCAGTAGTTTTTATATAATACTCGAATAACCAAAAAAAAAATTGCCAAACAATAAAAAAAAAAAAAATTTGGAGACACACCAAAAAACAATTTCATAATCATTTTCTTTAAAAGTACGGAAAATTGAAAAAAATCATCCATTTCACTTTGGTCCCAGGCAAGTATTCCAAACATGATTCCAAACGGAACATCTTTAGGGGGGTATTACAGAATGACACTCAAGTAGAGATCTCTTCTTGAGTATAGATAGACAAGGATGCATTTGTATACGTTGTATGTATTTGCATCCTTTTCTATCTATACTCAAGAAGAGATCTCCACTTGAATGTCGTTCTGTAATACCCCCCTTAGTTTGAGAGAACAGGCAGCGTGTCACTCAAGTGTTGTTCGTCTTTCGCTTTCAACACTCACCACACCATCATTTATCTTTTCACAGTTGGTAGATGTCAAAGACGTGATAGACCACAAGGAGTACTTCCCCAAGTTCGTGAGATGCATGAAGAGGAAAACCCTGAGAGCCTTGGACCGCTCCTTGACTCCTGATATCGTGCCGATAGCAGATGGAGTCAACCTGGTCCGGTTTGAGCTGGTGGATCGATCGGGGAATATTATGGCTGAGAATGAGACTAGGTACGAATAACAAATAATACCAAAATTATTTTTATTTAAATGTTTATACCATAATAAGACCTGTTGTCATGTACGGTTCAGAGTGTTGGGCCACAAAAGGGACGGATGAGAAACGATTACATGCAGCTGAGATGCGAATGTTGAGATGGATGTGTGGTGTAACTAGAATGGACAAGATAAGGAATGAGTATATTAAAGGAAGTTTGAAAGTAGCACCTATGACAGAAAATTACAGGGTAATAGATTATCGTGGTACGGGCATGTGATGCGAAGAGACGAGTGTCATGTTACGAGACGAGTGTTAAGTATGAATGTGGATGGCTGTGGTAGAAGAGGAAGGCCGAAGAAAAGATGGATGAATTGTGTGAAGGATTATATGTGTAAGAAAGGAGTGAGTGCTGAAATGACGGCTAAGAGAGATGAATGGAAGAGGATGACATATTGCGCCGACCCCAGATAATGGGAAATGGGCAAGAGAATGATGATGATGATTTTTATTTAAATGTTTATGATAATAAGTAATAAATAACACAGGGTATAAAATTAAACATTACATTTTAACTGGGGTGCTTCAGACCATTAAACTGAACAACTTTCATTATTGAACCAAATTAGGAATCGCGAAATAAAAATCTGCTGTCCCATACGTTTTAGTCGAGTCGAGTCGGTACAGCAGTTTTGTATGGGACAGCAGATTTTTTTTCGCGATTTCGAAGTTGGCTCCATAGTGAAAGTTGTTCAGTTTCATGGGCTGAAACACCCCCTTAAGTATTACTAGGATGTTCTGTTACACACTGTAGAACCAGCATCAAAATAGCGAAAAAAAATGTTCTGTTTTTCACGATTTCGATGTTGGCTCAATACTAAAAGCTCTCTAGTTTGATGGTCTACCTATACTGTACATAAACAAACAGGATGCTGTAGACTCTACAGCAGTTTAATATGTTATGCATTTAATTTTACACTGTGTATTATGTACGATACACACAAATTAATGGAAACCTCAGAAATCTGATTATTTATGTAGTTTACCAACCAATATGAAACTCAATATTCTTACACCATTATTATACTAATAAATAAAACCGGTCAAGTGCGTGTCGGGCCATGCGCAGGGAAGGGTTCCGTAGTTGCCCGTCTCAATATACGGACTAAGAAGTAGTAAAGAACGTAGTAAAAAACAAAAGGACCCCCTTTTGTTTTTTACTACGTTTTAACGGCTAATAAAGTCTAAAAAGTACATTTTGCAAGTTGGTCGACTATTACTCGTTAACTTGTAAAGCCTTCTTAGCGGTGATAGTTTTCCTTTTAACTTCGTTATATCCACTACTGCCTAGAATATTTTACGTATCCGGAACAGAAACAACCATTTAGCTGGCAAGCGAAGATTTTATTTTACCACTTTGTCGGAGAAATTAATATTTATTTATTTATTTATTTTGTAACATAACTTACACTTTGCTTACAACTAATTCATGCCATTAAACCATTTTGGTACGTACCATAACCAAGTCGTATGGTGTGTACATAGTGGCTGACATAGCTCAGAAAATTAGCAAGCTGAAGTGGCAGTGGGCTGGTCATATCTGTCGAACAACTGACAACCGATGGGGTGTCAGAGTTCTAGAGTGGAGACCGCGAACTGGTAGGCGTAGTGTGGGACGCCCTGCTGCCCGCTGGACAGACGACCTAAAAAAAGTAGCGGGGAGCGACTGGATGAGGAAGGCCGAGGACAGAGTTTTATGGTGCGCCTTGGGAGAGGCCTATGTCCAGCAGTGGACGATGATAGGCTGATGATGATGATGATGATGATGATGATGATGGTGTGTACCATATGACCCATGCCAAATTACAGCTTTCTAGTACTAAGCGTCTCTGAGCTAGGTAAACCGCGGACAGACGGACAGACATGGCGAAACTTTAAGGGTTCCTTGTTGACTACGGAACCCTAAAAACTGAGAGAATAGCAAAGAAATCTAATCAACTCTTAGGAAAAAATTATGTGTGCCAATTAGTGTTTCCCAAGAGATTCTCGAAGTTTGGCTGAGAAACGTGAAACATTATTTTAATTTCTAACGAGAATGCCTCGAAGTTTCGAGGGCACTAACAAGGTTGCAACCTTTCGCATCATTATAATTATCGAAGGGAATAAGACCTACTACATACATACGGAATTGCAATCCGGAATTCCGAATCAGAATTGTGATTTTGTGTAGGATTTGACAACTCCGCGTTTCCGATCACAATTGTGGAGGGAGAAAATCATACGAAATCGTTAGTCGCAAATTGATCGGAGCAAAAAAGTAAATCAGCTGTTACATACATTTGAGTCGAGTAAGCATTGTAGTTTAGTATGGAATAGCTGATTTCTTTTTTGCTCCGATTGGTTTGCTCCTATATTAAAAGTTGTTCAGTTTGATGAGTAGACTCTTTGAAATCAATTTCACCCTGTAATATAGTTAAACTAGAGACATGTGCCATGTTTGGGCTTAGTATAACGTGATGATTCCATGGGTATAGAACGTCATTGGCTATATTCTTCCGTATTGTCTAAAACCATTCAAATATTCAAAATGGTATACTCCTCGTGCAGCAAAATAATGGGCTGGAAAAAATTTGAGACGACCCATCGACCTGACAGAAGAAGATGACAATGCCTCTGAGAAAAAATGTTACACTGTTTCTTCAAATAAAAGTCAAGAGAGGTCAACAGCCTAAGGGTATTTGCCGACGCAGCAGTGATAATTGGTGTCAAGTGAATAATTACGTTCATATCCACTCGTGTTACAATCGACAACATTGCAATATTGTAGTGAAACAAGTGATAAATACTGTGTATCCGGTAGAATGTTACAATTTATGAGGTCAATGGACCCTTGTTATACAACTTTTATTAACAACATTCAGTGCACTGACTATGATACTTGATGTTTTCAACACTTTTTATGTTTGTTTCGCCATAGTTGCGGCATTTTACTAACCGATTGTATACAGGGTGTAAGAAAACTTCTCCCGAAAACTCAAAGGGGTGAAAATGGGTCCATCAATATGATCAACTTTTGGGACGAAATACAAGAACTTTAAAAAAATCTGCTATTTCATACTACAAGTCTACAATCGCGAATTCAAACGACGAGTTAACATACAATTGCGAGAAAAAAAAACAGCTTTTTCATATAAAATGTCAATATAATAGCTAATCGACCAAAATGTACGAAACAGCAGATTTTTATCGATTTCAAAGATCTCATAATAAAAGTTGTTCAGTTGGGTTTCTGTAGGCTAGGTATATTTTATTCCTGAAAAGTCTAAATCAATATTTTATTAATATACTTTGAGCTGTGAGGTTTCGAAGAAGCTACAAAAGTTGTATTAATATTATTGGCATCGGAATGTGATTGAGACTGTACCCTTTCATTTCCAGGAGAAAATTGTTTTCAAGCGTGCAAAATCCTTTTCGAATTCTGATCAAAAATTACGTGTTGCCCTTCTCAATGCTTATAATCTATAACTAGGGTATCAGGGTGTAATAATTGCTTCAGAAAACTCAAAGGGGTAAAAGTACCCATCAATAAGAACAACTTTTACAATGGGACCAACAACGAGATTTGAACTAAATATTATTTCAGTTCAAAATTAAAAACCCCTAATTTAATCAACTAAAAATACAGTTACTTCTACATTACTGCTAATGCTTTATTACTCTAAAATAATAATATGGCTTAGAAATGTTGATCAAAGAATTGAAAATTACTATTCAAGAACTGAGTAGAGATGTGGGTTGAAATATATTAAACGATCTTTGTTATTACGTATAGATTTACAAAGCTATGTTTTCATTATCAATAAAAGCTGTCATTAAATCAGACTTGAATCCACTATTAGCCCAGTAAAGCGAATATGGCGCATGGAGATAATTTATAACAGCTTGCTTTCTGACATTAGACCGGAGATAACGTTGTTACAAAGCCAAAATTAAGTGTAGTAAGTTTGATAGATAGGTAGATATTAGATAACTCATTTATTTCATCAGAACAATACAGGATAAACAGTATGGTAGTATTTTCCTACCTACCGCATAACCTGCGTTCCCGATTGCTTATCAAATAAAGTGGAATTATAGTCGAAGTCAGACTAGCAAATGAAATAGTTATTTGTTATGCTAGGCTGCAAAGTTGTTTTTTGGCGCGAGTACTTGTATTGAAACCTGAGCAAGCGAAGGATTCTAAGGAGTTAGGAGGAAATTCAAATAATAGAATCCTGAGCTTATAGCGAAGGTTTCAATACAAGTACTCGCGCCAAACAGACAGATTCGAATTTCAAAAACTCTTTCCACGCTAGCGGATAAAATGCACTTTTGCACTCAGATTTCGAATGATAAACATAATCTTTCCGAGCTTGTGAGGTGAAAAAGTTATTTCGACTAAAACAAAAATATCCCATGACAATAAAGAAGAACCAAAATAGAAATTCTACTCATCTTCGGCAATTTCACGTTGACAGGATGTCTGTTTGTAGTATGCACCCGATTAACCCACCCTGGGTTAAAATAATAGTAATTCCCCGAATCTGATCTAAAAGTAAAAAGAAACATGACCTGGGCGCCTTTGTGACAAAAACAATGTAGATGATGCTGGCTCAATCAGATACAAGAGGGATGAAAAGAGCAGCTATTCCCTAATAGCAGAATAAATAGGCATAAGCATAAGCATCAGAGATATTCGGAAAACTCAGAACATCCACGTTTCACCAGTAGTACCGTAAATAAATAGGAATATTAAATAGGGTTTGAAGAAAAAAGGATAGAATATTGGATTGATGAAACCACAGACTTGTCAGATTAGATTATGTCTTTTGAATGCAAACGAAGTTCGAATTCGAGACTAAGGGAGTATCCTAGGACTACCGCTGAGGTCTAAACAAACCCGTAAAAAATGTCGCGGACAAATGTATGTAACTAGGCTATCGACAAGCATTGCACCGTTTTAAAGAAACGTACGAAATTTTGTTTCTGATTACATTTTGTTTACGCTTCAATTCATTTTTAAATACTATTGATAAACATACCTTTCTAAGCATAAAATAAAATTATTTATAAAGGGGAAGATTTGAAAGCCACGTTATTAGGAATCCGCGTAATGTGGTACAACGCAAAGCGTGATATTACTGTAATAAAGTCTTCAGATAGCTTTGAAGGCGAGAAATGGGTTCTAATTAGAATCTTAATTTAGTCTCCTCTCATACTTTGATATACATTCTAGTTGTACATATAAAAACAACTAGAATGTATATCAAACACAGTGATCACAGCTAGATGCCAATCGTGATGAATTGAAAGCCTGACTACCACCGAATATACAAATTACAATAACGGCGTGCAAACATGAACCCGCTATGTGCGAGGGTCTTCTCTAAGAAGATTGGGTACAACACTGGTGTTAAAGCAGTCGCCGTGGCCAAAATCAGTCAGGAGCACACACGCATGCAATCAAAATATTTACGTAAACAAATGAATTCTACTCGGTGCGATATTTGAAAATAAAGGCTTCCGCACATTGCAGCGATATTATCGAGCGATTTTATCGAGCGATATTATCAACAGCGATATCGCGACACCTTACACACTGCAGCGATTCCTAGATTCGCGTCACGCATGCGCCCTTCACTGAATGTAGTAGAACGAGATTGCGTCACGTTGCGATAGTATCGCGGCAGTGTGTGGGATCGAGCGCGTCCCCATACAAAATGTACTGAGAACAATTATCGCAAAATCGCAGCGATATTATCGCTCGATAATATCGCGGCAGTGTGTAGGATCGCGCGCGTCCCCATACAAAATGTACTGAGAATAATTATCGCAAAATCGCAGCGATAATATCGCTCGATAATATCGCTGCAATGAGCGGAGGCCTTAACACTTTCAAAATTATGATCGAATGATGCAGAATCTCCACAGTATTTTTTCTACTGCTTATTTGAACGTGTGCCTTTCAGAAATACCACTCCTGGTAGAAAGCAAGCCTATACAGATTTTTTGGATTCAATCAACTTTAACGTCAGTTATCTTTTGTAGCCCGTTCGAGTGGAATAAACATAAAATTTATTGTTAATGCTTGTTTTTGGCAGTACATGGACGGAGAAAGAACTGGACGACGGGGACTGGCGGACGCTTGCACTTCAACGGATGGCCAAGGTCCTTCGTACGCACGTCATCAAATTCGACTTTGACGACGCAAAAACTGTGGAAAAAGGTAAGATTGTTCTTTGCGATGATGATGTAAATCTAAAATAAAAATATTGTTACCTACTACAGGGTGAAATTGATATCATTAGCATCCTTTTAAACTAAGAGTCTACCCGTCAAACTGAACAACTTTGACTATGGGAGCAAACCAATCGGAAAATCTGCTGTCCCATACTAAACTACACCCGCCGCTGCTGCCTACACGTGACTCAAATGTATGGGACAGCATTTTTTTTTTTTGCTTCGAGATGTTTGCTCCCATAGTCAAAGTTGTTCATTTTGATGGGTAGACTCTTAGTTTAAAAGGATGCTAATGATATCAATTTCACCCTGTATATTGATTGTAAAAACTACGTCCTTTTTAATATGCTGCCCCTTTTTAAAGGGATGATCTGACCGCCAAACTGAACCATTTTCTCTATGGCACCAATATAGAAATCGCGAAAATTATTCAGCTGTTCCATACAAAACTGCAATCCTACTCGAGCCAAATGTATAGGACAGCAGTTTTTTTTTTTCGCGATTTCAACTTTGGTCCCATAGAGAAAGTTGTTCCATTTGATGGTCTGATCATTGTCTTAAAAAACTGTGAACATTATTAAGTTGGAATTATTATACAGTTAGACCCGTATACTTACTTAGTTGCTTCATGGAGGATTCCTCCGTCGAGTCGAGAACAAATTTGACATAAGATTTGACAGAGAGGAGGAGCTCGACTCGAGTGAAGGAAATCTCGAGGAAGAAATGGGTTTTGAAAAACGGGGTTTTGAAAACGGGTTTTAGTATTACAAAATAAATCACATTTCATACATATTTTCCCGTTCACAGTGGAATACCGCGGCCGCCGTCGTCACCAGATGATGACGATGATGATGTTCGGAGTGGTCTCTATCGGCATGGTCCTGATACCGATGGGGTTCCAGTTCCTCGCCGTACTCGGAGGAAAGGCTCTTCTTCTAGCTAAGATGGCTCTGATCCTGGCTTCCATTCAGGGATTGAAAAAGGTGAGCATAATGATTTTTGATTCAGCTGTTTAGTTGTTGGTAAAATATGACATTTTGACCCGAAGAGCTACATTCATTTATTTAAGTTATATGCAACACTCAGTTGCAGAAACGCTCATTAAAGTTAATCCTCGATTAAATCTCTTGCTGTCATTTTTTGTCTTTTTGACACTGTCTAGTTTCTACCTTTTAGTAAAAGCTAGAAAGAGATTTAATGGAGGATTAACTTTAATGAGCGTTTCTGCAACTGAGTGTAAGTCTTAGAACCAATGTAAAGCACAAAATTTCAAGCAATTGGTACTGTAAATCTATATAAATATGAATAAAAAGGTTTATCCTGAGTAACTCATTTTCGATAAAGGAAGTAAACAATTCAGTATAAAAAGTTGTTGAATGCCTTGAAACCTTAGAAAAACATTCATCATCAGATCAATACAGACATCATTTCCATCTACTTAAATCTGGAATTAGCAACATTTTTAACAAGTTTTTTTACGGAGGTCCCATGCATACTAATCAAAACAAAATAACTATTTGTTGTTGAACCTATTTTAATTAACAATACTAACTTTTTTAGGTAGACACTATTTATGATGGGTATCATAACGGTGGGAAGGTATGATAATCAAATAACAGATTTAATTTCTCACTTCCATCTAGTTCTTAATAAAACGACCTATTTCCAAACTATAAACAAAAGGAAATTGAGATCATGTAAAAGAATATGTGGTCAGTAAAATACAAGTACTAGAACTGATACTCACAGTAATTTACCTATAATGTTAGGTGTTTTTGATTTATTTTTGAAATTATGTGATACTGGATGCCTGTCAATAAAACTGACGAATGTCTGGCGACAGTCAAGATCTTGGCATGGTTATTTTTCAGAAGCCATCAATAATCTTACATGATGTCAATTTAATAAGGTAGTTGACAAAATTTTCTTCTTCGGTTATAAATTGCTAGCATAAGAATAATTTATAGTGAAATAGCTTATTCTACGTTGCTAGCACCAATGATAAAAACTTGAAAATCTTACAAAATAAGCAACTTACAATTTTCATATTGGGAATTAATCTGAAATGATTTCCAATGTAAAATATAAAAGTCAACTATCTACCATTTATACTCCCCCAAACCACGCCTAGGCTTTACAGCACATACTAACAAACCACCACAAATAACTCGTTAACAGGCCTTCTGTTCCAGATTGCTGCAAGTCCGGTAAACTATGGCTTCTACCATTCCTACCCACCTCCGTACGAGCACTATGAAAAACGAAGCTACGATGATTGGCCTCAATCGACAGTGCCCGCTAATCACCACGTCACTGTACCACCAACGATGTCTATAAATGCCTGGCCTAATATTGAAACAGGAGATATAAAAGTAGATAGAGTCCATATAGCAACTCCAATGGAAGATGTTCAACATAAATCAGAAAGGTTATATCCTATTTACAATGGTGTTGAAGATACTCCACCATATGATATACCAACATTGCAAGATTTCACTACTAGGCCAGGGGAAGTGCAAGCTGATTTTGCGTTGGATCTTCCGTATAATGGGTTTCGTTTTCAAAGTCCCACTACTGTCGTTTCAGCTTGATGTATTTGTTAATCTCTTTAGAGGATTGTATAATATAGTTGCTGGTATTTTTTCGTATGTAGCTCAAGTGATGTATCCTAATAGACATGTGTTTTATGGTGTATATTAAAATTGCTTAGTATTATTGTTGTTTTCCGTTGGTTTGAAAATATGAGTGAGTAAATTTAGTGTTACTTTGTGTTTTATTATTAAAATCACATAGCATGAAAGTATTGTGAAAATTATTATTTCTGAAGACCAAAAAGTTAAAATATTTTGAATTTTCTAGCTGTAAAATTATTAAACTTAAAAATTATAATGCTGTTAATGTCACTTTTTATACCAAATGTCTTCGTTTTAAAATTGTAGATAAAATAATATTGCATAGCATTGTTAATTCACGTTGTAGTAATTATTTATTAAATAGTAACGACGATTTTTATCTGTTTTATTTTTCACCATGAAGTTCGACTTCTTGCAGCCCACTCGATAAGAAGAAGATCGGAGGTTGGCCATCATTAGGGCTATTCGGACTCTGTAGACTACAGCCCTGAATAGTGAGGTGGTGTTCACATTAAACCTGTTACACAGGTTCTTACGCCAGGAAGTCTTGTAGGTACTCTTCCCCTACAATTTTCCCATGCAGGAAATGCGTAGCCTTTCCCAAACAAGTATCCATACTTTGAAGTCACTATAAAGGACGCATATTTATCCGCGGCGAATGAGCCAAAAGAGGCGAAACAATCGAATTTTAGAATTCTTTATTATGTTTTTTTTTTATTTTTATTCTTTTTATTTATATTGGGGCTTTTAACTCTGAGGTTATGTCAGCCCCGTTATGTTGTATGAAATTCTGACACCTCGCACACTTACCCGCGGCGAAACGGACGAATCGTCAGAAAAATTAAAAGGAAATTCATTTCGTTCGCCTCCTTCGGCTCCTTGCCGAGGATAGAAATGCGTCACGCCTTATAATAGGTCCTTCTTCGTTTATAAGGGGTGGACGCATATCTATCCGTGGCCAAGAAACCAAAAGATACGAAAAAAACGAATTTCCTTTAATTATTCTGACGATTTATCCGATTCGCCGCGGATAAGTGTGCGAGTTGTCAAAGAATTCTAAAAAACGATTTTTTCGCCTCCTTCGTCTTCGATAAGTATGCGTCCTCCTTAAGGAGATGATATAACCATCAAACTGAACAACTTTCCCTAACGGCCGAAGCCAAATAGCAAAACACAAAACTGCAATACGACCCAATTGTATAGGACAGCAGATTTTCTTTTTGCGATTTAGGTAAGATGTTGGTCCCATGGAGAAAGTTGTTCAGTTTGATGGTCTGATCAACCTCTAAAAAACCGTCAGTCTATTAAAATCGACCCCGTATTGTGCACAGCATGCTTTGTTGCAATATAATATACTTAATAGGTACAATGTATGACTGTATGACATCTGTAACTGAAATACAACTTGTATTTCAGTTACAGATGAGTACCCTTGAAACATAGCTTTCAGGCAATTGGCAATCGATTAGTGAACTCTGAAGCCATTTCCTTCTCAAGCGAAACAGATTGCTCTTACCTCAGATGGTCTTGATAACCGGTATGGCTATGTCTGCACACTGTCAGAGTGCCCCGTCACTCCCGTTTGACAGCTGCGATAATTACCTTTGACAGCCTGCATCTTGCAAGATGGTAATATTGTAAAAATCATGTTATCAAAATTATACGGAATCTCGCTATTTTTCATCTTTTAACGTTTATGAATAGTAGGTAACTATAGGCGTGAAACAATCATTTATCAACTTTATTGCTATATTTTTCACAAAATATCAGCAGTTTTCATCTTTCAGTTCGCCTGCTAACGATAGTCAGCCAATTTATAAATTGTGTGCAAAATTTTTGTTAACATTGCTTTGCTGTTTTTTCACGCTGAATTGTTTAGGAATACCTATAAATGCATAGTTATCTTTTGTTATTAGCTAAAGCTAGGGTTTATTGTGTAGATAAAATCAAATGAGGCACATTTTAAACTCGCTTATGTACACACATCAAGCTACACAAACCCAATATAAACTGGCCCCACGACGTTATACATTACTCTACCTACGCGCGGCCAGCTTATTTTGGTTTGGCGTAGCTTGATGTGTCGCCGTGTGTACCTATTGCCCGTGATAACCTGCTATACTTAAACCAGTGGAGATAATTTGTCTTGTCATACACAGCTGTGTACGAATTAGCCCTCGCCTACTCAAATCTGACGTTTTAGTTGGATGAAACTCATTATAGGTGAGTATTACACGTTTAATCTGATTCCGAGATCCGCAGAAAAACCTGACAGCCCAAAGAATTGCTAAACTGAAGTGGCAGTGGGCGGGGCACATTGCTCGCAGAACCGATGGCCGATGGAGCCGAAAATTTCTCGAGTGGCGACCGCGTACCGGAAAGCGCAGCATGGGCAGGCCCCCGAAGGTGGCTCGACGATCTGGTGAAGGCGGATGAGGTCAGCGCAGGACCGGTCGTTGTGGAAATCCTTGGGAGAGGCCTATGTCCAGCAGTGGACGTCCATCGGCTGAGATGGATGAAGTCGTTTTATGACATGCGCTGGCCGAGCAAAGATTATGTAGGTATCTAAGTTTAGTAAAATTAAATATTCTCAAATCAGCGTGAAAACACTTAGATAGCGCTATTTCATCATAATACCTATACCTACACGAAGAAAATGAACGAACGAAAATGTCTAGTAGTATACCTTAGTGACAACTATTTACTTTAGCAGATTTTACTAGAAATAACAACATATTTTATAGTAATACATACATACATACATATGCTCACGCCTATGTCCCACTACTGGGGTAGGCAGAGACAATAGATCGCCACATGCTACGATTCTGACACACATCTTTCGCCTCCTCAACATTCATAAGTCTCTTCATACATGCTCGTCGGTTCCGGGTACATTTTATTTGGCCCTTCTTCAGTACGCATCCTATTTGGTCAGCGTACGTGCGCCTAGGGCGACCCCTTTCAACCATTCCATTCACACTTTCCTTGTAGATTTCATACGTCAGCCTACTTTGGCTCATTCTTTCCACATGGCCAAACCACCTCAACATTCCTTTTTCAATCCTTGTCACTACATCTTCTTTCAGACCACATCTTTCTCTAATCACACTATTCCGTAACCGGTCCTTTAAAGTCACACCACACATACTACGCAGGGAGCGCATTTCAACAGCATTTATTCTAGATTCATGCTTCTTCTGCCATACCCAACTCTCACTTCCATACATTAAAGTTGGTGCCAACACACCCTCGTGAACCGCCAAACGAGCCTTTTTAGAAATAGTTTGACTCTTCACGAAGGTGTGCAAGGCTCCATTAATCCTATTTCCTGCTTTCACCCTTCTCTCTATATCTTTGTCGTACTTTCCGTCTCTTGTGAACATACAACCCAAGTACACAAACTCACTGACTTGCTCTAGCCTTTCATCACCTATCATAATCTTACATTCAGTCACTGTTTCATCGCGCTCGATAACCATTACTTTCGTCTTATTTACATTAACATGCATTCCCTTCTTCTTAAATGATTCATTCATACATGTTACCATCTCCTGCAAATCATTTACCGATGACGCAAGCAGAACTTGGTCATCGGCATACAACAGACATTTGACAAATAACTCGTTCATCCTTATACCACACACTCTTTCTTTCAAATCACTCAAACAACTGTCCATGAATAGGTTGAATAGCCACGGTGACGCTACACAACCCTGTCTGACACCTCTGGAGATACCAAACCAATCGGTATGAGCCCCGTTTATCCTGACACATGCACTGGAACCCTCGTAGAGAGATTTCAGTGCCCGTATCAAGTTACCATTCACCCCATACATGGCCAAAGTATCCCACAATTCTTCCCTCAACACTCTGTCATAAGCTTTCTCTAAATCTATGAAGGCGCAATAGACTTTTTGGTTCTTGGCCAAATATTTTTCGGCAATGCACCGCATAGAGAAAACTTGATCAGTGCATCCCATTCCCTTCCGAAAACCCGCTTGCACATCCCAGATTTGTCCCTCCGTTGCAGTCAATACTCTCTCAATTAAAACCTTGGCGTACAATTTTCCAACGACACTGAGTAAACTGATGCCTCGGTAGTTTTTGCACTGCTGCTGAGAACCTTTACCCTTGTATAAAGGGACGATGACTGCTTTACACCAGTCATCTGGTACTCGTCCACAGGTCCAGCACTTGTTGAACAGCAAATACAGAATGCTAGTCACCTCTCCGCCACCACTCCTCAGCATCTCAACTGTCACTCGATCAAATCCTGCAGCCTTGCCAACTTTCATGCTTTTCAACGCTTTCATAATCTCATCTACACTTATCGAATCTTCACATTCTTTATCGACATTGCTGTTCGATACATTCACCACCGAAGGAACTGTCGTTACATTTCCACACTCAAACAAGCATTCAAAATATTCCTTCCACACTTCTAACAGTTTGTCTTCTTCTTTCACAATACACCCGTTACCATCTCTAATCTGGCTAACTGACGACTTCTCTGACTTTCCACGTGCCATTTTCACTTGTTTCCAAAACAGCTTTACGTTGCGTCGGAAATTGTCAGAGAATCGTCTATCATACTTTTCTTTCATACATTTTTTCTTCTCGTCGACACATTCTTTCACCATCTTTTTCGCTGCATCGTACATTACTTTAACATTCCTAACATCATCATCTGTAATTTTATCCCCATGTATTCTCTTGCTAGACTTTATGGCAAGTAAGTCTAACCATGCTTTCTTTTTCACGTTTACTATCTCTTTTACTTCGTCATCCCACCAGTTAGCTTTAGAAATCCTTCCATTTTTCCTCTTGGCCACACCACATACATCCATTGCCGTTTCCACGATTCCATTTTTTAATAAATCCCACATGCTATCTACTCCTAACTCAGAATTTTCATCGATGTGGTCAAAACACACTCTCAGTCTCCTCTTATACTCGTCTTTTACCGCAGTATCCTGAAACTTTTCTACCTTTATTCTTTCTAATGCTTTTGTAGAAACTTTAGTACGATGACGCCACCGCTTGAACAAACCATTAAAACGGCAAATCGCCAAGTAATGGTCTGTCCCCACATTAACACCTCGATAAACCCTAGTATCTACAACTTTATCTTTCAGCCATTTATCTACAATTACGAAATCTATCACACTTCTACTTCCTTGTCGTTCCCAAGTATATGTGTGAACCTTCTTGTGGCAAAACCAAGTATTGGTCACAGATAGACCCCTTTCGATACACATGTCGAGAAGTTCCACACCATTCTCATTCACTCTTTCATCGCCAAACATTCCCAAAACACTCTCATATCCATCCCGTTTCACCCCAACCCAACTATTAAAATCACCTAACATTACTATCTTCTCATTTTCACCGCACTTTGATAGCACCTCTCTAACACTATCCCAAAACTCCTCGCGTTCCTTAATCCCTTCCGATCTCGTGTTATTTTCCGGGGCATACACACCTAAGATGAAAATCCGTACCAGACCCACCTTCAATCTAACCCATAGTAGTCTTGGGCTTACAAACTCGTATTCATTCATACATTCATGCATTCTTTCGGAAAGGACAATCCCTACTCCTTGACGAGCTCTGCTTGTTTCGGGGACACCCGACCACAGAGCTGTAAACGAACCGTGGTTGGATGTGCCAGTCCCTTTCCTTTTTGTTTCGTTCACACACAGAACATCTATCCGTCGCGAAGTCATCATTTCACATACTTCATCCATCTTCTTCATCATTCCTCCACAAACATTCAACGTAGCAAAGCGGCTTTCCGCTGCCCACTTTTCGCCCCTTCGTGAAACATGGCGTGACGAGTGGCGAACTTCATCGCCGCCTACGAGTTTATCTGAATTGATACTCATTTATATCCCACGAGCAGCTAGGGAAAACAAATGTCCACCCTGGCAGAGCCCCGCTTGCCAGGGTAAGGCTAGTAGAGCCTGGGAGGCACCTGGACCCAGGATGAGAGGCACGCTCGCGACTAGGCTCGCCCCTAGCCACGCATTCATCGGCACGGCTACCTTGAATTGGCATTAGAAAGGATTTTGAGGGGTAGGGAAGGACATAAAGGAAGGGCGGAGGACACTAAAGTCACGGAGAGGAAGATGAGTGTGACAGTAGAAGCTCAAGGAATCCGGGGTCGCATACCCGTGCACTCTGATTCAGCTACCGGACAAGTAGAAGAACAGAGTACCCCCTGAATTTTATAGTAAAGTCCGCTAAAATAGTTGTCACAAATTATACTATCTACTAGATCATTTTATCCGTGTATAATGTGTATAATATGAAACATCAAGGATTTGCGCAGCACAAATAATTGTGCAATGTAGACGAAATGCTCGGCAGTTTGCTAGTGGTTAGCATTTTATAGGTAGTCGTGTCAGGCTTCGATATTCCAATAAAATGTTAGAAGTTTTCTTGATAGTTTGAAATAAACTGTACGAACGAAGCGACATCGGATCGGATGCATTATTATGACGATTAGATGAAAGTATATACGGCATAAAAATGCTACATACTAACTGTAAAACAAAATATTTCTTCTTTGAGATCGCCTTTGTTTCTGAAGCTTGGCAGTCAGCTCAGCATTCTGCCTATCTCATACCAGAGGAAACAGCTCATCGACGCTGGGATATCTTTCCACTCCTTCACGTCAGGGAGCCACGACATTCTTTATTTAATGAGGTTTATTTTATCTTACCTAGGCAATAATTTATAGGGTACTGAGCGAATAGCGATGCCCTCTATCGTATTATTTATTTTTAAACAATTATACAACAGCATTTACAAAGAACAAGTACCTATGTCACACATTGGTGGTTTTCAGTTTATCGTAACATTATTGTTATGTTTCGATAAACTGAAACATGCTTGTTGTTATAAATTATTATGACGATAATCATTACAAACATTATAAAACAAATCCGTAAATGATTCGGTGAATTGAAAATTAGCATTGACTACAATGTGACATTCTTGTTTATTGGGAAATGTTTAGAAATAAGAAATATACGATACGTCCCCAGTAACTAAATGTGAGTTCGCCTGCATGGGTAGCATGCCACCGTGATACACCGCTATCAAACCTTCGCTCTCTATCTATTTGCGCGCGAACGAACTAGATAAAAGACGTGATACAGCCGTATCACGAGTAGCATGCTACGGCCTCTGGAGCACTCTGGCCGGCCTCGATACGAGCATTGTTGATTGGCTAATCTTTCCAATACAACATCAGTAATTGTCTTGTCAATAGATCGTTCTAAGAAATGTATATGCCATCCTGATCCCGACACGAAAGAAGAAAAATTTACAGTAACGACAATTAGGTAAGGTAACACTAAAGGGTCCTTCTTAATATGCTGACACTTTTTAAGGGGGTAATCAGACCATCAAACTGAACAACTTTCTCTATGGGACCAAAGCCGAAATCGCAAAAAAAATCTGCTGTTCCATACAAAATTGCAATCCTACTTGACAAAAATGTATGGGATAGCAGAATTTTTTTTTGTGATTTCGACCTTGATTCCATAGAGAAAGTTGCTCAGTTTGATGGTCATTCTCTTAAAAAAATGTCAGCGTAATATTAAGTTGGACCCTGTATATACTTTTCCTGCACCATCTTATTCGTATAGGGTGTAAAAAAACACCCTAGTAATACTTAAGGGGGTGATTCAGACCATAAAACTGAACAACTTTCACTATGGAGACATCTTCAAAAAGGCGAAAATAAAAATCTGCTGTCCCATACATTTTAGTCGAGTTGGTAAAGCAGTTTTGCATGAGACAGCTGATTTTATTTTCGCGATTTCGAAGTAAGTTGTTTAGTTTCATGGGCTGAAGAACCCCCTAATTACTAGGGTGTTTTGTTACACCCTGTAGAAATAGAATGACCCCTACAGTGTGGTAAAGTGCGGAAAGGTACTGAAAAAATTGTGAATACTGAGTAAAAACATCTAAAAAAATTCTTTCCAGAGGTGAAAACTTGTAAAATTTTTCATCAAAAGCAGCGATAATGTTTAATGTGCTATAAAACAGTTTAACTAACCAAATTGACGACAAATGTTTACATAATGCTTTACATTTATCTGCCTACGTAAGCAGGTACCTTGGTAATTCTTCCGCTGGCCTGATTTTGTGTGGCCTAAAGAGTTTTTAGTGTTCCGTAATAGATTTGGAAAAACGGAACACTGGACGTCAGGTGCGGTTCATAATAATAGTTATAAATAAAAGAGAGTACATTGTGAGAGTGCTTAAATTGTGTTGCAGTTTTTAAATGCTTGTGTTTGTGTTTAAATGCAGTTTTTAAACAGTGAAATACTCTATTTAAATTCTAAGAAAACGAGTGAGGTGTCATTAGATAGGTCATGTTAAATGTAACAAAGACACTAAGCGCCAACATGGGTTAGGAATAAACTCTAGGTTAAGTTGGTAACCCATGATTTGATGTATAGAAAAACAACTGAAAGAGCTATTTTATCCGGGGTTAATTGCTAACCTGTCGTTGGCGCAAGTGGGGCTTATAATATTTATAACAAAGGCTGCAGTGCAGCGCGACCGGTGCGCGGTGTAGCAAAAAAAACTTGTCTGTCAAAAGAATAGATGACGCTGGCCTGATTAAAACCCGCTATAGGTTGCTTTTCAGTATTTTTTTAAGTAATGTAAGCTGTTGAACAATTTCTTGCTAAGTACTTATACAAACAATAGCTACCGAACCCTATGGGCCAGTCCGACACGTTCCTGTTTGAGTCTTGTTTCAAGACTTTTCTTGCTTTTATAAGGATTTACAAGAAAGACATATTTACAAGATTTATTGTTTTTTTTTTAAATCATTCTTTACTGTGACTTAGGACCTTTTAAGTGATAAGACTTTCATCCATTTACACTCTTATAGCAAAGCTTGTATTGTGATAACACTAACTACTCAAGTTATAAATATTGTACACTCAGACGCCTCTTTATGACAGAACACCTACGGATCTAAGTGGCCCTTTGTGAACAAAATGTATAGCGCATTATGTGTAATAATAATAAAACCGTTGGGAAGCACATTAACTGATTAAATGATATAGTTACATTACTTTTCGATCTATAATATGTGTAAATGACAAATCTTTTATAAGTTTCATGGCTAGGTCCGTAGAGTTCTAAACCAGTATGCATGCATGAGAAGATTTAAGGCCTCCGCTCATTGCAGTGATAATATCGAGCGATATTATCGCTGCGATTTGGCGATAATTGTTCTCAGTACATTTTGTATGGGGACGCGCGCGATCCTACACACTGCCGCGATATTATCGAGCGATAATATCGCTGCGATTTTGCGATAATTGTTCTCAGTACATTTTGTATGGGGACGCGCTCGATCCCACACACTTCCGCGATATTATCGCAACCTGACGCAATCTCTTTCTACTACATTCAGTGAAGGGCGCATGCGTGACGCGAATCGCAGAATCGCTGCAGTGTGTAAGGTGTCGCGATATCGCTGTCGATAAAATAGCTCGATAAAATCGCTCGATAATATCGCTGCAATGTGCGGAAGCCTTTATGCAAAACAATTGAATATTTGCTTGAATTTAGTTTTACTCCCATTCATAATGAGCGTTATTCCTTTAGTTCTAGAAGATCGATAGAAGGCTATATGGTCTTCGAGAAAAAAGGTCATTAAGAATGTGTTTCTTTGAAGAATAATAAAGAGTTAAAAAATGATCTAAAGATGCTGACGCATCTTTTAATGGAATATTTTTCGTTATTTACTAATAATTATTAAATAAAAAGACTGTTAACGTCTGACATGGCTATAATGGGCTCGATTTCACGACCTTTATAAAGTTTAATGGTTCTTTGTTTTTTAATACGGAACCCTAAAAAGGCAGGCACAGTCTTGACATGATTTTGCACTTGATAGGTTGCCTAGAAAAGTCATGAAAAGTCAGTCAGTCTTTAATCTGTTAAAACTTTGAAAATTCATTCTTACCCGTTATTAAACGAAAAGCTAGATAACTTTATAATTTTACCACCTATATACAATAAATGAAATTCGATCTCCCAGATTAGGTTTCAGCCTTCAAGTATCAGTACAATCAATCGTGTTAGGTAATTAAACTGTAATTATTTTCGCTGTAAGAACATTTTCTTAATAAACAAGCTAATCCAAGAACGGGCTTATTAACTTCGTTCATTAACCTACTAAGAAATGTCCTAATTAACATGCTACCATGTTACCTACCTACCTACGTAGGTACCCTATACCACAGACTAAAAAGAAGAACCAGATGTAACGTCATCTAATCATGAGTGAAGCACCCATTTCTTTTGTGTGCGTGCTGTCACGCGGTACATAAGGTGACGGGTTGTCGGACCTGCGGCTAGAGCTAGTGCATCTGTGTGAGTGTAGGTCCCTTTTAGAACATAACGAGATTGTATTATTACCTTGCATGCTTCACATCTTTTTAGTGCAATACTCGGTCCGTATTTCTTTCAGGTCCGTGCCCTATACATATAATATAAAATTCTGCTGAATGCGATAAAATATATTATACAGGGTTCTTCTTAATATGTTGACACTTTAAGGGGATGTTTAGACCATCAAACTAAACAACTTTCTCTATTGGAACAACATCGAAATCGCGATAAAAAATCATAAAAAATCAGCTGTCCCATACATTTGGCTCGATTAGGTTTGCAGTTTTGTATGGAAGAGCTGATTTTTTTTTCACGATGAGCCCACTGCGAGTTGAGTCAAGTCAAGTCAAGTCTCCTTTATTATTAATTGTACTTTATCCGTATTATAAGGCCACATACTATTTCTTTCAAAACAATACTATTTTTTGCGATTTTTAAACCATTAAGATTCTTTAAATGATGAATTTTTAATAACTTTCATTGTTTTGCAAATGTAACGACAAAAATGGCTCTAAAAATAACAGTGGAATAGTTTTTGTGTTTTTTTAAAACTTAAAATGCGAATAACTTTAAATTTTAATTATCAGAATAATGAAATTATTGTCTCAATCTATTAATTATTTTGTTATAAATCAGTTGGGGTGTATGAGATTTTGCGCTTATTCATTAACCCGTCATGTCCCGCGGTCGCGATATCGCCCGATATCAATTGTTATCTTAAGCCGGGATGCGAGCGATTAACACGTTGTATAACTCTTACTTACATTAAACCCTTTACTTGTCATCAGCTTCGATAAGTTATATGTCAAGATAAACAGTCGAAGTTTAGAAAGCGTCGAAAAAATTTCAGCCAGCACTGGCCTCTATACACACACATAGACATAATGTGGCCATAAGAATACCTAAGAAAGTTGGCCACTTTTGTTTTAATACGGTAGAAATGTGAGGCTCATTCTAACATTATACTTTTTCTAATGTCGTCAGTACGACTTTATAAACTGAAAAGAGAATAACAACTGATTTAGTCAAAAATATTGTAAACCCTATTTAGACAGTTATAAAGCTTATAATAGAGCTACACTTGGCTACAACCCGACATCAATTTAAGGTTTCATTAAAATTATCTTTAAACCAACCGTGGTAATAGCCTTTTAAGGTTTGAAAGCGCTTTGTTGATCCATGTTAATAAGGGCGCAAATTGCTAGAAAGCGCTTAATCCGTTGGTCTTACTTGCGATCTCGGATTTAATAACCGAAATTTACGAAGTTAGTTAAGATGCTAACAGCAGTAATCCTGTTCATGATCTATTTCTATTTAGTTGAGCCTTTACTGACCGTGACGTCGGCCGTTAAGACGCTCCCCATAGGTAAACGCAGAGCCGGGCCTTATTTTGCTGAGTTTTAGAAGCTATCTTCTCGTTATTTGAAAGACATACAAATTAACGAAAAATATAGAAATGATCTTCAACATCTCGGCTTTATTAATTGTTATGAAGTATATATCTTATTTTTCTATAAAATTAATATGAAACCTGTGTTCAAAGGAAAGCCTAAATATTGAAAAAAATCTATATAATATGCATCTACTTCATAAGTTGAAGTCACTTTTACTTGCGACACACACCATCGTGTAGAGAATATTAAAATCTAAAAATTTTATAAGGTAAATTTTTTTAAGAGCAAAATTTAATGAGTTAATAAGATAAATTCAAAATTTGGTGCGAATTCTTTTGATTTTCGAATTTGCTCTCCGGATTAGAAGGCATCACAGTGACATAATGAAGGACAAAAGTCAAAAATAGGTACTACTAAAATGATTTAGTTTAGTAGAGGTGAGGCGGCTCTGAAAGAGCCAAGGTCGTACGGTCGGAATAGTAAGTGCGTGTTCAGAAGACCCGCGCACACTCAGCGCCCGCCCCGCACTCAGCCCGCGCTCAGCCTGCGCTAACATTGCTTGCAATTGAGCGCTGGCTGAGCGCAGGCTGAGCGCGGGCTGAGCGCGGGCTGATTGGGGGGTGGGCGCTGGGCGTGCGCGGGTCTTCTGCTTAAAATGCATTGCTTGCAATTTGAGTCTTATGACACCATCATAAATCTCTTATTGTGTTTTGGGGGAGCACCCGCCAGGTGCGGGGCGGGTGCGGGTGCTTCCCCAAAATATAATTTGAGATTTATTATCATGTCATAAGACTCAAATTGCAAGCAATGCAATTTTAGGCCACGGGCTGAGCGCGGGCTAAGTGGGGCGGGCGCCAGCGCCGGCGGTCGTCTGAACACGGCCTAATTGTTTCATTGATAACTGAAAAAACATGTTATTTTAAAACTAATTTTACTAGAAAGAAATTGATAAAATCCGGTGATCGGCACCGCTATTAGCGCCTTAAAACGATGGTCATACTTGCGATCTTAGATTTAATATTCAAAATTGACGAATCTATTCACTAAGTAACTTTGAGTTAACAAACTGCATGTAACTTGAGTGCTTCTTAATATTCAAGACAGAAATAGCATGGATGGAGTTCTAGCGGAAATCCTTGAGGAAATTAGAGTTCTAAAAGAAAATAACCTATTTGAATGATAAAGCAACTCGAGGCAAATGAAATGCAGATTTAATGGAGGGCTTTTGAATTATAAAGATGTCTGATGCATTTTGGCAGTTCAAGAAAATCTTGTCCTATGTAAGTTACAGCAAAGTTCGATTATACCTAACTTTGTATTGGGGTAACTGCGCGGCGGTGCTTAAATTGTTTGTTTTTGTCCTTATTTCATCCAAAATGTTGTTATGGACTGCTAACCCGAAATCCATTCAAATAGGTTGGAATTACTCCATCCACTGTCAAGGAAATCATTATGAGAAAACCTACATACCCTGTTGGGTTGGGGGGGGGGGGGGGGGGGTGGGTCTACCTCCTAGCGGTCCAGCCCGGGCAACGGCATCAAAAGCTACCAAGTTGGTAGTGGCGGCTGAACGATCCCCCAAGGCTCCGCAAGGAGGAGCCTGGCTCGCAACCACCCTCCTGCCGGACTCTGGCGCCAATCAGCTTGCAGGCAGGAGTGCCAGTGCCATTCTGGGTAAGCTCGCTACATCTTCGACCCCATCTTTGTCCTTTGTCCTGAGGACTGAGGTCAAGAGCAAACCAATCTATAGTAAAAAAAAAAAAAAAACTGTATTACCTATGCACCCACTCATAAATGCTACTACACCTCATAATCATTGCTATATACCATCACCATGAATGTATTAGTCCAGTAAGTACCCAGAGTGGGAATAATAAAGGCTGATGATAATTATTCCATCTATATCAATCAAGATCGTTTCATTCCATTATTCACCAAGACGGCCTGGTAGCTCAGACGGTAGTGAACCTGTCTGCTGAGCCGAGAGTCGCGGGTTTGAATCCCGTAAGGGGCAAATATTTGTATGATGAATATTAATATTTCGTACCCGAGTCATAGATGTATCTATGTGATATGATATTATATATCGTTGTCTAGTCGTCATAATACAAGTCCAGGCTAGATTCTGGTACTTTCGATTATTTGTGTGTTTTTTTTTTTCATTTAGAGTAATATTTTGACACGAAAAATGAAGAAGAAAAGAAGTAAGTACCTAATCATGTCTAGGCATACTAGTCCAGTCATTTTAGACTTTCCTTGTATGGACACCCCAACAATAATTCATCTATCGCTGAAACTTTTCTGTGTGATAAAGTAAAGTACATATACAGATTACGGTTGACAAATACTCTAGGACCATTAAACATAGGAAAATTAAACCTAGATTATTTGTCAACCGTAATCTGTATACTTTACTTTATCACACTGCAAAGTTTCAGCGTTAGATGAATTATTGTTAGGGTCAAACCCTAAAATGATTGGACTATACGACGTCACGGCTCCTGTCAGCGAGTCTGCTTTAGGTAACTACGAGGCTTGTCTTGATTTGAAACATAATTTACAAAAAGAAATAATGAATATTAAAATAGAATTATGTAGATATTTTTCTTTTAATTATTTTTACCATATCTACCGTACTTCAACCAGTCAACATCACAAGATTTTCGCTCTTTTAATTATTCCATTCCTTCTTATTTCATTCAGCAGAGTTGATTTTTTTTAAAGATTTTAAAGTCATAATAATTTCAGTTTTATCTTTTAAAATAATGGGATGTCCAAATGAGAACGTAGTTGTATCATTATCATAAATTAATTACCTACTTATGAAATCTTTGCCACAAGTGACGTTCAAAATATTTGCCGTGCAAATAGTAACCTGATAAAGTATTTCGCTCGTGCCGCAAACAGATAAGAGTAACAACTCTCTTAACTACACCGTGTTTATTGAGCTATTAAAAATTTCGAGTCTTTATTCCAAGAATCATCGGCATGCTTGTGAAAAACGTGATTTTTTATCTCGATACGTTTCAAAATAAAAGTTTTCAAAATGGAGAAAAATCCGTGAGTGATCCCGGCATCTGAAAAAAATATTAAACCTTTTTTTTAAAAGTGTACCAAAACATAAAAAAAACATAAAACATAAAGCCTTTGGTGTTTATTCTGAAAATCATTTTTGGTGAAAATCTAATCGACGTGTTTAGAGTCCTTTTACCGTTCAGTGGCTCCCTCAACACAATTTTTAAGATTTCTCAATAAAAAAAAAAAAAAAAAAAAGTGCTAGTCAAACACTATAAAAGCCTAAAAGGTATTTTTATACAATACTTTTATAGCTTTTTTATAGGATTAAACATATTTAAAAAAAGAAAAAAAAACGGCCTCTTTTATATTTATTTCGATATTCTTAAAGGTGGAATGTTTAGAACCTATAAAAATGTTACAAATAACTTTTAGGATTTTGTAGTAAATTGGAGTAGCATTTTTAGTTGTCATTATTGAGAAATCGTTATATTGTGAAGGGTAAAAGGACTCTTAATTAAAATAAAAATAGACGCAAAATTAATAAGTCCAATAAATACAGGAACCAAAGGGAAGTTCAACATGTAAAAGCGCAGTAGAGAGTGCGCAGTAACACAAACTACCCCTTATAAAGGCAGGGCGAAACTCTGCCCATTCACAACTTGATATCGGCGTCGGGAACGGAACCCGTGACTATAAACGCTCATAATTCTGTGAAAAGTGAACTTGTTTCGTGATTCCTAAGCTCCTAAGATGAGAGGACTATTCCTCGTGCTTGTTGTGGTGTTGGTGTGCGAAGATATTAATGGCTTGTTTCTGCCGGTAAGTTTAGACTTTGTTTTTGTTTCAATAAGTTAGATTTTTGTTTGGTTAAACCAAAGAAGTTTTACAAAACTTTTATTAAATTTTTAAAGTAGTGTAAAAGTTTTCAATTGGGTTTTTCTTTCTGTTTCAAAACATTATTGAATGCACTCTCAGGGAACATTATGTATGTATAACTTTTTCTTCTTTGTGCTCTTAACGGATTTTAGTCATTCTTTAATTTAAACCGCATTTAGCTTTTTGTAACACAAATTTAATAATTTTTAAATTGGCTAGTTACCTACTAAAAAAAAAATTGTAAGTTCTGGGTCCCGCACCTGGTAGTGTAGAATAGCCGTCATGTGAGTGGGGTCGGTCTTTCTATACTCTTGTTGTTTGTGTTTAATAATAATTATGCGGAATTTTTTCATTTGATAAAAAGATTGACTTCTTTTTCTTCTCGTAGTGCCTTAATCTTTAGGGTTATAAATTTTGATCCTGAAGACTGCAACCCTGAACAGTTGAAAGCCTCAAAGAAAACGTCTCTGCTTAAACTATGACGACCCGGTTGGTGTACTGGTTACCACGCCGGACTGCTGTACCAAGCCAACAAGCGCCTCATAAAAAAATAAATAACGCTCACAGGCACATACATTGTAATGATCCCAAGCTAAAGGCTTTTTATTATGGAAACCATACAACAACGGCACGAACATGTAACATCCATGACCGATCCGGGATTCGAACCCAGGACCCTGTTTTGGCAGTCCGGCGTGGTAACCATTACACCAACCGGGTCGTCAACTGTCTTGGCTGTTGTGGTAAATTCTCCTTTTGCACGAGTTTTGTCATGCTGGTCGTTAAACCATCCCGCCTCTTTTGTTTCCGGGGAGGCATAAATAGTCAGAAAGCTAAAACTTTAAATTTATTATGAACAAATTAAGAAAACCAGAGGGTCAAAAAAAAGTCGGTTACTTATACAGGGTGTTAGGGTAAACAGTTGCATTACTTTAAGGGGTCATTGTAGCCATGATACTGGACAACTTGAAAGCTATAGGAAATTACCAATAAAGATTTTCGATTTTTCATAATTAAACGTTTGGGATGATTGGGGATCTATCCTAGCGGTCCACCCCGGGCAACGGTATCACAAGCTACCAAGTTTGTGGTGGCGGCTGAACGATCCCCCACAGCGGTGTGGTAGGCTCCGCAAGGAACCGCCTGGCTCGCGACTACCCTCCTGCCGGAGTCTGGCGCCAAGCAGCTTGCTGCGTTCCGTCAGTGTGTAGGAGTGCCAGTGCACTTCTGGGTAAGCTCGCTACATCTTCGACCCCATCTTTGTCCTGAGGACTAGATAGAGGTCAAGAGCAAACACATCAATACCTAATAAAAAAATAAATAAAAAACGTTGGATCAGCGGATTGTATAGAAAGTACAAAATTTTTTTTCCGAATTTCAGATAGGTTTCTTAGGGAACGTTGTTCAGTATCATGGGTATGCAACTGCATACCCTAACACCCATCCCAGACTTTTTTTGACTCTCTACAACCGTAGAGACTAGCACCCTGTAGTCTTATGACGCTTATCAATTTTCTTTATTCAATTGTATGTTTTATAAATAAATGTAGTAGATATGTGGTATTATAATGTAATGTGTATGGGGCTGTTTGTAAATTAATGAGATCACATTGCTACGCCCTTGTGAAACAAACAATATAGACACGCCCAGTGACTACGTCGATATTTTAATAGTAGGTAAGTTTCCTATGTTCATAACCTTTGACAAAACTAATCAAACGTGTAACAATAGGCGGGTCACAGGCCGAAACATAAAGTTACTAATAGAGGAACTGACAGCTGAGAGAGCGAGATGTACTTAGCGGCACCACTGTATAATAGAAAGATATACGTGATGCAAGGCAATTGAGATGTTTATGGGGATCTTATCGCAGGGTAAAAATTCGGTTTCCGTGAATAATTGCGAGTCTAAAGTGAAATCTTAGATAATTTTGTGAAATATACTGACAATATTTCATTAATTCGGTATGTCAAGTTTTTTTTGGTCATCATTTTTATATTTTTTACGGATAGAAGACATAATTTTAAGACACCTATTTCATTCTTATTGCGATTCATCGAGTTTATCAATATACATTTAATTTTTAAATTATTTTGATCTGTAATCTCCAAGTGCAAAAATGGTGGAGAGAAAATAATTCGAACTCCATGGAGAAAAACTATATTTAAACAAATTAAAACATGCCTCCTCTTTCTAACTCTATGCTGGAAAAAGATACGGCAACATCAAATGTCAAATTCTGATATTGTGAATGTATTTTTTTTTCTTAATGGTCAGTTATTATAAGTTAATTTTATGTTTACCAAGGAATTCACAGGTATGCCAGTGACGTCACTGAACGGACCGAAAAACGACGTTATTTTATTAAAAATATCTGTAATCCTTTCATTTTAAAATCTCTGACATATAAAATATGATTATTGAGACAATTATCTCGAAATGGTTTTCGATTCAGCCCTCCAAAAAAAACTTGACATACCGAATTTATCCACGATTTCACGTTAGACTCAGAATTATAGACAGTACTCGAATTTTTGCCTGCCGATAGTCTCCTAAAAACAACTAAAACGGTTTCATTTGACAACTCATGTCAGTTCCTCTACTCATGTAAGGTATAATAACATTATGGGCCGAAATCTCAGTACAGTAAAAAACGAATATACATACTACACGGTAAAGCGTTCTGAAACAATTTTTTCTATTGTTGTTTTATGTGTTTTAATTACCTAATTGCGGTTAGAGTATTGGCATAACAGCTAACATTTTCTTTTTTTTAACTGTAGTTTTTTTGGTAGATTTTCGTACTTTTGGTAGTTTTAGCTTAACTCTTTACAGCTAACTATTTTCCTATATTGACCTTCTCAGTTACCGACTCTTTAGATTTATTATTGTCTCGCATTTAAAACGAAAGAGATATCCTCATTTTAAGGAGATAATATTATGACCATCAATCTACTTTTTTCATCCCTATCACTATCTACTTATATCATATATCATCCCCTAAAAACATACAGCATTTTAAAAGGATCCTGTATGGTAAAGCTCGATTTTATGCATTATAGAAAAATGCTTTTAATTAACAAAACTAATATTTTATCGATGATTTCATTTACTCATTATACCTAGTATATAGTCCATGGTGACTGAGCTTGACGTGCTCTTGACTGTACATCATATTTTTTACATAAACGTTTGTCACTTTATATCACAGGCCTTTAGATGGCAGTGACGCCAGTGACCTCCCAACCTGCTTATAAATATAAGAAAAACCTTAATAGATGGCTATATCGTACAAGGAAGTCACACACAACATTAAACATTCCTAGATCTAATGGAGTGAATTGGTGCGAGATAAGTCAGTCAGGAGTTGTCTATACAACTGCGAATGGTATATACATGTATTCATAGGATTTAGAGCATTTCTGTAATGGGGATGGACGAGAGGACATTGGATAGGTTTTCATACAAAAAAAAACATCCCGTTTATTTGTTTTGCAATAAGAATGCATCATGTCAGTGCGACGTGTCAAACTAGAACGACTTGTTACCCCAAGGTAACAGTCATGGATTACGCTTTGGTTCTCGACGTCCTCTCTATAATTAGTAATAAGTAAAATCTCTTTTGGATGGACCAAGTCTGCCTGCTTAACTCCAGTCGTTTTAGGAGTTACAGCTGTTCAAAGGCCGTTTCTGATACACTCTACGAAATTACAAAAAAAATACCTAATGTGGACGAAACAAGTTATTAATTATATATTCTGAGCTGGAAGCCATACGGCGCGGCATTTTCTTTGTCAAGAAAAAATAACGGGGCTACAAAAAATTTTGCTCGGATTTTAAAAGGTTTTTGACACTCGCTTTGCAAAAACATAAAAGCAAATAGCAAAAAGCTCTAAAAACAAGGTACCTACGAATTCCAACACTTTGGCGGAACGTTAATTTTTTTTTACTTATAAGCGTTTGACAAATTGTGATGTAGGTAGGCAATTGGATTATATTCCTAGAATACATTTTTAATTTATAATACCTAGTAAAGGTGAGTGAAAAGCTTCAGTGAAATTATTTGTCATCACTTTTCAGTGTTACTTTACCACCTAGGTAAAGTACCTACTTAGAATATTAATAATTGTGTTGTTTGATTATGAATATTACACAATACCTAATCATTAAACAAATACACCATCAGTATATTAAGTAGATTGCTGTATGCAAATATTATATTATAGTTATTTAATGTACATAATGCGCATTGGTACTATAAATTGTCATTTAAACATTGGAGTATCTAAATTAAGAACGCTCGAGTTTTCTAGCAAACTATCAAGGTAGTAGAGAGTATTTACGATCTTATAATATATGTATAATATAATATATATTTCATTAACAAGTCAAACTGGTCACTATTCAGTTACTTTCATATATTTCGTATACGGTCGTATATTTCAGTTACTTTCATAGTATCATGTCCTATGGTATTTTATTGTGGGGTCGTGCTGCAGACATTGAGACAATCTTTATCCTACAGAAACGGGCAATTCGAGCAATATATGGTTTGCGCTGTCGTGATTCGCTTCGCGACCTTTTTAAGGAAATTAATATTTTAACAGTTTATGGACAGTTTATTTATGAAAACATTTTATATGTAAGAAAAAATTTGTCTTTGTTTCCAAAAAATTGTGATGTCCATAATTACAACACTCGAAACAAAAATAAACTGATATCTCCGCACTTTCGGCTTAGTAGGGTCAACACGTCTTTCATGGGTCACTGTATACGTTGTTATAATAAAATCCCCGAGACCATTTTGAATCTTTCCGAAAACATGTTTAAAACTAAGATCAAAAATGTTATCTGTAAGAAAGCGTATTATAAACTGGATGATTATTTAAATGATCAAAATGCTTGGGTCTGAGGTCACTAACTTATAGTTTATTTACATTACTGTAAAGTATCAACTATTTTATTAGATAGACTATGTATTATTGTATACATAACAGTAGCTTAAGAATTTATATTGTAATAGTTTTAAGTCGTGTTATGTTGTAGAGTTTCTGGCCGCATCTTCTCTACAGCGACAACACGTTCCGACGCGGTGGTAGCTTAAAAAAGATTTGACGTTTAATAAGTGTGCTTCAAGCTCCTATATTGAATAAATTATATTGACTTTGACTTTGACTTTGACTGGTTAATCATTCTCTTGGCCATTTCCCATTATTTGGAATCGGCGCAATATGTCATCTTCCATATTCATCTCTCTTAGCCGTCATTTCTTTCTTACACATAATCTTTCTTCACACAAGCCATCCACCTTTTCTTCGGTCTTCCTCTTCTACCACAGCCATGGTTATCAGCTCCAATTGAACAAAGGTTATACTTTAGGTCTTGGTCGAGTAATGGTACGTCCATCCTACGATTTAAAGGTTCACTTCCGATCTCAGCGGCCGATGCGACTGATGCGTGGTTCTGTCATGTTTTCATAGTAACTATCGGCCGTCGGCCGCGAGCTTACTATGAAAACGTATGGCATATATGACAGAACCACGCGTCAGTCGCATCGGCCGCTGGGATCGGAAGTGAACCTTAAAACACTATGTTTTTTGGTGAAGGAAAACATCGCGACGTAAACTTCGTGCCTCAATTTTGAGGCGTGTACTGTGCTCACTGTACATTAAAAGACAACGGGCTCACTGTCACACAAGAGGTGCAAGGGAAGAGCCTCCCCGAGTGTCGAAATCTGAGTTCGCCTGGTACACCCTGGGCAGTCAGTCTCGATACAACTGTTACTGACTGCCTAATCTTTCCACTACAGCATGACTGATTGTCTTGTGATATATCTCATGCTGACTCGAAAAGAAGAAGACTGAAAAACTTTTTGCATTGTAAATATGCTGTTACAGAGCCTTTGAAACTCTACAGCGTTGGCAACGCGGCTTTTTATCTTTCCATAATACATTTCTCACATGACGCTTTACGCGTACGGTAAATACGAGCTACAACAACTTTTTTAGTCCTACTGGTACTTAAATTTAAAGTAGGTACTCGAGTAACTAAGGTATAGACGATTCCCAAAAGCACACAGCAATATAAAACTGTCTCTTTGCCCATGTAAGAACCTAATAAATTATTCGGAAATTGACACTGCCGAAATAAAGGATAGGTACAATAATTTACCAAAGGTTAAAGTAATTGTAAATACAAGAGTTACTGCAAGTGACATGTGGATATTAATTTCACTTACCTAACATACAACTCAAGATTATAATCTCTTTCGGGTTCACTTTTTTCAAAGTGAAGGTTTCAGGATAGAATGATGTGTCAAGTCGTGTTAAGTAGCTAGCTTAGCCTCGTAACGTCCAGATGCTTTTTAAAAGGTCTTCAGCTCCATAGTGATACTTGCCCAAGATTAATTCCAATTTCATGCAGTAGACGCCCAACCGTATTTTAAAAGGCACTCGATTTGAATGTGGCATACGATATTAAATAGTGTGCTGTATGATATGCACATTAGGATTCATTTTCGAAAATTGTACCCTCTGAGCTGGTACCATATGAACCTAATATATAAAGACATAGGGGCAAGTAGCAAATTTTTGGTCGAAAAAGCCTGGGCGTTACGAGGTTAGAGCAAAGGATTACTCGATAAGAGAGAGGACAAGTCGCTCTACGAATTGCAATCGGTACAACTGGATCAGTTGCCTAATTTAACCGCAAATGTTTATTATCATTTTTCCCTGTATACCTAACTAGCTCTTGCCCGCAACTTCGTCCGCGTTAAGTAAGTTTAAGTTAAGAATATAGAAAAATCCTTGCACCTCTGCATCCTCCGTAGAATCTACAGGGTGTATCAAAACATCCTAGTAAATACTTAAAGTGGTGGTTTCGACCATCAAACTGAATTAATGTCACTATATAGAGCCAAATAAGCTATGTAGCTGGTACACTTGCATACAAAACTGCAGTACCGACTCGACTCAAATGTATGGGACAGCCGACTTTTAATTTTTTCTCGAATAGAATAGAATAGAATAGAATAGAACTCATTTATTTGCAAGAATATGGTACAATAAGGTCTTACTTATAGCGCATAGACATCATCTGCCACACAGGATGGCGTGCAAATATTTAATAGCAAAACTAAAATTAAAAATTAAACACACAAAATAAAATTTACATCAAGTCTGTTAGGTCAAACGATAACATCTACCATATATTCGTTTACAGAGTAATAACATTTATTTATCAAAAAAGAATGTAAATGTTTTTTAAAAGAACTTGTATTCAATGTTTTAAACATATTTGGCAACCGGTTATATATTTTGATAGGCATGCAGTATGAGCTTTTGTTATATACCTGGAGGTTTTGTGGCGATTTTGGCTCCATAGTGAAAGTTGTTCAGTTTGATGGTGTGAGTTCGCCGTTTCAGTTTGCGAAGGGCTGTCCCTTACACCCTGTATAGATTTCAAGTCTCATATAAAATCGGAGTAATTTTTTCTCGGAACGAAAACCACCCCTTTAAATATTACTAGGGTGTTTCGATACACCCAGACGCTTAGTACATGTCCTAATCTTTATGTGACAATTTGACCAGACGCAAGTTCAGCCTGACTTTCATATAATTTTGGGCATTATTTTTTCAGGTTGATATCTTTAACGGTTAAGGCTGTAGGTTGTCTTTCAGTCACTCAGTCAGTTCCGGCCGGATCGGTGAAAATCCGGTCAATAACACCGGATTGCAATCCCTACTACTGACCTGACAGCAAGCTGTGCTGCGTGTGTGTATGCTTAATTAAAACGATTAATGAATAAATAACAGGAGTTACGTTGTGGATCTGCTATTGGGCGGTCGCGTCGCCCGTCAATCATTGGTTGCCCCCTCCCAGGTCTACAACGGGGCTCCAGTGTTGGCTCGGGATGGTGTTCTTTTCGAAAAACAATCCTTGAAGTCACCAAATACATAAATTACCGTACAACGTCAAGCACTTTTGCTACATAAACTGGACATTGGCAAAATCATCAAATACCTAAGATGGAAGCCATTTTTTTAAAAATAGAATAGAATAGAATAGAATAAATAACAGGAATTCGTAATTTAATTAAAGCATCCACTCGCAAATAAAACCGCAGGTTTAACAAATAAATCTGTTTAGTTTCCACTAAACACTGAATAAATCACATTACTGTCCGCCTCCAATTCGTGGACGGTCGACGACAGAAAGTAATGAATAACTGTTAGAAATAAAAACTTAAATAAATAATTATTTTCAGTACTTATTACTTACCTTATCTAGCCTTAGTCATACATAACCAACAGCTTCTTTGAAATATCTTTGAGCCTTTTAGTCACCTATGGAATTCACATTCCATACTTGTTGTAATATAACTTTTCATATTTATGGTTATAGACTAAGTATAGTTTAAGAAAGACATAAATTATTAATACTCTGTTATTTATAACCCTCTTAAATTAACTTTTAACCATAACACTGTCTTTCTCTTAAATATATCCCACATTTATAATCGTTTACCCCGATTTTTTTTTACCTCGAGGGTTTGAATTTCGAATATTCCTTTCTTAGAAGCTAAGAAAGATAAACTTGCTGCAAATTCAAGATTTGAGATTTGTACAGTAATGGGTTGTTCTGTAAACTATTATGAATTTTTTATGTGATTGGGTCCTCTCCTCCTTAGGCCTCTTTCGAATAAAAGATTGACCTCACCTTACCTGTTTGTAAATAGCTCGCTTTTTCTGTCATTCTTTAATAACTAGGTCCATTTATACAGGGTGTAAGGAAAAGTGTCATTAACTTTTAAACCACATACCATCAAACTGAACATCTTTTACTATGGGAGCAAACCTGTCAGAGCAAAAAAAAAATCAGCTGTCTCATACATTTTAGACGAGTAGGTATTGCACTTTAGTATGGAACAGCTGATTGTTTTTGCTCTGACAGGTTTGCCCCTAGAGTAAAAGTTGTTCAGTTTGATTGGTAGAGTATGTGGTTAAAAGGTTTATGATAATTTTCCTTACACCCTGTATCGACAGACTTTTACAGTTTTTTCTGACAATCGACTTCTGACGTTGACTGTACATATCGACACACTTATTAATTTAATGGACACGTCAACCACAATGCGTGACGTAAACAATTACTGACGTACGTCATTTCAATTCGTACGTCTAGTTTTTACAACAGACAGTGATATAGGGTTGCCTATGTTTTTGGAAAATATTCTGTTCGTTTAAAAAATAATTTTATTTTAAATAAAATAATTATTACAATAGGTAATATTCATAATTTATATTAAAGTTTTGAAACACGTCAAAAATATTGAATAAAATATATTTTCCGATATGCTGGTTTTAAAAAAACAAGAAATTTCCTTCTGATTACATACACCACTTGCGTTAAAATAGTTACTCCAAGCTAAGACTTATCTCCTATATTGCCACCTCTGAATGGTTCATCCGAATTGACCTAGTCGTTTTTCGTGATGACTGCACTGCACAAACAAACATACAGAGAGACAAACAAAAAAACTGGTCTTAAAGCATTCTATTCACTATTTCCTCGTCCATCCAAATAAATACCTATTTTTCAAAATTTTCGTACTCAAAGTTATCAGCAATTTTTTTATAAATGAAAAAAAAATGCATATGCTCACGACTATATTCCCCGAGGGGGTAGTCAGAGATATTCTGAAACCTCACAACATCCACGTTTCACCATTAGTACCGAAACTCTGTCCAGTGTGACGGGGGGTGAGCCCGCCGTCGCCACTTATAATGCACAGTGGTGGTGGGTCTTACATGCCTCGAAATTGAAGCATGCAGGTTTCCTCACGATGTTTTCCTTCACCGAAAAGCCAGTGGTGTTACAAATCGTACATAAATTCCGAAAAACTCATTGGTACGAGTCGGCCTGGACGGGGATCGAACCATCGCCTCCTGCACTGCAGGCAAGGTTTTAAATGTTTTTAGATTAAAAGCATTATTAAAAGCAAAATGGTCTTGCTTTCTAACATTTGTCGTTTTATTTGTTTTCAAACTAAACTGTTATTGACGCTGCATACAAAGGCTGCTTGAATGCATGCAAATGCTTGGGTTAGGTTGGAAACTATGAACCTAGTTTATTTTATTTTGAGAGCTGGCTAGGCTGAAAGATCCCACGTTAGACTGTTCGCAAATCTGTCAGTTTCAGGTTCCTGAAACTTAAATCAAGTTCAGTAGTTTTAATGCCCTGCTGACAGGGGACGGGAGTGTACCTATACATGAAATTAGGTTTACTAAGAATTGATAAAATATTCATACATAATTTCTCGCACTATGTATTAATTACAAGAATTTCTCAATTGTTTTAATATAGAAGATAAAGACATTGTTCTTGTATGATTAATCAATAAATGTCAAATCAATCAAATAAAATTAATTTTTAAACATGTACTTACAGTAGTACCGGTTAATAAGGCTTACCAAACCTGCGCAGTTAAGTTTAGTTTATCTAGTGAAATCAATAATCATAAAAATAATCTATAAAAAATATTTTTATTCATTCTTTACGGCACACGCACGCACTTTTTTGTGGGCTGGGCAATCGCGTTGCTATTAGAAAATATTCGTCTGAACCTATGGCCTCTTAATGCGCTACTGTTTTGTGAAGTTGGCCAGTGTACAATGGAACAAGTCTATTTCCTGATTCTCAGCACTGTCATAGTCGGGGAATGTGCTAGAACGATGGTCCTGCATGATTGCATTTTGAACACCTGGGCTCCTCTACGTAAATGTGTTTTTAAATGAATGGAAAAATGAATCCCGTCTTGCGTTTTGTTACCACTTTACTTACTTAGACCCTTGTCCTAGTGAATTTACCTTTTTTTGTTTAACGGATAAAGTGTTAAGTGATTTTTTTCGGCTGAGTGGACCGAATTCGTCCTCGACCGTTTGAACTCCCAAAATTCAATAATCTCGGCTCCATGACTTAATGTTTTTTGGCACATATTTTACGATCGCTAAGTGTTTCAGCTATAAAATATATTTTGGCAAACTAAAAATGGTTTGCTCAAAAAATCCGGGACAAAGTTGTGTGAACTTTCAGCTTAAATTTAGACACCAGTTTAAAGGTAAGGGATAATAGGCTGGCTACCACTTTAAGGCGTATCATCCTGGGACCACCACTCTCCATACTAATCGATGCGAACGAGCGCGTGGCTCCGGTCAGAATTTAGCCGTTTTCTTTGAAAAAAGAGATGGTTTTTTATAAATTTCGAAAAAGTAAGAAAGCCACATCATTCTAAATTGATTAAAAATGTAATAGTAAAATTGTTACATACAACTGAAAAAAGGGGTGACTTTAGTTCGGTTTTATTAATTAAAATCGATGTCTAGAAAATCCACAAAACTTCTCATATCGTGTAGATGGTTCAGTTTATTTTTCAGCTCAAAAAATGCCATAGTTAATGAATATTATATATAATGGTTACAAAGTTACCCAATTTCATGGTAAAACCAGGAGGTAGCCCCTTAAGTACCCGTAGGAAAGTCAGTTTTCTTATGACATTCAAATTGTTTTGTTGAGGTTTTTAAAAATGTTATGTACAATACATAGATCATGCTACAATATAAAGATCATACGAATTACTCAATCCTTTTATAAAAACCACAAAGCTCTTTGCTTACTCGGCTTTGCCTGGCTTTTTCTAGTTATTGACTACAATAAAGACTTACTTTATATGCACTCAACCACTTGTGGTCTAGCTTAGTTTCAAATAAAGAATGTTTTTATAAGTCCTAGAGGACCTACTTACTGAGTGTATTGATGTACAACGGTAATTGTCAGCTTCTTCTGTCTCTGCCTAAATACGTAGGTACCTACTGCTGGTCACAGTCTCATGAAGTCATGAATATACGATATAGAAGCGGGCCAAATTCAGCAGGCTATTAATTAGAGGAAGCAAATCCGTGGTCAGTGAGTTTTTTGCCAGCAATTTTCATGGGAATCGCTACAGAGCCAATCTATATCGAACTTTGCCAATGTTGTTCCTTAAATAAAAAGAGGAAAAGCGTAATCAAAAAAAAACCAAACATATCTTTTATTAATTACCAATTTGCATAAAAAAATCGAAACTATAATTATTTACATGTGTCAATCCCTTTGCCCATAGAATTTGTCTCGATTTCACCCAAGAAAACATTTTAATTAGGCACGTATAAAGCAAAGTTAGCGACTTCTCACCGTTGAAGTTACCGCATTGTACGGCAACTCGATACAAAAGAAACTTTGCCTGTATCAAGCTTTTAAACTATTTATAACATGAACAAGTTTTATAAAGCCTTCAATGAAAAGCTCTCATACTTCATTAAGTTGGTTCTAATTAACCTTGTATCAAAAAGTGTTGCAAATAATTTAAAAGTTGCTAAATTCTGTAGGGTTTTGTATGTATGCCACTAGGGCTTCAGTGGTTTTCCCACGATAAGACGATGACGAAGAACTTTACATTCAGTCAAAAAAGTATCGGGAATTGGGAATGGATGATTTTTTTGTGGTTCAAGAAATTATTTTTTTGTATTTGTTAGATTGGCACAACAGTTTTCCATTTTGGCGCGGAGTCATTTGTTATTTAAATTAAATACAGTGCTGTTTTTAAACAGTTTGTCTTAAATTTTGCATCACCAATGGAATTTGCGGTGAAGGAAAACATCGTAGGGAAATCTGCATGCTTCAATTTCGAGGCGTGTATTGTACCCACTGTCCATTATAAGTGGCGACGGGCTCACCCCCCGTCACACTGGACAGAGTTTTGGTACTAATGGTGAAACTTGGATGTTCTGAGGTTTCGGAATATCTTTGACTTTCTCGAGGAATATAGTCGTGAGAATATGCTTATGCCAATGGAATTTCGTGTTCGGGGTCACTGAAAATGTTACAAATAGTTTACGGTGAATCGAAATTATCAAAAACTCGTGTCTATGAGTGGTACGAAGCGTTCAAAAGTGGTCGAGATGTGATGGAAGATTCGCCTCGCTCTGGTAGGCCATCAACGTCTGCAACTGAAGTTAACATCGCAAAAGTGAAGTTAATAGTGGCTGAAAATCCTCATTCAAGTTTGAGAGAGTTAGCCGCCGAACTTTCTGTGTCTCACGAGTTGATCCGTACTTACCGATTTTAAATAATCACTTGGGTATGAAACATGTTGCCGCTTGGCTAATCCCAAAAGACCAGAATTTTCTCCAAAAACTCATTCGCACAAGATTAAACAGATTAGAATCATACCGCGGGCTCGCTAGACCTCATCAGTAGACACTGTTGTGAACGGCCGTCGCTGTTGATCACAGGAGTTACAGCGGTGGGAATGTGTGGTTCAAAAAAAGTATAAGATTTGCTGAGGATTTGCTAGAACGAGTCAATTTCGACCCAACATTCATGAAACGCATTGTTACTGGTGATGAGGCGTGAGTACCAACAATTACCACTTCGTGGCACCCGTTTTAATTCGGTAGAAGATATAAAGGAGAATTCGCGGCGAGAACTGAACTCAATTCCAGAAAAAGCGCGATTATTGGATTATTCGCTCGCGTAAGTAAGTGTATCGTTTCTCAAGGAGCATACTTTGAAGGTGATAAAATAAATTTGGATGAATAAGTAACATTTTGTGTGTTATTGATATTTTCTCGGTACTTTCTTGACAGAGTATTATATTTATGGAGGTGCTACTTCGGAATGTTCCTTCATTGAAAAGGGAAGATCTTCCACCAGGCTATCTTCCACCAGGCTCAGTGTGAAGCCTGGGGACCGGCCGTGGTCCAACAGTTCTTAGTTGGACCTTGTAAACAAGGTATTACAAAAATACAAATAAAACTTTAAGGGGGTGGTGTAGACCATCAAACTGAACAACTTTCACTATGGGACCAATATCGAAATCGCGAGAAAAATTGATGTTCTATACTCTACAAATCGACTAGAGGTAAAATATGTATGGGATATCTTTTTTTATTTCGCGATTTCGATGTTGGTCCCATAGAGAAAGTTGCTCAGTTTGACGGTCTAAACAACCCCTTTAAGAGTTTTAAATATTAATTGTTACTTATGAAACACCCGTATATATCGAATCTCTGTGATTATTTCTCTTGCGCGATTTATGTCTCGCATTCGATTGTAGGTTTACAATCGATAGATTGAAAATTTCGTTCTCTGGGTTGTGGACTCGGTGGTGTAATTGGTTAGCACGTTTGGGTTTGGAAGAGCGTGGGTTCAAGTCCCGCCCGAGACAAATTTTTCAATCTTTAATTTGATTCGAAATAGCACAACATGGCTGTAACATGTTTATAATCAATAATATTGGAACAGGGTGTGCCATCTATATTGTATGAATCCAAGTTGTAATATTTGGCTTGCAAGTTGGTTGGTTGTAATACTGCCAGTAGATGGCGCGCACGTCCCCTTAAGACGCAACAGATTGAAAATTTCGTTCTCTGGGTTGTGGACTCGGTGGTGTAATTGGTTAGCACGTTTCCCCGGTTTGGAAGAGCGTGGGTTCAAGTCCCGCCCGAGACAAATTTTTCAATCTTTAATTTGATTCAAAGTGAATTAGTTTTTTCCTAAAAGTCAATTTAGATTTCAAATGATAAACGTACCTAATAATAGGTAGTCATGAGTACCCAGATTTTTTCAAGTAGGATTTTAAAGTACGAGTAGTTTGACGTTGAATTTTCAAAAGGTGCTATTTAATTAACGCTGACATTGAGTGTGTAAGGATCTCTACAAAAATTTAGGTTATTAATAGGTTCCTGTACAAAGCGTGCCTTATCTGCAAATTGATCGCTTTTCATCAGCGCATAGCGAAAAAAGAATTTAAGTTGGAATTTTCAGGCTGTTTTTAATTTTCTTTTTACTAAATATTGAAAAAACTAAATGACTGTACTTACTTACATCTGATCAGTTTGATTGTACTAAAATTCTGAGACCTATATAAAATGTTTCGGTGGGCCGTGTTTTCAGCTTAGAGAGTCCCACTTCTGTGGTTGTCTTACGAGGTGACTAGGGGAACAGGCTTCTTATGCTGTATTTTTGTTCACGTCATTCCAAAATAATAGATTACATACCGAGGGCAGGAAAGCAAGAAAGGTACGCAACTAATACTATTTTCTCCCTTCCGGAAGGAAAGCGTCAATTTTCGTCCCGCTGCGCTAAACGAAGTTGCCGCTTTCCACCTCCGTCGAGGAGTAAAATAGTATATAACCTCGGGCAGTAAATCATGATTCTTGGTAATTGTGATAAAGTAATATTTGATACAACACAGCTTATTTGTATTCAAGAGCATAATAGTCTAAATTATTCTGTTCAAACTTACCTGTCATTGCGGCTTACTGAAAATTGGCATTTCACTCATCTGGGACGGAATTAATTTCATAACATAATTCATGACGTTGGAAACTTTGTTATTGAACAATCCAGTTTGATTTGTACGTGGAAATGTAGCGGGTAGGCGTACGCCGGATTATTTTGATATCAATTAGAATATTTAGGCTGAGATTGATTTTCAAAAGATTATCCAATAAGCTCTGGACTATAATGCATTTTTTTTTATATTTAAGATGCGCTTCTTAAGCCCGTACGAATGTTTGTTCTAAAAAACAGTATTATTTTTTAACATAGTGCGCTTCTTAGCGCCGGTGGCGCGTTGCGGAGAGCTATATGGACACTCAATCATGGGGGTCCAGGTTCAAATCGGCACGGAAGACATCATCATCATCAGCCTATATACGTTCCACTGCAGGGCACAGGCCTACCCTCAAGGAAGGTGTTTGGGCGTTAGTCCACCACGCGTGCCCAATGCAGATTGGTAAACTTCACATATGCATCAGAATTTCTTCATCTGCATAATTATGCAGGTTTCCTCACTATGTTTTCCTTCACCGTTTGAGAGCAGTCGGTAATACGTACATAAGTTAGAAAAAATCATTGGTACGTGGCATGTTGTCCGTGCGGATTCGAACCCGGACCTCAGGATTGAGAGTCCATACCTCTCCGCAAGGCGCCACCAAGCTCGGAGGGGCGGTCTGTGCCCTGCAGCGGGACGTATACAGGGTGTTACAAAAGTAAAAATAAACATTTGAAACATTCAGGGGGGTTGGATATATCCATGCCAAAATATAAATTTTAAGCAAGTGATGCAAGCTATACTTTACTCCCCAAAACGAATCGGTTGTAGCCAGAGCTATTTCGTACAAAACATATGCACCTAAGTAAAAGCTAAGGAGTTGCCGCCGCTGGTTTAGACCATCAAACTGAACAACTTTCACTATGGGACCAACATCGAAATCGCGAAAAAAAAATCAGCTCGAGTCGATTTGTTTGTAGAGTTTAGTATGGAACATCAGATTTTTTATTCGCGATTTTGATTTGGTCCCATACTGAAAGTTGTTCAGTTTGATGGTCTGAACCACCCTCTTAAATGTTTATTATATTTGTATTTTTGTAACACCTTGTCGCTGATGATGATGGATAACAGAGCCAGTTACGCCTATAGTGACATACTTCATTCACCTTCATGGAAACTTACACGATACAACATACATTTTTACAAATTTAACGGACCCTAAAAACACATGCGTAGGTATTCATAATCCCCAACCCTGTATCAGATTGCGAGCTGAGTGTAATATAAGCGCTTTTTTATGGCGACTCATAAAATTTTCATTCCTGTGTCGTTTGTGTGACAATCACGTACGCGTTGGCACTCGGCCTGTGGGCGAATTACATTTAAAATCACTTAGGAATCAACAACAGTATCTTAAGCATCTGTGTAGTTAAGAGGATAGACCAGTACAGTTTTTTCCATACAAACGTATTCCCCTGTTTTTTCCCTGGATAATAACACTAGAGCAAATATTTTTTTACCATACAATCTATGTCACCTCTGCCATGTCTCCATGTTTTGCTTTTTTACATTAATTAATTACTGTAGGAACTAGGGACCTTCGAAAATTACCAATTTTACCGCCCGTTTTCAGACATCTAGTAAACAATTTTGACGAATATAAACAAAAAAAGCAAAACGTACAGACATAGCCAGTCTTTCTCATATTATTCTTGAAAGAATTATTAAAATCGGTTTAGTTCTGGAGGAGAAAACAGGGGAATACGAAATGCTGTTTTCGTCGATTTTATGTAAATAAAATCGGTCCTAGCTGCAGTTGTCTCTTTTGCACTCTAGTCGGTGGGGTGTATGGGTGGGGCGGATCGGACAAATATGTATACGGTTGGAAAAGTGACCTATTCTCCAAATTAGCATTTCAGCCCGCCTATCCTCTTAATATCGAAATTGTTTGTTTGGAAGTGTTTTATGATACGAATCTGAAGCCACTGTATGGAGGATATCAATCGCTTTGACGAACCTGTTGGAGTTACCGCGCCCACCGGCCCCAGTTCAAATCCCGATTTGGTCTTGGATGATACTTGTTTGTGTCTTCGTTGTATAGTTTCTATAAGAAAAAAGCAGTAGCTTACGTTTGGAACCATATCAATGCACGTGTCTGTGAGCGTTATTTAATGAGATTGAGAATCTGTCCCTAGTAATTTCGTTATCGTAAGTTATATTTTGTATAAGTTTACATGTTTAAGTTCCACGAACATTCTATAAATTACAAATATTAGAACCTAAATTAGATTCGTATCCCAAAATAACCTTCGTCACTAATTGGTAGCTATATTCAAATGTCATCCTATTTCTGTTGATTCTGTGTAACGTTGAAACGTAATCATTAGCATAAATAGGATAAGTTTTTTTACTAGTTCCCTGTTATTAGTCATTTATATTGTTGAATCTAATTAAAACCGCTTTTGTTTTTGATACTACTGGCTTTTCGGTGAAGGAAAACATCGTGAGGAAACCTGCATGCTTCAATTTCGAGGCATGTATTGTACCCGCACTGTCCATTATAAGTGGCGTCGGGCTCACACCCTGTCACACTGGACAGAATTTTTGGTACTACTGGTGAAACGTTGATGTTCTGAGGTTTCAGAATATCTCTGACTACCAGTCGTGAGCATATGCTTGTTTTTGATGAAGTGCTGAATTTGATAAATTTACATAATACTATTATCCTGTCCTACTATTCATCCAAAATCACACTGAAAATGTGCTATACTAAAGTGTTTAGGCAATTATACACATTCTCGTAGAAAGGTCGTAGTTAAAGAGTCGTATAAAAAAATGGTGTTGCCACCCTTTTAAAGTGTAAAGACTTATCTACTGGTATTGTATACTTACCTATACAGGGTGTAAGGCGACCGCTCTCCCTGTAACTCAATGTGGTGAAAGTACTTATCCATATAAACAACTTTTACTATGTGACCAACATAATATATTTTATCATTGCCTTAACTTGTGAGTTTAGAAAACTTGCAGTGGGATCTTAAGTATACAAGGTGTTACAAAAGTACAAATAAACATTTAAGGGGGTTGATTAGACCATCAAACTGAACAACTTTCACTATGGGACCAATATCGAAATCGCGAAAAAAATCAATTATGTTCTATACTCTACAAATCGTCTCCAACTAAAATATGGTGTGGGATATACGTTTTTTTTTTCGCGATTTCGATGTTGATCCCATAGAGAAAGTTGTTCAGTTTGACGGTCTAAACAACCGTAAAAGTTTTAAAAATTTATTCTTACTTATGTAACACCCTATGTGCATATTCCAAATATAGGTATGAATTCGGTTTCATTTGGTAACAAAATAATTATTTAAAAAAAAATTCATTTCAGGGTTATAATTTCTTTGTACTTGCCGGGCATTCGAGATAATGTAATAATTGTAAATAATATTATGTTCGCACATTACCCAGTGCAAAATTTTCTCTCCAAATATTAACGAGCAAATTATGTGTATACCATAAACACGTAGATCATAATTTATACGATAAAGGTCCTTAGCTCTTAATGTTAGGGTTGATAACCCCTTCAAAACAACGGTTTGAATCCAGTTTCATACAGTCAGCAACTAAAGTTCCGCAGCACATATAAGTCTTTTCTAAGTGTTTTATGTCTTTTGTTCTGTACTGTATCTCATGTTATGAAGATCGGCTATTGACCGCAACGGGATTTAGACTCTTTTTATTTTTGGTTTCGTTGGTTTTTTAAGGATAAAGGAACGCGCACGTGCCTTAAGGTTTTTGAGTTCCATACAATTTGTTTATGAGCAATGTACGTCGTAATAAAGACATTTAAGAATTGAATTTGTTTTTTATTTGTGGGGCGCATATTGTTTACGTTTGAACACGCATGACGATCCTATAAAAAACATTTCATGTAAAAAATGTTGCGATTTCTTAAAAAGTAAAAATACGCTAAAGTTATGAGATCTCAGAGCCAAGTCTTGATTATGTCTTCATATTGGTCAGGTTTTGTCGTTTCGTGGAACTTTGAAAAAAAAGGCTAATATGCTCGCTTACATAGGGATTTTTCTGGATGCTGGTTCTCATTGTCATTCTGTCCATCCTGATAATTTAGGGTCATTGCAAAATGCAATTTTCCATCGATCTCTATTACGACATTTTGTTTCATACTCCTTCTTACAGTCATCTTTCATTCAATCCTTCTTACTTCTTCTTCTTATGTAGCATCACATACATGCACATTCATACTTATCCAAAAGTTTCTGGTTATCACAGCACGAATATCCAGCAAGTTTTCAAAATTACAAACTTCCATTGTTCACAGGGAATCGAATACAGCCGAATGAGGAACTCGGCGCCTGCAATATCCTGGTTCTCTCGGATGCGTCGACTACCTCGGCCGACGCATCGCATCATAGATCCTACTGAAGGTAATATTAGGTTTAAAATTACATAAGCAAAAAAATTTAGGTAAATCTTGAAGAGGTGACGTGACTGGGTCAAAGAAAATATAGGCTGGTGTTTCAACATTATTTAGTTTGAACTTCAAAATGGGAACTGTACATTCTCTTTCTGACTTCATTTTGAATCTAAAACGAAATGTTTCTAATGAAATGTGGGCAGAGCTTCCCCAGTACAGTTCGAAAATAAAAGTACTGTAGTAGGAATGTCCGATGGGAGGCAGGCGTGATACCTATGTATTTATTTAGGTATTTGAACATACATAACATACCTAAACTCACGCCTTTTTCCCAGAGGCGTAGGCAGAGACTAGGACTACTAGAGTAGGTTTGCAGTTTTATATGGAATAGCTGGGTTTTTTCGCGATTTCGATGTTGGTGCCATAAAGAAAATTGTTCAGTTTGACGATCTGATTATTCCCTTAAAAAAGTGTCAACATATTAAGAAGGCCCCTGTATATCTGTTTCGTTTCGTAAGTCGAATTTCATTCATTCTTTCGATGTGTCAAAACCATCGAAGCCTCCATCGAAAGTATTTGAAACGCTAACTACAAATTCAAGATTTATTTTAAATATAGCGTCTCTAAATCCGACTTGCTCATAATTCGAGTATTCATATCTCAAAGCAGAAAGGATTATTTAAGAATTCTTTTTAACCCTACTCAGTAAAGTCAGCACTTAATTTGACTTACTCCACGTGTGGTATCTTTTACATTATTCAGAGAGTTCTGCTTTACGTACATAAAGTGTTACAAAGAATTTAGTAAACACAAGTTTAGAAGCAAAATAAAATACATAATATACTAAAATACAAACTTACACGTCATACAGGGTGAAACTGATATCATTAGAATCCTTTTATACTAAGAGTAGACTCTTAGTTAGACGGTAGACCCACCAAACTGAACAACTTTTACAATGGGAGCAAATCAATCGGAGCAAAAAAAAATCAATCGGAGCAGTCGAAAGTCGTGACAGACCCAATGTCATTTCCATTTTTTCTCTTCAACATGCTATTTGTCGTATTGTCCTGTCTCGGAATGAAATAATATGTTCCCTATTATAGGATATACGGTAAAATAAAATAAAATCTGAAGCTGAAATCGATCGTAAACTGCAAACTATCATGAACTTGTAACGAAAGCTCGTGTAAATACTAGCTATTTTTAGAAGCGTATCCCTAAAAAAGTTTCCATCAATATTCAATCCATTTTCATTGCTGTCCACACTTCAGGTGTCTAACGGTACATCGTAACTGTGATTAATGTTTGAAGTTTGGGGGAAAACATTTGTTATTGACTGTTTTTATTTATTTGTTTTTACATTGTATTGTGATACAAAAAATGAATTCATACCACAGAGTAGAATACTAGTTATAAAGGCGAGCGAGTTAATTTGCGACCATGGCGAGATCTCGCAACACTCTCAAGTTAACTCGGACTTAAAGAACTAGCTTTCATCTGAATGCACGGCAGTAGTCCTAGTTAACTATACAAGGTGTGACAAAATAAGGGTTGGTTTAGTTACACCATCAAACTGAACAACCTGCCTGTAGGATCCCGCTGCAGGGCCTCCTCTCATGATTGACGGTGAGAGGGAGTGGGACATACTCCACCACGCGCGCCCAGTGCGGATTGGTGGAGGCAAGTTAGTGGTCGACTTGCTGTCAGAGAATTTTCAAGCCGCCAATAGGCTTCTGACCTGGCTTGACGAATAGTTACACCTTCATCAGACGGAAATACCCGGGACCAACAGCTTAACATACCTTCCGAAGCACAGAGACGCTCGAGATGAAATACCACTAAAGCGGTAACCCATCCAAAGACTGACCGGACCTGACTCGACAAGTACAAAGTCGAAAAAAATTTAAACATTAGATGTCCCATGAATCAAGCAGGTGCTTCTGTTTTGTATGAAACACCAGCATTTTTCGATGTTGGCTCCATAGTGAATGTGGCACAGTTTGATGGTATAATAAAATTCTAAACCATCCCTTTTAATATTACTATGGTGTTTTTTTTTTACATTGTGTAGAATTACGGTCGCCAGCGACACGGTCGGACTAGCCGACAATGTGTAATTATGATTAATGACTCTACGTACGCTCGTTAGTTTCAAATTATGTACATTTTACTTGTCCCTTTGTACTAATATTCCTATTTGGTACGCAAATTTTATGCCAATTTGATAATTTGGCCATCCTTCAGACCCTTCCACTCAAATTAGCCTTGTCAATTCAATTCACATTAGTCTGTTTTCTCTATCAATCATTTTACCCACTTTTGCATACTTTCTCTTATGCAGGGGTCCTTTATAATATGGTGACACTTTATTAACGGCATGATCAGACCATCATACTGAACAACTTTCTCTTTGGGACCAAAGCGGAAATCGTGAAAAAAACAGCAGATTTTTTTTTTCGCAATTTCGACCTTGGTTCTATAGAGAAGGTTGATCAGTTTGATGGTCTGATCATCCTCTTAAAAAACTGTCAGTTTAATCTAAACTATTATTAAACTGTAACTGAAGTGTGTCTGTAGGTACATTGAAGATATTTACAAAAAAAGATTACGATATGGTTTTTAGGTATCCCTGACACGAAATCAACCTTTTTTAGAAATTTTGTCTGTCTGTTTGTCTGTTTGTTTGTTTGTGTGTTTGTTTGTTTGTTCGCGCATCACGCAAAAACGACTGAACCTATTTTGATGAAAATTTTGTTTGGGAGCTTATGATCTGACTTAAAATCTGGTATATAATTTGTGCGGACGAAGTCGCAGGTAAACACTAGTAATATTATAAAGTTATAATTTATTGCTGCCCGCTGGACAGACAACCTAAATAAAGTAGCGGGGAGCGACTGGATGAGGAAGGCCGATGACATAGTTTTGTGGCGCGCCTTGGGAGAGCCCTATGTTCAGCAGTGGACGACGATAGGCTGATGATAATGATGATGATGAATTTAAATTATTAATAATATTAAGTTGGACCCTGTATAACGTGCCTACACCATCTTATTCTCACGAAATAGAATGATACAGAAAGGTCCCATACATTTGGCTAGAGTAGGTTTGCATTTTTTTATGGAACAACCGGGTTTTTTTGCGATTTCAATGTTGGTGCCATAGAGAAAGTTGTTCAGTTCGATAGTCTGAAGCAACCCCCTAAAGAATAACATGGGTGTTTTGTTACATCCTGTTTAATCAATGTTTTTATCCAACAGATTGTTTCCTAGTAACATCGGAAGAAGGTGAGCTATTCTTCAAGTCTCCCTCGGACGAGCCATCAGTATGCGGAATCTACATGATTGCAGAACCTGACAAGAGGATCCAGGTTACGTTTAATTACCTGGATGTGCCGTGTGACAACGGAGGTTTGGTTGCGGTAAGCAACTTCTACTACAATGATTTTATGTGTGGTTTGTGTTGTGGATTATTTCCTAAGTACCCATTAATTGCTTTTTATACTGTGACAGTACAATCAATAAAAAAAAATCCTAATTTTGTAATATTCTGACTTCCACGAGACACTATACTCCATTCCAAATAGCAACGAAAATTTAAGGCCATTTTGAATTACAAAAACAGAGATTTGTAACACTTTCTCTCACTTATTCTAAGAACAGCTTTAGTAACGTCCAAGATACGTTGGATAGTATATCTTTCTCATAAATAAATCATATTTGCTAATCAGAACTAGCCAGAAAGCTATACAGGAATCGGAATATCTTTTCGTCCTTATTTGGAATGCAGTATAGACACACAAGACACTATATTAAATTACGCTACAGGATAGTGTTTCTCTTATTTTTTTCCGATTTTAGTGTCCTAATTCAATGGATTTGATAAAAAAGGGGTAGTTTATCAATGCGTCTATAGTATAGACGGTATAGACTCTATACCTATGTTTTTTTAGTGAGGTATGTCACACGGTAACTTCGGCATTTCTTGTCCGATTTTGTTGGTTCATTTTTTGCGTTCTGAAGTCGTTACTCCCATCAAAAATGTCATGTAAAAATGTAGCCACGAGGTTGCAAGTGTGGCTACATTTAGGTAATAACAAACTCTTAAAATGTTATGAGATCTTATATAGGTACCTATTAGTAAAAGTATAATGTACCTTATCTACCTTATAGAAGTCGTGGTGGTCCAGTGGCGAGTAACCTTGCCTGCCGTGCAGGAGGCGATGGTTCGATCCCCGTCCAAGTCGACTCGTACCAATAAGTTTTTCGGAATTTATGTACGATTTGTAATACCACTGGCTTTTCGGTGAAGGAAAACATCGTGAGGAAACCTGCATGCGTCAATTTCGAGGCGTGTATTGTACCCACTTTCCATTATATGTGGCGACGGGCTCACCCCCCGTCACACTGGACAGAGTTTCGGTAGTACTGGTGAAACGTGGATGTTCTGAGGTTTCAGAAACCCCCTCGGGGAATATAGTCGTGAGCATATGCTATAATTTACCTTTAAACCACATACTCAAACTGAACAACTTTTGCTATGGGAGCAAACGGGTCAGCGCAAAAAAATCTGCTGTTCCGTACTAAACTGCAGCGCCTACTAGACTCAAATGTATGAGACACCAGATTTTTTTGTTGTTGTGACAGGTTTTCTCCAATAGGTAAAAGTTGTTCAGTTTTATGGGTAGATTATGTGGTATAAGCGCGTTCACACACGATGACGCACTGACGGAGCAGCAAACTTCTGTCCGACATTTGTGAAGCAAGGAGTTGTATGAAACCGCACGTAGAAGCACACACGGTGACGCATTGACGCACCGGGTGTGGTTCTATGGACTGACATCTGCCGCTCTGTCAGTGCGTCATCGTGTGTGAACGCACTAAAGGTAAATGATACTTTTCCATACATCTTGTATAAACCTAAGCCTTAAATGCCTTAAAAGTCTACATTTTGGTTAAAGGTCTTGGCAGAGATCCCCATCCTATAAAGGGCCAATACCTAAGTCAATATAGGTACATCTTCGTTCTTATTTAATTTATCCCTCCTAAGGTAATAAGGTGGATAAAATATGTCTGCCCTACATCAATATTGCATAAAACATGCCAATTTAATGGCTTTTTTCATAGAACTCCCTTTTTAAAATGAAAATAGTTTTTCCAAGAAATAGGACTTATCATAGCTTTGCTGGTTCCAACGCCCAAGAAATATTGCATAATCTGACAAGATTGATTTTAAAAGACACAGCTGCAAGACTATTTTTGTAAAGAATAAAAATGTTTTGCATCTCTAGGCAAAGACGTGATATTTTTAAGATTCTCTTGCAGAAAATCTTGAGCAAGCTTTTTCTATTTTTGACGCGAGTCAGCACTCTTTTTCTATCCTGGGAATACAATGATTTATTTACGTTATTGGAAACAGATCGATTCACAAAACTTCCATCAGAATATTGACTCATACTTACTTTAACGCCCAGATGCTTTTTAAAAGGTCTTCAGCTCCATAGTGTTAGCTACTTGCCCAAGATGAAATCCAATTTCATGCCGTAGACGCCCAACCACCTTTTAAAAGGCACTCGACTTGAATGTGTCATACGATATTAAATAGTGTGACTTGAATGTGTCATATAGTGGTCTTTGAGTAGTTGAATCAGAAACTTTCACATTTATATTATTACCTACCGAAATATACGCTACGTAAATGCAAAAATAAGGCAAAAATAAAATTTAATTAATTATTTATGTGTAGCCTTATAAAATTTACTTTATTCCAGTGGGTCGACGGTTGGGAATTGAACGGGCAGGTATGGCCGGCGGACTCATGGGACGAAGACAGGGTGGTGGAGTCATGTGACCAGAGACCTCAGCGCAAACTTGTCTCCCGGCAGAACGCTGCCCTCATACAGTACCGCGTTCCAGCCAGAGGCAAGGGATTTGCTGTTACCATTCGACATTTTAGGAATGCTCGACGTAAGTCCTAGTGTTCTTTTTTATTAACTGACGGTTAATATACAATAATGAATAATCGCAAAACTAGAAAACAGATTGTTTAGACTCGTTTACTTTCAAACTTTCAACATACAACATTTCAAAAAATAAAAATAAATCATTATTTATAAATGTCCTTACGATACAAAAGGATAAAAACCGTCAGTGAACAAATATTCTATGGATAACACGATCCAATTGAAATAAAATGTCGTCTTAAAGAAATACGATTTGAGTTATTTTAACGCGATTATATCCTGAAATAATGACTCATCATCATCATCATCATCTCAGCCGATGGACGTCCACTGCTGGACATAGGCCTCCCCCAAGGATCGCCATAACGACCGGTCCTGCGCCGCCCTCATCCAACGGTTTCCCGCCGCCTTCACCAGGTCGTCGGTCCACCGTGTGGGGGGCCTACCCACGCTGCGCTTTCCGGTACGCGGCCGCCACTCGAGAATCTTCCGGCCCCATCGGCCATCGGTTCTGCGAGCAATGTGCCCCGCCCACTGCCACTTTAGTTTAGCAATTCTTTGGGCTATGTCAGCTACTCTGGTTCTTCTGCGGATTTCTTCATTTGAAATAATGACTAAGTAATGATTATTATAACTCGTCCTTCCAAAATACTGACCTTAAAATCCTTAAATGAAAGAGCAAAAATAAAGTTTTATCAAAATGCATTCACGGGACGAGAATATTAGGTTTCAGTGTAATTTTTCTGCTTCAGTTCGACCCAATTAATTTTTACACGCCCCTAGCGTGTCATGCGATGCCTTTAATACAGGGTGACTGCTTGTAAAAGAGAACTTCTTGTCTTGAGTGAAAAAACGAAAAATTATACGTTTTCTTTATATGTTTTATTTTATATATACAAACTAGTGTTTTCCCGCGACTTCGTTCGCACAAATTATAAACCAGATTTTAGCGAGATCATAAGCTATCAAACAAAAAAGTATCATCAAAATAGGTTCAGTAGTTTTTGCGTGATGCGCGAACAAACAAACAAACAAACAGACAGACAAAATTTCTAAAAAAGGTTGATTTAGAGTCAAGGATACCTAAAAACCATATCGTAATCTTTTTTTTGTAAATATCTTCAATGTACAGACACACTTCAGTTACAGTTTTATAATAGTTTAGATATACATAAGGTTACAATTTGTTATTCTCATGTACATGAAAAAACTTTAACTTTTATCTATTTTACATGTAGGTCTCAGTATTTATGTATAAATTTAAATTAAAGTAAAATATTATAAGTACTTACATCAATCTAATATCTACTATATGCTTAAGAAAAAAATATATTTTGTTAATTGATTAGATTTCATATTATCATAAGTGGAATTATGGCAATTTAAGGCTATTAATCAGACATTTAAATTTAAGGCTAGCTTGTTATGCATGAGATGTTCCAAATTTTACGCATAAGCAAACCAGTATGATTTCATTTTCCCCCTTATTTGGTCTAGGAATGATTTAAAGAAAACCATTTATTTCAAAGACTCACAAAAACGTTATACTTACAACCTCTCATTCAATTTACTTTAAATCGTTCTTCTTTGTATAATCAAGTCACCCGGTGTAATATAAAACTATAATAGTGTGAGGTTCACATCATGTGTAAAGAATTGATAGAATTCTGTAATTTTTAAACTAGTCTACAATGTTTCTTTTCCATTGGCGAGAGTAACGAGTTTCATTTGTCAGAACAAATACGTCCTTGGTATTTTCAAAGGATTGGAAGGTTTATCTTGTAAATGAAATTGAAACTTTTCAAGTATTTACCTTACTATTGAGTTCAACTATGATATGGCCGGTCAGGGAAATGGCCGTTCGGGGAAAAGGACTAATCCGGGAAATGGACGTTCGGGTCTAAATTGGACGTCCGGGGATAAGGACGTAACCGACATGATCCATTCTAATAAACCTGAATTATTTATTTATTCCAGAAACTTTTTATACAAATTATTAAATTATTTAAATTGGCAACAAGCCTCGTCCAAAAGGATGTACAGCCATAATATATCCACGACAAGCTTCGTCACAAGAAGGTATACATATACATCCACAACACGTACCACCACACCACACCACACCACACCACCACACCACACCACCACCACACCTGAATTACATTTTATTATGACGTTTTCTTAGTTACTGCGATACGAAATTATGATTAATGCTGATGAATCTTTAGATTGTGGAGATGCAATTCTTCCGCCAGACTCGGTGCTATGGAAACCTTTGTTCGATAGTTCTTAGAGAATACTTGTGAAAACTTCGATAGGGCAAGTTGGGTTTCGAATGTTTTTCAAGAACAGCGGCCGTAGCATGATGTTTGTGATAAGGTTATATCACGCCTTTTATCTCGTTCCTTCGCGCGCGAATAGAAAGAGAACGAAAGCGTAAAAGCGCTATATCACACTGCCTTATTACGGCTGCGGATTGGTTTATGTAGTGGCGTTTCTCTCTAGCTACGAATCTAATTACTGCTCCTTTTTAAAATCTTTTATAGGTATCGATCTGCTTTTATGTCAAATTTCCAAAGATTGGAAAACCAGCGTTAGGAGGCTACTGATTGCCCAGGGTGTGCTGGAGGTATCGGGGGTTCAATACGTCACCCTGGAAAGCTTTTCATCATCATCAGCCTTTAAACGTCCCACTGCAGGGTACAGGCATACGCTCACTACGCGTGCGCAATGTGAATTGGTGGACTACATAATATACGCATCAGAATTTCTTCTCCAGCGTATGCTGGTTTCGTCACGATGTTTTCTTACACTGTTTGAGAGCAGTCGGTATTTGCTAAGTTAGAAAAACTAATTGGTACACGGCATGTCATCCGCGAGGATTCGAACTCGGACTCATAATCGAGTATTCATAGCTCTCAACAACGCGCCATCCAAGGCTTTTAGTAGTATTTTAACACTATGTATTTAAACACGTCTTCAATACGTCACAAATATCGTTGACATCACCCTGGAAGTCTTTTAGAAGGGTCTGACCAAAATATACTGTAACACGCTTCTGTAAAGTTCAATCTAACTTTTCTTCCCTCAGCTTGCAACGTAATGCTGTTCGGTTCTGAAGGCATCTACACATTGAGGAACCATGGAGAGACTGGGAACTGTTCTGTGATAGCCGTGTCGCCAGCCACCGTGAAGGTCCTGGACTTGAACGTTGGACAGTCTGTTAAAAGAGGGAGTCTTCTTGATATTGAAACTGGGACTATTCATCGTGTGAGTATGCATTTTGCTCTTTTGTTTTTAGGAACAGTGGTTTACTTGACTGTTTTGCTAAGGTTTTAAATAGAGTATTAACATTTTTAAGATTTTAAAGCGTTCGGTTTCATAATGTGTAACAGTGTGTTTACTTAAATGCGTTGCATAAGGGTTGAACTACACCACGTAGCACAGCATCGCATTTTGCACGGAACGGAACAGCACGCCGCGTGCGATTGCGTTCCGTCTATCTTATATACTCTAGCAAATGACGTTCCTGAGTGACAGAAAAGGATGGAGCGACGGAAAAATGCGATGCTGTGCAGTATCGAACTGGATGCTTCAGATTATCAAACTGAACAACTTTCACTATAGGTCCAAACACGAAATAGCAAAAAAATTCTGCTGTTCCCATTGACTTCTACTGGACGAAGGGTCCGCGCTCAAAAGTGTCTGAACCAAAAGGGACTTAAAACGTATTGACCTAATTACGCGACAGTCTTTGTTTGAACAGTCGACGATGCGCACGCAAGCGCGCGCGATGCACGCCTTGCCGCGATGGGGTAAAAACTACGCAAGCAAAATTAAGAAGAATTTCAGCATTTTCAATGATTATATCACAAAAAAATTGTGGTCAGCAACAAGCTTCGTCCAAACAATGAAATACAAGCTCAGTCATAAAACCCACCCCTTGTCGATCCCGGCGCAAAGGAGCACATAATGCTAGCAGCTTTGCCACGCTGAATTGCTACGACTAGCCTTTGCACCAGAAACGACCCGGAACGAGGGTCACAATTTCCATGGGGCATGATTATATTAACAATACACGTACTTAGGTTTGTGCAGGTTAGTCTCGGACACTTTTTTCGAGGAATTTTTGCACTAGACCCAGTGTCCATAGTATTCTACGTCAATGGCTGTACCATTGAAAATGACAATAGCTACTCGACCAAAATGTGTGGAACAGCAGTTTTTTCTTCGCGGTTCATAGTTGGTCCCATAGTAAAAGTTGATCGGTTTGGGTGTCTAACACTAACGCTCAGTTGCAGAAGCGCTCATTAGAGTTAATCCTCCATTAAATCTCTTGCTGTCACCTTTTCTCTTGTTGACGTAGTAAAAGCTAGCAATAGATTTAATGGAGGATTTACTTTAATAAGCGTTTCTGCATCTGAGTGTAAAGCACGCGATACGTAATGTTTTTAGGGTTTTAGGGTTCTACACATGGCCGCACGCGATCGCATTTTTCCGTCGGTCCATCCTTTTCTGTCACTCAGGAACGTCATTTGCTAGAGCATATAAGATAGACGGAACGCGATCGCACGCGGCGTGCTGTTCCGTGCTGTTCCGTTCCGTCTATCTTTATATTCTCTAGCAAATGACGTTCCTGAGTGACTGAAAAATGCGATGCTGTGCTGCCTGGTGTAGTTCAACCCTTAATTAACTGGCTGACAACATGACATAACAGATTGCGTTTCATCGGAGCGTCATTTAAATATTGTGTCAGTGTTATAATGAATGATTTATGACTAACTCATTTGATTGCAAAAATATTAAAAGGTAACGTACTTGCTCCATCAACAGCATGTCATAGATTCCACTGCTCAGATTAGGCCTCTCACAACGCATACCTTGCTATCTAGGTACTCTCACAATCCCAGCTACCCACCTTATCTTAGGCCCTCGGTCCAGCCGGCAGGAGGGCTTCCCGCACTAGGCCTAACAGTTCCTGGTCTTTAAAACTCGCTCTTGCCCCACCCGACCTTCTGAATTCTTTCGATTAGTAAGAATTATTTCGTTTTCATGCATACCCAAAAAATAATGCGAAAAGAATAATGTTCGAAAGCAATTTGTTTCCAAATAACCTTAGGGAAATAGTTCAAACAAAAATGTATAGGTGGTGTAATTCAATCTCCGGAAAGTAGAATGTTTATTTTAGATATTAAATTGTTTAGCTTTTTGTAACATTGGCAATTTATTTTTTCAATTAATTTATTTTACTAAGGATTTTTATGCCTACCACGAATTGGGTTCAAAAGCAAATTTCGCTTAAATTGAATAGTCCACTCAGCCCATAATGGCTACACCCAATTTAGAGGGATAATCTCAATTTAATAGCGGCTTTTCCAGCCTATATATAAGGCTGTGAAATGCAAAAACGTTTTATCTATAAATAGCTGGACAAAAGTATTGACAAGATTTTCAGGATTGTGAAGCGGTCTTGATACAAAAAGCGAAAATGTTTTAACTATTTTAAACCTCTATCAGCAACAACAGCCTATTTACGTCCCACTGCAGGGCACAGGCTTACCCTGAGAGAAGGTGTATGGACATAGAGCGTATTCAGGTTTCCTCACGATGTTTTCCTTCACCGTTTTAGATCAGTCGGTACTACGTACAGTCAGCAGCAATAAAGTTATAAACACTTTAGTACTATGACGTAGAACAAAATTGTAGGTATATAACTTATTGCTGCTGACTGTACATAAGTTAGAATAACTGATTGGTACTGGGCATGTCGTCCATGCAGATTCAAACCAGGACCTCATGATTGAGTACCCAAACACTCTCCTAAACTTAAAAGTAATTTAGTAACTAATGTTTTATTTAAAAATAAATTTACAAATTAGTTACAAATAATATATTTCGAAAATATTGCGCTACATTTATTGTTTTCTACTTCAAAGTTCAATAATGACTAGGTATTTTATAAGGAAATGTTTAATTAGACCTTTCTTCACACCAATCTTGTTAAAAACTTAAAGCCTCGTATTCAATAGGCAACAATTGACGCGCAACACGTGACGCTCAACATGTTCGGCAACGATGTAAAATAACGCGCGATGTTGCTTAATTTGCAAAGAGAAGAAAAATTGAAAGAAGCAACCTCGCGCGTTGTCTAGCAACGTCGCGCGTTGTCTAGCAACGTTGCCGAACATGTTGAGCGTCACGTGTTGCGCTTCAATTGTTGCCTAGTAGATACGAGGCTTATTGAACGCCTATTTGTTTAGTGCACAAAGCGGGGCCTGCCTGATTACGTGGACATTGGAGGCGCCAGCGGTCTCGATCACACCAAAATGGAGGTCCTTGACAGTGTGTGCGGATTGGATTCTAGTGAAGGTGAGGATATTTACACAAATACAATTAGAACTATCGTTTACAATGTGTAATAGAATTAACCAGAAAGCAGAAACTGATTTGTTTGGGATCATTAACTGACTTATGAAATTTGAATATTATTGATTATAAACATGTTACAGCCATGTTTTGCCTCGTTATCCAATTTTTATACCGAGTCCACTAACCAGAGAACGAAACACACGTGTTCTCTGGTTAGTGGACTCGGTATAAAAATTGGATAACGAACTTCCCCAGTTTGGAAGAGTCCGCGTTCATGTCCCCCCGAGACAATTTTTTCAATCTTTAATTTTATTTTTGACGTTTGATTTAATATAGAGTCTTAGATTAGCCTCATCTTAAATGGTGAAGGTTTTTAAGGGGATAATCAGACCATCAAACTGAACAACTTTCTCAATTGGACCAAAGTCATGATGAAAATATCGACTGTTTCATACAAAACTGCAATCCTTCTCGACCCAAATGTATGGGACAACAGATTTCATAAGTTTCGATGTTGATTCCATTCAGACTGTTGTTCAGTTTGTTGGTCTGATCATCCTCATAAAAAACCGTCAACATGTTATTAAGTTGGACCCTGTATACCTAACTTAACCTAGATTTACAAAGAAATAAAATAATGTAAATATAACGCATACTTACAGTCCGTGAGCTCTTAGAATAGGATTGGGCTAAAAGGCCTCCGCACATTGCAGCGATATTATCGAGCGATTTTATCGAGCGATATTATCGACAGCGATATCGCGACACCTTACACACTGCAGCGATTCCACGATTCGCGTCACGCATGCACACCACCACTGAATGTAGTCGAAAGAGTTGCGATAATATCGCGGCAGTGTGTGGGATCGAGCGCGTCCCCATACAAAATGTACTGGAAACAATTATCGCAAAATCGCAGCGATATTATCGCTCGATAAAATCGCTGCAATGAGCGGAGGCCTAAAATCGACTATATTCGTATAATAGATAATATCGCGGCTAGTATATAACCTTCGTGATCGCGGCAAATGACGATCTTTTTGAAATCTGTAACAATTAATCCCTCGCGAAGTAAATTGTATGAATATAAATAAACGATTTTACCCGACAGCTCAATCCTATTCTAAAAGCTCACGGACTGTACCTTCGAACCATTATTTCAAAATATTCACCGTTTTTCTTTTTCAATAAAGAAGAAGCATTGTCTGCAGCTGTCATATTAATTACATAGGTAGATAGGTACTTATAAATACGAAGGTATACTCAAATAGCGTTGATCCTATTAACGTGAATTTGAAACCGAGATTTAGACCTGGCTGTGTTAATCATGCCTCGAGCACAAAAGCTGATTGCCCTTAACTAGTAAACTGTATCTCGGTCACTATAGTTACATCCGAAGCCATTTAGCCGGTAATTGGGTTTAGTTGGCTTTATCTAGTCACATCCATTTTGTTGCTCTATAAAGGTACAGTTGAAGATACTAATCTGATGTGATGACTACACGCGTAGTTTTTAATTAAGAAGATACTAAAAAAAAATTAAAGACGTATTAAACTAAAAACTTTACTCGAGGAAGAAGGAGGAACTGAGTCGAAAAAGAAATTTGAACTTTCCAAAAAAAATCGGTCACTTTTGCATGGAAGGTTAAAAAACATTATATTTTTCGACCCATAAGTTGTTAAGTTTCAGTGTCTGAATAGGTAACATCCTTAAAATTTTGTTAATATTTAAAAACTGCGGTAAGCATAAGCATATTATGCTCACGACATGAGTCAGAGATATTTGAAACCTAAGAACATCTACAAACTGTGGTGTAGATTTTTTTTATTTTTTACATTTATCTTTCGATTACTTATAGAAAACTGATTCTCGCATTACATTTGACTTAATAAAATTCCAATTAAGTTCGGGTTTCAAACAACATGCTTTTCTGGAAAATTCAATTCCAGAAATAAAATCTTTAACTTTCTTTTAATTTGTTTTCACAGTTCGCCTCCGTTTTCCTTATTTCTCTGTTTCTATACAAGGTGTTACAAAAGTAACATTTAAAACTTTTAAGGGGGTTGTTTAGACCATCAAACTGATCAACTTTCACTATCAGGACAACCATCGAATTCGCGAAAAAAAAATCTGCTATCCCATACATTTAGCTCGAGTAAATTTGTACATTGTAAAGTACATTGAACATCTTTTTTTTCGCGATTTAGATATTAGATAGTCTTATAGTGAAAGTTGTTCAGTTTGATGGTCTAACTAAACCACCCCCTTAAATGTTTATTGTTATTCTTGTAACACCTTGTACTTATATCCTTCATTAAAAAGCAAATCAGACAAGAAGGTACTTAAAAAAACACAAAAATGTTACATTTAAATTAATCTAAAATAAAACAAAAAATTATTACTTATTATTACATACTTACATACATAGGTACAATTAACTCACGACTATAATCCTTTTCCGGGTGGTCGGAAACGTAGCTACAAATCCTATCTGCTGTCTTGCTTGCATGCCAGCAGCATTCCCTAATAGCATTTATTGTTGGCAGTTGGTTGGCCCACACATGTATCGTTCGTTGGGCAACGGTTAGTTTTGGCCGGCTATTTTCGTTATGGGCCAACCATGTAGGGCCTATGTATATAATTCCTACAGTTTCCCAACGGTTGGCAAATGGCAGGTTTAACCACTGATATAAGCCTTCGGAATTATATTTAGGTAAGTATATCGTAGGGAAACTGTCACTGTTGTAGCACGGGGTAGGCCGAGACTCGTAGAATATTGAAACGCTGGTGGCGATTGGACAAAGTGTATTTGTTACAACTTTTACAATTTACAAAGTAAAAGGCGGTCCGTGGTAACATACACGACAACTATGGCTAACTTCCCTGATCCTTCTATATCTATGCTATGACTAGTTGTATAGGTCCGCGTCTGCGTAAATATTACAGCTAGGTAGGTAAGATTACTTGACAAACGTGGCGATCGTCGGGGAGGTCACTCAAACCGGGCGAATCTTAACAGCGCGATGTAGAAACGGGTACAGCGCCATCTAGCGTGGAATGACTGGAACTAGGGTTTTCCTCCCCCTCTAACTCAACGCCACCCGCGCAGTCCACGCACCCACCCCCGCACCCCCTTTACCAGGCACGTATCCAGGGGGGGAGGGATAGGTGGGATTTGTTCCCCCCCGAAATCCCAATTTGTATGGAAAAGTGATGACAGCACTTACTTTTTCATTGTTTTTCTATGAATATCCCCCCCGAAATTCAAATGTCCCCCCCGAACAAAAGTCTGGATATGTGCTTGCCCTTTTAGCCGGCACTCAGTAGTTATTTTTTCAATTGGGCCAACTAATATACTTTTATGGAAATACCAACGTTATATAGCCAACGGTAGCATAAGAAGTAAAGGCCCATTGATGACAATGTTTCTATTGGGCCAACTTTGACACATTACAGTAAGGCCAACGCTATGTAGCCAACGGTAGTAATAGACGTAAAGGCCCATTGATGACAATGTTTCTATTGGGCCAACTTTGACACATTACAGTAAGGCCAACGCTATGTAGCCAACGGTAGTAATAGACGTAAAGGCCCATCGTTGGCAATCGGTTGGTTATAATCATAATATTTGCCTTCGTTGGGCCAATACAAGTTTCATGTAGGCGATCTAACTAACAACTTTCCAACTATTTCCCCACCGTTGGCCAATTGTGGCCTACACTAAATGCTATTAGGGTTGTAACCTAGATTGTAACAAGGCTCAATTTTACTCATTTATTAAAAACCAAAAACCTACAAAAACATAGGTAGGTACCTTATTGCTTAGATCAAAGTAAAATTAATGGATAGGCCTAAAGCGCGTTAAGTTGAAGCACACTACTAGGGATATTGGTCCATACAAACTAGGGCAATTGTCTGTCTTCTCGGTACAAAAATGAAGTAGACCATTCATTGTTTTGCCTCTTTTTTTTTTCTGGTTTGAAATGTTCGGTTAAGACCTATCCATTAATTTTACTTTGATCATAGCCTTATTGCACGTTTGTCCGTCGTTGTCTACCACGTTACTAAAGTGTAGTGTAAGATATTATTATTTAGTATTTTAGAACGATTGCATATTCGATATTTTTTTCCTTATTATCTTAAAATAATTATCATGTAAGTGACTTTGTTTTTAATGAGAATTCTTAAAACTGAACCTAATGTTAGTATAATTTTTTTCTCTTCTCCATTCCAGCTCGTCGTCCATCCTACATAGCCTGTGAAGACACGGTGGTTCGCCTAGTATCCAGCGGTCGCTATCACAACTCTGTGACCCTCAGCTTCTCTCCCCTTCCCCTTGAGGAGATCGAGCATGCCGACCTCTTGTGTGGTATGAATGACCTCTAAACGACTACGGCTTGGCAAAATTTTAATTATTTTGTTAAAAATTTATAAAATACAATTTTTATTTATACCATATACAAAAATATCGTAAAGCATAATTTTGTTAGGGTTTTAATAACATTGTATTTAGGGATGCCATGCACCAAAAAGGATTTAGGCGATCCAAGGTGTTACAAAAATATAAATTCTTCAGACCATCAAACTGAACAACTTTCACTATGGAGCCAACTTCGAAATCGCGAAATAAAAATCAGCTGTTTCACAAAACTGTATTACCGGCGTCTGAACCACCCCATTAAAGGCTTCCGCTCATTGCAGCGATATTATCGAGCGATTTTATCGAGCGATATTATCGACAGCGATATCGCGACACCTTACAACACTGCATCGATTCCGCGATTCGCGTCACGCATGCGCCCTTCACTGAATGTAGTAGAAAGAGATTGCGTCAGGTTGCGATAATATCGCGGCAGTGTGTGGGATCGAGCGCGTCTCCATACAAAATGTACTGAGAACAATTATCGCAAAATCGCAGCGATATTATCGCTCAATAATATCGCGGCAGTGTGTGGGATCGAGCGCGTCCCCATACAAAATGTACTGAGAACAATTATCGCAAAATCGCAGCGATATTATCGCTCGATAATATCGCGGCAGTGTGTAGGATCGCGCGCGTCCCCATACAAAATGTACTGAGAACAATTATCGCAAAATCGCAGCGATAATATCGCTGCAATGAGCGGAGGCCTTAAATGTTTATTCGTATTTTTGTAACACCTTGTACGTAAAAAAATGATGATGCTGTCACTGTCATCAATATTTGCTGTGATAGAGAAACACGTGACTCCAACGCCCGGAGAGGAGTAGGCTTTCGCGTACTTTCCCATACTTTCCCCTCTGCCAAAGTCTAACCCCCGCGACGCACCCGACCTAACCCCGACGTTCTACCGCCCGCAGATGCCTGCCGATGCCTTTTACTGTTATTGTCATAGCAACAGTCTCCCCCCCAAAAAATAGCAAAAAAATGTTTTATGGAGAAATAAACAATAGTTACTTCTATCCGGGCGTTGACAGGAGTCAAGTGTTTCTCTATGGCTGTAAGAGACAGAGCGTTAGTACTAAATTCGTTTACGCCTAAATTTTTTTGGTTGCTGTTTGGTCCTAAAGTTAAAAACAGGAAGCTAGAAAAGGTATTGTCTATCAATAAGCACATAGTCTTCAATCTAGGTCCTCTATAGTAACGGAGTAACGGACTCGAGTCAGAGTATCAGTGAGTTTACACTATAGTATACTTACTACAGTAGTTTTACTGTAGTTTACTACAGTTTTTGTATTGAATTTCGTACAGCGCTCCTAGTGTTTACGTTGAGAACTAACTGTCTGTCACACAATTTGGCGCCGTAACTACAGTAGTAACGTTAATTTTGTCTCCAACTCTAATGAAATTAAAATACACTGCATTTGGACCATCTTCATTATTCAAATCAAACCTAAAACTATAAACTTGTGTCCTTTTTTGTCTTGACAAAGTTTAATAAGTAGGTACAATGCCAAACGATGCAATGATTTTAAGTCATTTTTAAGTATTTTGTATACTTACATAAGACAATTTGAAATTCATTTAGTGGAAGGCTGGTGAAGAATAAAGAAAAAATATGGCTCTAAGAATAACAAATACACATATTATTTTACTTAATTTTATTATGTAGGTACTCAAATTATTTATTGTTTTCTGTTCTTCTTATATTATAAACTAATGGCAAACAACTAAAAACAATTTTTATTTTTTTTAAACATTACCAGTTTATATACCTTCAATTATTTATTATTGATGGAATAATACAAAATATATTCAACCATTATCATCATTTCGTTTTAGTTAAAAAATATATGTAGAGTCACAGCAAGTGTGTTTTATTTTATATTATTTTGTTTTTCATGTACTTAGGTACTTTTAGGTAACGTGGTTAAGTAAGACATAGTAGTTAAATAAATATAAGTATTACAGTATCAGTATCTTTATCTAGTCACTTACGAAACCATTTTGTCAAAAAAAATAAAATAAAAATTAATAGGAAATTCTGTTTTTTTTTCATGTTATACCTACAAAGAGTGAAGTTGGACTTTTGGAAGCTCGTTGAACGTCGTTAAATCAAGCGTGTGATAATAACAATCTAGTAATACTTATGAATGTTTGTATATCTTGCGCAGTCATCGATAGTTTTATGTACTTCCATATACTTGACAAGAATCCATCATCTTCATCACAGGATCTCTCTTTGTGAGTGCTTTATTTTAAGATTTTTTTAAATATAATGCTAGCGTACCTGTGGTCAGCTTAGTATCATTCGAAAAGGGAAAAATAATCTCAAAGAAAATTCATGTTTTTTTTCAAATAATTTTTATTGAGTATTTCTGAATAAAGGTAATAATCATTTTAAAGCAAAGTATTATAACTATTGTCTAACAGCATTCAGTTTTTATAATTATTTTGTTTTTACTACGGTGAAATAAATCTTAGTACAACTGTACAAACGAATTTATAATTTTAATTAATGATAAAATTCTAAGAATCATTTTAATTAATCAATACTGTCTTTTATTTGCCGCCTTGCCATCATATTGCTATTTAACCATTTATTATGCCGAAAACATAACCCTCTTTCTTGAGCAATCGGGTTAAACACGACGTTATATAATCATGGCGTCCGTCATGATAATAGAGCAAATAAATTACAGTATTTTATTCAATTGTTTTTCATATTTATTTTAATTAATTAATTAAATAGGACTATGTCAATTGTTAAATATAATCAAGAATTAGGCTGAATCTAAATGACATCTTGGATCAAACAATTACGACATTAGTATCTCTGTTTTGAATAAAATAAATCACATAATATAACACAGCATAACATACGAGTAATATGAAATTTTTACCTATAGTAGGTGAGGTGTTGTTGTTTTTTCTATACGTTATGTTATTTGTTTTTTTTTTTTAAATAAAAATATAAACTTTCAAATAGAATAAATAATTGATTTGAACATGAAGTTAGAGTAACTTCACTAACTTCACTTACTCTAACTTCATGAACTTCATGATTTTGAACAGAAAACAGGTATTGTCAATGTCTTTTTGAATTTTGTTCAGTAGGTACAAAACGAATTAAATGCACATCCATTTACACAATTAGCACCTAACTTTGTAAGCGGTACGTACTATTTTCGCGTCACAGATTTAAGAAGCTTTACACAAATGACATTTAACATTTACTCTTTCTAACAAATTACCACATAATTCAGTTTCCTAAAGGCTACACATTGAAGGTCCACCTAAAAATTGTTAGTACAAAATTATAATTATTTTCGATAGGTACTCTAAACTTACAAACGATAAAACTAGGCAGACACAATTACACACAACAACAAAAAGAAAACGTAATCTAAAGCACATAATATTTTGATTTTCTTTTACCTGAAGGGTAATTAATTATACTTACCCTACATGAGTGTGTGGTACCTACTTATTACAATTTGATTATAAATAAAGCATACGTCTTTTTTAAATCTTGTAGTATTTAACACATTTACAACTAAAAGTAAATAATATTTGTAATTTTGTATACAACATGATACTCCATTATACTTAACTTGGTACATAAATAACTAATGGCAATCACATTCATCTACATCTTAAGTTTTTATTATAATCGTACAATACGTATTAATTATACATAAATGGTAATGATTCGATCTTAAACATTTTTTTTTAATTTTATTGTTTCTATGGCTAAACTTCTTTTCCTGCAAATTGTTAGATGTACAACATGCTTTGAATATGAATGATAAAGATAAAATAAAAACATGGATTTACAATCACAATTTAAATTTAATAGGTTCTCATTTCCGCTCAATTAAAATGATTGTGGAATGTTCATACCTACTTACTCAATTTAATAGTTGTCTTTAGTAATTATAATTATGACTGTGTTGCTGAAAAACAATAATGATAATAATTACAAAGAAATAATAATTATTACAAATGCATTAGGACTATTAACATCTCTAAAAAATTAGACTGTTTTAGGCCAGTACATGATAATAATCTTTGAAAATAAAAAAAATAAACTAATCTTATTTTTCTCAAGACTAAAAAACGAGGTTCTACAAAACATTTTGTACAACATCAGTCAAATATAAATAATATACCTACGCAAAATAAAATAAAAGTTTCGGCAAACTTATTAATAAAAGATGTATAGCTGCGGCTATACGATTTTCGTATTAAATAACGCAATGAAATAAATTAACCAAGAATTTCGAAAGCTCTGATAGTGGTATTTATTAAACCTAATAAAACGTATATTATAATAACTTTTGACAATGATCTTAATGATAAGTTCCAATGAAAATACAGTGTCACAAATAATAATTGTAAAGGACGACCGTTTTCTAAAGTTCTGATTATTAGGTATTACCTATACTTTATTATGACAGTGATGATGTTATGATTAAACTTATACTTAAATGAAGCATAAACCGCTCTTCCTCGAAAAAATAGAGTTACTAATTTTATAAAAGCTGCTGCTTCGCTCTTGTTCGTGCTCTCGTTATAATCGAGGTAAGTGACTCGGTTAAGCTATTAGGTGAATGAAGCAATCATTTTGGCCAATATTTCCATCTTGTGTAGTTCGCCCGCTGTAGAAAGCAAGGGATCTTTCCTGATACGCATCGAATGATCAGGCAAAACGGATAATGATATAGCAATGACGCAGCAAGATGCACTGTTACTATATTGTGACAAGATAACTATATTGTGTTTTTTTCACTGTTGCTAATTATCGCCAAAATTAAAATCTTAATTTAAATGAATGACCGATGTATTTTATGATTTTTACATACATAGATCACTTAACATCTTACTTTTTATCTAATTAAAGCTATCCCATACAACTTCTCAAATTGTGCTTCAACGAGAAAGTTTGTTTCGTGCAACTTTTGAGATTACAATGTTTCTTATTTCTGCCACTAAAGACTGCAGTATAGACATCTCTACTTGACAGAATGCTGTGTTTTACACACCTACATAACAGTGCTAAGAAATACAGTACCTTCATCCACTACCATAAAGTTGTATTTGATGTGGACGTAATGACAAATATGTGTTAGTATTACGATTTTTATAAAAAGTATAGTAAAATCATTCCACTATGTTCCCAACACTTCAATACTCGCTCAAGGATAATTGACAATCGCGTATAAATATTTTCACTAACGCTAATATTTTTCTAGTACAAATATTTGTTTAAAAATGTTATTAAATTCATAAGACGATTTTCACTTAAAGCGTTATTAAGCTACAGATTACGTAGAGGTACAATTTTTGAAACGAAATAAGAGACATCCATTGACAATGCGGGAGCTATCAGCTAACTGCATAGCATTGAATGGCATTGAGATGCGCCCAAAAAGATGAATTAAGAAAATAAACATTTTTAAATTATGATTCTCACATTTCTCGCCTCATTCTCGAGATCGCATTATAGGCCGATCAGTAATATGTCAACGATTTTACTATAAAAAGATATCGAGTGTTTTTTTTTTTTAAGAAATAGGGCTAATAGATTGAGTTAAAAATTGTTTTTTTTTACTAGCCTTTTTCATCCCACTGCTGGGCAAAGGCCTCCCTTTTAATCTTAAATTGATACATTATATAAATTTTTAACTCAATCTATTAGCTCTATTGAGTTGAAAAATTGATCGCTGTCATTCTGTATATTTGCATATAGGTACTATATTCTTTCTGAAAAGGCAGCTCAATATCGACCAATATTGCCTCAGATATAAACAAAATAACATACAAGTAAACTCACGACCATAATCCTTTTCGGGGTAGTCACAAATATTGCTCCAACTACTAACTAAAATAAAATCAAATAAAAAATATTATAATATAAACATAAAATAAATATAAATAAATAAAATAAATATAAATAAGATAAATATAAATAAAAATAAATAATTCCTTTCCTAAATATTTTCTTTCTTTTCTTTATAACTGTATTACAGGCAGCTGTAGCAAGGTCTTGAAACGAATTTCATGTTGATAAATGTGAGAAGGCATTATAATAATAGGTTGTCGGTGAATTTCTTTTAAATTGAATCAAAGAGTTGTTTTTTATTAACAAAGAAAGTTTTTAGAGTAAGCAAGGAGCAAAATAAAGTTCAACCGAGACAGTCAAAAACACATCTGTAACAAATTACATTATTAAATACTTTTTGTCGAAGCAGAAAGAAGCTTGGACAACTACACTATTAAGATTAAAATAGCACAGTTAGTCACTAGGCTAAGTATTGTTTTTCCCTGCAGAGTATCTAAGGCTCAAAGTTTTGTGAAAAGATATAATATAAACCTTATTTTGTTGTCTTTAAACTAAATTTAAAATACCAGTGACTAAACAACACGTTCTCATTCGATTATAAGTCTATCAGTATTCAGTAAATTGCATCTTAGTATTAAGTAGACAAGGGTTATTTACAAAATGTTGTACAATCTGTACGAAGTCATAAGAATTTTGGAGTTCATAAGATCCTCAAGTGGTACGAATAGCGTCCTAAATACCACAGTAAATATTAGGTGCAACAAAATGAGTTAAAACTATATGAAGGGGTGAATTATATGCATCAGAAAATAAAACTATTATGTATTCAAATATTTATCATCTGTACACAATATAAGCTGAGCACTAAAGGAATATACCGTACCTTTATTTGATATGTTTATGTATTTCATAGTACTTATATCTTTTTAAATGTCTAACACCCCTTTAATGTAGTTTCAGTTCATTTTGTATAACTTTACAGATAAAAATTTATCTCACAGTTTAGTGTATACGCTCGATATTTATAATTCAATCACAAATATGATATAAAACTCTACTAAAGTTTCTAATAAAACCATTAGCAAGTGATGAAATAATAACAATTACTTTTAAAGTAAAACTTTTCAATATTGCACAGATATTTCCAAAATATCAAATTATTCACCACTTGTTAATAAATTTATTGCATATAGGTCCTAAATATTACCTACAATAAAGATATGTATCATTTTGCTATTGAAGCAGAGGCACACTTTGATATGTATAGTGATTGATATATCACCAGTCGTGTGTGAAAGCATAGCTCCATTGACAACAAAGCTGACATACATTTCACTAGTTTTACATAATTATTATGTAAACACAAGAACATTCCTCATTTAACAATTTTAATACTTTTATAGGTCTTATTCATAAATATTCAACGTCAATTTATACGTTATAAAATAAGGTTAGAACATCAAACATTTAAATCAACTACGTACATACAGGAACATTGCAAAACTAAATTAAATATAACATTTATTAACACGTTATTATATTTAATTAATTATAATTACAATACAAAAGAACAATTTTGAGTTGTCATTACTCTAGGTAGGTACTAGAATAAAGTGTTCAAGCTTTTTTGTTTATTTATAACTAAAAGCTTCTTACCTATGATATATTATCTAAAATATATATTCAGTTCCTTTAAATTTAACTCTTTGAAAAACGCTTCGAACGAAATGTACATTACATTTACCTACTACTTGCTAACATTCCACTTTAATCATTTCCTTTAATGCTAAATAAATTGTCATCTAAATACATCTCTTATATATAAGAAGGTCATTCCACAATACTCCATGCAAACTAAAGTTACCAATATGAAAGTTTACAGTCATGAATGTTGATAAAAACTTGTAAAAATGTATAGGACAATGAAATGATATTAGGTAGGTACGAGTATCGTATACATTTCAGATTGCGTTAATTTTGATGCGTTCTTCTTCTGTTTTACTGACATGCGACGCATTTTCCCTTTTCTAAATTGTATTTTAATCTTAAACAAACATTTTGGAATAATTTTGTGTCTGTGCTTCATATTGGTACCTTTCAATTTATATGGACACAATGCATTACATTTTAATCCGCACACTTAAAAGTCCTCATAATACATTCGATCAAATTCCTTCCAAACACCGCACCGTATAAGTTCCAATCTACTCTATGAAGTCTTCGAGATCGCATCGCTTTATTTGTAAAACATAGTTCACTTGATCACTTTCATATTTACAAAGCTGCTGTGGTAGCCAATGTAGTTAAAAGTACTATTGGTAGGCTTGTACCGGCTACACTACTATAGGGTCCAGTTACTGCACCATCGCAAGGAACGTGTTCCAATTCTGAAATATCAAAGAATGGTGTTAATTATTGTTATTTAAATACAACTTGTTAACAAATTAATGCTAAAATTGAAAACTATTTGGTACAGAATAGATAAGTAAGAGCGAAAACACATAATGCGGTGCAAGCTCACACCGCATAGTTTGGCTTTGCTCTAGCTGATGAACTGTTTCTTATTTTAAAAAAAAATTATTATGTTCAGGTACAAATGGTTTTCAGATTTAACATTCACTTGTTACCAAATTGTATTTAATAAAAGGTGAGATTGTTAAGCAAAACTTGTAGCATATTTCGAATTTTAATCGGAGATAGAATGTACTAAAGTTTAGGAAAAATCTTGAATGTCAATAAGTCTTTTCATACATACATATATTTACTCACGCCTGTGTCCCATTACCCCAATGGGCAGAGACAATTGATCGCCATCGGCTACGATCCTGACATACCTCTTTTCACATCTTCCACAGTCATAAGTCGTTTCATACACGCTCGTCGGTTTCGGGTACATATGATCTGACCCTTCTTAAGTATGATGCCAATTTGATCTGCATACGTACGTCTAGGGCGACCCCTTTCGACTTTTCCATTCACACTCGCTTTATTATATTTCATACGTCAGTCTTCTTTCACTCATCCTTTCCACATGACCAAACCATCTTGTCACTATAATTATCCTCTGTCCATATTTTTCTCTAATTACACTGTTTCGTATTCTATCATTCAAAGTCAAACCACACATACTGCGCAAAGAACGCATTTCGAGACCATTTATCCTAGATTAATTCCTCTTCTCCATACCCAACATTATAACACTTTATTGTACACACGGAAATACAGATGACACAGATGCATTCTCTCGTCCTTCCGTTCCATCAGACATAGGATAAAATGAATTAGTTAATGGGGGCCGCTTTTTTTTTACAAATGAAGAATTTATAACCGTTGCTTTTACAAAAATTACAATAGTAGAGTCATCTCTACTAACAATTTTTGTAAAAGCATTTATTTTAATGTTGTGTGCTTCTGAAATGCAAATATCTGCTTTTATTTCAACGTCCTATAAAGACTTCACACCCCCATTTCTTTCCTCAAAGCAGAAAAAATAAACGAACTAAGGAAGACGACATATATTAATAAAAAGTAAATATGCCTTTCACACCGTTGAGCTTATTCAGGAAGTCGTTCCAAAAGGCGCAAGCAGAAGCTCTGGGCCCGCGCGGCCCAGCTGGGCCACTGGTGCCATCTGCCGTATAGGTGTAGTAGTGAGGCGAATCCTTGGAATATAGAGGCCACTTCTCTTCGGGTTTGTGAGGTTTCCTGGAATTTAAGGTTCGTATATTAAACTATGGAACGTTTCACATTCGTCATGAGACGATAGATGGCTCTGTTATCAATAGCTTTAGATTTATCATCCGAAAATTCAGTGATTATTCGTCTTGAGTTTATATATTTATTATAGGCACAGATTATATAGGTACCATTCAACAATTAATGTCAACTACCTTTACTCTGGCACCAGTCTTCATCCATATGTAAAATGGATTATTAAATAATGTATGTATGTATATACTCACCAAATAGTTAGTGGTGGTGTAAATGAAATGATTTTTATTTTATTTCATTTATTTTTTCAAGCCTGAAGTTGTAGGAAGGACCTCTTTTAGCATAATGAAGTTTTTATGTATGAATATGAATGAAATGACGTGTGGCGGTTAGCCAAAAACCTTATCTCTTAGTTGCCTTGTTTGACACCCGGGAAGATAGAGTGCTATAGTTACAAGTTTATAAGAAAAAATTAATTACCCTGAAAATTCTCAAATCAATGAAATGGAATAAAAATTATTCTTATCCTACTTATCGGGCATGTATGAAGAAATATAAATATGTATGTGAAATATGTGAATGAGGCAAAATCGCATCAAATGGCGCGCCTTGGTCTCTGATGCCTACTTCATAAATATATCTTATCTTACCCGGTAAGAGCGAATCTGGTGAAAGACTGCATGATATGAGCGGCCAGGTCCCGCTCCCTCGTGTGGTACTGCAGAGACATGTTCAGAGGATGTCCGAACAGGTACTCCATCTCGTCTCCGTGCATCACGCCCATCCATTCACCCCACAGGCTGGTACTCGTGCGCTGAAATTGAGAAATTTGTAAAATTTATAAGAAATATCGTAAAGACGGTCGTCAAAGAGCATCCATGGCGCGTTGCGGAGAGCTATGGAAACTCAAGCCTGAGGTCGGGATCCTATCCGCACTGACCACATGCCATGTACCAATTAGTTTTTCTAACTCATCTACGTAATTCCGACTGCTCTTAAACTGTGAAGGAAAACATCGTGAGGAAACCTGCATACGCTGAAGAAGACATTCCGTTGCGTATGTGAAAGTCAAAGTCGAAAGTCAAAGCCACGCGTTCCTGGGATACTATACAGGGTATAAACCTAAATGTCACCTCGCCTCGTATGTCACCCACGGGAAATAGGGTGGTAGGTACATTCTATGCAGGATACACACTGCTGATATGCCGATATAAAGGTTTCCCGAAGATGCGCTGGTCGGTGACATCACCATAATTAAACGTCTCATGATGTGCTGCAGCAGTGTTATTTTCGAATATTACTTCTCTTAATTCGTTCGTACACAAATCGGTACCTAATGCAATGCAAACCAAAATGCCATAGTATATCCTGTTTGAAATATTCTTTCAATTTCATTGGCTGAAACGTTCTTTTTTCTTTTTCTTTCGTGACTGTTAAAATTACGCATGTTCACTTTTAAGTGGTTATGCTTAAGATGTAGTTAAGTATCATAATTATTGTATTATAGTCCGTTCGCGTTAAGAAAATAGTGATTTCAGTTTTAAAATTTATTGTTGAACGAGTCACGCAAAATACACAACCGTTTTGTTCGAAGGTCAGATTTCAACTGGTCACTGTGAACTGGTCACTGTGAACAACACGCTTGTGTATTTTGCGTGACTCGTTCAACAATAAATTTTAAAACTGAAATCACTATTTTCTTAACGCGAACGGACTATAGTGTAATAAATAACTGTATTCTGTTCTATTTTTTAAAATATGGCTGCCATCTTTGGTTAATGACCAAAGACTAACCGACCAACCAATGACTATGATAATTTTGCCAATGTCGAGTTTTTATAGCAAAAGTGCTTGACGTTGTACGGTTATATTGATATTTTGGTGACTTCAAGGGTTGTTCTTATAAAAGAACAATATCCTGAGCCACCATTGGAGTTCCGCTGTGGGCCGGGGATGGGGCAACCGACGAGCGACACGGTTCACCCTGTTGTCGCATAACTTTTTTTCGCATAATTTTGTAATGCATGATCACTATAGGCATACATGACTTATGGCATAACTTCACTTGGCATACTTTTTTTAGCATCCATTCATAACGCATAGACTTCTATGGCAGATCAGTCGTATTGCATAACGTTTATATTCAGAAGTATCGTATGGCATTATTGCCTTTTCGCAGAGTATTGTAACGGTTCTCATCATTGTCGCATAATTTTGTAATGCATATTATAGGCTGACTATACTAAATGACTAACGGCATAAACAACTACCAGTAGTACCTGAGGGCCTACCATGAATTTTCGCAGTACTTTACGACACCAATTCGTCGTTTTACGACACCAAACGTCACCAATTACGACACCAAACGTCACCAATTTTGTATTGAATTTCGTACAGCGCCCCTAGTGGTTACGTTGAGAACTAATTTCTGTCATACGAATTGGCGACGTAACTACAGTAGTAAAATACAGTGAAAACTCATGGTAGACCCTCTGGATATTAGTAGATTACACACCGAGGGCAGGAAAGTAAGAAAGGGCTCAGATCTCATGTGACACGTAATCTCAGTAGGTCTACCATGAGTTTTCACCGTACTTTACAACTGAAATTACGTCACCAATTTTGTATTGAATTTCGTACAGCGCTCAGGAGCAACGTAACCACTAGGACTAGTGGTTACGTTGAGAACTAATTTCTGGCATACGAATTGGCGACGTAACTATAGTAGTCAAGTACAGAGAAAACTCATGGTAAGCCCTCAGGCTTTCTTATTTACTGTCCGAGGTTAGTATACACCTACTATTTTTCACCTCGACGAAGGTGGAAAGCGACAACTTTATTTAGCGCAGCGGGACGAAAATTGACGCTTTCCGTTCGGAGGGGAGAAAAATTATCGAATAATAACTGATTATATACATACCACGTTGTTTTATTTAGTTACTTTTCCTAATGATACAAACTAAAATCTAACATCTAGCTTAACCTAACCTCCAGTTTTGAAGCTACCTTTCTGCGCCCTAAGCAACAAGCATGCAGAATGCAAGCAAGCATGTTGATGCATGCATGATACATGTTCTAACCTAACCTAGAATTTTAAAACCACAAATTTGTTCCACCAAGTTTTTCTCAGGCAGGGGGCTTCCGCCTCCTGCCTTCCGCCTACATGCAGACAAGCAAGCAAGCAATCATGCAGCAAGCAAGCAAGCATGCAACAAGCAAACAAGCATGCTCCAAGCAAGCAAACATGCAGCAAGCATGTTGATGCTCCGCTCGCTTCGCTCGCTCCGCTTAGTGTCTTACATGTTCTAACCTAACCTAACCTACAATTTTAAAAACACCAGTACGTTTTTCTCAGGCAGGGGGCTTCCGCCCCCCGCACCCCCCGAGCGGGGGGACCAGCCCCCCTGCACCCCCCAACATGCAGACAAGCAAGCAAGCAATCATTCAGCAAGCAAGCAATCATGCAGCAAGCAAGCAAGCAAGCATGCACCAAACAGGCAAACATGCATGCACGCATCCAGCAAGCAGGCAAGCATGCAGCATGCAAGCAAGCATGTAGATGTTCCGCTAGCTTCGCTTGCTCCGCTAAGCGTTATACATTTTCTAACCTAACCTAACCTAGAATTTTACAAGCACGAATTTGTTTTTCTCAGGCAGGGGGCTTCCGCCCCCCCACATCCCCTGTACCCCCCAACATGCAGACAAGCAAGAAAACATGCATGCACGCAAACTAAACGCCCTAATGCCACTGATCATTATGCTAAGCGAAATTATGCAAAACCGCGCTAATGCCACATGATCATTATGCTATGCAAAATTATTCAATATAACATTCGATTATGGTAGTAGTATGCCATATTAAATTCGCATAAATTAATATTCTGCCACTTATATGTTATACCAAATAAAGCTTTCTGCATTGTTAATATTCGCTCAAGAACAATTATGCCAAGTATGTTATGCTATATATGTTTCGGACAATGAAAGTTATGCCAGATAGACGGAACCCGAGCGACACGCGCACGTGACCGCCCAATAGCAGACCCACAACGCAACTCCATAAATAACTGTAAGTAATCAAATAAATAAAAATAAATAAATGCCTGGGTGCTGCCCCAGGCAAAAAGTTTTTCTCACAAGTGTTATTCAGCATCCTCAAAACTACAAAATAACATAATTTTAAAAGGTCCATTAAAGAATTAAGCTCTCATTCCCGGGTCAGTTATGTTTCAGCCGAGCATCAAACGTTTTCACAGTACGAGATTTTTAATAATGCAGAGCCAAGCCGACGTTATGCTTATGCGTAGTCATGCATGACATTATAATACACTGTAACTACATAAAGTACAGAGTTGTTTAAAGGTCAACTTGTATAAAGGGTTATTATGTAATGAAGTCACAAGTGTGTCAAGTTTGCTGTAAGGATTAAAACTCATGAAATAATTCAGTTTTGACCTTCTACCAACTATTTTAATATTACCTTGAAAACCAAAATAATTATGTACATATTTTGTATTTTTCTTTAGATTTTATTAATTCAGATTCAATATACCTATACTTATTATTTTTTTCTTTCAATCAACTTGATAATTAATACAATAGGTATTATTATCCGATTGCAATTTGCTCTAAATATGGCTTTATTTTAAATCTGCAATCCCGACTTCAAACACACATGCACGTGGCAGTGCCTGTAGTGGAATTATGGTCACCGTATAGCCCGGCCCTCATGGGTCAAGAAATTTATCATTCGTGATTTAAATGTAAAAACGGCGACAGGTCAGGTTACCCTGTTTGGACTTTGAACTATTAGAAATTGACCGCTGCGAATCGTGCGAGAGGGTGCGGTATGTTGTTGTTGTTGTTTCGTCTCACGGAACGCTGCGCCCGCACCGGCAACCGCGTCTATGCAGGCTCTCTACCGCACTATTTTGTGTTTTGTACGTAGTGTAGTTATGGGTATACAGGGTCCTTCTTAATATGGTGACACTTTTTTAAGGGGATGATCAGACCATCAAACTGAACAACTTTCTCTATGGGACAAACATCGAAATCACAAAAAAAAATTCAGCTGTCCCGTACATTTGGCTCGAATAGGATTTCAAATTGAGTATAGGACAGCTGACATTTTTTTTTGCGATTTCTATGTTGGTCCCATAGAGAAAGTTGTTCAGTTTGATTGTCTGATCATCCCCTTAAAAAAGTGTCAGCATATTAAGTTGGACCCTGTATAGGGTGCGTAACATGATGTGTCACCGTGTGTACATTTGTTCACATCCATGGAACACCATTGCATTCTGTAGTGTCAAATGAAACGCAAAGAAGAAAGAAATTTCTAATTAGTCATTTAAATATTCTAACCTTTTGGAGACTTAGTTTTCACAAAGGATTCTAAATGGAATAGTAAAGTGGGTCAGAGTTAGAAACCACGTGTTTCTCTAAAAAGTTTTATCCACTAGAAGCATTCGTTGCCGGACAATACATTACAAACTGCCTCCATGGTCTAATGGTTAGAGCATTGGGCTCTTCACACGGAGGTCGTGGGTTCGATTCCCACGCGGGGCACCTAGTGAAATGTCACTTTGTGCATTTTTCCCCAGTTGGTTAGGACATTGCAGGCTGAGTAACCTGATTGTCTGAAAAGAAAGATGATTCCGTGCTTCGGATGGCACGTTAAGCTGTTGGTCCCGGCTACTATCTCTGGTGGTAGTAGTCGTTACATAAAAACCACGTCAGAGGCCGTAAGGCGGTTTGAATAAACTCTGACACCAGGGCTTTACAGCCCACTCGATAAGAAGAAGAATACATTACGGGATGGTATAAACCTTTCTATAACCAGCAACCACCTTTTGGATACATAATATTTCATAATATTCAAAGGAGATGATCGGACCAAACTGATCAACTTTCCCAGTGGGACTAGCATAGAGATCGCAAAAAAAGCTGTTGCATACAAAACTAAATGTATAGGTGTCGTATTAGGACAACAGACTTTCGCCACAGATTATATAATACCTTTCGCTATTCCAATCAATCGGTCGGGTCTTTGACGTTCTCTATGGCACATCAAATTAATTTTCTGTTTCCTTGTTGGCTTCGTAGTTAAAGTTGTTCAATTTCATAGTCTGAAGCGCCCTCTAACATATGGAACACATTTAAGGCTAGGATATCCCATTGCAAGCGTCTCTTTCTTGCAAGCATAAGTTTACAATTAGCCATCCCGCTCCAATTGAAAACAGGATCGCAAAAAAACGTGTTTTTCGTCAATATCTATGCTCATGGGAGTTTCTAAGCTAAAACTTCTCCTGAGTTCACTAGAAATATTTAATGTATTTAGTTAAGTACAAGAATAAAACGTTAAATATCAGCAGTTTAATCATAGTATTGAAAAAACATAACAAAAAGGGGTAACTTTGGGATTTTTTTCTATCGAGTAAACTTAATCTAATCGTGTAATTGAGAACAGTCGCCCATCCGCCCGATCCTTAAATAAGACATAATTTAATTTCAGACTTTAAAACACAGTTTAAAACACTTTCGTTCGTGTTCAAAAAACGGCCTCGACGGGATAAGAGCGTCTTAAGTTTACAACCCGTATACAGGGTTTTGCAGAAAGTTGTGGCCATTTTAATAGACCATATTTTACTCCTTGCAGGATTCAAACCCGCGACACTCAGTTTTGCAGGCAGGCTCACTACCAAGCAGCTACATTTGTTTGCTCAAGGCGAGGGCGACCTTTAAAAGGAACAAACACTACGGTTTCACTCTTGACCTTACCAGAGTTCTTTAATATTATAGTACCTTTCAAAACATAAAGGAATGTTTTGGGAAATCTCATGGAATGTAATAATGTAATGTATAGCTATTCAGAAGTGAACATCATATTAATATGTAAATTTAGTTAGTTGTTATTGCCTTTTAGTGGATTAACAAATTGGTTTTGGTAGTTTACCTATTTGGACACTCTTTGTATAGAACTGTTGGCGATTCTGTCAAAGATAAATTTAATGAATTAATATTTAGTAGATTCTGAATATGGTTTCTTTTGAATATCTATGATAACCTATTGAACATATTCGTGAGCATTATGCTATGCTAAATAAATCAGAATAACAATAAAATTCAATCGTGCTACACCAACTTGTTAAAAAAATTATTGGTTGTTGAAGCAAGGTCTCTAATCATTCCAAATAAGATTAATGTTAGGAAATAAAATTAAAAATCAATAAATTAAAAAACCATAATAAATAACAATCTATTCGTCTAAAATCAAAACCCACAGACAAATGCAAACAAAAACGAACAAAACGTTTACCAACACACAAAAAAAGAACTTCGTTTACCCTACATACCGAAAACGAACCAAAAACAAAAACGTCCAAACATAAAAAATGCATAGAAAAACCGAAAATTACAATAGACGTGCAACCGTCAGAAGTGGAGCGGCACCGACCGGGACGGAAACCGAAATAGAACATTGTTAATCTGCGAGCGTGACCTTTGCCCTAACTAATGCTGACCACTTCTAATTTATTTAATACAGGCCACAATCATTTGTTAACGTTTGCAGGAATAATGCGATTACGGAATCAAGGTCGGATTTTGTGTGGAGTGTGTTAACCTAGTAGCTTTGGGGCGCTTATGAAAAGCTCGCTAATCCTCTTATCGAGGAAATTTGTTGAATTGTAAAAGCTAACTGTTATGATGTTATTATGACCCTAATCTAAGGTTAAGAGGGCAATGTAGCTGTCAAAAATTAAAACGTGTTTACACCTTTCCGTGTTTTCGTGTATACAAGGTGTTTCATAAGTAAAAATAAATATTTAAAACTCTTGTTTAGACCGTCAAACTGAACAACTTTCTCTATGGGACCAACATCGAAATCGCGAAAAAAAAATCTGATATCCCATACAAATTTTAGCTCTAGTCGATTTGTAGAGTATGGAATGGAACATATTCTTTTTTTTCGCGATTTCTATATTGGTCCCGTCGTGAAAGTTGTTCAGTTTGATGGTCTAAACCACCCCCTTAAATGTTTATTTGTATTTTTGTAACACCTTGTATAATATGCTTGATTCGTTGAATATTAAGTTCCTTTCAACTTTAACATTTTTGTCAATGTTTTTTTTATTACTAACTTCGTCCGTGTTGATTGCGGATACAAAAAGAGAACAAAATGTTCCATACAAACGTTTACCTCATTTCTTGAATTTCGAATAATACTTTCTTAGTATATCTGTAGAATTTTATGTTCCACATTCATGTTTAATATTTGTATAGATTCTTCTCTTCTATCGAGTCGATGGCATGTCATTTTAAATCTTCCAGCCCAGAATTTCGCACATTTTCGGCAGCGTTCATAAGTTCTGTTCGCGTGCAGGTTTTTGAGCAGGAAGGTCACGATACGAGATGGGCCATAGTCTGAGTAGTAACACCGCATTCACACCTAAGGTCCGCCCCGTCTATGTAACCCCACTTAAGGCGTAACATCCTTGGACCACGACTCTCCATACTAAATCGATGCGAACGAGCGCGTGGCTCCGGTCAGAATTTATCTGTTTTCTTTGAAAAATTAGATGATTTTTTATCAATTTTGAAAAAGTAAGAGAATTTTCATTTTCTTCCGAATAAAAATGTAAGAGTAAAAAATGGTTACAACTGAAAAAAAAGGGGAAACTTTAGAGTCCCTTTTCTTCGGTTTATTCATTAAAATCGATTTCTAGAAAAACCACATCATTTCTCATATCGTGTAGATGGTTCAGTTTATTTTTCAGCTCTAAAAGTGCCATAGTTAATGAATAAAATGGTTACAAAGATACCCAAAACCAGGAGGTAGCTCCCTTGTCTTTACTCCGGCCAACTTGAGTTCGGAGTCTATTCAAGCACCTCCAAATCGGACTGGGCAGCTCCTGTTTCTACAGCTGCTAGTTTTGTGTAATAGGAGACCATAGTAAGATTACTCAAATTGCAATGGATGATCTAAGATTTAATACAAAAAAAAAAAAAAAATTACTTAATTTTATTTTTAAATTTATTTATTAGTATCAAAAACGAAAGAAATCAATATAAGATAGAGTTAATTGATTGATTGATTGAAATAAATACGAAGCAGGAGAAGAAGTTATTATTAAAGTAGTAGTAGTTGTTGTTTGTAGTTATTTGAAGTTTCAGGATGGAATGTTGTGTCAAGAGCTTTCTAGCTTTTCGCAAAACCTTACTTATACAAAAGATAGTCTATTCTAAGGCAGAACCTTGTCTGTAAATGAATAAACATTGTTTTCATCCAAAACAGTCAATTGTTATGACGCGTTTTAGACGAAAATACTCTTCAAACCTCGATCTTAGCTATATACAGCCGAGTTTTACGTGCTACGTGCAAAATATAGCCTAGCTAACACTTAGCAGTCATTTTACTTAAAGAAACAACCGTTGAAATTTCAGGACAGCCCAAGAAAATAAGCAAACTTAGTCTTTATTATTCAAAGCCCCCAAACAAATAGTTACTCAACTGTCGTTCAGACTGTTTTTGAGAGAGCGAAATATCGACAAAGATAGGGGGGAAGGATCATTTTACTTTAAATTTGTCAAGTTGAAGAATCGGTTCAATCAAAACTTTGGTTGAGTGGGATGCGTCTTTGGATGAGTGAATGCTATAATGGTATCCTCAAGTGTCTTCTGCTTTGGAAGGCAAAAATATCATTGTCTGACTGCAATGAGTGACACTATATTTTTAGGAACTTTTATGTACTATTTGTAACTCACTCGTTTTTACCCGACTGCGACAGAAGGAGGGTTATGTTTTTCGAGCGTATGTATGAATGTATGTTTGTAAGTCTATTTCTTTGGCACGCCCTACAGCCTAAACGGCTTGATGGATTTTGACATATGAGGTGTCGTTAGATTCGTAAAAATCGTGAGAGTGACATAGGGTATATTATTTTAATATGGCGTATGCGAATTAAAAAAGAGAGGGGGGAGAATCAATTTTTTTTCGTAAATACATACAATATGTGTATCAAATGAAAGCTGGTGAAGAGCAGATTCCAATTATATATATATTATAGTATTTTTATGCAACCATTTTGACACAAGACTAAAAAGTATGAAATAAACTAAATTATTTAGATAAACAAAAAACCCGACTGCATAAAAAACTATTCACTGAAAAGATAAAAACAAGCTCCTTAAATCAGCTATAATAACTTTGCTTGGGCAAATTAATACAATTTGAATGTTATTACTTATTAGGTAGGTATTGCAGGCGGGACAAACCAATAACCAACAAATCGGACATTTTTCTTTGTCCCCGTTTGCGATACCTACCTAATGAGTAATAACATTCAAATTGTATTAATTTGCCCAAGCAAAGTTATTATAGCTGATTTAAGGAGCTTGTTTTTATCTTTTCAGTTAATAGTTTTTTATGCAGTCGGGTTTTTTGGTATAGGAAAACATCGTGAGGAAACCTACATGCTTCCTTTTTGAGGAGTGAATTGGATCCATTGTCCAATTAAAATTGTTTCGCTCTCACTACCTGTCACACTGGACAGAGTTTTGCCACCACTGTCTAGTGAAATCTCTATTATCTCTAGTATCTATGATTTCTCTGACTATCCTCTCGGGGATTATATTTGTGAGCATAACATTGCATGCTTTATTTTCGCCGTGTGGTTCTCATCCTACGATACCACTTTTCCCGTGGGTCTGCTTTTGCAGGTTTTCTGAGGGCTTAAGGCTTACCAATAGACTCGAGATTCTATCCTAAAACGTTTATTATATTAAGAGAACGCATTCTACTATAGTTCTAGTACTGTAAGTTGTGCTCTTCAAATGTTATGTGTACTTAGATAACTTGGTGATCACCCCGAATCCGAGATTACTATTCTGAGTTAATGTACCTACCTAAAGAACGAATTATTTATTGTTTTGATGTTTTATTCAATAAATCATCCATTCATTCATGAGAACGTGAGTACGGTCAACCTAAAAACGATTTGTAAACTTGTACTATTATACTTTTATGCGACTAGGACTAGGAACAAAAGTGTATACCTACAGGGTGTAAATTAAATGCATTAATATCGAACAGGATGATTCAGATTATCAAACCGAACCACTTTAACTAAAGACACAGCATCGAATTCTCAAAAAAAAATTAGGTGTGTAGGAGAAAAAAAGGTTGTCTGGAAGAAATCGCTTTTAAGCGATAAGTCCACCTATTTTTGTACCTTCTGTATTTCCTGTGTGCTTACTCTCTGTATATTATGTTTTTTTTTGGTGTAAAATAAAGTATAATTGAATTGAATTGAGAAAATATCAATAGCTTGACCAAACAGCAGAATTTTTCCGATTCCATAGTAAAATTTGTTCAGTTTGAAGGTCTGAAACACCTCATAAAGCATGAGTAATTTAAGTTTATTCCCTGCATAATTAAAAGGGAGGCCTATGTCCAGCAGTGGACGTCCATCGGCTGAGATGATGATGATGATGATAATACATCTTTTTGAGGCTGACTCTACCTGCACAAAATACATGTAACCCAAATAAATATTGAATGATCACCAAAAGCAAAGCCCATCTCTATCATTTGCTCGTTATTTCGACGACAAATCGACTACGTCCCGCCAACTTTCTGATTTATTGCCAAACGTTTATCTAATTTTTTTTCATGTCGGCGACACTTTTTTCGCATTAGCTGAACTTTGCGACAGTTTCATGTAGTTACGTAACGTATTATTTTATTATTATTAGGTGTTAGGTGCAAAATGCTTTGTTCAACTAGTTGGACCTTGGGCACTGACACTGGGCAGTGGTCCGACTATTATTTTAGAGCCCGAGGTCCAACAAGTTGGTTAGAGTAGTTAGACCACTGCCCCCATAGACAAATTACTCTAGCGATAGACACGCTCGTTCAAACAAACAACATGTCACACAAAACAACACAAAATGACACATTGCGGTCTGTCATTGCCATAGTGACGAAGTAAACTCGGGAACATCAATCAGGTGCGTACACCTCATTCAAGTGGAACATGTTGCTTCTATGCAAGGACAAGTCTATCGCTAGAGTAATTTGTCTATGACTGCCCCGGAATCTACTTTTCAATATAGGAAACGAACTAACTGACAGATATGCGTAGTAATTATAATACTCTGTGGATATATGTCCTTATCAACTTGATTGTGTGTAAAAATATTGAATTGATTAATATACAAAAAGCTACAAAAAAGCAAGTAAGTACATCTTTCTGAATACCACTTTTCAATTCATTCAAGTCATATTATACAAGGTGTAACGAAACACCATGGTAATATTTAAAGTGGTGGTTTAGACCATCAAACTAAACAACTTTCTTGCTTCTTGTCTCCAAAGACAACGTCGAAAAACAAATATGCTGTCCCAGACATTATCAAGTAGTTACCTACTGTAGTTTTGCATCAATTAAACAGTTGATTTTATAAATATTTTCTCTACTTTGGCTAAACTAAAGAACCCGTTTAAATACTTTCAAGGTGTTCTTTACACCGTGTATAGCGAAAAACTAAAAAAGTTTAATACTAATAGGTACTATCCTTACCTTGAACTATAAAACGACAATCAATATACGGTAATTTCGATCAAGAATGTTATGAAATTGTACACCGTTTTAGAGGAATAATTTATCGGGCTTTATAGTTTCCAATATGGACCGTCCGACACGTTGGTGGAGTTTGAAAGCGATTATTAGGCCGTTAATACCTCCCAAAGGGCGTATCGAGCAAACTTAACCAAGTTTGCCCTTAATTTTCCCAATATACACCCTATATTGCAGAGGCATTGGATATTCGAAAATCAGGGTTAATTGTAAACCTGTAAAGTTCAGAATTGTTTACATTGTATAAAATCCAATTAGGTTGTTGGGTATATTGTTTGGATATTCAAAAACTTAAACACATTAAAAAATATATGTTTCATACAAAACTGTAGACTCTACTCAAATGAACAGCAGTTTTTTTTTCATTTCATTTCGATGTTCGGTCATTGTGTTGAAGTGAGAGTTGTTCAATTTGATGTTTGATGGTCTAAACTTACACCCTAGTAATATTTATAGGGGTGGTTTAGAGTCTAAACCACACCCTTCGATCAACAATATCCAACTAGATAACGCGTCAGCGCTCAAAACATGTCCCGGCAAATAACGCCTCACTATTGGAGTGCGGTCTTATTTTGAATTAGTTGCGTTCGAACAAAGCCAACGTAAGCACGTCTCGCAATGCCGCAGTGTTCCTTTTTTAAATTACTAGGAATTATGGTTGCTTTGAGGTCGAAATTATAATGTATTCGGACTGTTTTCTCGGTTCGTTAACAAAAAATGTTGTATATTCACGAGGACAGAATTTCTCTTTGATTTTGTATGCGACCCGTTATCTAGTTGTATATTGTTAATCGAAGACCACACCTTACTTTTTAGAATTACACAGTTATCTAATCTAATCTAAACTATTATAAACTGTAACTGTAGTGTGTCTGTACATTGAAGATATGTACAAAAAAAAGATTACGATATGGTTTTTAGGTATCCCTGACTCGAAATCAACCTTTTTTAGAAATTTTGTCTGTCTGTTTGTTTGTGTGTTTGGTTGTTTGTTTGTTTGTTAGTTCGCGTATCACGCAAAAACTACTGAACCGATTTTGATGAAACTTTTTTGTTTGATAGCTTATGATCTGACTTAAAATCTGGTATATAATAATATGTGCGGACGAAGTCGCGGGTAAACACTAGTGATTTTCTAAATCTAAATGTAAAAATATGTACTGGTTCTTTTTTTTACAGGGTGTTTCATAAGTAACAATAAATATTTAAAACTCTTAAGTGGGTTGTTTAGACCGTCAAACTGAACAACTTTCTCTATGGGACCAACATCGAAATCGCGAAAACCCTCCGTCCAGTAGTTGGTAAGTCAATGCTCCTACTTTACTATTTTTCTAAATAAGTAGTAGCTGTTGTAAAAATCGGGCCAAAATTATCAATAAAACTTTATAGAAACCAAACCAATCTTTACATTTCCATTATTTCTTGAATTTAACATAGTAACCTGGCTTTATGCATATTCAGAAGAATCTACAATACTCATGCATTGTAAATCAAAATCACGCTTCACTGGCCGCATGTTTTCAATTGAATCATAAAGGGAATAAAAGTATCTCAAGGATGAGGAGTTGCTAACAATCGCAATGTTAGCAATGCAATTGTAGGTATGGCGGTTCTAGCAAGTTCCACTATTATAATAATAAATACTGTATCTTTTTTTCGAATTCTCTCATTATTTGTATTTGTACAAAATAATAACTATACAACTTGGACTTGGATCTCTCAACTCAGGATAACGGTAAAGATCCAGAGTTATACTTTTTGAACACACTTTTTTAGAATGTACCTACGAGTAATTACATTCTTGTACATGAAAAACAAAATGATCTATTTGAAAATTTTCGTCTATTTTGAGGCGCTAAAAGTAAGTAAAGAGATTTTTTTCGGGGGCGCTTTATTCAGAGCACATTCTTTTCGTGATTTCAATATGCCCCATGGCATGGTCCAAATGTGGAAATTGTTCAATGTTATGGTCTAAAGCAACCCCTAAAACAAAAGATAAATAATTAATAAAACAAACTGTTATGCAGTTTGGCATAAAATGTGTCTGTGCAATGTAATGTATTTTGTTAAAAATAAATTTAAAAAAGGTTAAAACGAAGAGTATATAAGTCGTATTGACTATAATCTCTCGGTAGAGAGTAGTATATTCCTTGACTATAATAGTTTATTGAAAATGGCAGACAGCCCGCAAAAATCATGCCAATTAGGTTAAGGGTGTAAAGGAATCTTCTATTATTACCGATATAATTTTGTGCTATGTTCAATATTGCGTACTTAATTAGTTAAGTAAGCTAAAAGAAAGCCATACTTTTGGCATTAACAATTATTCATGCAGACAAAGTCGCGGATAAAAAGATTTTAGAAAAACACTATCCTTTATTCCAAATAAAAATTCCTGTTTAGCTTTTTGGCCGGTTCTGATTACCAAATGTTTTCCAGATATATTTTGTTAGAAAGAATATAGGTACTATTCGACATAATATCTTGGACGATACAAATGCAGTTCTAAGAATTAAGTGAGAGCAAGTGTTTCAAATCTCTATTTCCTTAATGAAATAGCCTTAAAATTTCGTTGCTATTCGGAATGGAGTATAGACTTACACCACTTTTTGAATTAAATATGCTATTATCATCACGAACAATATAATATTGTTAGAAAACAAAAAAAATACAAAACAGAAATTTAGGAGTCCTAAAAGTTATCCATAGGTATCCATAATTGATTCAATTAACCAAAATTAATTGTTTCGATTGTACAAAACAATTTCACGCTCAGGTCATTCCAATTCAATTAAATTTATTCAGTATCACAAGAAAGGCATATGCTCACGACTGCATTACTCTATGGAGTAGTCAGAGATAATAAGAGTCTCCATCCAATCCATCTTCTATAACTAAGTAATATTATAAATGTGAACTGATGGATTTGGATGAAATTTGGCACACGGATGGAATTAATGACAAATTATTTATAAGCATTAGCAGCGAGTGCTCAGACGTGAATGGTAGAACAAACTTTAAAACAAGAAATAAAAGGATTGTACCGGATTTTGACACGTTTTCTATATTGCCATACATATTTTTCATTTTACTAGTCTTGGAAAATGCTTCTTGAAAGCCTGAAAGTAGGCGTTAATACGTCAATGTTATAATAATCCCCTCTAATTAGAAATTTCAACAAACAAGGTTTCTTGTTGAAATGAAGCCGTATTCTACTAAGTGACTTGTGGTTCACGCTTGATACCGGAGGCTTTGGTGTTATGAAGAGGTAAGATAGAGATAAGATAGATGTGTAGGTAGTTCTATTGTCTCTCCTTAGCTCAAAGGGACAATGACGTGAGAAAGGAAGATAAGTAGGCATACCTATGGTTACCTACTTTTCGCCATGGCTTCACCTGGAATTTGTTTTGTTTAAGATCCAATAGTGTGTTACATGCTATCTACATACAGGATTCCATGACAATTTTGGAGAGTAGAAAGTTTGAAACGCAAGAGGAACAAACAAATTCACTTTCAATTTTTTTAACAGAAAATTAGGGTGTAAGTGACAGCCTAGAAAATATTGAAACGGTAAACTCAGATCATCAAAGTGAACAACTTTCACTGTGGAGCCTACCTCAGGAAACGCGAAAAAAATCTGCATACAAAATGCTTTACCTACCCGACCAACATGTATGGGCCAGCTGTTTTTTTTCGCGTTGTTGTTCGGTTTGATGTTCTGTGTTCACCGTTTCAGTATTTGCTAGGCTGTCACTTAGACCAATCGCGAATCATACCGGCTTGACAGCGACTCCAATAAAACAAATTAATGTTCGTCTAGATACAAATTTAAAAGACCCTGGTTATTATTCTTTCGTTCTTTTTTTAGTTTTGAAGTCGGTTTAAATTTTTTTATTTTCGAACTCCATCGATTGTATAGGTACTTAAATCAACTTAAATCAACCACACTTTCTTATCAAAATTAAACATAAACGTTATAACTTTTTCTCTTTAAAAACAGTCAACTGTAACAAAAGTTCAGAATGGGTTAAAATTTAACCCATTCTGAACTTTTGTTAAATCATTAAAAAAACAAGGTTGCCATTAGCAATTGGCACGAACAACAGAGCAAAGTTCCCTGTCCATCCTAATCAAACCCTAATGTCAAAAGAGACAGTGAAAGATTGCCTACATTTTAACGCTGAGATCTGCCTCGAAATCAACCACTGGGTCAAAGGAAGTTAATCAATACTGATTAACATTTAATGCGGAAAGCGAACATCGAGTAAGTAATTATTCCGTGGCCTTAAGTAGTTCATTCAATTATATTTTATTTATACTAGAACATTAAAAATATTTAGATTTTATTATTTTTCTCTCTGCCAGTGAGAGTTGTTCAGTTTGATGGTCTACTCCATCCCTTTAGGGGATATTATTTGGAGCGCGCTCCATACAAACAAAGTCTGATTACATTTTCAATACTAACCAATTAAAATCAATGACATTTTTAGAAACGATCTATAAACTAATCTCTGCTCTTGTATGTTGTTAGATTTTTGTTAAAATATACAGTTTCAATGCAGTTTCAGTTTCAAATTCATGATTTGTATGAAAATCTTTGAGGCACACTTTCAAAACTATCCATCTATACATATAATAAAATTCTAAACTTGGCGATGATGTACATTGAAGATATTTACAAAAAAAATAATTGGGGGTGTTTAGGATACGTAATGGAAGACATTAAGACCATTTTTAGAATTTTTGTCTGTTTGTCTGTTTGTCTGTTTGTCTGTTTGTCTGTTTGTCTGTTTGTCTGTTTGTTTGTTCGCGCATCACTTAAAAACTACTGAACCGATTTGGATGGGGTTTTCACTGAAGTGTAGGGCATGGCTTAGATTAAAATATAGGCTATGTTTCATCGCAATCGGTTTATTCAATCAAAAGTTATGAGTAATTAAAGAAAAAGTCGCGAGCGCCACTGAATTTAATTCACGCATAACTTTAAAACTACTGAGCCGATTTAAATGGCGTTTTCACAAAAAATAAGGATTAGTTTGGATTAACGTGTAGGCTTTATTTCATCGCAATCGGTTAATTCAATCAAAAGTTATGAGTATTTAAAGTCAGTGGTCTGCGTGTGTATGCATTTGCGAAGATTCAGTATGGTAAATACTAATTGCTTTTTTCAACACTTTCTTCAGAAAGCTCAGTAGCGTAATTGGTATATGGTCAGACTTTCAAACAAGAGTTGATGGTTTCGAATCTTGGTGCAGAACTTTTTGTTTTTATTTTTTCATCAGCAAGTGCATACATAGGAGAATCTGATTTACGGATGAAGTTTGGATTAACATATATAGGCTTTATTTCATCGGAATCGGTTTACACAATCAAAAGTTATAAATATTAAAAAATTTACTCACAGAGGTTGAGTAAATGAAAGTTAGTACTCCAACTGCTCCAAGTGTACAAATACTTATCATACTTTATGTGCCTATTCTGTGTATGTGTATTTCAAAAGACCGACGGCCTACGGCCTAGCTTTGGTGTCCTGGCAGAAAAGCAAGTGCCTCCTGTGGCACACTACATGCGTAAGCACCTTCCCCGCCAGACCTCAGTCGCACGTCGCGGACACCTGGAGCAGCCGCAGAACTTACTGCCACAAAAAAGAGAGTCCGGTACTCAGCTTTGAAGCGTCAATTATATCTCTTAGTTCCTGTCACCGTCAAGACATGTCATCAGGGCATGGGGAGCCGAAGCTGAAAGCTTCATTGCTGAAATTGCGCGTCGACTTTGGGAGAGGAAATGTGACCCCGCTTTGGGTCGTTCCGGGCTAGGGTTGCCACTTCCAAATCGCCGTTTCCGGACAAATACGTCAAAAACGCAAGTGATTGTAAAAAAAAATCAATGGTCATTTCATAGCGGTCCCCTACGCATTAATTAACCTAAAATATCTTAAAGAGAGTAAAGAAGTAAAACATACATTTGCTTACATCAAAAACAATAGGTGACCGTATTATTTTTTACTTTTTAAATGTTCGTTTTTTTCAATTCGCCTACGCGACGGACACAACACTCAGTCTATTGAAAAATCGGTTTTCGCGCCGCAGTTCGCCCTGTCCCATGGCCATTGGCCAGTCCATAAGGCGTGGAGTACTATATACCATGGTAGTGTGGAGTACTATGTACCGTGGTAGCTCGGAGCGACTGGACGAGGAAGGCCGAGGATAGTATTGTGACGCGCCTTGGGAGAGTCCTATGCTCAACAGTGGACAATGACAGGTTGATGATACTTGACACTGTTTTTGTAAAACATGCAGTTACAGTATCCTTTTTTATGTACCTACACTACCTAATTACATATAGATAGATACATAAACTCTCGACTATATTTCCCTTCTCAGGGGAGGTCAGAAACAAAGCAATAACCTCCTATTACTATTACCTCCGGTTCCTATTACTCAGTCCTACTGCCTGCATGTTTTGATTTAAAATTAGTGTTTGTAAGTACTTATCAAACAATTTAGATGTCGTTTTGAGAAATGTATGGAGATTCTACTTTATGTTTTAATTTGATGGCAATGATGGCAATATAATGCGATATTTTTTTTCTTTATTTCTTTCTATACCTTTTTTCAAAATTTCTATTTATTTCTCTTTCTTTGCATTTCTTATTATTTTTTTCTTTCTCTTAATATTATTAAGAACTTCTCTGCGCGTACGAAGTCGCGGGCACAGCTAGTTTTAACTAAAATCTAACAACATACAAGAATAGAGATTAGTTTTTAAATTGTTTCTGAAAAATGTCATTGACTTTAATTGGTAAGTATTGAAAATATGACAGATATTTTGGTCAGGTGTAATCTTACTCGGGTGATTTGTTACACCCTGCCTAGTATAGTATTATATTATCTGTGACCCTGCATAACAATTGCCTTTTTTCAAATTTGTAATATTATGCTCTGCATTTAATTTCATATTCCCGAGATTAGTGTAAAATTTATACGTTTTATAAACGACACAACGTTCTCTGTCACCTCAAAGTTGAGAGCTCTGATGCTAAAATAATTTTTGTCTTCAGCTTGCAACGTAAAAGCAAAAAAAAAAATACTCAAGTGTGAGTGGAACTCGAGCAGCGAGGGTTCCGTATTGTATACGTACATAAACTCACGTATATCCTCAGAAGCTTTTTAAACATGCAGGTGAAGCAAGGAACACTAACGGATTCAGGATGGATGTTGTGTCAAGTTGTGTATTGTGAAATTCTCACAAATATTTTTAGGCTAAAAATATAGAAAACTTTATTTTATTCTACGAATGATGCTAAACGGCTATTTACAAATGTTTTATTAAAAAAAAACTAAATATCTATGCTGTAAAAGACATTGCCCAATCCCGTTGCCCATATAAAACTGGTGAATTTGAATTTTATAAGAAATCCCACTGCTGAAAAGGATAATTTCCATTTCATTGGGAAGTATTATATTCCTCTTGTTTTGTGTATAATTTAAGCTATCATACTCTTTGTATATTTGTTCTTTGATAATACTCATTCGTTAGTGCGCAACGATTTGAAACGAAATAAGTTCGAGTCATGGGCAATGTTTTAACGTTACATATTAAAGGGGGTACTTCAGACCTTCCAACTGAACAACTGTCACTATGGAAACAACATCAAAATACCGGAAAAAAAATGTGATGTTCCATTCCAGACATTTAGATCGAGTATCCATTGACGATTTCAATGGAACAACACATATTTTTATCGCTATCAATGTTGACTTCTTAATGAAAGTTGTTCCGCTTGATGTTCTGCAACAGCCTGTTAAATATGAAACGCATTTAATTTAATATCCTGCATGTTCGGGGCGGAACATGTCAAATGATAAAAAGTAGTTAGCCCACAAAAACACTGCATAAAGAAACTTTTAAAGTTACGTAATTTAAATTTCAATGAGACTGTGGAACATCAGACAGAACGAATTCTAAGGGTTTCTTTTTTATCCCTTTTTGGAACATAACCCTAAAAAGCGTATGGAGACGACAGCCACTTTAAACGGGCACTTGATTCTGGTTCGTTACCCAAATTAGCTGGTTGGCTTCAAGTTAACTTAGACCGGTTTGTAGGATATCTTTCGTCAAAGCCTTTGAATTTGACGTTATGTTTTCGCAGTATTGTTCGAGTGATTTTGGTTGAGTTGATCCCAGATAGTGCCTGTAATGGCAGTGCGCGTATTCTTTAAGTCAGGTCAGTGGTCTATTGAGGCCTAAAAATAGGGCTTAAAAGGCTTAAAAATACTCTGAAAAGCAAATATCCACCAATTCGTACTAGGCCCGCGTGTTACAGTAAAGCCTAATTTTCTCTTGCGCTAAATTTTGAGAGAGATTGCACTGCATTGGAATTTAGGTATACAGGGTATAAATTTCAAACCATCAAACTGAATCACTTTCACAAGGGGATTAACATTGACGTCGCGAAGAAACACATCTGTTCCTCCTACGATTTTGACTCCATGGTAAGCTGTTTAATATTTAACGCATAATTTTAATTTCATGTACAGTATTAATGATGATCCAAAAACACTCCACATTATAAACTTGAGAACAATGCAATTATCATAATCAACTAGGTAAAACAACATTTTTAATAAACAAAATATGGTCCTTTGAGCCAGCCGGGACAGGTAAAGCATTTCAAATAATTCTCATTTTCTTGTTAACCACTAAAGCTGTGCTTCTGCTAGGTGGTTAACCACATTGCATTGCATTTCTGCACAATCCACTTCTGTGTAAATTTAAACTTGACTTAACACTAACCGAATTGTTCTTAGCTGCGCTCTTCATTGGAATAATTATAGTACTCTAATTCGCTAGACTTTGGTCAGGAGAGCTATAATTTAGTCGAGGCTAATAATCCAGAAATTGTGACTGTGAGAGGAAAATTATGTAACAGGTTGCTATGAGAGTTCAAATGTTGATGCCAAAAGCACAGATTATTTAATAGGCAAAAGTAAGTTTGTCTTATCGTTACTTCACGTTTTCAATTAAATTTTTCCTTGTTAAGAAACAAAACGATGCCGCAGGAAAATTATTGATATTTTTTTTTATTTATTTTATTTTTTATTTTTCGTGTTATTTTAAAAAAGTTACCGCATGGCACTGTAACTAAGTTAAGTTTGCGTTAATCAACTACTAAAACAATCTCCCAGAATAATATTGTAAATTTGTACAATACTCCCAGAATAATATTGTAACAATTGACCAAGAAGTTTTGTTAGATTCTACGATTGTAACTCACTTTCTAGCTGAGTAAAAAGCAACGTATTTAATAAATAGAGCCACTTTTATAATCAGGAATAATCTATCAGTAATATTATTCATTAGTCAACCATTTAATTTATGGGTTTTAAATGAGATACATACAGGTCAATAAATAAATAATTGAATCTTTGATCGCTTCTGCGAAACAAAAAAAAGTGTACGATGTCATTCCTGAAAAATGCACTCACTTATCACTGCATTCGTGCTACGGGCACTCCCTAACTTGTTAAAATACCAAGAAAACAATACTGAACAAAACTTTAGAACTCCAATGAGAAAACAATTCAATTTTAAAGAAAAGTTTACTCACATGGGTGAAGTAGTAATAGTAGACGTCCACGCCAGAATCGGCGAGTATTTCAGCGAAGTAATTAGTTGGGCAAACGAAGAAGTAGTCCCCAACTATGTCTGCGATCATTTTCTGGTTTAGATATCCATCTGTGATCTCTTCCCAGTCGGTGTACTGAAAAGCAATGAACAATTTGTCAAGGATTTTGCAGTATGACAATTAGAAAATGCTGTGAAAATTCAAATATTAGACATGCTCTCGAAAAAAAAAAAAAAAATCAGCTGTTGACCACCGAAAGAAAATTAAATTAAAAACCGGCCAAGTGCGAGCCGGGCTACTCGCGCACCGAGGATTCCGTACCACCCAAAATATATAAACTTACCAAGAAATTGTTTTTTTCTGGGACTTCACACTTGGCCAGTTTTTATTATTTTTTGTTATACTTTAGAGTTTGTACAATAGTCACACCAAGTTTGAAGCTTGTGTGTATTACCATTTTTACGATAGAGCGATAAGAAAAAACGTTGGAAAATAGTAATAATGGGACTACCCCAGATTTTTTTTTTCGTCTAATTCAATATAATGATACTTATTTTGTGAAAAATTCAACTAGTTACCTATTACGGTTCAGAAGATATATCCCTACTAAAGCTAGGACGGGTGGACGGACGGACAATCAACTTAGGCTTAGGGTCTTGTTTTCCTTCCTTTTTGCATTATACTTGTATATCTGTAATCGCGTCCTAGAAAACGGCTCTAAGGATTTTAATAAAAAAGCTATCTAGATAGGTTTCATCTCTGGAACAAGTCGTTTTCAGTGAGCAGAACTCGATCGCCAAGGTTTATACGTGAAGGACGCATGATAATTTTATTCAGTTGGTAGCCAGCCCAGTCAATTTACGAGGTTTTGTTTGGATGGGTGGGGAGTAATTACGTATGGGACTTTTAAACTGTTACTGGCACCATTTAGTGACGAAAAGACTATCGGAAAAAAAATAAACAAAATTCGCTAAATCAAAATGTCATCCCCGGAAGGCTTGTAACTTAATAATAATCAACGCTCTACGCACGCCTCCCAAAGATCCGGGACACTTGTGTCCCGCGAGATAAGGAAAAGGTTACAATGCACTCATTTTAATTAAATCATTATAAATGAATTTTGGGTAACAAATAGCCATTTAAATTTAAAAAATGGGTTATTCATCATTCTTTAGGTCTGAGTTTCACTTACTTATAGTTTACTTTATAGTATCAATTATTTAATTAAAATAGACTATGTATTACTGTATACATAACCTTAGCTTAAAAATTTATATTGTAATAGTCATTATGTCGTGTCGTGTGATTGAGTCGTGATAATATGTTGTAGAGTTTCTGGCCGCATCTTCTCTATAGCGACAACACGTTCCGACGCGATAGTAGCTTCAAAAAAAGATTTGACGTTTAATAAGGTGCCATTCCTCAAGCTCTTATATTGAATACATTATTTTGACTTTGACTTCCTATCGTGTGGAAGCAAGCCTGGTGTTTTTTCATTACAGCCTTTTATTACGTGATTTTGTAAAAAATACCAATGTATTTTTCAAAGCTTTCTAAGAAGATAAAAATATCTACTCCATATTGTGTGTAGTTTGTATAATGGTTACTTACATTACAATACCTAGCCTAAAAAAATGTGAATAAAATTGTATCATCAGGATCTTTAGGTCTTTAATTAGGTCCGGGTAAAACCGTAAATTGACTGGGCTACATTTTGCTTGGATCCATTCTCTTGGGGGTATATAAACTTTTTGGACATCAGAAACATGAATATTATAGTGAATACCTCCTCGGAGAATATGTTACGTGAGCATAATGCTATATCTATAGAGGATTCGAAACTTCTTGTGCTATATGCTCATTATAATCATATGCCATTAATTTCAAGTACTTTCAAATAGGACTTCCTTTTTAAGAGTTTCTCGGTATGACATGTTGTCATACTCTAATCCAATTGGAGGCAATTCACGCAAGGAAACAAAGAGTTTATTGACAGTAATGTTATCAAGGTTGTTCCTTCACACCCGTTTGAGAAGGCGCCTTGTTTTCTAAGATTTTATTTTGATACAAACGTTGGTCTGAAGTCTGAACAGAGTAGTGTTAAATTTTATTAAATAGAACAGTATAATTGAATTATTTTTAATGATAAAACATAGGTTCTTCATTTACACTGAACACAAAAATACAGTAGCAAACAGAACATAAAACATGTATTGATTCAAAAAATACAGGGTGTAAGGGACAGCCCTCCGCAGACTGAAACGGTGAACTCAGACCATCAAACTGAATAACTTTCATTATGGAGCCTACCTCAGGAAACGCGAAAAAAATCAGCTGTCCCATACATTTGGGTCGGGTAGGTACGGCAGTTTTGTATGGGACAGCTGATTTTTTTTCGCGTTTCCTGAGGTGGGCTCCATAGTGAAAGTTGTGTTCAGTTTGATGGTCTGAGTTCACCGTTTCAGTTTGCGGAGGGCTGTCCCTTACACCCTGTATGTTCTTTTCGCCAAAGAATAAAGCAAAAAATAAATAGCCAGAGTCAAATCTTATGAATTTAGAATGATTGGTCTTTGGAGCGCTACGAAGACCAATAATTTGTCTAATATTGGCCTATCTATATCAATCTGTTTAACTAGGTATAATGTCACTTGGTGATAATTATTTTACCTATCAATTTGAAACGAAATAGTAACTAAAGGTATAGCTTCGTTAATTAGGCAACTACAGCTTAATTGGAGAATAGAGCTTGCCTCTGATTAGCAGGTTGCGAGATCGAGTCCCACTAAATGAATGCCATTTTATAGAATAAACATTTTACTTTACTTTTCTTTAATTTAATTGCTATAAATATTATGTACCGAGATATATTAATTAAAAAAATATATTTAATATATAATATTTAAAAAAATGGGGATTATAAAAATTATTAAATGTCGTTTTACAGGCAGGCATGTTAAAAAATAGCCCTACTTGTATGCATTCTAGAACTAACGATTAAAAAAATGCTTTCGGAATCTCATATCACAAAAAATAATAATTTTTTATTTCAGTTTTCGCAATTTTATGGTAAAATAAAAACCGATTTCACCTTCAATGATTCACGTAATTTGAACACAAAAATAAGAGAAGTTAATAGATAAAATTTAGATTATAATAATATGTTTAGTTTTTTTTATGATTGTTAGTTTTAATTCATGTTTTTTGTTTGCATTCTAGTTAGTTTTAAGATTGTTCGTTTTAATTTTAATTAAGCTTTTCTATCCTGTTCTATTAATATGAAGATATAATATTAAAATAATAAATAAATCATACTCTTACGGGTTATATGTTTGAATCAGAAATGGTAGTGATATATTATGACAAAGTCACCACAAATGTGACAGGATATGAGAACAGTAGGTAGAGTGTACGGTAACAGGAAACCCATTTATCATGTTGGGACTACCAGTGTGACAGTTCATATTGAAGTACTTTTTTAACACGATTTTATTAGCTTCACTTGTATACATGGTGTTAAGGTAAACAGTTGCATTACTTTTAGGGGTGATTCTACCCATGATACTAAACAACGTTCCCTAAGAAAACTATAGGAAATTCGCAAAAAAAAATTCGGAACCGGAAAAAATCAAACCTAGATTATTTGTCAACCGTAATCTGTATACATTACTTTATCACACTGTAAAGTTTCAGCGATAGATGAATTATTGTTAGGGTCAAACCCGTAAATGATTGGACTAATAAACAAATTTAGAAAGTCGATTCTACGTCTAAAAATAAACAAATAAATTTACAAATACGACTTGGAAGAAAAAGTCTTCTAACCTAGACAAATGTTTGTGGATTTAAAGAGGCTTTGAGAGTTGATTTCGAAAGTTTTCACTTACAAGCCCAATTTCAAGTTCAAAATATTTTGGATTGGGTGTTAGATTGCCAAATCATGAAAATGACGGCGTATCATGAAATGGCCAGGCAGATCACAGTCTGCAGTTTTATAAATTGGAATCACGACATAACCATTTCTCACAAATACGGGGTGTTACAAAAGTAAAAATAAACTTTTGAAATTTTTAGGGGGTCGTTTAGGCCCTTAAACTGAACAACTTTCACTACGGGACTAAATCGCGAAAAAAAATCTAGATTTGTAGATTAGTAATGGAACATCCGATTTTGTTTTTCACGATTTCGACATTGGTCCCATAGTGAAAGTCGTTCAGTTTGATGGTCTAAAGTCTAAACCAACCTTTTAAAAGTTTATTTGTATTTTTGTATCACCTTGTAAATAGCTGTATATTATTTTTGCTCTTTCCTTTAAATAAGTGAAACCTATTGTAATCGCAAAAAATATTCTCAAATCCATAAAAATCCACGTTTTGTATTCAATAAGGAAGTTAGCAGACGTAGATTACATTTAAGACACTTACTTGGAACACAATGGCCTCCCTTTTTATTTTGGAGAAATCCTTGAAGATTGTGTCGACTATTTCTAAGAACTTTTCTCTCTGCAGAAAGCTGGGGCCATCCTTTTCGAAGTAGTCAAGGAAATCGTAAAGTAGAAAATACGTTCCTGTAAAGAAATAAATTGACCTTTATATACAGTTTATTTACAAGTGGAGAAAGGGCTTTCTCTAATCGTAGTAGATTCCATACGAGTGTCGTATTGAGAGGCGACTTATGCAGGGTGTAACTACAGTTATTAGCTATTCTTATGGTGTAACCTTAGATCAAAATAAATAAAATTAATGGATAGGCCTAAAGCGCGGTAAGTTGAAGCAAAGTACTGATGGACTTGGTCCATACAAACTAGCGCCATTATCTGTCAAATCTAGGGCACTTGCATACAAAGTAAAAACAAAGTAAAGTAAACCTTTCATTTGTTTTGCCTCATTTTTCGGGTTTGAAATGTTCGCGTAAGGCCTGTCCATTCATTTTATTTTGATCTAATGGTGTAACACACCCTAGTAATTTTTAAAGGGGTGGCTTAGACCAACAAACTAAACACTTTCAATCCTAAAAAAAATCTGCTGTCCTATACATTTCAGTCCAGTCTGAAGTATCGACCAATAGTAAAAGTAGTTCAGTTTGATAGGTAAACTCTTAGTTTAAAAGGATGCCCATAATTACTTAAATTTCACTCTGTACGAGTAGTATGTAGGTACAGAAGATAGTGTAAACCAATAAGACAATTTAAATGAAACAGGTAGAAAAACTCAATACGATTGTCATTCGACACTGGAATGCTTATTTACGTAGCACGTAGTTAACTAGTTGCTACTGGATAACTGGACCCACATGCACTAACAAGCGTCATAGGGCGTCCGTCGGTCCGTTTGTCCCGATTAGAGTGCGGTGTCAGTCGACTACGTAGTTCGTTAGAGACACTGGAGACAATATTGTGAAGCCTTTACTAAGATTTATAAAAAACGAGCACGGCAGTGTGTCGGGCCACGCGCAGAGTAGTGTTGTTGTGTAATGCAGACTTTTCACTTCTCAAAGTACCTTTTAATAAGATGGACGACTATTACTTGTTAACTTGTAAATCCTGCTTAGCTGTGATAGTTATCCTTTTAACTTCGTTTAGCTGGTTTTGGACGAAGATGACGACACTAGGCTTCAACAAAAATGTGTCCCTTGAATTTGAAACTTTAATGTTTCGCGAACGGATCCTGCGATATAGGGTCTAACTTAACATGCTGACAGTTTTTGAGGAGGATGATCAGACCATTAAACTGAACAGCATTCTCTGTGGGACCAACATCGAAATCGCAAAAAACAATTCAGCTGTCCCATACTTACATGGAACAGCAGATTTTTTTCGTTCGTTGTAGTTTGAGGGAGTGTCTATCCAATCTCGAGGATTGTTTTTGAGTAAGAACAACTGAGAAGGATTTTAGAGCCTCGTGGCAGGCTGAGACGCGAACCGCGCGAACACCACGCGAGAGACAAGTGTTCGAGGCAAACCCCGCAACGTGACTCCCTCAGCTTTCTAGTACTAAGATTCTCATAGCTAAGCCGCTGACAGTTGGACAGACAGACAGACGGACGGACATTGCGAAACTATAAGAGTTCCTTGTTGACTACGGAAACCTAAAGTTTTATGTAGGAACGCCAAGTTCACAATAGTGTTATATTATGTATAGATTAACTCTTTTCAAAGAAACCATAAGAAAAACCAAGTATAAAATAAGATAACGACTGACTTCGGACACAAACGAGCTTGTTAGGTAAAGCAGCGGAGTACAATGGAGAGCGAGCGAGCAAAACTATATTATACTACTATAATACTATACTTTTACTTCTGGGTGTTTCTTAACGATCTTTATTGTCTGGTTAAAGGACGGTCTTTAAAATAAAATGCAAAGGAGAAAACACTTTGACAATTCTTTCGATAAAAATGTAGAAGTTGATTTTGAAAAGATGTGGAATATAATTTTGGGTACTAGATTTTTACTTTTATAATATTAGTAAACCCGTTTTTCTTTAACTATTAGGGTTTCGTACCCTTTTTATGATCAAACGCTGCCCATGCGTCCGTCCGTCCGTCCTAGCTCTAAAGGCCTGTATCTTTTGAACCGTAACAGGTAGCGAGTAAAAATTTTCAATTGTGTTATTATTTTGAATTTGCTGACAAATAATCGAATTGATCAAAAAAAGGGGATACAAGAAATTTGTTGTTTTTTAGGTTTTTGGCTTCGTTTTATCGTTAAAATGGCAATACTAAACAAAAAAGCGTCAAACTTGGTATGATAATGGAGAATACCCTAAATTAAAGTAAACTAAGAAATAACAAAAACCGGTACCTAATTAAATATATATTAGTGTTGAGCACGCGTGTGTTGGGGTGTGTGTTGTGTATTGTGTTGGGTTGTGTAGTGTTGTGTTTGTTGTTTTGTTTTTATATTGTGGTCCTAATTAATATGCTGACACTTTTTAGGGGATTATAAAATTGAACAATATCGAAATCGAGAAACATTTATGTTGATGATATCGAAAATTTTGATGTTGGTCCTATAGAGAAAGTTGTTCAGTTTGATGGACTGATCATCCCCTTAAAAGTGTCAGCATGTTAAGTTGGACCCTATATACTTATGGTACGGAGCCCACTGTACGTGAGTTCGACTCTCATTTGCCCAGTTTTTATTCCTGTTATTTTCACAACTATTTTATTGATTGTTTTTGCCTATTATCAGCATCACTTGATAGGTCATTCGATCCTGAAACCTTCAAAACGCTTAAGTTCCGTCTTTACAAAACTATTAGGTACGCTTAAAAGCTAGTTGGTAGTTGAGTTGTACCAGAGTTTTTAGCCACCCCAAAATGCATTATGGTCATCAGTTTACGTTATTGTAGAACTGACTTCGGAAAGTTGTATGAAATGTTACAGTTGTTGTATGAAATGTTACAGTAGTTGTATGAAACGCTACAGTTGGTAAAAAGCTAATTAAAGTAAGAAAAGCTATCTATGCATATCATTTCGAATAAAATTTTATTGAATTTTCTCAACACTTAGTACAAAATTAAGTACCTGTTCCTCACGGAATTCGAACCCAGTGGTTCACTACAAACTGAGCTAACGGGCTGTCACAGATTCTCTAAACAACAGACATCTGCCAACCCTGAAATGTAGATAAATGACAACCCTCATCCTTAGCTCGGGTCAGGGTCAATTTAGAATCGCGATGGGGCGGAAAGGGCAAAATATGGCAAATAAAGAAATGTTTCGGTCCCGTAATATTTCATGACGAATCATAAAATTGGTTGCAATCATTCTAGAAAAGAAAGTAAAATATGAATAGACTGGGTTGATTAGTAAAGTTGCTTGTTATATTTAATTACTTAGGTTATAATCTTTTCTCCCCTCTGGCCGGAAAGCGTCAATTTTCGTCCCGCTGCGCTAAACGAAGTTGCCGCTTTCCACCTCAGTCGAGGAGAATAATAGTATACTAACCTCGGACGGTAAATAAGAAAGCCTCAGATCATATTATGTTTGTTACATGAGATCTGAGACTTTTTTACTTTTCTGTCCTCGGGGTGTCGTAATGTACTTTACATTTCCAAAACGGCAATCGGTAAGCTTTTTCGTAATTGAATAGTACTGGGGCTACATATTTCATGTCATGCATGTGACACTCACGGAAAGAAATACGGTGGTCCATTCTAAGTCAGAACCACACGGCTGTATGGGTGGCCACAGTCACGGTTATTTTAACACTTGTAGCAAAACTTGCGTCCCTTACACAAGACATTTAAATTGCAAAGAATATTATTCAAATTCTGCGAGTTCGTAGCATGCTACTCGATTCAAACCGCAATGTCGTATTTCAAACGCAGGAATCGTGATTTCATTTCCACCTTGCACCTTTTTATACAATGTAATTTTATTCTTATGTTAATATCTACGTGATACATGTAGCAAGTTGTTCTGGGCCGATATGGTGGAAGGACAACTCTTTGTCACCCCGTTTCATTCGTAAAAGAAAAAGGATGGGAAAACCGTGGTTTGTAGTGGACGTAAAAAGGCTGATGTAGCTTTTACAAAAATTTTCTCCCCTCCGGACGGAAAGCGTCAATTTACGTCCCGCTGCTCTAAACGAAGTTACCCCTTTCCACCTCCGTCGAGGAGAAAAATAGTATACTAACATCGGGCAGTAAAAAAGAAAGCCTCAGATCACATGTTTGTTGACCGAGGCAAAGCCTTTCGAGGCGTGTATTTTACCAACTGTACATTATAAGTAAGTGGCGACGGGCTCAACCCCCCGTCACACTGGACAGAGTTTCGGTACTGCTGGTGAAACGTGGATGTTCTGAGGTTTCAGAATATCTCTGACCACCCCTCGGGGAATATAGTCGTGAGCATATGCTACAATAGATATAATACAAACTTTGTTTTCGACCAACTGAGATCACAATTTTGTTAGTATCACACTTGTCTGTTGTTAGTTTATTCGCAACAGCATATTACTTTATAGCCTAGGTATACGTCTCACTGCAGGGCTCAGGCCTACCATCAATTTCTAGATTGTATGATCGAAATAATTCCACGCGGTTCCGACCAGTGTTCCAGAACCGAGATTTTACAAGAAATCTACTGATTTCCGACACCAACGCAAGGTTATTGTATTTGTATTGGTGTGAATTAAGAAAAAACTATAGTTATTATTACACAGGATAAAATAAAATGTTTTAAAAAAAAGTTACCTATTAACGTTTCAATGTTCCGTACCGATATTGGCAAAACGGGAAATTTATTGAATCACCTCGGTGTCTGTCCATCCGTGTGTCACACGCGTTTTATTGTCAAATAAAAAATATAAAAATAATAATATATGGGCAATATTCTAAAAAACTTTCGCCTAATCCGTGAATAGGTAGAGGTCCTTGAATGCGTAGATTATGCTTTTAAAAGCGCACAGGCCTTCAACTCATTTCCACCTCCACTCCACAAACTCCAGTTAACCTGGATCAACGTACCAAGTATTCGTAACTTCACTTTTATCCCCTTAAGTTTCCACAAAGATGTGAAAGTGGCTAAATCCCAGACATTATTTACTTTAAACGAAAGCCACGTGTTTGAGTTCAAGCGCCTGCTGCTACGTGCAGTTAAAAACGAGCAAAGAGTTGATTTTTAATTAGCTTTGAGAAAATGGGGGTTCTGTATGTGGCTGGTATACATAATTTTTATGTATTTATCACGAAAAGTTACTATTATTATTTGTTTTAGTATGTATTTTAATTAAGTATGTTTTTTTAGCATACTTATAAAATTTATTTATTTAGTAAAACAGTTATAAAGCAAACGAACAATATCCTAAAACTAAAATATAACTAGAACAAAAAAACTATTTTTTTGTTATATCTGTAGCGGAGCTACGAGAGCTGACTAAGCAACAATGCCGAAAACATCGATCGAGTCGATGTAAACAGAGATCTATCTAGGTCAGCGCATGCGACCTAGCACGTCACACAGAAGACGGCCAATCACAATATGGATCTGTCCAACGCATCACAGCTCATTACGAATAACAACCAATCATAAGGCGAGTCCTGAATCGCACTATCGAAGTTATCAAGAGACTTTGCATATATACAACATCCAACTAAGAACTGTTGGACCGCGGTCCCGGGCATTCCAACTAGCCCGTGGAAGATCTTCCCTTTTCCTCCAAACTGGTGACCACCGACAATTGAGCAATCAACCTTCTGGTACGTAGCAGTTACTGAAGATGGCAGCAACACGGAGCAGCAACGAGGTCCTGAACAAGCCTACAAAGCATAAAGGTCCCGCATCTCCGCAGCAGAGGTTATCGGCCAGCGCAACGGTACAGCAACCATTGGGGTCACACCGTCACATGCCGTATACATGCCTTCATGAAGAATTGCCATGCCCGGACTGCTGAATGCGTACCAAGCAAGCTGAAGACAAGTTTCGACGCTCCGTCTGGAGGGGGAGTATTGTAGCGGAGCTACGAGAGCTGACTAAGCAACAATGCCGAACACATCGATCGAGTCGATGTAAACAGAGATCTATCTAGGTCAGCGCATGCGACCTAGCACGTCACACAGAAGACGACCAATCACAATATGGATCTGTCCAACGCATCACAGCTCATTACGAATAACAACCAATCATATGGCGAGTCCTGAATCGCACTATCGAAGTTATCAAGAGACTTTGCATATATACAACATCCAACTAAGAACTGTTGGACCGCGGTCCCGGGCATTCCAACTAGCCCGTGGAAGATCTTCCCTTTTCCTCCAAATATCTTTTTTGTTCGCAATTTATTAAAATACCACTACACCGATTTTGATTGTTACTTTCACATTATTATTTCCATAGGAGAGAAGGACGGATCGTTGATGGGGTGTCGTATGAAGAATTCAAGACACTAGCGTAATATAGACAGGATTGGCGAATACTTTACCGACAAGAGCGTAGCTGAGATGATAATGCCTAGTGGTCTAATGGTTAAAAGCATTGGGCTCTTGACAATGGGTTCGATTCCCACGGGGGACACCTACCTAGTGATATATCAGTTTGTGCGTTTTTCCCCAGTTGGTTAGGACATTGCAGGCTGAATCACCTGATTGTCTGAAAAGGAAAATGATTCCGTGCTTCGGATGGCACGTTAAGCCGTTGGTCCCGGCTACTATCTCTGGTGGTAGTAGTCGTAACATAAAAACCACGTCAGAGGCCGTAAGGCGGTTTGAATAAACTCTGACACCAGGGCTTGCCCACACGATAGGAAGAAGAAGATGATGATGATGGAAGGAAGGAAGAGGCTTTTAGTATTTCTTGAACTAGCATTTAAGAGCGGTTGCTTGTGAATTAGGCGTTTTTTGATAATGAACCAAATCAATTAATTGTTGTTTAAGTAATTTATGAAAATAATGATCAAAAAATGTTTGATTTAAAAATGTTACGCTTTCATAAAGTCGGATCATAATGTTTAAAATATTTCTTCTAACTAAGTGGTACATTGTAAGAACATGCACCTAGGTACGAGTAGTAGACATTCCTAAAGTTCCTAAAATTGTCTAATGTTTTAGGCCTATTGTGAAGAAGCTCCTAAGAAGTCGAAAAGGCGTCAATAAGATGGATATTGGTTTGGTATCTGATGGGTTTTGTGTAGAGAGGAGGAATAATGACAGTCCGAATGGTACCCCCTTCACCCCGCGCACACCGCACCGCATGGTTGGCTAGCCGGAATTAATAACTGTATAGATACAATATGGTTATATTTATGGATTGTAAGCACATGATTAAAATATCCCTATAGATAGAAAGCTTCATACAAGCGGCCGTTGTCGGCACTCACATATAGCGCGCATTTGAGGACGTGCAAACAGGTGCAGTACCTACCAACACCAGCAGCTTTCATGAAGCTTTCGATTTGTAGGGATATTTAATTGTGTGCTGCAATCGCACAGCTGAAAACCCACAATCCTGCTGTAAATTGTATTTCTTTTCCGATGAATTGTGGTTTTTGTCCGACCTGTATTGTTTGCCACGTGTATAAGTTCAAGCGGCTGGCGCTACGTGCATTTAAACGAATAAAGTGTTGATTTATTTAGTAGTACACTTACTCGTAAAGAGGTCACTCTTTTCTCTACGCCGCAGTAGGCCACACGTGTAAGTACCTGCACGAGTTTTGCGGTATGCCGTGTGTTTTCTTTCAATTTCTTCCCATGTGTATCGTAAAATGCAATTCGGATACAGTTTCTGTCTCAGTATTTTTTTGGATAATTAGCTACACTTGTATTACGTGGACTCTCACAGAGTCTCAAGGGCCTTAACTCAAGGGTTATCAGAGAGCGATGAAGTACTATGAATGAGCGTCGGTGGCACGTTGCGGAGAGGTATGGACACTCAATCAAGAGGTCCAGGTTCAAATCCGCACGGACGATATTCCATGTGCCAATGAGTTTTTCTTACTAATGTACCTACGTAATACCGACTGCTCTCAAACGGTGAAGGAAAACATCGTGAAACCTGCATACGCTAAAGAAGAAATTTGGATGCGTATGTGAAGTCTCCCAATCCGGATTGGGCATGCGTGGTGGACTGACGCCGATACACCTTCCCTAAGCCGATGCCCTGTAGTGGAACGTTTATAAACTGATGATGATGATTTCTTTTTATGGGTGTCGTAAAATGTAATTCTGATATAGTTTCATTCGTTTTTTAGGGTTCCGTATAAGGATCATTTATACTTTCGTCCATTCTCTCCGTTTCGGGCGAGTCGACCTCTTGGCAGGTTTTTTGGACAAAAACTCTCACAGAGTCTCAAAAGTCTACACTCAAGGTTTATCAGAGAGCGAGGGCATATCATGTGTGGAAAGAACAGATCGTATCAGGAACACTAACTCTGCTGCGCTCCAAAGCACAAATCAGTGACTTAACGTTCTGATAGACTACAGTGGAAGTGGGCCTGCTATGTCTGTATGCACCAAGAGAAGTACAACAATCATGTTTCATTATTTTAGAGGAGGGTATTGCAAGCCGTGGTTTGTAACCTTGCGATGATTTACTGATCAATTGTGCTTGTCCATATTATATGCTGTATTCATTTCGTTCTATCTAGGGTATGCAGGTTTCCTCGCGATGTTTTTATAACCGCCGAACTAGTGCTAGTGACAAATACAACCGTACATAAATTTCGTAGAATTTAGTCGTAAGCTCTCTTTCATACGGCTAGGTATATCAACGCTCTTACAATTATCGTAAAGTAGGAGTTATAGTAAAGCTAGCTTTTCTTTCTTCCACAAATTATACTGTAAACGAAACTATTATTCGACTTGTACCACACCTAGTGAAATTGATATCAATGGCATTCATTTAAACTATCGGTTTGCTCCCATAGTAAAAGTTGTTCAGTTTGATGGGTAGGTAGACTCTTACTTTAAAATGATGCCATTTCGCCCTGTATACATATATGGGAAGATATGGGGATCCATTTTCCCACAAAATGTCAAAATCACATTCCACCAAAAATACGAGAAGTGTGAGTAAACGCAATGTAATGACTTCTGAACGATTCAATTAAATATTTTGTAAACATTATTTCATTATCAGATTGTTGAAATTAATTTAGATAGGTAATTGCAATAATTAAACACTCATTCTCTATTTTATTAACAGTTAAAATTATAACAAATACAAAGTAGTGTTGCATCTCGCGATAGGTATCTACTGTCGATCGAAAGCTATAGAATGTACTAATTACATGCGTTAAAAATTATATCGCTTGTGGTTTCCTAGAAGAAATTTCTAATAGTACTGATAAGACCGTCATTTATACAAACACAAACAAAATACATTTTTTTTGTTTGTTTATTTTCGCCAAATTTTTTGTTATTTTTCGATCTTTCAGTCCTCCCTTCCCCTTCCTTTAAAAGTTGAGTTATCTAAAAAAAAAGCAATATAAACAAACACGTCTAACTCATTATCCTACAAGCAGAAGCCTCGAGGTTAAGTGGGTACTTACTACACGGCCGTAAAGACAAGACGAATGTACACACATTCGTGATTTAGCTATACCTACATAATTTAGGGTCCTTCTTAATAATGCTGCCGTTGGACCAAGTGCTATTAGGTCGTTTTTTAAGGGGAAGATCCCTTTAACCACCATCAAATAAGGTAAACCATCTTTCTATATGAGACGCTATGCTATTAGGGATTGCAATCCGGTGCAATTTTCAATCCGGCCGGATCCGACCGGATTTCCATCGATCCGGCCGGATCCGCCGGATCCGACCGGATTGGATATATTCATAATTATTTGCGTTTTCATCAACTGTAAAACAATAAAGGTGTTTCTAGCAACTGTGAAAAAAAATATTATTGTTACGAAGTGATAGTTTCTATCGTATTAATAATGCGAAAAAAAAACATTTTCTAGGCCTCAAAGCATTGACTAACATAAAGAGAGACCGCCTAACATCCACACTTTTCACATTTATGGTTATTTTTCTTTTGTCAGACTGAGACAGGTACCTGCTGTTAATTTGTATAATATATTAATATGTATAATATTTAATAGTTAATTATAATAGTTAATTTGTATATTGTAAAGTACTTAACTTTTAACAGGATAACAAAATAAAACTTTTCTGCTGTCATTTCTATAATGACATATTAGTATGGTAGGGAAGAAAAAAAACTCCATACCTAGGACAAATTTCTATTTTGAATGTACGTGTAGGTGCGGATTGTCGTAGCAGCTGACTCAATAACGTCGTAAGCGACGTCCACAGCGAGAATTTTCATTTAAAAAGCAGTTTTATTCGATTTTCAAGACATTTACCGGATCCGGACCGGATCCGGCTAGCTAGTGCCGGATCCGGTAGGCCGTAAATGGTGCCGGATCCGCCGGATTACCGGATCCGGAAAACCGGATTGCAATCCATAGACGGACCTAGGCTTAAGAATTTCACGCATATAAAATCGAGAGAAATAACTAGTACCTACTTATATAATAATTTCATGTGATGCTTACTATACAAAAACCTATAGGTACCTACCACCTACTTGTTTATTTGGTAATGCCATTGTATTAGTCTGTAGGTACTGTTTCAGTATCACCGCAGAATGTGTGTCAGAGTACGTTTTATGGTTCCGAGTATTGCATTTACGAGAAATGTAAATGCAAATACGGAATATCCTTAAGGTGGTTGGAGAGCTGTCAATTTCATAAAAAACGTTGTCGTATAACACTCGTAGACGGTGTTAATAAACGTAATGTTTTATATATGGAAAAATAGCTTAGAAAATCTAGTTTGCGCATATCAAATAATATTTACAATTTGTAATATGATTACGAAGAATAAGGGTTTGAAATTTTGTATGAATAATTTCAAAGCGTGATATCTTCGTAATAATATTATAAATTGTAAATATTATTTGATATGCGCAAACTAGATTTTCTAAGCTATGTTTCCATATATAAAACATTACTTTTATTAACACCGTCTACGAGTGTTATACGACAACGTTTTGTATGGACGGAAACCACCTTAAGATAAATAATAAATACAACCTCATTTACTGAAGAACCGTTCATCGAGATGAATAAAACTTGGCCAGTTCTTACCATTGGTCAATCTATCACGGAAAAAAATTGTTTTGCAGGATTCGTCACGATCGCGACGTTTTTCTACACCGTGTAAATTAATTCTTATTAAGGCCAGGTTATCCAAGTGCAAGCGTCTCTTTCTTGCAAGCATAAGTTTGCAATTAGCCATCCCGCTCCAATTGAAAGCAGGATCGCAAAAAAAACGTGTTTTTCATCAATATCTTTGCTCATGGGTGGGTGTTTCTAAGCTCAAAATTCTACGGACTTCACTAGAAATATTTAATGTATTTAGTTAAGTACAAGAATAAAAAGTTAAATATCAGCAGTTTAATCACAGTATTGAAAAAAACATAACAAAAAGGGGTAACTTTGGGATTTTTTTCTATCTATTAAACTTAATATAATCGTGTAATTGAGAACGGTCGCCTATCAGCCAGATCCTTAAATAAGACATAATTGGTTTTCAGACTTTAAAACACAGTTTAAAACACTTTCGTTCGTGTTCAAACAACGGGCTCGACCGGATAACAGCGTCTTAAGCACATAAACAAGTACGTTAGAAAATCTCATCAAATGGAATTTCGTTTAAAGTGGATTTGAGCCCGCGCCCTCATGATTGAATATTCACGCCTCTTCGCAACGCGCTACCAATACTAATGGTTAGTCAAATAAACTGAACTAACTTCTATGTATGTGTTAAAAAGAGCCGTGGTGGTCCAGTGGCGAGTAACCTTGCCTGCTGTGCAGAAGGCGATGGTTCGATCCCCGTCCAAGCCAACTCGTACCAATGAGTTTTTCGGAATTTATGTACGATTTGTTACACCACTGGCTTTTCGGTGAAGGAAAACATCGTGAGGAAACCTGCATGCTTCAATTTCGAGGCGTGTATTGTACCTACTGTCCATTATAAGTGGCGACGGGCTCACCCCCCGTCACACTGGACAGAGTTTCAGTACTACTGGTGAAACGTAGATGTTCTGAGGTTTCAGAATATCTCTGACTACCCCCTCGGGGAATATAGTCGTGAGCATATGCTATGCATGCTAACTTCTATGTTCTAGCGATTTAACATTTCATTTCACTTCCTTTAATTTAATTTTAAACTGTAAAATTAACCCCTAAACCTTAACTGCTCCACATATCTCTATCCAATGCGGTATCCCTCTATTCATTGCAATAGGCATCCAACTCATCGCGTCACCATTTCCTGCCTCAATCTCGATTACCATCATTAGGCACCCATTGCGAGGCGATTGATACCCACCGCTTGATGGGCATTCGTAAAAATTACCATTTTCATTCCCATCTTCATCAAACGTAATCGACGGAACCATTATTTGCCTACGAGTTCTGCGCATTTTACGCATAGAAAACTGGGGGGTGCGTGGCAACAGACCAGGGGACTGGGAGAAAAGGGGGAGGGGACGCCCGGTACGTGGGCGAGTCTGTAGTACTTGTAGTACCACTGAAATCCACATCATGGTAGTGTTGTGTCTACGTGGAACGGCGCATGCGTGAACTGGAGACGTACTTCGGGGAGACTGTTGACCCCCTCCCTCTCGGAAAATGTTTGTTTACATTTTACTTGATACGATAGTCTATATAACGGAATGAGTACGGTCTTGGGTTAAAGTTATTGGAATTAAAGGCGATATCAGACATAATACGATTTAGTTTTTGTTGGATATAGCCTGAAACGATTATCGAAGATAAACAAAACGTCTGGGACGCTTAGGTACGATTCGGACCTACCAGCTCGCATCGGCCAGGCCCGGATGGTGTTTTTTAATGCGGTAAAAGATATTTAAATTTGTAAACAGGAATTATAGTTCATATTTGCATGCAACTTATGCATATTTTCTCCGATCGCATTCCACGACGGCCGTACGGCTCCGTATGGAAAGCGTACGGCTCCGTTCCGGGCCGGGCCGATGCGAGCAAGTCTGAATCGTCCCTTATCATTAGTTGACACTGTAATAGTAGTTGTACCAAAGAATACTGCCTCTTTCGCGTTATGAAGATACGCTAATGTTCAGTTGTATGCAGTGGTCAAACAAAAATACCGACCTAGCAAAGTGAGTTTAGAATAAGTTTTTACACTAAAACAAATATACCTACGCCTGTGTCCCATTGGGGTAGGCAGAGACAATTAATTGCCATCGGCTACTATCCTGCCTGACACACCTCTTTTGCCTCTTCTACAGTGATTTTTAGGGTTCCATACCCAAAGGGTGAAAATGGGACTCTATTACTAAGCCTACGTTTTCCGTCCGTCCGTCCGTCCGTTCTACCTATTTAGGGCTGTAACTTTTGAACGGTAGCGTAATAGCGAGGCAGTTGAAATTTTTACAGAATGTGCGTTATTATGACGGATTTGCTAACGAATAATAAAATATCAAAAAGTTAATAACAGGGGGTTCTCGTAAAAGAAACTCGTTTTTATCAATGTTTTTTCTTCTCGCTCTATCGTAAAAGGGGTAATACAAGCGTCAAATTTTGTGCGATTATAGAAAAAACTCTACAGTCTAACAAAAATAATAAAAACAGGCCAAGTATTAGTCGGTCTCGCGCTAAAGGTCAAAACTTTTTTTTAAGTTACTTCTTAACTATTATAAAACCGTAAAATCATGAGGAATAAAAAAGTAGCGGTTCTCTTCATATAAATTCAAATAACATTCGATAGCGCGATTTAAAAACGTGCAGCGCCATCTATTGACAAAATTGTTAGTTTGTTTGTTTGTTCGCGCATCACGCAAAAACTACTGAACCGATTTTGATGAAACTTTTTTTGTTTGATAGCTTATGATCTGACTTAAAATCTGGTATATAAATTGTGCGGACGAAGTCGCGGGAAAACACTAGTATATTATGTTGTTTTTAAATGCTGTGTGGTGTTGTGGTACGGAACCCTCGGTGCGCGAGTAGTCCGACTCGCACTTGACCGGTTTATTTGAGAAAGCCCTCTGTATCACAAAATTTTGCCTGAGTCTACTTATCGCGTCCTAAAAGTTGGTCACCGTTTAGGCGGAGGGCCATGGCCCCCTGTATCCGCCTTTAGATTCACGGAGCCTTATTATTTTTTCCACGGAACCCTTGGGTTCCGAGAAACACAATTTGAGAACCGCTGATCTAGAAAAAATACGATAATTCCAGTTTTCCTTAAATTGTCCACCTCGACAAATAATATCACATAGTTACTCATAGTATAGCTGGTATTTGTAACTATATTTCTAACCACCCTGAAAGGGATTACAGTAATGCGTGTTTCTATGTACTCAAGTTACAATACAAACTAAAACTCGTAACCTAGTCAGTTACACATTATTAGTTTCCAAACAGAATTAAGATAAAGAAAATTTTCTTTATCTTCTATTTGCACGTAGCGCCCCCTATTGCGAACCCTGGGCACACCCCTGTCTGCCCTCAGTGAAACATAAGACCTCCAAGACTCGGCTGACCTCGAACTCTGTCTGATATTGATAACACATTTACGTTACATTATACTTATGTCTTAGGTTCTACGTAAATGTAATAATTTCCATTGGTATACCGTATACGGTTTCTTACAACGATATCAATGTACTAAAGTACTAGATACGGTGATCAGTAGGAACTGCATGTTACTCTTAAATGGGGTGTATGCACCTGATTCATGTTAGTCTCCTTTGCACTAATGAGAATGGCAGACCATCTGTTTGACAATCTGTCATTTTTTACAATAATTTATAACAATTTATTTAAATATTTTAATAAATAAAAACCACCTGTAATCTTTTTTAAGGTAAACTACTATTCTAATATAAGGTCAGTATGTAAAATTATAAGGAAATGTAATTATTAATTTAAATTTGCGAAAATAGGAAAGTCTATTAATTTCCTTAAGATTGGGTAAGTCCATTACATTTTGTCTCATTTCGGCACCCAAAAAGTGATATATAAGAAAAAGAGACAAGGTATAATGATCATAGATGAATCAAGAGACTTAAATCAGAGGGCACAAAATAGGCACAATTTATTGAACTTATCGCGGTTGCCGGACGAACATTGAAAATCACGCTAAGATCGTTGATACTTGAGATTATATTTTTATGTACTTACCACTTGTTTGCGGGATAGAAATTCGGTATGTCAAGTTTTTTTTTGGAGGGCTGAATCGAAAACTATTTCGAGATAATTGTCTCAATAATCATATTTTCTATGTCAGAGATTTTAAAATGAAAGGATTACAGATATTTTTAATAAAATAACGTCGTTTTTCGGTCCGTCCAGTGACGTCACTGGCATACCTGTGAACTCCTTGGTAAACATAAAATTAACTTATAATAACTGACCATTAAGAAAAAAAAATACATTCGTAATGTCAGAATTTGACATTTGATGTTGCCGTACCTGTTTCCAGCATAGAGTTAGAAAGAGGAGGCAGGTTTTAATTTTTTTAAATATAGCAGTAGGTAGTTTTTCTCCATGGAGTTCGAATTATTTTCTCTCCACCATTTTTGCACTTGGAGATTACAGATCAAAATAATTTAAAAATTAAATTTATATTGATAAACTCGATGAATCGCAATAAGAATAAAATAGGTGTCTTAAAATTATGTCTTCTATCCGTAAAAAATATAAAAATGATGACTAAAAAAAACTTGACATACCGAATTATGAGAAAACATATATTTTTTACCTTGAGATGAACAAGATGAAGAAATCAGCTGTTCCATACAAGCAAGCCTACTCGAGCCAAATGTATGGGACAGCCGATTTTTTTTTCGCGATTTCGATGTTGTTGCCATAGAGAAAGTAGTTCAGTTTGACGGTCTGATCATCCGCTTAAAAAAGTGTCAGCATATTAAGACGGTATACAGGGTGTAAAATTAAATGCGACACTTAGTTAAAGGGGTGCTTCAGTCAGACCATCAAACTGAACAACTACTACTACTACTCTACTAAAGGACCACAATATCGAAACGCGAAAAAAAAATCTGCTTTCCCATACAAAACTGCAAACATAACTTGACTCAAATGTATACACCAGTTTAAGTAGGTATGTGTCGCATTTAATTTTACACCCTATATAAGGCTTTGCTTGGGAAACATTTTTATGTTTGTTTCATAGCAATCTGTTCACAGTTCACACAATCAAAAGTTATGAGTAAGTATTTAATTCTAAAGTTTCAGGTACACACGGCGACACATCAAGTTACGCAAAACCAAAATAAGCTGGCCGCGCGTAGGTAGAGTAATGTATAACGTCGCGCGGCCAGCTTAATATTGGTTTTGCGTAGCTTGATGTGTCGCCGTGTGTACGTATTTCAGTAGTCTGCGCGTAGGTAGTCGAGGGCACCACTAGTATTTAAACAACTTTGTACAAATTCATACACACATTATTGTTTCACAGATAGTAGGTATAATACCTAACATACATATGAGCTGTCGCATCTGTCTTGGTCAGTGATGCTCTTTGACCAAATTATAGTAGTTTCTGTTTATATAAACTAGATGGCACTAATGTTCCCGAAGAGTTTTTGAACATGTTTTTTGTATGAACGAGCAAGTCTATCGCTAGAGTCTACGTCTATGGTTTCTTATAAGATGAGGAAATGTTTTTAAATGTATGTTCCGTCTTTCTGTGATAACTTTGGCATTTCGTGTCCTTTGGTTTGGAACAACAAACAAACCAAGCAAACCATCGGAAATTGAAGCGATTGCTTCGTATACAGGGTGAAACTGATATCATTGGCATCCTTTTAAACTAAGAATCTACTCATCAAACTGAACAACTTTTACTGTGGGAGCAAACCGATCGTAGCGAAAAAAATCTGCTGTTCAATAATGTACTAAGCTTTACTCGACTCAACTGTATGAAGAAGCAGATTTTTTTTGCAACGATCTGCTTGCGCATAAGTGCCATAGTAAAAGTTATTAAGTTTGATGGGTAATCCTTAGTTTGAAATGATACCAATTATATCAATTTCACCCTGTAGATGTAGGTAGCCTTTATGCGTGTATAACTATTGAATTAAACTTATTGGGTATTTCACCACTGACAATTCTTATGAAATTATACCAAATATTTAAACCAAATTCAAATCAGTACCACGTCCTTTTAAAAAAATACAGTAAAAGTCTGAAATTATGCATGATTGTAGCTTTTATTGTATGTCTGGTCCTTTCTAATGAAATTAAAATTATATACATAGGTTATCGAAACCAACCATCTTGTCTGTTACACAAAAAATTCTTTACATAAGTTAAGGCACCAAACGCTTCTGAATTTTTCCTCATATTTTTGCGTCAGATTTCTTTTATTTATTAAAAATAAATCCCCAATTCGTCAGAAAATCAACATTATGACAAGGTTTTATCACAAAAAATTGTGTACGCATTTGTGAAATTCAATTTACCATATAATTGGAAACGTTTTGTTGACTCCAAAAGATTACAAATCACATTGAAAAAACACAAAATTTTCTCAACTTTAGAGGCTAGAGATATACCTAAGCTACGCTACGTAGACTGGTTGTAGCGTACTTTTATTTGGTGCGTACCCAATGCGTAATACTCGTTGTTTGTTTACATTTTCAAGGTTACATAGACTCACTCGTGAAGGTCAAATGTAAAGTAAGACTGATATGGTAGGTACGACGTAATGTCGCCGTCGCGTCGTTATGCAACAGGTTGTGTCGGAAGCTTATTGTTATAATGTGTAAGGTTTTATTCCTTTTATAAGGTTTTTATGCATTGGCCACACTGCCATAAAGGATCTCTAGAATTGGCTCTCTAATAGCCATGTTTTTTTTTCTCGTTTTCAATGGAAGTTGGATATTTGTTTTTCACACGCGGGTTCTAAGCATAGAGAAATTACACGCTCCCCTAGGGTTCCAAGACAGATAGAGTCATCCCCGGGCTCGCTGGACTTCATTGTCTGGTATTGTGAATGGTCGCCGCTGTTGATCCTGGTTTACAGGAGTTACAGCGGTGGGAATGTGTGGTGGGAATATGCTCATAAAAAATGGCCTCACTGGCAGCAACATCTGGGGGACGATGTATTTGGTGAAATGAAGCGTCCACTGTCGGACTGTAGAGTCGCAAAGACGCCATGATTGTAATCAGTTGATTAATTTGGTTATTGCTGGATAGTTATAAATCTATACTTATAAAACAGTTCCGTAACTCACTGACTGACAGAAAACTCACAGCTTAAACTTTAAACCGCTGAAGGTAGGAACATGTTTGGAATATAAATATTCTACGGAAGATGTATAGTCCAATCATTTTAGGGTTTGACCCTAACAATAATTCATCTATCGCTGAAACTTTGCAGTGTGACAAATAGATTAAGGTTGACAAATAATCTAGGACCGGAAAAAATTAAACCTAGATTATTTATCAACCGTAATCTGTATACTTTACTTTATCACGCTGCAAAGTTTCAGCGATAGATTAATTATTGTTAGGGTGTCCATACAAGGAAACTCTGAAATGACTGGACTAGTAGGGGTGCACTAAGAAAACATTATTCGGTGTTTTAATATCACGCGTACGTAGACGGATTAGTGAGCGTTAGCAAAATCTAGTATAATAAATTGAGATAATAAGTATAAGTGATGAAAAGGTTACTGTGTTGGTTATTTCTGAAATATTCTCCAGTAACCTGTTTTTATATTTTTTTTTATTATAGATGGGTTTGCTCTTGACCTCTAGCTAGTCCTCAGGACAAAGATGGGGTCGAAGATGTAACGAGCTTACCCAGAAGTGCACAGGCACTCCTGCACACTGACGGAACGCAATTTTATTATGTTGTATTTTATTATGTTGTATTTTATTATGTTGTATTTTATTATGTTGTATATTGTATTAGGTATACAATTGCAGTTTTAAAAGACTTGTTCAGCTTTGAATTTCAGGGCGCATCTTCATAACTTTTTAACTGATAATTACAGTGAAAAAGATAATTTGTAATTCCTTCTAGTGCCGATTTTTTTTTTACTATTTGACTTTGAATAAATGATTGACAACAAGACAATGTTAATAGTATTAATAGTATATTATCGTAAAACTCACCTTCGTCTTGATTACTCCCAAGAAGCACTTCAGTATTGTGAAAACTTCCTTCCTTCATCATAGTATCTGGATCTTTTGGTAAGAACACACCATCCACCGTCGGCGCAGAAGGGAACCCTAATATCCCTGTATAAGAGTTCCATTGTTGCACAGAAATAGTCTTAGCATCAACACCACGCATGCAGTCCATAACTAAGCTCGGATCTGCCGTTAACAAACTGCTGTTGCAATTACAATCATCCACTAAAACATTTCCAATGACCTGTGCTCTTTCCCCTGTCATCCAACTCCATGGAGCATTTAGCGTTCCTGATTGCAAAATACCCCTTTTGAACAACCCTTTCATCTCAGGTGAAAGCATATGTAAGCTAACACTGCCACCACCTGCTGATTCTCCAAACAGAGTGATTAATTCAGGGTCACCTCCAAATGCGCGGGCATTATCCTTGATCCAGCGAATTGCTAATTGCTGGTCCCACAAACCCATATTTCCAGGCGCTTCATCACTTCCCGGTGAAAAGTACTTGTTTAAATACAAAAATCCAAAAGCTCCGACCCTGTACTGCATGGAAGCCACTATCACGTCGCTAGTGGAAGCCATAATATCAGCTTTGTACAAGTCAAGGGTAGCCGTACCGCTCATGTAACCGCCTCCGTATATCCACACAAGTATTGGCACTTTTGGCCTCTCCGCTAGAGGCTTGTCTTGGTGATGACGGACTCTCAAATGCTGAGGCACCCAAATATTTAAATACAAACAATCTTCCGAGATGTTAGTGTTTGGATTCCACATTTCTTCTCCCTCGAAACCAGGGAAGTATTCATACCTTTCTTGGTAGCAACTGTTAGGCATGGCTATAGCTTCAAGGACTCCATGCCACGGATCGATGGGAACAGGCTTCCTGAACCTAAGCGGTCCTAATGGTGGTTTAGCGAATGGAATACCAGTGAAGATGTGGACTTCTCGGCCCATTACAGTCTTAGCATAGCCTTTGACAAGGCCGCTCTTCGTCTCAACGATGAGGGGATCATTGTGAAAGTTCTTTGGGGCTTGACTAGTCGTTGGCGTAGTCTGCGTAGTTGATGTCGTAGTATCATGGTGATTGGCCCAAGACCTTCCGCATACACCAGTTATGAGGAAACACAATAAAAGTTTTGTGAACACAATCTTTCTGTTGGAGATCATTTCGCACGTTTATAAAACAATCGCTTAACGAGTTTCGTCAGATAATCTGAAGTAATCCGCTAATTTGATCAGGTACTTGTTGTAACACATTTCTGGTTTCATTTGTTTTCTAGAAGCTCACGTTTGTTTCATACCTGCAATAGAAAATTTGAATGAATTAATTATAATTCAATGAGTGTAATTAATGCTACCTAGTTAGAAAGCAGCTGTCAGTATCAGCTTTGCCCATTTATCGGTGGAACAATAACTGAAAATGTTATTTAGCTATTTAGAGCCTAAGATAAATTTATAATGTACCTAGTAGATTTTAGTAGGGTTTGTGAGGGTTACATAAATGTAAAATATGGTTTAGTCCTTGAACTGTGAATAGCTAAAGACTACTTTGAATACGTAGTACGTAACTTTCTAAGTCAAATTTGGTAGAAGTTTTATGTTTGTTATTTATTAGATAATACAACGTAAATTTGCATTTCATTATAGGTATAGGTCTAGTAATATAATAACATGGTAAACACTTTAATACAAGGTGCTAACAAATAAAAACATAGCCGGTTGTAAAGGATCAATAACTGAAAAACATAATTTCTTAGGGTGTTTTGCCTGTCTCTCACTGCTCGTACAGACAGATGATGGTAATGACAGTGACAGCATCATATTTACAACGTTTAGTTTAAGCCACCCTTAATTTTAAACTTTTAAACGAATTCTAACGTTTTCATTTAAATAATAATTTGAACGAACATTTAACTTTTGGCATATATTATAAACCTAGCTATTATGTGCTTTTGGGAAACGCACAAAGACAAAAAGCATTGACAGTAAGTTATTATTATTATGTAAGACCATTTTGAAAACCAATATGTACAAGTCGCGTGGCGAGAGTTCACGGGCGGTCGTGTTTCGTTCGGCGCACGGGTTAGGAGGCCACGTGGCTCCACCATTTTGTGCAAAAACACGACACTGGAGCCACAATTTTAAAATTAGATTAGAATAGAACCAATGTGTATATAAATCGGATATTTAAATTTTTAATGTTGACCTATTTTTGTCAGTAGATGCTTCCTATATTCAAGTACCTGGAATATCCATTAGCTGAAAAACGGAAAGAGTTGTACGACAGTACGACACTGGAAATGATAAATCAATCACAATCAAACGGTCGCCCGTAAAAGACAAAGTAAGTGGATTGGCTAATGTAAGCGCCCGCCTGCCTGAACTTGGGTGCGTACAATACGACAATTGCCACTATAATTTTACACATTCTATTGGATAACTACACTAGCCGTCACTGGACAAAGTTTGGCTTAGTTTAGTGCCACTGAAAATTAGAGAATCTGAATATACTAATTATGTGATCCATGAGTCATGATCATGAATGACAAGAATATTATGTTTTCGTCTTAGACTTGTGCTATTATAAATAGGTACTTTGAAATGCATATCGTCATGATCTATATTCCTAGAAGGAGTAGTCAGAGATATTCTAAAACTCAAAACATTTAACTATATCAGGAATCATTCTGAAAACCAGATCATTTTCGCTTGTATGTAAAGTGATTGACAGGTAATGAGCCCGTCGCCACTTATAATGGACAGTGGCCACCAACAAATTATGAACAAGGTTAAATTTAATTAGTTGGCGAAACTTAAGAAACGCATTTGGTATCTTTTACTGAGTACAATTGCGTGGTAATGACCCCCGCTTGATTCTGAGGTCAATGTCCGCCCGCGCCCACGTACTGCACGCACTGCGCATCCTTACGCACGATAATAATAATTTTGTTAATCATCAATACCAATTATAAACATTGATAATGCAATCTGTTATCATTAATAAGTGCCCTGGTTCAGTTTCGCCAACTTATTAAAAATAATCCTATTATGCCTTGAAATCGAAGCATGCAGATCTCCTCATGATGTTTTACTTCACCGAATTGTCACAAAAGTACGTAAATTCTGAAAAACTCATTGGTACGAGTCTGCCCGGAAGGGAATCGAACCATCACCTCGTGCATTACAAGCAGTCGCTACTACACAACCACGGCTTCGTTTATTTATGTAGAAACACAAACCATTAATTAGTTAGAGCAGAACCTTCGATTCAAATACCTTTACCCATTAAAACAGATCTGTTCGATTCCAACTTCGATATTCAACAAGTTCGAACCGTAATCGTAACCTATCGATTTACAATCGAATAAAATTGGTCCTTCCCCTCTGATCCCGGATTTCGGGATCCGTCCTCGACCGAAAGTGATCATTATTTCATCGGACATCGAAATCGGTCAGTGGGGAGGTATAACTTTTGCGGGTTAAGCGGAAAACGAATTTTCAATTATACTTTGCTGGCCATTTATTTTAAGAGAAGTTACTGATCATGGTAATGTTATGGTGAATATAGGTATCTTTATGATACTACAAAATTGGGGCTTAGAGCCTGGATCACAAAAATTTCCTGAAAATCGTTTCAAATTGTCCGAATTTATATGTTTGTCATTCAACGAGATAGCGTGATGTGATGACACATCAAGCTATACAAAACCAACATAAGCTGGCCGCGCGACGTTAAACGTTACACTACCTACGCACGGACAGCTTATTTTGGTTTTACATAGCTTGATGTGTCGCCGTGTGTGGGTACGCTCAGCTATTCGTTCTATAAAGTTGTGTACACATTGTCACGCACGGCATGTACTTTTGAAGTAGATACATTGCTTTCTGCAGTGTGTCGTTTTCATTGAAACAATAAACAAAAGATAGCAATATGTTTCAAAAGCACTTGGAAGTGCGTGATGTACCTAAGTATGAGCAAACATAAGGATTAAAAATCAGAAATCTGAATTATTTTCAACAACCAAAGTAACATTCCGATTAAAAACAAGACTATTTAAGATAGGTAGGTACTCGATGTCGATATTGACAAAAAGTAATGTACTTAAACAAAAATACCTACTGTAACAGCGGATGATTATTCAGTGAATAACCATACATTTAGTTCGCACGTGCCGCTCAATATCCCAATTCTAAAATCGCGCCTTTGAAATGTTCCCAGGATACCCTCTGTTACACAAAGGGCAATCGTGAAATGCGCTATCGACATTTTCAAAGCGCATCTCAAAAGCTCAGTGCAACTGTGCATCAATTGACAACTGAGCTTTCGTATTGTTGAAAATATACTGTTTTACTGCGGAAAGTTTTAGAAAACCTTGCAATAAGAGACTAAAAGTACGATTTTAACTTTGGAACGAGCATGAAGATGACTCGACATTTGACTATTTGGCTGTTTCGTAAAGGATACATAGGATAAGATAAATAATAGTACAAATTAGGATTATTTATTTGATTACGGGATCGAATCAGAAATGAAGAAATCCGCAGAGGAACCAGAGTAGCAGACATAGACCAAAGAATTGCTAAACTAAAGTAGCAGTAGGCGGTGCACATTGCTCGCAGAACCAATGGCCGATGGGGCCGAAAAGTTTTCGAGTGGCGACCGCGTACCGGAAAACGCAGCATGGGTAGGCCCCCCGGTGGACCGACGACCTGGTGAAGGCAGCGGGTACCCGTTGGATAAGGGCAGTGCAGGACCGGTCGTTATGGCGATCCTTGGGGGAGGCCTATGTCCAGCAGTGAACGTCTATCGGCTGAGATGATGATAATAATTTGATTACAATTTAATGGTATGGTAGAAATGATTGAGTCCCTGACTCCCAAAGTCGGAGAACCGTGTATTGGGAGGCAGTTTCTTCCCCTGTTACAATAAATAGGTACAAATCAACTACAACAACAGTACAAAACAAAAAACAGTATGATGATGGATCCTAGTTAACAGGTTCTAATTTATTTCAAACTGTTAACTATTTATTACTATATCATAAAAAACATCTACTACGACAACGACTGTTAATCTTTATAGAAAATTAGTCAGGTAAGCATGATATTTTGAAGTGCATGCCTAAGTTTGTACACGCTAAACACAGGTACAGTTTCTCGTCCTTACTTTCCTTTGTCTGATGGAACGGAAGATCGGTACGATCAGAGGTGGGGTCAGATGCAATGGCTATACCCGGCAGCCAAACGCTTTGGGCGTCAAAAATGTATAAGATGCCTGAAGGAATTTGTCGTCTTACGACACCAGACTATTTGAAGGACGACACCATAAGGCAACTCATATATCAGTAGGTACTTCTAGCTAGTTCTAACTCAGCCCAAGTTTTGTTTATGCTTTTAGTATCGGGTCTGAATGATCCAATCGGGTAGATATATCCCTCATTCACCACATAAGGAATACTTGAGAGTAGCCTCGTGGTGAAGGTGTATACGCTCCATGCCTCTGCACCAGCGGTAGAGACAATATAGGCAAATGATAATGATCCGTCTTTAGACCGAGAAGTTTTTAAAAGGCTGTCACAAAATCCCTATCCAGAAAAAGTAATCAGTTCAAACTAATAGAGTGCTAGTACCTATTACTTATTTATGTTTTATCAGCCATTACGCTAAAAGGTTAGATAAAAGAAATCCCGGCAACGGGATTTATTAAAGAGCATTGAGTTAATCAATTCCGTATTCTTAGTTGTTTATACTTCAGGATTTCTCACTCGAGTTGACATACGCTCACACTTTGATATAAAAAACGTCCTTGACTTGAAGAATTTCCTCTGTCAAGTCGAGTAAGAGTGGAGGAGAACATCATGACCTAGCAGACATCGCTGAAGCATAGATTTTTGTAAAATCATGGAATGTAGGCGTAGGTTCGTCGTGTTCTATTCTAAACATCGCACCGTGGAAAGAGGGCTTAAAAGTCCACCAGTACTAATTTTTTGACTAAACCTCTTGGAGGAACCTAAAAAAAACGCCCAACCTTGAAATTATGACTGAAAATTCATATTTTGCGGAGAATTAAGAAATTTTTTGACTGAGTTGGAGTAGAAATAAACTTCAAGAAAGCGACTTAGAAGACGTTACAATAAAACGTCGACGTTTTATTGTAACGTCTTCTAAGTCGCTTTCTTGTCTTCTTAACTTCATGCTTTGATTTCAAGGTTGTTATTATTGCGTTAACTGTGAATTAAATAGTGGCAACGGGTTCACTACCTATCACATTGTACAGATGGATACTGTTAGTGAAATGTGGGTATTCTGAATATATATATAAGGTTAAATCTAATTAGTTGGCGAAGCTCAAAAAACGCATTTGGTATCTGTTACTAAGTACAATTACGTGATAATGACCCGCCGCCCGAACATATGATTCTGAGGTCAATGTCTGCCCGCGCCCGCGTACTGCACGCACTGCTCGTACTTTACGCATGATAATAATAATTTTGGATGAATGGAAGATAAAGACATAATTATTGCGCCGACCTCAGATAATGGGGAATGGGCAAGAGAATTATGATAATGTAATCTGTTATCATTAACAAGTGCCCTGGTTCAGTTTCGCCAGCTAATTAAAAATAACCATATATATATATAGAGAGTAATATCCGTTACTACCTCAGAGAATATAATCGGTGAGCTAAGCTCAAATGATTAAACTTCCAAATAAGCACGAGGGTTTCAGACATAATATACTAAGCAAACTCACCGTATACTCAAACACATTATAAGTTAGAGTATCCAAGAAACTGTCTCATGCCCCCAGTATAATAGCGATAAATAAATTCCGCTCATGTATACAGAAAGCATATCAGAGTACCGTTTGTCGGATCAGCGACGGTACCCTCTGGGAGCAGTCTACGCTGTAAATTAACTTAGGGTTACTTTGTATGCAGACTGTGGCGGTATCTAACAAGGTCCGAGACCCGAACCCCAATGTACAAGTTTACGAAATGGGGTGTTGCTAAGTTAGAAGTTATAAGCTAAATACGATGTCTTTTTTGACAAAGTTTGGTGCTATTTTATTTTGCAAAGCATCGAAGTGTTAAGATGGTGTTGGGGCTTTCCGACTGGCATCATTGTGTATATCATCACTCATCAAGATTTATACTTACTCAAATGTATAAAATTTGTTCCATGCTAATGGTGTTACTTCACGCATTAGTAACATATTTGCAAGTACCATAAACGTATGAATATTTTTACAGTATCAGTGTTTGTACAGAAATGATTAAGTTCTGTAGGTACCAATAATGGCACTGACCATCAATGATACAAGAGAAGTTACTCGTCAACAGCTTATTTTTTTACCGTTTTCTCCCTTCACTAAGTTCTGGTTAAAAACCCTAACACTGTGCTATTGTTAGCTAGTAGGTTCACCTTTATCAAGTAGTATAGGTTGGGCATGGCAATTGGGCAAGTCGCGATCTACTACAAATTACAAGTACTTTGTCACCAAATTCAGCAATATCTCTTTCGTCTTTAAGGGACGCCTCAATTTTAGATAAATGTTACATCATCGTACATGAAAAGTGAGAGACATTTTTATGACGACATTTATTAAATGAGGCAGTGTTTAAATATACATCTTAACTATTATAAAACTGTAACTGAACTGTGTCTGTACACTGAAGATATTTACAAAAAAAAAGATTACGATATGGTTTTTAAATATCCCCGACTCGAAATCAACCTATTTTAGAAATTTTGTCTGTCTGTTTGTTTGTGTGTTTGTTTGTGTGTTTGTTTGTGTGTTTGTTTGTTTGTTTATTTGTTCGCGCATCACGCAAAAACTACTGAACCGATTTTGATGAAACTTTTTTGTTTGATAGCTTATGATCTGACTTAAAATCTGGTATATAATTTGTGCGGACGAAGTCGCGGGAAAACACTATTTTCTATAATTCCTTCTGCTTGCGAGAAATAGTACCCGCCAAATTCACATCGTTGCGTTGTTCGTTGCAAACTCGCACGCTGTTGCATGGCTGTTGCTCACCGTTGCCAAATAATGTCAAACGACACGTGTTCTACCTCAAACTGAACAACTTTTGGCACAAACATCGAAATCTCGAATAAAGATCTGCTGTTACATACAAAACTGCAAACCTACTCGAGCCAAATGTATGGTACAGCTGATTTGTTTTTCGCGATTTCGATGTTGGTCCCATAGCAGTTTGATCATCCCCTTAAAAAAGGGTCTGCATATTAAGAAGGACCCTATACCTATGTGTAGAACATGGTTTGTTAAAAATATGAAATTCACGTCAGAAACAAGAGATAAGTAAAGCAAAGCAGCTCTTAGTAGTAAAAAATCTTTTGAAATAAGAAATCTGTCCAGCTGAAATCTTTTGATCATACGTACTTACGGAAATTTTAGTAGTAATATTCCTTATCTAAGTTTATATTCTTTTGCAGGATTAAAAAGCCAATAAGTAAAAGGCACTATCCACTTGACATCGTTCAATGGACACTTTATATACGTGAGCATTTTTCTCTTTTATCATTGCCCAGCTGAGAGCAGGCTAATGGAATAAAAACCTTTTTTTCCTTCACTTACTCTAGTAGTGTTCTTAACTAATGGTCCTTTGATTTTTTATTTTAGTGGACATTTAAAAAAAAAGATGTCTCTTAAGAATCGTTAAACGAAAAAAAAAAAAATGTTTTTTATTTCTTGCAAATTAGCCACCGCAGTTTTTGGAATATAAACGTTTTTAGAATTTCGAAATAAGTAACTCCTTGTGAGCCTCTCTATCATCGATGGAACAGTTGTTCTTCTATCCGTGTTTGCGACATGACGATAGCAAGCTCTCGAATAAAACACTAAGAAGATTCTGTAAAGGATGTACGGAAAGAGCCTTCGCGAGTGAACTAGGTGACTTCCCGATGGTACTACATCCAACGTTACCTTGGTAATCAGCAAGCCTCTGCTTGCTTATGCTGATTGACAAAATCTCTACACCACAATGGCAAGCCAAACTCAATGACATGTCATCGACACTACATAAAAAGAACCCAATAAATGATAAAAACCAAGTCACAAGCCATAGATAGATTGGCATTGATAATCTGAGGTTGGCTCCTGATTAATCAGAATGACTATACAACGATATACAATTAAAAATACAAATTATTCATGATTAGGGTACAAATATTGATATTTACCATAAATTTCCTCCTCAATACTCAATATATTTATAGCACTCATGTTGTTGCAAAAAGTCTTATAGGCTAGTTACAAGATCAACATGAACCCTGCAAGGGCACCTACCCTAAATTTAGTAGGCATAGGTTCACTACCAAGAAAGCTATGGGTCGTCATTATAAACATATTATTATGATCACCCGGTTAGAGATATTATAATTTATATCCCATATTCAGAATGTGCACATTTCACTAGCATTTTGCAAATTATATCGAGTGGGAAAGAAGGCCCGGTGTTGAAGCATGTATGGTTTCCAAACAAATATTTCCTTCCACGAAAAGTCTATGATGTTTTATAAATCGTACATAAGTTCCTAAAAATCTTTGTTCTTCTTATCGCTGCAAAGCCCTGGTGTCAGAGTTTATTCAAACCGCCTTACGGCCTTTGACGTGGTTTTTATGTAACGACTACTACCACCAGTAATAGTAGCCGGGACCAACAGCTTAACGTGCCATCCGAAGCACGGAATCATCTTTCTTTTCAGACAATCTGGTGATTCAGCCTGCAATGTCCTAACCAACTGGGGAAAAACGCACAAAGTGACATTTCACTAGGTGCCCCCCGTGGGAATCGAACCCACGACCTCCGTGTCAAGAGCCCAATGCTCTAACCATTAGACCACAGAGGCAGGAAAATCTTTGTTGAACTAGAGTATCAATCTATGTGTCCTACAAATGAAGATCATCATAAGTAATAACGAATAGTGTTGAGGTATTAACAGGAAAATACTTCTCTCCACAAATACCAACGCGAACTAAAAGACATTTCGTTACATTGTCATAAAATCTATAATTCAGTGGAGAGTACCTGTAGTTAGTTGTTGCGAATCTGTGGTCGCTCATCTGGCTCTGACGTCATCGTTACGTCCACTGGGAAATGTTTCAGCGACTCGTCAATTTATTATTTACTACCGCTCGTTATTGCGTTTCTCATCGTGTTTTCTCACGCTGTCTTAGTTGCTTTTAATTTTTATGATGTTTGTAGATAATAAAGCGTGTAATTGTAGACAGCTGATTGTACTTACAATACTGAAAAACGTTCCCCAAATAACCAATAAAAATAAGCAAAATAAAAGTGCGGAAACTCCCTGCCTCCCATCGATTTTGACCTTACCTACTAAATATTTCTCTCTTACTAACACTTATAAGGTATTAATCATTTAATTATTTAGACGAATCCTATACAGAGACATCATACGTTAGCAGCATTAAAAAAAACGTTTTCAGACACTCCACTCGCGCTCAAGAAGGATTCTTGTTAGTACGAGCTCGATTTTATGAAATATCCAGGGCGCGATAAAACCAAAAACGCTTCAACTCTCAGGCCACACAGAGGCGGTCCTGCGGGAAAGCGGGCCGGCGGCGGTTCTGCGGAAAGCGAATATCTGCGGACCAGCGTAGATTTTTGTGTGTTTTGTAGTGTATGGTGTTGTGGAAAGGTCATGTCCGAGTTTGTATGTCCCCTGTAACATAGAAATAAGCGCTGGTCCGGAGATATTCGCTTTCCGCAGGTCCGCCCCCGGCCCGCTTTCCCGCAGGACCGCCTCTGTGTGGCCTGAGCTTAGTGCTAAAATCTTAGGTACAGGAATCTGTGGAATGATTTTGGTCTCATTTGATTTAGTGCGCTATGTGCACTACTAGATTTCTATTTTAGTTTAAAGTAATTCCAGTTTCATGAAACAAATAAGAGAGAGCTGGAGCTGGGACATGGAAAAACATAGAATCATAGATTTGAGGAAGTAGGTGGAATGTTCCTCCATTAAAAAGGGAAGATCTTCCGTCAGGCTAGGTGGGCTAATGGCGACTGGCATCATCACAGCCTATAAACGTCCCACTGCAGGGCGCAGGCTTACCCTCAGGGGGGATGTACGGGGTCCACCACGCGTGCCCAATGCGGATTGGTAGACTTCACATACGCATCGGAATTTCTTCTTCAGCGTAGGTATGCAGGTTTCCTCACGATGTTTTCCTTCACCGTTTGAGAGCAGTCGGTATTACGTATAAGTTAGAAAACTCATTGGTACATGGCATGTGGTCCGTGCGGATTCGAACCCGGACCTCAAGATTGAGTTTCCATAGCTCCCCGCAACCGCCACCGACGCATAGGTATATTGTATGTAGGATCCAACTTAATATGCTGACACTTTTTTAAGAGGATGATCAGACCGTCAAACTGAACAACTTTCTCTATGGGACCAACGTAGAAATCGCGAAATCTGAGAAGGTTGTTCAGTTTGATGTTCTGAACATCCCTTTAAAAAAGTGTCACCATATTAAGAAGGACTTTTTATACCACTAATCTCTGTGACATACTTCTCTTGCACAATTTATATTCCGCACTCGATTGTGGGCTTACTGTCTGTGTTGTAGCTTTCGGGTTACTGTTCAAATAACGCAATCCACCGGGAAAAGTCGTCAAAGAAAGTCTAACACAAAAATCTTTGATTATACTAATAGCTGTAAGTAATTAAAACTAACAAAATAATTCAATAGAAACTTTAGGAAGTTTCTCCGTTTAACTCAGACGACCTTTGTTTCAAGTTCAATAGATTTTAAGTCTAAAATCTATCAAAGGTAAGTAGTTTTCTCTTTGTAGTTCAAATTTTCTAGACAACTTCCTTTGTAGGCTTCACTGAACCGTAATTGCTGATGTCGGTCAAAACTTTCGATATAAAATATTGATTTACTCCTCCACTTTGATATTATTTATTTTCTTAAATATCTGACCTTTTCCCGGCAGCAAAATGGCGTGTGGGCGACGAAATTATGAGATTCGAATCAGGTGTCTGTCTTATTGTGTAACTACATGATTCGATCGGTTATCAATATCATATCGACCATCGATATGGCATTTTGGCAGCTATTAGCGGTTAGGTTTTGATTCTGATTAAGAGGATAGGTAGGCTGAAAAGCTTATTTTGAGAATAGGTCACTTTTCCGACTGTATAGTGTCAAGGAGGAAACAGGGGAATACGTTTGTATGGAAAAAAGGGTAACATAAACATAACATACCTACAGAAAGTAAACAAACAGGAAATACAGAAAGAAATAAACAAAAAAGAAAAGACACTATTTTTTGTTTCGGTCACCGTGGCCGGTTATTGTGTTTGGCAAGATGTCAATCCTATAGAATCTTTTAATCCAACTACAAAAATTGTAGTATGCAAAAGTCTAACTATCGCTGTTACATGTGCGGCTACGATATGGCGTGTAAATCTATGCTACCCATATACGGACTATGACACATGTCATAGTGGTAACGGGTAGGAACCTTTATAAGCCAAGCCTGCGGGCGACTTGTGAACTCAAACCATAGAAAACGACCCTAATAAAACAAGATATAGTTTATTTTCCTTATCAAGGGGTTGGGCACGGACAGGTCAGACGGCGAGGGGTCGGCAGTCACATCGTAGGTATAAAAACCAATACATGTCCCATCTTTGTGGTGGGTAAAGGACCGTACTCGCTTGGTATCTAGTTGGTTCTTTGATGAGAATTAAAAAAAAGTTGTGTTCTGAAGATTTTAAGTTAAAGGTCTCAAAATATACATTTTATTTTTCTGAATAACGTTGACGGTTTTTAAAGGGAAGATCAGACCATCAAAGTGAACAACTTTCTTTATGGGAATATCACCTAAATTGCAAAAAAAAATCTGCTGTCCCTTATACAGGGTCCTTCTTAATATGCTGACACTTTTTAAGAGGATGATCAGACTGTCAATCTGAACACAACTTTCTCTATGGCACCAAAATCGAAACCGTGAAAAAAAAACAGCTGTCCCATATATTTGGCTCGAGTAGGTTTGCAGTTTTGTATGAGACAGCCGATTTTATATTCGCGATTTAGAAATTAAGATTTTTTTCAACAAGGTAAGTGCTAATATTTTCTAGTTTAAATGTTACCTAAATCTGTTTAAATAATAACAAAAAAACAATGCTTTCAAATATACAGATTGCACGTTTGCTTTAAAACGAACCCCTTGCTTCAATCACTCATACAGAATTACTAAAAAAGCCATAAAATCGACATCAATCAAAATGCCATTTGACATCCTCAAACTTTGAACTCATAATAATTACAAAGCGCCCGCAACTGTGCCGTCTGCCCTACAAGGCGGTTGAAAGGTGAGAAAAGAGGCGGGGGAAGTCAGGACAGGGGGTAATAGGGAGGTAAAAGGGAGGTAAGAGACGGCGCGCGCCGCTCGATAAATCGATGTGGTAATACAAAGTCATGCCGTGCGGCTGGACGGCCTTGGGGATGCAGATTGCAAGACACACCCCCCGGCCCACTTACCAAGTTCAATGTCAACTTTGAGTTAAGACTTAATTTTTAAGTATGGTGTTGCTAATGAGTCTTGCACATGGTCTCTAAAGATTGATATTTTGGGAATTAAAACTTGGTGACATAGACATACACTCAGTTGCAGAAACGCTTATTAGACTTAATCCTCCATTAAATCTCTTGCTAGCTTTTACTACGTCTTTAACATAAGAGAAGTTTATTCAGAGAACGTAAATGCGCGCTGCATATAAACGTAGTCTGGTGATATTTTAAATACTATCCAATTAAAGTCAATGAAATTTTTCAGAAACAATCATCAACTAATTTTTATGTTCGTATGAAGTCAGATTGTCGTTAAAGTATACAGTTTTAATGGATTACTTTAAAATTTGTATGGAAATCTTTGAGGCACTGTAACTTTAAAACTATAAATTTTAACGAACATCTGACTTCCTACAAACATAGAGATTAGTTTCTAGATTGTTTTTGATAAATTTCATTGACTTTAATTGGATAGTATTGAAAATATCACCAGACTACGTTTGTATGGAGCGCGTCAACGGTAATATACCCTTAAAAGGGTGTTTCTGCAACTGAGTGTAGGCCCGTATTACTAAATGGAACACAAGCGCTTGCGCATTCTGAAAGTTCACAAAAGAGCCCGCCAGCGCTTTGGAATATTTAATTAATATTGGGACTTCATAACAATGTTAAAATTTCGTAAAATAAAATTAACATTTTTAAAATATCTAACACAATTTTTAGGTACAACTTTTGAGCCATCTTGCTTTCAATTTCAATTGTGAACCATGCGACGACGTGAAAATGACAGTCCGAGCAGTAACACATTTTTTGTTTCTCTTTTAGCACTTTCGTGTGTATCACTATATAATTATAATGTTGTTATCAAGCAAGTTCAGTAAATAAAATAGTAGATTACACACCGAGGACAGGACAGGAGGACAGGAGTAAGAAAGGTCTCAGATCTATTCTCAGGCTTTCTTATTTACTGTCCGAGTTTCGAATACTATTTTTCTCCTCGACGGAGGTGGAAAGCGACAACATCGTTTAGCGCAGCGGGACGACAATTGAAGCTTTCCGTCTGGAGGGGAGAAAAATATTTAAAACACATACTTAAATAAAAAAAGAAAAAACGCTTTTCCGATATTATCTCTCCAAATTGAAAATTAAGAAAATAGAATATAGATCTAATCTCTATCTCTAAGGTTCACCCCTAAAAGGACGTCTCTAAATCCAAAACATCAAAGGACAAACTTTTTAGTCACCATCAAAAAATTATTTCATGTAAAAGTGAATTAGAAAATGAAATGAAATGTAAATAAAATATGTACAAGTAAGACGCTGTCTCCCGCTCCCACCCAAGGTCAATGTCAACGTACCTAGTGTCTTTGTACAGTTGGAATCAAAAGTTTGAGAGCAAGCAGAGTTCATATAATTGAAAATCTGATAGACAAATAATAATTACGTGATTACATTCAGTTGAGGTACCTACTAGAGGCGGTGCGTCGAGACTGGAATGTTTGTAAGCTCGAACAGGCCAAATGGCGTATGCTTACATAGTCTATGTCAGGCACTTACCGCGACGTGACGTTCCCAGTGCGCGCCCCGCACTGCTGATCGTGGTGCACAGGGGTCCAATTGCGGTAATTTAAAACATCGAAGTTCTATCTTATCCAATTTCAGTTATAATCACATTGCAATCCAATTACGATTCATCTGTGCTGAATTTTGCATCGCGCTAAACTCTATGTAACTGACAGTTCTTGACGTCTGAGCGATCTGTCAAAACGGCTCTAACGGCTGTCAAGAGCAGTACCTACCGCGATTAGCGCAATACCTAATGTTTCAAAAGTATTGGTTCGTACACACGACGACAAATCAAGCTATACAAAACCAATATAACCTGGCCGCGCGTAGGTCGAGTAAAGTATAGCTTGTATAGCTATATAGCTTGTATAGATTGTATAGCTTGTATAGCTTTTTCACTGTGCACAATTATTTACTGTGCAGTATCTACCCTTGATTCTAAAGAAATTAATTTCTAGTTTTGCGCTTAATTCATTATAAAACGTTGTTATTACCTGATCATCGGTGGCGCGTTGCGGAGAGCTATGGAAACTCAATCTTGAGGTCTAGGTTCGAATCCGCACGGATTACATGCCATGAACCAATGAGTTTTTCTAACTTAAGTACGTAATACTGACAGCTCTAAAACGGTGAAGGGAAATATCGTGAAGAAACCTGCATACTCTGAAGAAGAAATTCCGATGCGTATGTCAAGTCTACCAATCCGCATTGGGCACATGTGGTGGACTATAATACCCATATACCTACTCCTTAAGGGTAGGCCTGTTCACTCCACGATTATAGGCTGATGATAATGATGGTAAAGACTATAGAAGAAGTTTCATCACTTGTGCTTTACACGTTTGTGATTAAGTGGACTTATAAAGAACTGGGCATCACTGTACAAGTTAAGGCGCGCTCTTAACAAAATCTCAAACTGTAAGTAATGAAGACAAAGCCCCCGAGCGTGCTCCTAATGGAGGGTAGCACTTAACTTCCGTAACTGAGGGAACCCGATTATCAAGTTTTTTCGCTTCCCATTACCACTTAATGTCGATTAATTGCAAACACTTCTTGGGTAGAATTTTCGTTGCTACGAACAAAAATTTTGTTATTTGTCTAATTTTTCTTTTTAATAACTACGTGATTAATAAAGGCTGTTATAAATTATAGTGTAAGTATTTTTTGTTGAATTATTTAGCATTATTAGCATACTTACGTTAACTTTTTAGGGCTAAAAGCCCTAGCCCTATAAACCTCAATCATGGTAACGGTTAGGAATTAGACAGTATTCATTTTGTAGGTGTGAAGCTACGTCTTATTTACAAACCACGAAATTAAGAACAAAATTAACTTGACCATATTGTACGCTCGGCAGTACCTACTCTAGCTAAGTTTCTAACTAGGTACCTTGAAAAGGAAAACAGTCTTAAGAGGATAGGAGGGCTGAAATAATAAATTGGAGAAGAGGTCACTTTTCCGACTGTATACATAATTATTTGTCCGATCCACCCCACCATACACCCCACCGCCTAGAGTGCGAAAGAGACAACTGCAGCTCGGACCCATTTTATCTTCATAAAATCAACAAAAACAACATTTAGTATTCCCCTGTTTCCTCCTCCAAAACTAAACCGATTTTTATAATTCTTTCAAGGATAATATGAGAAAGACTGGCTATGTTTTGCTTTTTTTATTTATATTCGTCAAATTTGTTTGCTGGATGTCTGACAACGGGCGGTAAAATTGGTAATTTTCGAAGGTCCCTAGTTCTTACAGTAATTAATTTATGCAAAAAAGCAAAACATAGGGACATGGCAGAGATGACATAGATTGAATGGTAAAAAAATATTTGCTCTAGTGTCATTATCCAGGGAAGAAACAGGGGCATACGTTTGTATGGACTAAACGGTACTCGCCTATAATCTTAAGAACTAGTTATGCCGACGGTTTTTAAAGGGATGATCAAAGAATCAAACTGAACAACTTTCTCTTCATGGACGGCACATTTTTTATTCGCTGTTTCGACTTTAATCCCATTCCCATAGAGAAAGGTGTTTGTTCAGTTTGATGGTTTAATTATCCCCTTGAAAAATCGATAGCATATTAAGAAGGACCCTATACACTGAAGCATTTTTAAGGGGACGATCAGACCGTCAAACTGAACCACTTTCTCAATGAAAACAAAATCGAAATAACGAAAAAAAATCTGCTGTTACATACAAAACTGCAAACCTACTAGCCAATAATGTATGGGTCTGCTGATTTTTTTCGCGATTTCGATGTTGGTCCCATACAGAAAGTTGATCAGTCAGTTTGATGGTCTGGTCATCCCTCGTCATAACTTTCCCTTAAAAAAGTGTCAGCATATTATTAAGAAGGACCCTGTAGTAGGTAACTATACATTAATGTAAGTATAATTATAGAAGAATTTTAATATCATCCTACATTTTCTTCTTTTCACTACCACTACTTGGAAAAACGATATCAAAGAGTACCAGATTGAAAAATATGCTCAAACTTTTCTTGTCTCCTGTTTACGTTCACAAAAGTACATGAAACTAATCCCAAGTTGCTTCGAGTTCATTACTTTGTCCTTTGAGGGGATATACATTTATTGCCTACATAAGAATTCACCACACACACTCATACACTTAAGGGTATATTATTCGGAGAGCGCTCCATACGAACGTACTATGGTGATATTTTCAATACTAACCAATTAAAGTCAATGAAATTTTTCAGAAACAATCTAGAAACAAATTTCTATGCCTGTATGGAGTCAGATTTTCGTTAAAATGTATAGTTTTCAGGTTACAGTGCCTCAAAGATTTCTATACAAATCTTAAATTAATCCTAGCATTGAAACTGTATATTTTAACGAAAATCGGACTCTATAGAAGCATAGAAATTTGTTTTTAGATTGTTTCTGCAAAATTTCATTGACTTTAATTGGTTAATATTGAAAATATCACCATAGTACATTTGTATGCAGCGCGCATTTTCGCTCTCGGAATAATATTCTCTTAATTTGTGCATTTTGTGTGTGAGTAACTGTCAAGACTGTAGACACTTCTGCGGAACGAACTAGGAAAAACCAACTTCAACCAAAACTCAACCGAACGTTCGTTCGGCGCCGTACACTCCGCAGATGTGTCACTAGTCACTACACTTACTCATGCTGACACGAAAGAAGAAGAACAAGTTATTTTTAAATTACCTATACCTATATCATGAGTTTACTTAATATTGTAGGTCCCCAAATACGGTCGGTTAAGTCAACGCTTCGAAAAATTCAAGTTTACTTTTTTGGCACCACTCTCCTACAATACTTTCAGGTAATTATTATTCTCATTAAAAAGGCTTTTTTAGAGCCATATTCTTCGCCCTAACATCAAAAAAGCAAAAGAAAAAAAACGCTCTTCTTTTTTTTTCTAAATTTCGATACAGAAAAATATTAACGGGTCCGCTTTCCTCCCATAAAACATCTTGCGTATTAAATGAACAACCCCTTACACGCGGTCGAATAGCTATGTGTTATGGAAATGTTAGTAAAACCGTATTTTTGACTTTGAAGTTGTGGAGAACAAGGTTAGAGCTTTATTTATACAGCTTTATTGTATACCTTCTCCATTACTGTGGCTGGGGTCTATTAATATGAACTATAACCATACTACAGTAACAAAAATGAAAACGTGCAGTTTCATTCCACGAATGGCAATAGTCCGGTTGCGTTATAGCTGCAATATCGCCAACGTGTTGATGATAGCAACCAAATAGTAAAGGTATCGCAGACACTATAGTAGATACTTTTCGCGACACTTCGTGTGCTTTGTATGCAAAATAATCACAACTAGGTAGGATTGTTTATATCATTAGCATCCTTTTAAACTAAGAGTCTACTCATCCGACTGAACAACTTTTACTATGGCACACCGACCATCGCAAAAATAAAATCTGCTGTTCCATACTAAACTGCAGTACCTAAAAGTTAAAAAAGTTATAGCCTATAGAATCCCACTGCAGGGCAAAAGCCTCCTCTCACGAATAAGGGTGAGAGGGAGTGGGCCATACTCCACCACGCGGGCCCAGTGCGTGTTGGTGGAGGCAAGGTAGTGGCAAACTGCAGTACCTACTCGACTTAAATGTATACATGCTAATCGATGTTAGCTCCATAGTGAGAGGGTTAAATTGTAAAAATATGCACATTCACATTAAACTACTGCCCGCTATTTTTGTCGCTGTAGTGTGGTTGTGATGTGATCCGTCTGAATTGATCCTTAAAGTAGGTAAGTACGTGATAAGACGGGAACGTGGTTTAATTGTTGTTTCTAGTTGGATCTTATATTTAATTTTATGCAAACGCTCTTGAAAACATCAATAGCGCGATTTAGGCTTCGTTGATAATTCATAATTCATTTATTGCATAATTATGGTAAAGAACATAACGTAATACACGTGGCGTAGCTTCATAGTATAATAAAATTACTAGTGTTGAAGCTCAGCGATCGGCGACAGTTCAATCGAGTCGAGCGCGTTGTGCGGAGGCCGGGGTGAGTGTGTTCCGGAACCGACTTGCCTGCGTAGCGATACCGACTTTCCGAATTCAATGCCATGCCGGGCAGTTCCCCGTCGCCCGCAAACCGCGCGAGCATAGACCTGCCGCGACCGCTGGGTTTCACTACTAGTAGTTTTCATTACACTATGGTATTGTATTGTGCATTACCGTCATATCATACCTTGTTTACATCTCGACACGTTTTTGCCAAGTCAGCTAGCTATATTATAGGTCCGGTGACCGTTATATGATAAATGGCAGATGAAATTGATGTTCTTAGAGGAATTACAAAATTTGATATCCTTAGACTCGCTGAAAGGATTATTTAATGGTCATCGTAAAGATACAAAAGCTGCGTTCATGTCTGTATCATTTTTTCCAAACTGCTTGTCATTATTCATTTGAGAACTCGCCTAATCGCTATTATGTTGTGTGCAACTTCTGGCCAACTTTCCAAGAAGGTCTGTCGGTCTGTCTACCTCGACGCCGGTGGCCATCCTGGGGAGCCCAGTCTGTGGTGATTTTACCCCATATTTCCGAATGCATGCGACAGACATGTCCGGCCCAGTCCTACTTCAGCTGAGCTGTCTTGCGCCCCACGTCCACTATGCCAGTTCTGGAGCGCAGTTCCGTGTTTCTAACACGATCGGTTAGTCTTACAGCTATAATACTGCCCTCCATCGCTCTTTGGCAGATCTTGAGCCTGGATTTTTGATGTTTAGTCAAAGACCAGGTTTGAACACCGTAGGTTAGGATGGGTAGGATGCACAAATCGGCGAGTTTTCGCTTTATACGGAAGGTTGCCCTTTTTTTCGGGCATAGGCCCACCACACATTCCCAACACTGTAACTCCTGTAAACCACAGGATCAACAGCGGCGACCATTCACAACACTAGACAATGAAGTCCAGCGAGCCTGGGGGATGATTCTTATCTGTATTGGAACCCGCAATGAATTAATCAAAGACGATAGGAGGAGTAGAAAAAAAAAGGAAGGTTGCCCTTCATAAAAGCTTCGTAAGTAAAACGCAAAAGATATTTCTTTTAAGCACTTATTAGTTAGATGGCTTGTGATTGACGATAATTCAAGTATCATACAATAAGCTATACAATTGATTTGATACAGTAAAACCTTGCTTTTTAATGGCTGCCCCTGAACTTTTCATTGCCATTGATTTTATTTATAAAGGGGTTGGTACACGGACTCGGAAGTAGTAACGTAAGTTCGGTAATCTTTTAAGTGAGCTATAACCTATCTTATCCTAAAAAGCATCAAATTACGTTTGTGCTAATCAAGCACGTATCCAGAATTTTGTTTCGGGGGGGGGGGGGACATTTAATATTCGGGGGGGGGGGGGGGGGATATTCATAGAAAAACAATGAAAAAGCAAGTGCTGTAATCACTTTTCCATACAAATATGCGGATTTCGGGGGGAATAAATCCCCCCCCCCCCCCCCCCCCCCCCCCGGATACGTGCCTGGTGCTAATCATATCAAAAACAATCTACGGTGCTTGATTAGGTTGTTATTAAGAAGACAAGAAAGAAAATAAAGAAATACATAGAATTTATTTAGATCTCAGACACACATGCAATCTTACATACCCACAGAAACATTTCATGGGTCATTATTTGAAACCTCGAAAATGGTGGTCACACGGCTATAAATCCTAAGATATGAAAGATACAGCATTCAAACAAATTTAATACGCTTCATCATTTATTAATCTATCTGGAACACTAATTATTTCATCAAAATAAATAAAACTAATAACTTAAAACTTCGTCCAAACATTGAAAACGGGGTGAATTTGTCTATTCTTCGAGTGTCCCACGCTCCTCTCGCGTAAAACAATCGCATATAACTTTTTAGTTTATTGTGTTACATATATGTTTAGCATATCAAAATAATTGTCAAGAGTTATTTTATTCATTTCTTATTTCTATTTGTAGATTTAGAAGATTGTTTAAGATTTAGAAGCCAATATGTGTTGGTCACACGATTTCATGATTTCTGGGAGCGCAGGTTTAAACGCTTCGTATGTATACAAATTACAACCTATTAGTAAGTTTATTGTTTTAACAGACACGGAAATCTATCCCAGAATTCAATATTTAATACAATTTGAGGCTATATACAATGTGTATTAAGATATAAAAGCTTATCTCCGGAATCAACTTTTTTTTCACCTATTTAGGTAAGTTTCGTGGACACTGTATTAAATAGAAAGGATGCATTGTTTTTTATTATTGATAACTTTTAGAAGTGCTAATATAGGCGAGATTTTCCTAAGGTATTGATCCTTTGAAATTAAATGATAAATAAGGAGTAAATTGTAAAAATAGTCAAAAATCGTAATTTGCGTGGCGTAATTTTCGTGGAATGCTGTCCACGAAACTTACTATTCATTCCACGAAAATTATTACCCACCTGTTTTGAGTGAATTTAATCATGAAATATAGAATTTCTTTGTGAATTTGGGTAATTGATCGATTGTTTAAATGTCTATTATGCTTTATTTGTCGAAACGGTAGTTTAAAATTGAAATCTGTCTCTTCAAAGTACCATATAATGATTATCAAACTGACATGACATTTTACTTATCATGCTTGTCTTATAAAAGAGTTCCGTGACTAACTGACTGACTAAAGAAAAGTTTATTTGATGACGGAGTAGTAAGAGTAATCATCATAGCGCATTTTGATCCGCTGAATCTTAGCTTAGTGCGTATACGTGGGATATAAACAAAGAAGGGGTGGTATCTCGCGGTGCGTCTGGAAGTCCGATAGTAGAAAGGAGACGGCGGGATGAGCTCATGCAGCTCTTGTGCACACTCACGGATGTACAATCTGTAGAAGACCGACAAGCAGGCTACTCTGCGGCGGTGGGCTAGGCTATGAAGCTTGGTTTCTACCAGCTTACTGTCACCAATGAGCCTCCTGACTCTGCGTTCAACCGAGACGAGAGCGTCTAGTTGATTCTTAGCTGAGCCATCCCACATGTGGCAGCAATACTCCATACACGATCGGACCTGAGCTTTTGACCTGAGCCTGAGCAACAACATTAAGAGCTGTCCAGGAGTGAAGTACCGCTTCATCTTGTTTAAGGGCTCGTCCGCACAGCGATTTTTATTCGCGCGAATGATGTGAATGTGATAACACATGATGACTTCTGACAAGACTCTTATGTCAAGAAACTAAGTACGAAAATTGTTTGTCTGACGCGTCTTCCTATGCTGTTTACCGCTAAAACGACCTCCCACACCCTACTTTCACATAGGAAGACGCATGCAACAAGCAATTTTCGTACTTATTGTCTTGACATAAGTGTCCAGTCAGTAGTCATCCTATGTTATCACATACACATCATTCACGCGAATAAAAATCGCTGTGCGGACGAGCCCTAAGATGCCCAGCTTTTTGGCTGCAGTTTGAACCTTAGACTCGATATCAGCGCCAAAGTTGAGTTTCGTAGTCAACCTCATGCCCAGAAGCTCAAGACTGTCGGAAACAGAGACAGATGTACCCCAGAAAGGAGGAGTCCGATTAAACGCTCCTTTTGGCGGTGAACAGACAAGCCTGAGTTTTGGTGGCATTGAAGTTGACTAGATTATTGTCACCTCACTGCGAGACAAGACTTTAAGTGAAGTTGGTCCGCTCCACCATGGCTACGAACGTATTTCATCCCCGCTGGCCCCAACGCCGGATAGATATCTTTCTGTGACAGTACTGTCATCTGCATACCCAACAATACCTGACACAAGGAGGTCATTGATGTGTAGCAGGAAAAGTGTCGCAGAGAGAACAGACCCCTGAGGAACCCCAGCATCAATTGCCATGAAGTCAGAAGAGCAGCTGTCAATGACAACTCGAATCTACCGTTCACTCAAGAAATCAGATATCCAGCTGCTGAGATCAGCGGGGATGCCATAAGCAGGAAGCTTGCTCAGCAACTACGTGCCATACCCTGTCAAACGCCTTCGAGATGTCAAGTGACACAGCTAGTGCTAAACCGTGTTTCTCGATGGCCTCGCCCCAGCAATGCGTGACATACACAAGAAGATCCCCAGTCGAGTGCCCCCGGCAAAAGCCATATTGACGATCACTGAGTAGATCACTATCTTCTAGGTATGTCAGCAACTTACTGTTAAGTACTCTTTCCATGACTTTACAGAGGAGAAGTGATGGCGTTGCAGGGGTCGGCACGACTGCCCTTCTTGGGAACCGGTTGCATATTCGCAAGCTTCCAGGATTTTGGCACCGTTCTTGTTCTGAGAGAGAGGCGATACAGGCGTGTTAAAACAGGAGACAAGTCAGGCGCACAATATCACAGCACTCTTGAAGGTATGCCATCAGGACGACTTGCCTTATTCACATCCAGACTACGCAATGCTCTGCGGACCTCTTTCGTGTGTATTGTGATCCGGCATCGAAGAATCACAACGAGGGATGGTTGGTGGCTGTTTGGCACCAGCTTCCAGACGAGAATTGCTCGCAAACAGAAAAGCACATAAATTCTCTTCCTCAGTTGCGGAGTGAGCCAGCGACCCATCATGTTTCTGCATGGGAGGTAAAGTGGGACGGCAGAAATTGATTTCGACCGATTTTGAAAGCGACCAGAACTGTTTACTACCAGAGGGGTAGAATGCCAGTCTGGCTCCAATGTGACTGACATGATCGAATCGAGCCTTCCGGATCACCCGTTTGCAGGACTTGGCGGCAGAATTAAAGGCCCTCTTCTTCGCGCGGACCCTTCGTGCTCTAATTTTGCGGTCGCGAGCTTGGACCCATGCTTGGTAGGCGGATTCCTTTCGAGCCTCAGCGCGAGCACAATCCGCATTGTACCATCGTGTGGCTTGGCTTGGCTTGGCTTTGTGACCAAGTGCGATGTCGGAGAATGGAATATAATATTCCATTCCCTGCCGAATCACATCCGCAACCGCATTAGCAGAACAGGCTGGGTCACCCAATCTGCCGATCCGTATAGCCTGTCATCAGGAGGAGAGCACATCGACACGGATTTTCGCTTCTTGAACTTATGATCCAACGAGTATCCTGGGTAGTTGAGGTGCGCCGTATCAGACGGGGTTGCTATCTGCGTCTCCGTTAAAAAGAATAGGTGTGGCCTTTCAGTGTCAAGGTGGTGGTGGACCGGATCGATATTTGAGTGCAAACCTCGTATGTTACTGAGGTGCACTTTGAGTGGGAGAAGTGCAGCCGTTGTGTAACCTTTTTCTTCTTTTTCACTTTTCGATTCATAATTTTGTAGTGAATGGTGGAGACGTGGGAAGAAAGTCAAGACGCTCCTCAGATACCCTGATGGACCTCTTGGGCTCGACTGACTGATGGGTAACTCACTTGGAGACTGCGGGGACGCCCGAACCCCCCCGCAAAGGCCATCGGGCCCTCCCTTCCAGTCGCCAACTGGCACGGTGGGGCATTGCGGGATTTTTCGCTAGTTGTGTGGGGCAGCCTTTCCAGCGTAGCTAACGCACTACTTGGGCCTCCTATAAACATCGGTCGGCCAACGAATGTCACCGTTCTTCAGATCCCGCTACCCTCCAGAATGAGTTTCCCGGTACAGTGTTGCTCAGAGGCCAAGACCGGTTCCAAACAGCGTAAATGATTTTCTCCCATTCCGCAATAGCACTGGCACTCCTGCACACCGACGGAACGCAGCAAGCTGCTTGGCGTCAGACTCCAGCAGGAGGGTGGGCGCAAACCAGGCGGCTCCTTGCGGAGCCTACCACCGCTGTGGGGGATCGTTCAGCCGTCACCACAAACTTGGTAGTCTGCGTATGCATCTTGGGCGTTGTCCGGGGTGGATCGCTAGGAGGTAGATCCCCAACTACCCCCCAAAGCTTTAAGGGAAAGCTCTTATATTTTTAAAGTAAAGGTACACATAAAGGTGACCCGATGCATATTGACCTTCTTATTATTTAGCACATAGGCAATTGAACCCTTTAGACGTTCAGACATGTGAACAGCCATGTCCCAGAACCCGATTTAGAACAGACCGCCCATCATATTCAATGGGAATGTGAACTTTGTCACGGCGACTGCCAGACCATGCTTGACTCAATAAAATCGTTTTCTGGTGTCCCTTATTACATGGATCTTGATGCAATTAGGGATTACTTCGGCTTCGGTGCGCAGGTCATAATATTTAATAAGGTTTATTTTCTTCTTTTGGTTTTATAATGGTGTTTCATTGGTGCTATTGCGAAAGGGCCTTCAACTCTGCCATAAAATTATCTCTGGAGCTGGCTTAATAATAGCCATGATTTTGTTATTGATGTTTCCTGTTTGTAATGCAGGGAAGTCCGATACTTACTTCTGTAGCTAACTAAATTAATTGCGGGTCGCAAGCTAAAGAGTCATCCCCTGGGCTCGCTGGAATTCAGTGTCTAGTGTTATGAGTGGTCGCCGCTGTTGATCCTGGTTTACAGAGTTACAGTGGTGGAATATGTGGTGGTCTTACGGGTAAAAACAAAGCCGGTTCCCTAACGGTGTGATAGAAAATAATTCTATCTATGACCATCCTCACTCAGTTTCTGCCTGCTATCTGTCTCAGATCTTCAGTCCAAGTAGTGGGCAGTAGGGCGGCGTCCTACTATATACTATGGTAGCCTGTGCATGGTCTCCATTCTCTTATCATGACTCTCCAATTAATTTTCATTCCCCCATCATCAGTTCATTGACATTATAGATAATAATTATAACCAGCCCATTCCAACTTGAGCTTTCTAATGATAACAAACGAATGATAAACGATGGCATAAGAATCGGGTGCGTCCCGTTTCGTATAATAACATTTGGTATAATAAAATTTTTATAACGTTCAAAAGATATAATGCGCGTAAGAAATACTAACTACGAGCATAATATTGAAAAAACATAACATACATTTAATCGAATACTTATATCCTATAATTTTAATATATCTATTGTTGATTATTACTAACGATTACTTAATATAAAATTTGTTTGATATATCAATCATTTGATGTTATTTTATGAGACATAACGATCGCTTGAAGTATTGCTCCAAAGACATACAATAATTTTTTTTTTTAACTAGTAAATTGCCTTCTAAACTATAGGTTAGGTTAATTTAGGTAGTGTGACCACGTATAGAGCAAGTGGAGTCAAGCGAAACGTGTGTCACATGCATGCTGCATTTGTGCGTGCATGCATGCTTGTTTGCTGGCATGCTTGCGTGCATGCTTGCTTGCATGTGTGCTTGCTTGCATGCTTGCTTGCATGTGTGCTTGCTTGCATGTTTGCTTGAATGCATGTTGGGGGGTGCAGGGGGGCTGCGCCCCCCGCGAGGGGGGTGCGGGGGGCGGATGCCCCCTGCCTGAGAAAAACAAACAGGTGTTTTAAAAATTCTAGGTTAGGTTAGGTTAGAACATGTTGCACACTTAGCGGAGCGAGCGAAGCGAGCGGAGCATCAACATGCTTGCCTGCATGCTGCATGCTTGCTTGCTTGCTGCATGTTTGTTTGCTCCCTGCATGATTGTTTGCTCGCTGCATGCTTGCTTGCTTGTTGCTTGGGGGGCAGAAAGGTAGGTAGCTTCAAAACTATAGGTTAGGTTAGGTTCGGTATGTAGTGTAACCACTTAGAGAGCGGTCATATTTTAGACATCGACATGCGGTTTTTAAATATTATATTATGAGCATTGATTATTAGACATTCTAAAACTAGATGACACCAATGCTATATTTATTAAATGTTATGCTTTATAGATTTTATAACATGTGATGGTTATACTTAAGGTTCATTATATCCGATGCGTTTTATACTTTATCAAATTATAGGTCCTAAATTTATATCTAACGTTTATTATAGCAAGTGTCCTGTATTTCAAACAAAATTATATCAAAAGAAGTTATATTTCCTAAACTATATATTCTTTGTATTTATATCGAATATTACTTACCCATAAGAATCAGCTTCCCGAACAAGGTGCGTTCCAAAAAGGCTTCAGCATTCGTGGACTATGAGAAAGCCTTTGATGAGCGATGGTTTGAAAATGAACATTGACTAGACGAGGATCATGTCCTGTCCATGTTCTACCTACTCTCCTGTTAAGATCGGAAAATATGTGCTTGAGTTTGTTAACAACTAATACACCAGGAACTAACTTTCAAAATAAATAAAATATAATTTATTCACACAAAAACATAAGCAGAAAAAATACGGAGAGAAAATACAAGAGGCACAAAGTAATGCGGTCTGACTACTAATAAGCTATTTCTTCCAGACAACCTTAGGTTAAAGAAGATAGTAAACAATATTATGCAGTTAGGTAAGTCAAATTTCGAGACTGTGAGGTCAAGCGTCAAATTGGGCGGCTGGACAGCATTCAGCTACATAATATTATCTTCTAATCCTAAATAATGCAGCATCTCAAGAGGACTGAACAGTGTATTCTGCCAGTGATGACATACGGAACTGAGACGTGGTGGCTTACTATATGATATGAGATACTAAGAGGTCAGAGAATCGCAGAAGAACCAAGGTAGCTGACAAAATCCGAAGAATTGCTAAACTCAAGTTACAATGGGCTTAATCGTAGAATAGAGCACCGATGGGGACGAAAAGTTCTCGAGTGTTGATCGCGTGCCAGAAGGCGTTGCATGAATAAGGTGACGAGTTTGTTGGTCACCGGGTGGTGAAGGTTGCGGAAACCCATTGGATGAGGACAGCGCAGAACCGGTCGTTGTGGCAATTTTTGGGGGAGGCTAATGTCAAGCTCGTCTTTCAGCTGAGGCGATGATGAAAAATGTTGTATTAAAAAATTCGAATGGTGAATTTGAACGCAATGGATGTGAGATCGGTATGCCATAGCGCGATCTAAATTACACATAGGTATTTGATCGTATCCAGGTAAAGATATTACGGCTACCACTAAAAGGTTCTTCTTCTTATCGTGTGGGCAAGCCGGTGTCAGAGTTTATTCAAAGTGCCTTAGAGCCTCTGGCGTGGTTTTTATGTAACGACTACTACCACCAGAGATAGTAGTCAGTACCAACACCAACGGATTAACGTGCCATCTGAAGCACGGTATCATCTTTATTTTCAGACAATCAGGTGGAGTCAGCCTACAATGTCCTAACTAACTGGGGAAAAACGATAGGTGTTCCCCGTGGGAATCGAACCCACGACCTCCGTGTCAAGAGCCTAATGCTCTTATCCATTAGAGGCGGGTACTATAAGGATTATACGACCGAATATCTTGACCTCCCTCCCTATCAGCTCCGAAAGAACCCAGCTACGTTTTTTCCTCTGATTTTACTCTCCATTTTTGTAACCTGGCGGCGGCTTGGAAACAAGAATAGGTACACAAGTTCTAGCGGAAAAGCAAGGGGCAGCGCAGAGTCTGCGAAGACAGATATCGTAACATGCCAGGTACGCGAGATGTCGTTGATGAAAACGGAGGATTACTCAATCTTCGTAGCGTGACATTCGCAGGTTTACCGAAATTGTTAATGATAATTTTGATTCGTTTGCAAAAAAAGCCTTGCCTTTGAAGACAACAAAACATAGTATTCACTCTCCATTAAGTTTTGCTTTTCCTTAACATACCAGGCTCCAATGGACACCTCGGGACCATCTGGTTTCGCAGAAGAGCGAAGAGCTTTATGGACTTTCTCAGGCGTCATCGATGACAAAAAGTCCTCATTTTAGTGGGATTTCTTTTGACTGTAACGTTACAGGGCATCATTACTAAAATCGGGACGCCCCTTCATTTTAACGACAAATTATTGTCACACCAACCATCTTATGGCGAATATCCACTTAATAAATAGGTCTTCACTCCATTCACAGGCACCTTCAAAACCACAAGTCCATTGCTACTTCGTTTCACCTCTAAAGTGCTAACCTTGATCTACTTAGACAAAATTACGGCAACCTATTAGTTAGTACTAGGAGGGCCCATGTCGGTCAGGTGAAAGCCGATCCCAGCTCTTCAGGGCCAGTTCTCCATCTAGTCTCGTGCATAATTGTCACTTCCCTCCCAACAAAAGAGATAGAAAATTGAATGCGTAGGTAACTACTTTGTGTGAAAGGTGACATGTGTGAGTAAGAAAGGATTTAACACAGTGTCGCTAGGTTTCGTCTCAGCAAATGCAATTTTTTATAGAAATGTAGGTACAAATAAAAATCTGACTTACTGAAACTTATGTGAAACTTATTACCTCTTAACACACTTTATTTTTGATGTGTACACTGTACAATCAATCCAGGAACTTTACTAAATAGTGAAAAAGCTAGCTTGGCAGGTGTAGCCATTGTAATGTAAATAATTTATTCACAAAATTTTGCTGTTTAGACATTAAAATAAGTAAGTAAATAAGTAAGTTATAGCCCGTAGGATCCCACTGCAAAGGGCAAAGGCCTCCAAGACATAAAAACACATTGCAAAATGTATGCATAATTTTCGTGGACGGCTTAGTAATTTTCGTGGCACCAAAAATTTGAAAATTGAATTCTACTGAAAGTAACAGTCATATCTAAGTGCGCAATAGATGAATTGACTTGTATTGTCAGCTACTTTCATATTTTGACCTTATTTATCTAAAAATCTTAAAAATAAAATGCGCCACGAAAATTACACGGAGAATGCCGGAACGAAGAACTACCCTCATAATCTTGATAATTCATAATTTACCTGTTAACTACAAACTCTACCCATCAAACTGAACAACTTTTACTATGGGAGCAAACCTGTCAGAACAAACAAATCTGTTGTCTAATACATTTGAGTCGTGTAGGCAGTTTAGTATGGAACAGCAGATTTATTTTTTTCGCTTATAGGTTTGCTCCCATAGTAAAAGTTGCTCAGTTTGATGGGTCGAGTATGTGGTTTAACAAGTTTAATGATACTTGTCCTTACACCATGTATAAGACAAGGACTAATTAACTAATAACAAAACGAGCGACTGCTTTATTAAAAGCAGTCTGATACTCACAAAATTTTAAAGACTTGCGTCCTTATCTCCTGAATCTGATATAGGAAACCGCAACAATCAAAACATGGGTCTGATGCAATAACTAGCCGGTAGCCACAAGGTGTAGGTATGAGAACGTTAACGATATCGTGCCTAAAGGGATTAATCGCCTGTTATCACACTCGTCTAGGTTTGTACTACTCAAAACCAGACACTACCAAGGCACAGATTATACAGGGTGTAAGAAAAAGTATCATTAACCTTTAAACCACGTACTCTACCAATCAAACTGAACAACTTTTACTATGGGAGCAAAACGATCAGAACGAATAAAAACTGAGCGTTAGACCAGAAGAACAATGAAGTTGAGACCCAAAGAAACCACGCGGGTAGAGGCCGCCCATCCGAAAGATAATTCAATGATATTAGGTTATCTAGCATGCCATGATGCCACCCACGACAAAGCGTTTAAACGAGAAAAACGTCACGCGCGCTCTTTCTGGCATACGTAAAATAATTAGGATGGAGGCACATCTCGATTTTTATCGTTTTCTCGAGGGTGGCATGCGAGGCCTACTGGATGGAGGGCGAGAGACAGAAATGTCATAGAGGAATATGAAGGAGGCCTATGTCCGAAGACGGGCTGTAACTTGTTGTATGAGAAAGAACTAGACATTTCTACTTTTTAGACAGTTAAGACTTACTTTTCTACGAGCAAAAGAGAGAAAATAAGAAAGTTGCGCCAGCAAGCAATATTCATATAAAAAGTAATAAAAATATAGCCAGTAGTTGTATAAACTCTGGAATAATAAACAAAGACAGTGCATGCTCCTAACTTCTGCATTATTTATCGTTTAAACCCGATTGCCGTTGAAGCGTAGCAAGATAAGAGGTTTTGAATGCATGATAGTAGCTTTAGAACCTACAAGGCTTACAAATGAACAGCTTAAATCATGTTTTTGCAGATATGCACGTAAAGAAAACGCTTTAGTGATGTAGATTTGATGCCCTGAGGAACAGAGGATTTTGTTCTGTAGACAATTTCGTTTTAGAAATAATATGCCATGTATTTTATAGGTACTAATGAGTTTTCTAACTCATATGCAAGGTCCAACTTAATATGCTGACACTTTTTTAAGGAGATGATCAGACCATCAAACTGAACAACTTTCTCTATGGGACCAACAGTGAAATCGCAAAAAAAAAATCAGCTGTCCCATACATTTGGCTTGAGCAGGTTTGCAGTTTTGTATGGGACAGAAGATTTTTTTTCGCGAGTTTGATGTTGTTCCCATAGAGTAAGTTGTTCAGTTTGACGGTCTGATCATCCCCTTAAAAAGTGTCAGCATATTAAGAAGGACCCTATAATACTATACAGGGTGTAAGTGTAAGTGACAGCCTGGCAAATACTGAAACGGTGGACTCAGACCATCAAACTGAACAACTTTCACTATGGAGCCTACCTCAGGAAACGCGAAAAAAAATCTGCTGTCCCATACATTTGAGTCGGGTAGGTACAGCAGTTTTGTATGGGACAGCTGATTTTTTTTCGCGTTTCCTGAGGTAGGCTCCATTGTAAAAATTGTTCAGTTTGATGGTCTGAGTTCACCGTTTCAGTATTTCCTAGGCTGTCACTAACACCCTGTATAGGTAGGTAATGCCAACTGCTTACAAACGGTGAAGAAAAACATCGTGAGGAAACCTGCATTCGCTGATGATTCTGAAAATTCGGATGCGACACTTTTTTAAGGGGATGATCAGACCGTCAAACTGAACAAACTCTATGGCACCAACAACATCAAAATCGTGAAAAAAAAGACCTACTCGAACCAAATGTATGGGACAATTGATATTTTTCACGATTTCGATGTTGATCCCTAGAGAAAATCAGTTTGACGGTCTGATCATCCCCTTAAAAAGTGTCAGCATATTAAGAAGGACCCTGTATTTGGGACAGCTGATTTCTTTCCGCAATTTAGATGTTATTCCCTTTAAGGATATTTTTTCATCATTTTCATTACAACTGACAACGAAAAAAAAATATATGAATAAAAAATAAAAAATAAAATATAAGATTTTTTTTTTTTTTTTTTTTAACCTGTTTTGTCCCACTGCTGGGCAAAGGTCTCCCCTAAACTCTTCCACGTCTCTCTATTTGCTGCTACATCCCGCCACTCATTGCAGTAGGCATCTAGCTCATCTCGCCACCTTTTTCGGGGTCTGCCTCGACCTCGACTCCCGTATGAATATGAATACGAAAATCTGACTTCATACGAACATAGAGATTAGTTTCTAGATTGTTCCTGAAAAATGTCATTGACTTTAATTGGATAGTATTGAAAATATCACCAGACTACGATTGTATGGAGCGCACCAACGGTAATATACCCTTAAGGCCGGATTGGACCAAACTTAGATTAATAGAAAAGTAACTATACAAGGAACAATTTTACTTTTGGTGTTTACACACCCCGTACTAAAAGAACGAATTTATAATTCACCTAAAGAAAGAGGCCGTTGTATCCGTACTTATTGCAATGTGAGGTATACAGTTTTAATTTGTTAGGTTTCTTTTTTTTTTTTTTTTTTTTTAATTATGTGACATTGACATTTCATTGAGATTAGGGTTGGTAAAACGCAAAATCTGTTTACTCTATAGTAACCGGCGACTTAATCTAAGAATAAAATTTACTCGCGTTTGGACGAATCGGGCCTAAGTCTGAAAACATCTGGCGGATAGGCGATCGTTCTCAATAACACGATTAGATTAAATTAACTAGATAGACAAAAAAATCCCAAAGTGATGTTGTTTCTACAAAATACCACTGAATTTAATTCGATTTAATTGAAAATATAACAGACTTCATTTTTATGCAGCGCGCATTAGCTGTTAAAATATAAAACTTTTTATTATGTTTTTTCAATATTATGATTAAACTGCTCATATTTAGCTTTTTATATTTGTACTTAACTAAATAGGTACATTAACTATTTCTAGACAAATTCGCTGAATTTTTTTTTCTCTTTCACCCAAGAGAAAAGATATTGATGAAAAATAAGTTTTTTTGCGATCCTGCTTCAATTGAAGCGGGATGGCTAATTAAAAACTTATGCTTGCAAGAAAGAGACGCTTGTACTCGGATAACCTGGCCTTAATGAGTATGCAGCTGAAACTGATTCAATTTTTGCGTAACTACTTCAAGATGGAGTCAATTTTACGTAAAGATATTAAGATCCACAGCAAGTTTTTATACTTAAGAGTGCTTCCATCCCATGGTTGTCTGGAAGTAATCGCATTTAGTGATAAGACCCGCCATTTGTACCCTTACGTTCTTTTTATTCTGTTTTTGTTGCTTTATGTTTTTGGTGTGCAAATAAAGAAATGTATGTTATGTTATGTTCAGATCAAGGCTGCATTGTACATTGACACAAACGTACAATACATTCAAATCGATGGTCCCAGTGGAACAATCGAAGGTTCCATTAGTGCTCAATGTGTGTATACGACATTTACCTTGATGGTTGTTTAATAGATACCCGCTTGAATCAAAGAGTAATATTATTAACTATACACCCTTAGTCCCTTTGTTTGTGCCAGAGAGAGAGAGAGTGGGAATTGGGATTAGATGGGAGCCTATTATAGGCGAAGAATTTTTCGCTTACGCTGGTAGACGGAACATCAGTGTAACCGTATGAGATAGCGATAGTCATAAAATCCTATACAATTTGTATGAAAATAGATGTCTGACTCCGGAGTCGGAAAGCCGTCGTAGAACAAAAAAGTGGTTACGTCGATAAGGACAGCAATAAGTAGCGATCTCCTTTTTTAACTAGAGCGAATTCATTAGTGCATCTCTTACTGAGTGAACATGACAAGACACGTGCTTCCTTCTAGTACTTTCTCTTTCTACGGAGCCTATGTATGACCCTGACTTCGGGCTCAATTCTGTCAAAGATAAATCAACCTTTGACAGAATTGAGAAAGAAACTAACAAGTTTATTGTTTATGTTAACTACATTGTGGAGAGAATAAGAAACGGCCAATTGCATAAAGACAGACAGAATGGAGGAAAGTAAATAATAAATAAATAAATAACGCTCACAGGCACATACATTGTAATTATCCCAAGTAAGCCTCAGGCTTTTTGTTATGGGAACCATACAACAACGGCACAAACATGTAACATCCATGACCTAACCAGGATTCGAACCCAGGACCCTGGTTTGGCAGTCCGGCGTGGTAACCATTACACCAACCGGGTCGTCAAAACAGCCTAAACCACTGAAGATAGTACAATTTGGGATACATAATTATATTCTTAAATTACTAAATATGACCATTGCTATGTATATCTAGGTATATCCTAGTGAGCCACTACAAGATATTCCTGCTACAGAATGTATAAGGCCTGAAGAGATAACTCTGGCAATCAAACGAATGGCAAATAACAAAGCCTCTGGCCCTGACGATATCCCTGCTGAATTCTGGAAGCGAACAGGAGATACCGGCGTTCTGTTCCTGACGAAAGTTTTCAACAAGTTCCTGACTGATGGAATTCCCAACGAATGGCGAAAGAGCTTTCTCATCACTTTCTATAAAAATAGAAGTGATATAAGACTCTGCGGCAACTACAGAGCTATAAAGCTAATCTCACATTCCTTCAAAATATAGGAAAGAGTCATCAACAAAATACTACTTGAAATAAAAAACTAGCGTCACTGAAAACCAATGCGGATTTGTCGCCGGTAGATCCACAACGTACATAAAAGAAAAGAAAAGCACAGAGACAACAAAACAGACTTGCACATGATATTCATCGACCTGGAAAAAGCTTTCGACCGGGTACTGAGAGAATTTATTTGGCACGCTCTAAGAGCCCAGAGTGTCCCCGAGCATTACATAATTACTGTCAAAGATATGCACCGCCAAGTATCAACCAAAGCGCGAAGTCCGGCCGGAACAAGCGATGAATTTGATGTAAAGGTTGGTGTGCACCAAGGTTCCGCACTCAGTCCTCTGCTATTTAGTATTGTAATGAACCATCTCATCTCAAATCTGCAACGAGCGCCGCCATGGGACATCCATATGCGGACGACGTCGTCATCATCAGTGAAGATGTGAACAACCTTCAGCAGATTTTAGATAGAGGGAAGCTCTGGCAATATCAGGTCTGCGAATAAGCAGAGATAAGACCGAGTACATGCATTGCAATTTTAGTGGCGTCAACAGCAAACACACTCAATGGGTCAATAGACACAGATGTGTGGATAAAATGGAGAGCCCAAGCCAACAAAAAGACGACCCAGGACCGAGCAACCTGGAGACGCATGACACGGAGGGCCGACCCCAAATAAAATGGGAAAGGGCCAGGCAAAGAATAAGAAGGTCATTGCTACAGCTACATAGCAATGTTTCTGACCACCCCGAAAAGCATTACGGTCGTGAGTTTATGTATGTTATTCTACAGAGCATATTATAGGCGTGCACTAATAAAAGCTTTTTGGGTTGATGAAGTTTTTCGAAACTCACGCGGACGGAGCTGCAGTCGATAACCTAGTTTATTATAAACCTGATCTGACTGCTTTATCATGTGTAGTCTGGTATTGGTATTGATCTCAAACTATTTCTGTTGTTCCTAAAACAGATACTTAATATTGATCCAGTCGCGATAGCATCTGTTATTGGACCCGAGTGGCTGAGGCTTTTAATTAAACGCTTTTTATAATATCCAACAGTTGGAATTTTTAGGGAAACTTTTTTACGAGTTGTGAATTAAACAGTCCGCATTCCCATCAAGTTGCGTTACTTTAAGGAAGGGCCTATGTCGTATAATTGAAGCGAAAGGGGCGTGTGATATCTTATTATATTACTGCCTGATACGAGAAAAAAAGATGGGGCGGCGCGCGCGCCTGAAACGACGGAAGCGCAAAAACAAACTTTATTTTATTGTGATTGTACTAATCAAATAAGTTCAATTCTGCTCTAATCAAAATTTATAATATTTCCACCTCTTTTTTTTAAAATCATGTCTCGTGTTTCCATTATTAACCGTTTAGCATTTCCAAGCGTTTATCAATAAAGACGGAGGCGACTTAGGCTTGTTTTTCTATTGAGAAAATATGTCTTAATCGTGTTTTGGCTCTTATCAAAACTTCAATAATATGTTCAATTTACATATCCACAAATCATACTCCTACTGTTAGTATTTTATGATATCTGATGTTTTGAAGAATCCTATTTTTTCACGTATCCATAGGTAAAGGGTAATTATGATTATACCTATTTTTTTTTTATGATTTCATGCAAGTTTTAATTTATATTAAGTAAGTATGTACACTTACAAATATCTGCGTACATATTAAAATGATCCTTAATGAATATTATTAAATATAATTTCTATGTAGGTATGATCTAATAAATTGATTAACAAAGATATTTTATACTTTTCATATAGGAAGGTATAAACGTTCGAATTTTGAATAACAAATCCTTACACCGAGCCCTGCCTGCCTGTCCTGCCTTATTTCGAGGCATGTATTGTACCCACTGTTCATTATAAGTGGCGACGGGCTCAACCCCCGTAACACTGGATAGAGTTTCGGTACTACTGGTGAAACTGGATGTTCTGAAGTTTCAGAATATCTCTGATTACCCCCTCGGGGAATATAGTTGTGAGCAATGCTATGCTTAATCCTTACTCCTGTGCTAGGTAATTTGTTTAGGTCTTCCTCCGCAACTCTTCCCCTTATTAGCTTTATCAATATAGTTCAGTTGCAAAAATGTTTTTAAATTAGTATTAGGTAGCATAGCATAGCATAGCATAGCATAGCATATGCTCACGACTATATTCCCTGAGGGGGAAGTCAGAGAAATTCTGAAACCTCAGAATATCCACGTTTCACCAGTAGTACCGATAGTCTATCCAGTGTGACGGGGGGTGAGCCCGTCGCCACTTATAATGGACAGTGGGTACAATACATGCCTCGAAATTGAAGCATGCAGGTTTCCTTACAATGTTTTCATTCACCGAAAAGCCAGTGGTGTTACAAATCGTACATAAATTCCGAAAAACTCATTGGTACGAGTCGTCCTGGACGGGGATCGAACCATCGCCTCCTGCACGGCAGGCAAGGTTACTCGCCACTGGACCACCACGGCTGTAGTATTAGGTTATTAAATAAAATAGGTAGAACCTTGTTTTCATTTAGATCAGGGCTATTTTAAGAGCGTCCTTCTGAGCCTGACTCCGTATGAAAATAGAAAGAAGGCCGCCCTATGTGTAATTTATTATTTACACTCCATAGCCTATAACCTAAATAATACTGGTGTTTATATAAGGCTAAACTTTTCTAACAGCTTCTATGAGAAACGCGTTAAGTATAGGCTTTGAAGGAACCATTTTAGAGCTTTTTGTGGATTTATATAAATAATATTTTACACACTTAGTGAAAAGAGAAATAAATCAGTCCACACTAGATTTTATGTAGGTAGGTACACACGGCGACACATCGAGCTACACAAAACCAAAATAAGCTGGCCGCGCGACGTTATTTCACCCTAAGCGCGGCCAGCTTATACGCAAACTTGATGTGTCGCTGACTCGCCGTGTGTACTTGACCGGTTTTATTTATTTACCAAAAAACGTATTTAATTACTCTTCTAAACGTACCTTTTAGCATGATAAACTTGTAGCAATGTATGGGTTTAGACCTCTTATATAGGGTCCTTCTTAATATGCCGACACTTTTTTAAGGGGATGATCAGACCATCAAACTGAACAACTTTCTATATGGCACCAACATCGAAATCGCAAAAAAAAAATCTGTCGCTCTCCATACAAAACTGCAAACCTACTCGAGCCAAATGTATGGGACAGCAGATTTTTTTTTCGCGATTTCGATGTTGGTCCCATAGAGAAAGTTGTTCAATTTGATGGTCTGATCATCCCCTTGAAAAAGTGTCAGCATATTAAAATGGACCCTGTATACCGTTTACTAACAATTATGATTATCTATATCTATATCTATACTAATAATACAAAGAGGAAAGATTAGATTTTTTGTTTGTTTGTTTCTTTGTATTGAATAGGCTCCGAAACTACTGGACCGATCTGAATAATTCTTTCACCGTTAGAATGATACATTATCTGTGATGAACATAGGCTAAAAACGGTCAAGTGTGTGTCGGGAAGATTCTAAGGCGGTACGAAGTTCGCCGCGGTCAACTATAAATTGTTATTTGATGACCGACATTCAACAATTTCACCACGAACTGAGTGAAATCGTTAATTCTGGTTCGCTTCACTAATTAGGTTTTGAGGTCGGAAAAATTCAATGATTATAGCATAGCAAAGCGGCACTGTTTAAGGTGAAAAAATTTAAGCGAACCATTTTTAGTGACCATCAATTCTCATATTGAATAGACTACGACTTTTTGAATGAAAATTTACAGTTTTGCATTTGTTACGGACGGAAAACGTCCTGCGCCAATAGGGAATAAAGTATTTTCTGAATTTAGTTTTTATAATGGAGAAATTTATGCAATTTAAATAATGTGTGACGTAGGGCCACATAAGACAAAACCAGAAACTAGGTATCATGAGCTGGTTTCATGTGCGCGAAGTAACATTTATTATACTGAGTCACATCTCTACTAATTTATACTTTGTGTAAATTATAATATCATGTATCGACTACTACACCGCCATAGCATTTAACTCATGTAAGACTTCTTCCATCCACTGGCTGTCTGGAAGAAATCACTTTTAGTGATAAGGCCGCCTTTTGTACCCTTCTTGTTCATGATATTGTTGTTGTTTTTTGTGCAAATAAAGAATATTTATCTTATCTTAATTATCTCTATCTTATTCGTTTGTTTGAGCGTGCTAGGTAGGTACCTACCTAAGCAGAAAAATAGAGAACCTCACCATATTGTGGAAAATTATTGGAATCAATTTTAGTTACCTTTCGTAGCGCCGCGCCCCTCCTAAAGCATTTTTATTTTTCCATTCAAGCTTTAAGTCAACATTGCATTTTTAATCAAGCGCAAATAAAAAGTTACATTTTAAATAAAATTCGCAACAATGCTCATCATAAAGTTTACATTACTGTTATTGTTATATTAATAATTGGACAGGAAAAAGAAGTCGAAAGACGCATCCAAATACCTGGAAGAGCTACTGGTCCATGTAGGAGCTTATGAAGGGTGTCGGGCTACTTGCGCACTACGGGTTCCGTTCCGCACACCAGCACCACACAACATTTTAAGTTAAAAAACTTTTTTTTTCTCCGGAACTTTAGCACGAGACCGACTCACACTTGGCCGGTTTTTATTATTTATTGTTATACTGTAGTATTTGTTCTATAATCACACAAAGTTTAACGCTTGTATGTATTACCGTTTTTACGATAGAGCGAGAAGAAAAAGCGTTGATAAAAACTAGTTTCTTGTATGAGGACACCCTCCTTAATTTTAAAATTTTCCGTTTATTTTTTATTTTGTTAATAAATCCGCCGTAAAAACGCATATTCTGTGAAAATTTCAACTATCTAGCTATTACGATTCATAAATTACAGCCCGAAATAGGTAGGCCGGACGGACGGACGGACAACGTAGGCTTAGAAAATAGGGTCCCGTTTTTACCCTTTGGGTACGAAACCCTAAAAATTATCGCATTCGGTACAATACTTTTTCTTCCCTAAAAGTTTAATAGGACCACATTATTGATCTAAAACCATAAGCTCAATAAACTTCAATATGCGTTGTAAAATGTAACTACGCTGTAAAATAACCATTTAACAACTTTGCAGTTCGTTTAAGGGTATATTTTCTAAAACCCCTACTTTTAGGAACATTGTTTTCAGTGATATGCTATTGCATATCCAGTGTTTTATATTTATAATGAAAGAACTGCCTTTAATTAAAAATGTAATGAATCGTTTTTTTGTATGTTTCATATAATTTATTTTAGTAATCGCATAAAATCCGGACACTGTTCGTCGAAATATTGCTAAAAATGGGGTTACTTTAGGAACATTTTTAGAAGGGTTACGTTACACGGTTGAATTTACAGTTTACGTAAAAAGAAAGTTTATATAAATTTAAAAAACATAATGAATAGATTTTTTTAAATACCAGTCTGAAACACTAATATTTTTGAAAACATATTATTTAAAATCAAATATTGTGATTACCATACAAAATGGCGAACAAATTCAAGCTTTTGACATCCTGTGACAACTGCAAAATTATCCTTGTTTCTGATTTTTTTCATTGTACGGCGAAATGCCGTTACTGGAGCACGTCCGCGTCAAATGTTTTAAAAATAATTTGCGACAATTTTTTTCTCGATTCGTCTGTGGATGACTGAAACACAAAGGTAATTGAATGGAATAATTCATTATTTGTATTTTTCTAAAGCTAAAATTATGTTGTATTCCAAAAAATTTTAACGAATTCTAGGATAATTTTTGTCATATTGTTCAATCAAATTGAAATGACTTCAATTATGTCAGTGTCGTCTAAGTAGCGTATACCAAATCTATGACCATTCTCTTTGGTCGGCTTTTCAATATACAATTACCAATACAGTCGCGCACAGTTTCAAATAAATTCTAAGCAAGAAGATTAAATTACCTACGTAGTATAAAATTCTTGATAAGAAAATCATGCAATTTTTATTTACTTCTGAAATTAAATCACTGCAAATAATATCAAAACAACTAAAACATGCTTCCTACTAATTTCAATGAATAATTGAACAGAAAAGATTTTATTACTGGCGGGAGCTGGCGGCCGTTAGGAAATGGGACACGTACTCGGCCCTGGTGGCCGATTATCTTTTTGTGCCTGTCGCCGTTGAGACCACGGGGGTATGGGGTGCCGAGGCAAAGACCTTCGTTGCAGAGATTGGCCGTCGACTGAGGGAGCGAAATTGTGACCCCCGTTCCGGGTCGTTTCTGGTGCAGAGGCTTGCCATATCAATTCAACGTGGCAACGCTGCTAGCGTAATGGGCTCCTTTGCGCCAGGATCGACAAGGGGCGGATTATTTGACTGAGCTTGTATCTCTTTGTATTGACGAAGCATGTTGCTGATTTTTGTCTGTTTGTGTATCATTGTTATTGACGACGCTTGTGCTGACCGCTATTTTTTGTAATTTATTATTATTATTTTTTAATTGTCTAATAAATGATTTTATTACTTAGGTACCTAGGTACTAGTTTGATGTCAATCCAAACTAAGCCCTATGCTTTCGTGAAATCCAAATCTGTTCAGTAGTTTTAAAATAACGTGTGCACAAACAAACAGACAAAAATTCTAAAAATGGTCTCAATGTATTCCATTACGTAGGTACCTATTCCAAACACCGCCAATTAACATTTTTATAAATATCTTCAATGTACATCCACGTCATGTTTGCAATTATGACTCAATCACAGACTTAAATTGCAGTCGAATGACATCTCAACCATCAAAATCGGTTCAGTGGTTTAGGCACGTCTGCCAAAACAATGGGAATATTTAAATTCCACGGCTAATTTTTCTCCACTAGTCATAGAAGCAATATTTTTAAAATTTTGTTAAGTAAACTACTATATTTAAAGAAAACCGGCTAAATGTGAGTCGGACTCACGTACGGAGGGTCCCTTAGCACCATACCATAGCGTAAATTCACTTTGACTATACCATACAATACAATAGTAGTAATATAATTATTGTCTTGAGATATATTTCTCTCGAGATTTTTTGCCCAACCACCATTTCTTGGTGTGGGGCTAGACAGAAGAATATACAGATTATGGGAGACAGTTATAAAATAAGTATTTTTTATGAAAGATAGTTTGTTGCAATGAAAGCGAACCGTAAAAGCTAGCTAGTTTATCAATACAAATACATTTTTAAATGAATTTGAACGGTAATCTCTAAATGCAAAAGTGGTCACAAGAAAATCATTCGAACTCATGTAGAAAAAACTTTGCTAATCTAAAAAAGACACCTTCCTTCTTTTTCTACTTCGATGCTGGAAACAGAAACGGCAACCTAGAATGTCAAATTCTGACATTATAATTTTGTTTTTCTTATCGGCCAGTTATTTTATGTACTTTTCAAATTTACCGAGGAGTTTACAGGGCCCGGTTTAATAAACGTGACAATAAGCGTGACAATTACAGGTGGAAAATCTGATAATTTCGTCAAAATGTCATGGTGGAAAATTATAGTACATTACTGCAGTGGCCAGCAAAAGACGCATAGATGGACGAACGTGTAAATGTGGGCCGAGGCGAAGCCAAGGCACACATACGTAAGTCCATCAATGCCTAGTTGTGGCCAAGGCTTGTATAGTGCTTTTCTCAAACAATGCTATTATGTTATTATTATGATTATGCAATAAATATTATGAATTATGAATGCGCGGAAATGAAAATTAATCAACTTTTCAAAATCATGACGAACAACAATAATTTTTCCTGCGATAAAGCTAGTAACTTATAACTTATCTGTGGTTAAAGTGTCCATTCGTTTTTTTTCATTATAAAGCTTTTTATTTGTAAGCCAGTTCAAAATTTAAACCAAACCTTTGATAAGTTAACTCCTTGGTTGCCATGTTTCGGAGTAAAAGATCGTTCCATTTTTAAATTACACGACATAATATAAGTTTACTATGTAATTTATTTGGCCGCTAAACTACGACAGATATAGATTTTCATACAGCTATTGCCGGCCACTGCTCGCATAGTACAGCAATTTCGATTTATTTCAAAGAAGGTTGTCAACATAATGCTCAAATTTCCAAGCATGTTAGAGAAAAGAAATTTGTCGGATTGTAGCGACAATTTGACATATTTCTGTTCAATAATTTTTCTCCTGACAGGTGACATGTGACAGAGGAGTCGCGTGGCTAAGGAGGTAACAAGTAGACGTGTCGTCGGCTTGCGATTTGATTGCCCAAGTGGCTCCGCCGTTTTATGGTGGTTTCAAGTGTGTGTTTTTGTTTAAAAACGGGGTTTTTAGATCGCCATATCCTATTACCGTACAATATCTAATAAATATATCTTCAACACTTGACACTGGCGAAATCTAACAAGGAAACGCCATTTAATAAAAATATAATAGAAATAATGACAATTTGTCCTGAAAAACTTGACATAAGTATTTGTTTTATTAAACACTTCTTCTTATCGTGTGGGCAGCAAGCCCTGGTATCAGAGTTTTTTTCAGACCGCCTTACGGGCCTCTGACGTGGTTTTTATGTACCTAACCAAAGATAGTAGCCGGGATCAACGGCCTAACGTGCCATCCGAAGCATGGAATCATGTGATTCAGCCTGTAATATCCTAACAAACTGGGGAAAAATGCACAAAGTGACATGTCACTAGGTGTGTCACCAGAACTCAATGCTCTTGACAATTTTGTCAATGTACATTTTTATTGAACTGTAAATAATTGTCGAATTTTCGCCTGTCGCCTTTCACTTGTAATTGTCGCGTTTATTGAATAGTGCCCTGGAGTGCGATTTTTGAATCTCATTCGCTGAGCTCAGCAGTTGAAAATGTCAAAATTACTATGGAGATTACTATGGAGATATGCATCTTCCTACTGCTGATTTGACTTTCAAAAATAGCACTGCTGAAGTATGATTTTTGAAAGTCGCATCAGCAGTAGGAAGATGCAAATCTCCATAGTAATTATGACATTTTCAACTGCTGAGCTCACCGAATGAGATTCAAAAATCGCACTCCTGGTCGAAAACGACCTTATATTTTTAAAAAATATCCGCAATCCTTTCATTTTAAAATCTCTAACATAGAAAATGTTGTTTTCTCCCCTCCGGACGAAAAGCGTAAATTTTCTTCCCGCTGCGCTAAACGAAGTTGCCGCTTTCCACCTCCGTCGAGGAGAAAAATAGTAAACTAACCTCGGGCAGTAAATAAGAAAGCCTCAGATCACATGTTTGTTGACCTCGGCTTCACCTCGGTCAGCAATCAAATGACATCTGAGACCTTTCTTACTTTCCTGCCCTCGTTGCTCGGTGTGTAGGTAATCTAATATATTATTCACACAATTATTCGGTATGTCAAGCATTTTTTTGTCTTTATTTTATATTTTTTACGGATAGAAGATATCATTATAAGAAACATTTTTTTTTTCAATTCATGAAGTTTATCTGTAAATGGCAATAGTGGGCTCGAAAAAATTATTCGAACTCCAAGTTGTTAATTTTGTTGTTTAAAAATTTAATTTAAAAAATAAAAATTACCTGCCTTCTCTTTCTTACTCCATGTTGGAAACAGAAACGGCAACATGAAATGTCAAATTCTGACACATTGAACATATTTTTTCTGAATGACCAGTTATTTTAAGTTGATATTTAGTTTAATCCTTTCATTTTAAATATTCTGACATATAAAATATTGTTATTGAGACAATTATCTCGAAATGGTTTTCCATTTTGTCCTCCCAAAAAAAAACTTGACATACCGAATTGACGAAAAAGTCGGTGATTTTTTTTTTCAGTATGTTCAAAATTAGAATACCGGCGGTATATATATCATAGAATCTCCTCCTTGTCGGTTAGTAAAAAATATCACATGTGTAATTTTGAAACTATAAAAAAATAAGTGTTTAATAAATTTAATTAGTTATGTAGGCATATTCCGTTCCTCTACATATTGTGAAATCATAATTTTTGTATCTCTATACACAATTTTTTTGCCCACAGTGATGATCGTATTTAGTTTGAAAAAAGTGGTATGTATGTAGGTTACACTTTAAATTAACCGAAACTTCCCACTTTGGTTAATTTAAAATGTTTTAGTTAAGTAATGAATTTCTTATTGTGTGAAAAAAAACCTACCTACTAACTAGGTATTCTTCACAAAAAATACTTAACACTTTTCTTATCGATGGTGGGAGCTCAAACAAAAGGTCACGGAAAACTTACAAAACATTATCAACATTTTTTATTGAAATTTGACAGCAAGTGATGACGTCACAAACGAAAATATACCCTTAAGCGCCATTTTCGCGTTTATTTAGCTGTAAACCAACTAATTAGAAGCCAGATTTGCATTTCTTTGTATAATTATGTCACATTATGATTTAAAGTTTTCTTTGAGGAGTTGTGTGTAGTTAATTTGTTCTGTCCGTGTGGGTCTATCATCGAATAATTTAAATTTTAAGTGTAGGTAAATAAATAGTTATTTGTTATGCTAGGCTGCAAAGTAGCTTTTTGGCGCGAGTACTTGTATTGAAACCTGAGCTTAGCGAAGGTTTCAAAGGTAAGAGACGCATAATAACTTTGCAGCCGAGCGAAACACACAATTCACCTCACAATAGCGAGGAAAAAAAGTGAATTGCTAAAAGGAACATATTATAAAAAATTTTTTTTTTAGTGCTGGCCAGTGACATGAAATAGTTATTAAGCATTTTGAGTGGATTGGCGGTATAGTAAAATATTGAATAGACAGATTCTAATTTCAAAAACTCTTTCCACGCTAGCGGATAAAATGCACTTTTGCACTCAGATTTCGAATGATAAACAGAATCTTTCCGAGCTTGTGAGGTGAAAAATAATGTAATTATTACCATATTTGCATGCTGTTGATACAGCTGAACTGAAGAAACTTGTACCATCTTTTGTAATATCTACCTGTTTCAAAGCAAATAAATTATATTCTATTCTATTCTATTCTACAACGTGTTATAGTAGATTACACACCGAGGACAGGAAAGTAAGAAAGGTCTCAGATCTCATTTAATTGTTGACCGAAGCGAAGCCGAGGTCAACAAACATGTGATCTGAGGCTTTCTTATTTACTGTCCGAGGATAGTAGGTATACCTACTATTTTTCTTCTCGACGGAGGAAAGCGACAACTTCGTTTAGCGCAGCGGGACGAGAATTGACGCTTTCCGTCCCAAGGGAAGAAAATGAATTAACGCAAAACTAGAAAGTAGTTTGTTTAGAATCGAATTATCATGGTTTCAACATAGGTAATTTTGTAAAATTTAAAATTTTGTGAACTTGATCTCAACCCACCGCTCGGGACTCTCACTCTACTTACTACCAAAACAAGATTCTTAAAATGTATCCATGAGCACGTGAGCGCTTTCATTCATTGCTGTAATGATAAAAAAACGTTTTTGTCTCAAAACTTAAAATGCGAATGACTTTAAATTTAAAGTATCAAATAATGAAATTATTGTTTCAATCTCATTATTTTGTTATAAATCAATTGGGGTGTATGAGGTTGTGCGCTTATTCATTAACACGTTGTATAATAGAGTATCCCTTTTCTACAAGTGGGTGCCGTACGAGGCGACTAAGGTTTCTTTTGCAGGTTTTTATGAGGATATGCGGGCTGAAACTCTAATTTGGAGAATAGGTCACTTTTCCAACTGTATACAATATTTGTCCAGTTCGCCTCACCAATACACCCCACCGACTAGAGTGCGAAAGAGACAACTGCAGCTCGGACCGATTTTATCTACATAAAATTGACGAAAACAGCATTTCGTATTCCCGTTTCCTCCTCCAAAAGTAAACCGATTAATAACTATTTCAAGAACAATATGAGAAAGACTTTGGCTGTGTCTGTATGTTTTGCTTTTTTTGATTATATTCGTCAAATTTGTTTGCTGGATGTCTGAAAATGGCGGTAAAATTGTCATTTTCGAAAGTCCATAGTTCATACAGTAAATAATAACCTAATGCAAAAAAAAAAACAGGGACATAGCAGAGGTAACATAGATTGTATGGTAAAACATTTTTGCTCTAGTGTCATTAATCATTATCCAGGGAGGAAACAGGGGAATACGTTTGTATGGAGAAAACTGTACTCGCCTATCCTCTTAAGACTAGGTACCATTACCACCTGACACCTCATTACATCCTAAAAACTGAATTATGATACATGTGAGCCTTTCTGTAACTGCACGCTTCAAAAGATAGTTGATAGTTGCAGCAAAGCTTCTGACCACCCCAAAAAGGATGTTGGTCGTGAGTTTATTTATGCACCTACCTACCTATACAGACAGGGTGTAATAAAATACCCTAGAGGGTGCTTCAGCCCATCATACTGAACAACTTTCAATACAAAGGAGTAAACTGGAAAAAAATATTCTGCTGTTCCATACAAAACTGTCGACTCGACTAAAATTAAAGGAACAGCTTTTTTTCGCGATTTCGTAGTTGGCTCCATAGTAAAAGTTGTTCAGTTTGATGGTCTGAAGCACCCTTAAGTATTACTAGGGTGTTTTGTTACACCCTGCTAGTGCTAAGTCAAACAAAATTGGCTGAAATTATTTTAAGTGATGATCATACCAGATATGTTGACGATGGGCTTAACGCCAGAAATGACGCAAAATCGCCAAGAGAGGCGCAATAGTATCAGGAGGGCTGACCCCAAATAGGGAACAAGCCAGGAGATTGATTGATTGATTGATGATCATACCATCAAACCTAACAACTTTGGACATGCCACCACACATGGAGTCTTTTTTTTCCCGACTAAACTGCAAATATGCTATTTATGAGACAGCACATTTTTTGATGTTTGGTGAACAATATGTTTGCTTTGATGAATGAATGATGAATCATCCCCTTAAAATAGTTTTACGAGACCCAATTTCATTTTGTCACGACCCTTAACTTTGAATAGATTACCCCTAGACAGAATAGTATAACTACATGAATGTTTAACTAGTATTTCTTTTGAGCTGCAAAAGAATACAAAATTGATCAAGATTCACATCACGATCTTTAAGGGAGCCTTCTTGGAGCTTATGTTAATACTATCAGTCTCTTAGAGAAAATGTTGACGGAATTTAAAACAGCTCCTCTACACAAATGAACACAAGAACTGAAAAATGTTACAATGGTGTGAACGGAGAAAAATAAATCCTATCAAGTGGGAGTCGGGCTACTCTCGCACCGAGGGTTCCGTACCACACCACCACACAGTATAAATCATTAACATACTAAAAGGTTTTATTTTCCCCTATCCTCGAAAATTTCAACTGTCTAGCTATTACGGTTCCAAAGTTACAGTAATAAGGTAGGACAGACAGACAGACAGACAGACAGACGGACGGACGGACGGACGGACGGACGGAAGTAATCCGGTCCTGTTTTTACCCTTTGGATACGGAACCCTAAAAATATCAAAATACCTGATAAGAAAATACCTATTCTGATGTTTCAGAATATCTCTGACTACCCCCTCGGGGAATATAGTGGTGAGCATATGCCTAGGGCTTTTGGCGCTCTTGCTGACGAGATTTATTTTTATTTTGTTATCTAATAGGTACTTCTAGGCTCAAATTTGCTCTAAACTGAAATACCGAAAAAAAAACAAGTCTTAAAATTATATCCGGATCAAACCGAAAAATGACTGGGCTACGGGCAAGACGAAATTGCTTGCTCTATCAATTAGGCAAAAGAAAGTTACGATATTTACACATCATCAGTGTGGAATGCCCTCGAATAAGACTGTAGAGACATGAAAACAAGTTCTCCATAGGCCATAATCACACAAGCTATTTCTGAGGTAGGCGTTAACGGAACGATGTTGCTGTGATTCCTCGCCGTATTATTGCAGCGATATAAGGGTAGTTGATATCGCGGTGGAATCTCGGTGATATCGCTCATTCAACGCAGTACCTATTATTATTGCTGCGATGTAAGGGTAGTTGATATCGCGGCAAAACCTCGGTGATATCGCTCATTCAACACAATATGTATTATTGCTGCGATGTAAGGGTAGTTGATATCGCGGCGAAACCTCGGTGATATTGCTCTATCAATGCAGTATGTATTATTGCTGCGATGTAAGGGTAGTTGATATCGCGGCGAAACCTCGGTGATATCGCTCATTCAACGCAATATGTATTATTGCTGCGATGTAAGGGTAGTTGATATCGCGGCGGAACCTCGGTGATATCGCTCATTCAACGCAATGTGTATTATTGCTGCGATGTAAGGGTAGTTGATATCGCGGCGGAACCTAGGCGATATCGCTCTATCAACGCAGTATGTATTATTGCTGCGATATAAGGGTAGTTGATATCGCGGCAACCTCGGTGATATCGCTCATTCAACACAATATGTATTATTGCTGCGATGTAAGGGTAGTTGATATCGCGGCGGAACCTAGGCGATATCGCTCTATCAACGCAGTATGTATTATTGCTGCGATGTAAGGGTAGTTGATATCGCGGCGAAACCTCGGTGATATCGCTCATTCAACGCAGTATGTATTATTGCTGCGATCTGCGATGTGAGGGTAGTTTATATCGCGGCGAAACCTCGGTGATATCGCTCTATCAACGCAGTATGTATTATTGCTGCGATATAAGGGTAGTTGATAACGCGGCAACCTCGGTGATATCGCTCATTCAACACAATATGTATTATTGCTGCGATGTAAGGGTAGTTGATATCGCGGCGAAACCTCGGTGATATCGCTCATTCAACGCAGTATGTATTATTGCTGCGATCTGCGATGTGAGGGTAGTTTATATCGCGGCGAAACCTCGGTGATATTGCTCTATCAATGCAGTATGTATTATTGCTGCGATGTAAGGGTAGTTGATATCGCGGCGAAACCTCGGTGATATTGCTCATTCAACGCAATATGTACATAACCTAATACGAAGTTGAAAATCAATAATAAAATTGTAGAAAGCAAATAACAACAAAACCCAAACAGTTCAGAAGCTTGAAGTACAGTGAACAACTCTGTAACTATAATGAAATTATAAACGCGTTCCTAAATGACCCAATTTTATAATTAACCTACTAGGACTTTCATAGGCAATCACTTGAAAACTTTGTATATATATTTGTACTAAAAAACCTTCAAACGGTATTTTCTAAGTAACCTTGTTGGGGCTACCGACTTGACTTGAGGCAGAAATAGTATTTAGAATGACTAGTGTTCTCTAGTCACGCCACGGGAAGCCATTGCAAATTTCTTCAGTGTTTCTGTAGAAATATAGTGATTTGAAGGCCTAATGCAGACCGACAAAAATCGGTGTTAAAAATAGAATAAAGGTAGGTACATAGGCACATGCATAAATACTCACTTTCGGGAGGTCTGCAACCTTGGTCTGCTTGGTCTGCACCTTGCAAGAACCACCACCTTTTTAGGGTCTTGGTTTGTCCAAACAAAAAGCACGATCACCAGCGCGATTTTTGAAAGTCACACGTTCAAATCAACAGTATAAGGGTTGAACTACACATGGCCGCACGCGATCGCACTTTTCCGTCGCTCCATCCTTTTCTGTCACTCAGGAACGTCATTTGCTAGAGCATATAAGATAGACGGAACGCGATCGCGTGCGATCGCACGCGGCAGGCGATCGCGTTCCTGAGTGACAGAAAAGGATGGAGCGACGGAAAAGTGCGATCGCGTGCGGCCATGTGTAGTTCAACCCTAAAATGTCAAAAGTACTATGGAGATTATTAAATTTTCTACAGCTGATTTGAACGTGTGTGACTTTCAAAAATCGCACTCCAACATGGGACGTCCTTTCGCATCACCGTGGCGAACGGGACGTCCCATACTAATAGTGCTTTTTGTATGAACAAATTGATCAATGTGTCGTGACCCTTAAGGTTGCCATTGTAACAAAATAATAAAATATTCAGTAAAAATTTAACTTGAAAATGGATAAGTAATTTATTTAAAATTGTTGGGATGATATTAAGATAAGTATATGACGTGTCAAAAGGTGATGGCTAATTACCTACGCCAAACGATTCTTAAAAACATTAGGTATCCCTTAGTCGCCTTTTACCTTATACTGTATCCACGGGAAGAAATGGGGATAGAATATTTTCACGGATTTTTGCCCACTATGCCTCACAACCCATAATTTCAAACATTATTTAGACAAACAAAAGGTCCGTTCAGACTTTGAATTACTGACCGTTTAGTGGTATATTTCATCTCGTGCGTCACCGTACTATGGAAGTCACGTAAAGCTGTTAGTCCAGTATAGTTCCGTCAGATATGACAGTGTTACTATTCGTTAAGCCTGGTTAGAGACCGATTGGTGACTTGAAAATTATCTTAGAGCAAGTGGACTATTACTAACTCTACCAACCCGTACTGGGCCCGCGTGGTGGAGTATGGCCCACTCCCTCTCATCCTAAGACCCACACACATACGGAATTCCGATCCAGAATTACGAATCAGGATTGTGGTTTTGTATAGGATTTGATACCGAACGGAATTAGTGCGTTCACACACGATGACGAACTGACGGAGCGGCAGATGTCAGTCCATAGAACCACACCCGGTGCGTCAATGCGTCACCGTGTGCGCTTCTACGTGCGGTTTCATACAACTCCTTGCTTCACAAATGACGGACTGACGTCTGCCGCTTCGTCAATGTGTCATCGTGTGTGAACGCACTTATAGAGGGGGAAAATCTATACGAAATCGTAATCCTGATTCGGAATTCCGTGCATATGTGTGATGACCTTATTCGTGAGAGGAGGCCTTTGCACTGCAGTTAATTAATTTACTTTCTTGACAAATGTCAAATTATGGTGCCTTATTACTATCTCAACTGACTAATTACATAATCAAGAGTGATGTCCCACCTGTCTTAACGTGTCTCACTCATCGTATCAAAGGTTTAATTATGATTATGAGTCATGTTACAAAGCGGCACATTTATAAGAGAGTCGAGATTGGTAAATGTATTTTTTTTAACCCCTCACGCAAAAAGAGTTTGACGCCTATGTCGGTCTGTCTGTCTGTGGCATCGTAGGTCCCAAACGGGTGGACCGATTTCGATGTGGTTTTTTTTAATTTAAAGCCAAAATTTGTGAGCTTTGTTTCATAAAAATCGGTTCAGTAGTTTTTATGACATAAGCATATGCTCACGACTATATTCCCCGAGGGGGTAGTCAGAGATATTCTGAAACCTCAGAACATCCACGTTTCGCCAGTAGTACCGAAACGCTGTCCAGTGTGACGGGGGGTGAGCCCGTCGCCACTTGTAATGGACAGTGGGTACAATACATGCCTCGAAATGACGTTTTTATGACACTATTACTTATGAAATAACATTAAATTAAAAATTTAAAAAACCCCCAACGTCAAAAAGAAACATTTAAAAAGTATAAAAACAATGCGGTCACCTATTATTTTTGATGTAAGCAAATGTATGTTTTACTTCTTAACTCTCTTTAAGATATTTTAGGTCAATTTATCAATCAACCGCAAGTAATTGTAAAAAATCTATGGTAATTTCAAAGCGGTCCCCTACGGATTAATTGACCTAAAATATCATAAAGTGAGTTAAGAAGTAAAACATACATTTGCTTACATCAGTCTTCCATAATTGTATTAAAAATTGTTTAGTTTGATGGTCTGTAACGACCCGGGTATGTATGTAGTATGTATTTTACACAATCCCAGTGGCTATCGAAGCCAAGAAACACCTCCTACTCCTCGCCCAGGAGCGCCTTTCCAATATAACGGCTCACGTTGCCCTGGTTCTGCTGCGAATGTGTTTCGCGGTGCCTAAGATCACCTACCTCCTGAGGACGGCCCCTATCTGGTTGTGCCCTAGTGATATCTCGTCCTTTGACAGCACGGTGAAATCTGCGATTGAAACTATTGTAAATGTTTCCCTTAGTGAGGATCAATGGTGCCAGGCATCCCTTCCCATCCGCCATGGGGGTTTGGGTATTCGGCGAGTACAGGATTTGAGCCTGCCGGCTTTTCTCGCATCGGCACATGGGGTTGTCGGCCTCGTCTCTAAAATTCTGTCACACAACGGAGACGCGGCTTGCATACCTTTTGCTGCTGATGCATTGACGAGGTGGACGGCTCTCTTCCCGACCGCATCCCCACCTAGAACCCCAGGAGTACAGCGTTCCTGGGACGACGTGGGAGCTAAAGCGGCGGTTGACCAACTGATAAGCGCGGCTACTGGCGCCGATTTGGCCAGACTCAGGGCGGTGTCAAGGGCAGAATCGGGTGCGTGGTTACAGGCACTGCCTTCGCCACATATGGGAACCCTGCTCGACGGTGACTCAATGCGTGTGGCAGTAGCTCTCCGCCTGGGCTGCGATGTTTGTCAACCACATCAATGCATCTGCGGGTCCACGGTGGAAGCGAACGGCCATCATGCGTTGAGTTGCCGTCGGTGCTCGGGTAGACACCCACGTCACCACGCACTCAACGACATCGTTCGGAGGGCACTGATTTCGGCCAATATACCGTGCAGGCTGGAACCGCCGGGCCTCAGTCGCACTGATGGGAAAAGACCTGATGGCCTAACGCTGGTGCCATGGCAGAGAGGAAAGTGTCTGATATGGGACGCCACGTGTGTCAGCACTTTCGCTGCCTCACACCTCAGCCGCACGGTTCGGTCTGCCAGGGCCGCCGCTGAATTAGCAGCTGACAAAAAGCGGGACATTTACTCGGCCCTGGTGCAAAATTATTATTTTGTGCCACTAGCCTTTGAGACCACGGGCTGCTGGGGGTCGGAAGCTTTGAGCTTTGTTAAAGAGCTCGGCCGTCGACTTCAGGAGAGTGGGAACGACGCTCGCTCCGGGTACTACCTGATGCAAAGGTTGTCCATCGCCATCCAACGCGGAAACGCGACAAGCGTCATGGGCTCCTTTGCATCTGGTATGACCCGGGGAGGGCTTTTTGACTGAGTGTAAATATTTTTTGTAAATATTTTATTAAGCTAGTTTTACATCCTGTATTACTTAATTTTAAATTTTCTAAAATATACGGCATTGGTACATATACATGGCATGGAAAATTCGTCAATAAATTATAAATCAAAGAGGTCTGAAATCTAACAAGCCTACCCTTGGTCGCTTCGGTGCTACGAATAAGAGAATGTATAGAAGTATAAATGAAGCTCAAAAAGTGACACCAAAAAAATTGTAACGCGTTCTAAATTTGTTCTTTAAAAATTGTAACTCGCCGCCAAAACTCATACAAAATGTCATTTTTCATGGGGTGCCAAAAATGATTTCGATTTTGTTTGGAATTATTCTTCCATATTTATTCTCTTATTCGTAGCTTCGGTGTGACCGTATCTTTATTGTAGAAGTTAGGCGAAAAGGCTAATCAACTTGTAACTTGAAATCTCTATGCAAATGCCTAAAACTTCGAACACGCTCCTTTTATCGCCAGACAGAGGTACATAAAAAAGCCGTACAACGGTGTGTAAGGCAAAATGTCGTCGCTTCTGAACGGCCACTAATTTGTTAGTTCGCGTGTCCATTATTGTTATACGGAACCCTGGCTCGATTGCTATCGAGATCCGTAATAAATAACGGGGTTTTGCGGTAGGGTTGTTGATAAAATTTGGTGATGGAGATGTAAATCTTTTTCCATAGAACGTAACGTTGGAAGCTATCAAGTGTGGTGAATTTTAATACAAATTACAAGGTTCAGAGTAGGCGAAATCAATAAAATGAGATAATATTACAAACATCATTGTTTGTGATTTGCTCATTTCATACAGGGTGTTGTAAAACACACTAGTAATATTAAAAGTGGTGAATTCGAGTCTAACCCAATTGTTCAGTTTGATGGTCTACTCATTAGACCATCAAAACGAACCACTTTCATAACGTATGAAAATTGAAAAAAATCAACTATCCCATAACACATTCGTAGAATACATTAGAATCGAATCGGTACCTAGTACAATTTTGTATATGAAACAGAATTTTTCTTTTTCGATTTCAAAGTTGGCTTCGTTTTGAAAGTTGATCAGTTTGATTATCGAAACCACGCCTTTAAATATAACAAGGACGTTTTGATACGTCCTGTAAATTTAACGGTTTGAGTCCTTTGAGCTTACTTGGTTCGCAAAGCAGGGCTTAGCAAAGAAACTTTCTAGACATAAACAAGTGTTTAGCATTATATTTCTCACACACTTTTATTTGGTAAGATTAGAGATAGGTATTTTCCCTTGTCAAGAGAAATTTCCTTCGAAAGAAATTACGAAGGATTTCTGACAGCCCTATTTACGACGAAAACAATAACGTAACAATTTTATCGTTAGAGAAATACGCCCCATATTCAATCGTAATAAAATTCCAAGACTTCGCCACGTGCCGTCTTTACCCTAATGAGTCTTAATTGCTTTAACTGAGAATTAAAAATACAATGGCAGTAATGGATTATGCTATTACGTGTATTGAGTTACCTCCATTGAATTGGTTGGTCGAAAAGAAAATTGATAAAGACTCAAATGAGGGTTTGGTCTTTACGAAGTTTAGGCGTTTGACTATTATAAAAAGTTTTTGAAAATTGCCCCACAATTTTAAAGCCTAACCAGGAATATAAAAAACCTGGTTTGGGGGCGCTGCAATCGACTGTCACCTTTAATGTTAGTGTTCCAAGTACAAAAATTAGTTCCAATGATTTTCCGCAACATGGCGAGGTTTTTTATATTTCTAGTCGGGCTTTACTACACGATTTTTTTCAAATGTCATATTCTCGGGCGACAACGACCGTATTTCTGGGCTTTTATAAACATGCCTTTGAAGACAGGTTCTTTTATTATGGCTTTTAGTTTCAAATAATGATTGATGACTACCTAGCTCTGCGTCAAATTCATGGATTTAGAATCATAAAGGATGCCACTCCGCTTACAAGCATAGAAACAAGAAAATTGGCAATGGCGTCGTCAATATTTCCAATTTTAGGCGCGTCCCTTTGCCGTGGTGGTCCAGTGGTGAGTAACCTTGTCTGCCGTGCAGGAGGCGATGGTTCGATCCTCATCCAGGCCGGCTCGGACCAATGAGTTTTTCGGAATTTATGGCTTAACACCACTGGCTTTCGGTGAAGGAAAACATCGTGAGGAAACCTGCATGCTTCAATTTCAAGGCATGTATTGTACCCACTGTCCATTACGAGTGGCGACGGGCTCACCCCCCGTCACACTGGACAGAGTTTCGCTACTACTGGTGAAGCGTGGATGTTCTGAGATTTCAGAATATCTCGGACTACTCCCTCGGGGAATATAGTCGTGAGCATATGCCCTTTATATCCAATGGCGTACTTAGTTACGAAAATGACAGGAGGAGAGCTAACATTTTTGACGTAGGATTAGAAAGGGACAAAGTTAACGTCACAAAAAACAACGACGCGACGGAAAAGAACGATCCTTACCGACCACCAAGGAGTATAACGAGTATCATGTTGTTATTATTAAATTCGCTTATTAGGCAGTCTAGTATTATTATCGCTTGTTAGGCAGTCTAACTGTCCTTCATTGTAGGTATTCCAAACTTCTTGGTCAAAATACTGGAGAGTAAAAATCCTGATGAAAACGTTGTAGTATTAAAGATGTTTGTATGTAAAGCAAACACACAAATGGACTAGATCGCGAGAGGCTCATGAAAGTCATAAATCATACTTAATTTCGTGTCAGACCCAGTCACCCCACATCCGTGAGTTGAATGTTTATTACTTGTTTTATAGCGATCGAGGAATATGTACGGTTTAGCCACAGTGTAAGAAAGAGTAGCCACGTACAGTACCGTAAAACGAGGTGACTTTGATTAGTTTTGAAATTCAAATGGATGTATCTATCATAATTTTGATTTTAAAAATTAGAAAAAACACAGTAGTGACGACTAGCCTAATGATTTTATTTCAAATAGAAATAAAAATTGTGTATGTTTAATTTCTGAGAATAAAAAAGAAAAACCAGTGTAACAAAGCTATATTAAAAATGGGGCTACTTTGATACCAGTCGTTTTTTTCATTGCTTTCGAAAGTCACCCCTAACAGGAAACTTTTTTCTTCGAATGTTTACTACAAACTTTATCAAATTATTTTAACCACTGAGCCGCATGTTACAGCCTAGAAGATTTGGTTTAAAATGGACGAATTATCAATAATGCCAGCACAAAAAGAATATAAGACTACGTTCTGTTTTCGCAGAGAAATTTACAATCATGTTGCCATTTTATCTACATAAAATCGTCGAAATCAGCATTTCGTATTCCCTGTATCGTCCTCCAAAACAAAACAAAAATCTGCTTTCTCATAATAATATTTGAATCGAAGAGGCACTGCAGTTTAGTATGGAAAAACAGTTTTTTTTTTTCTGACTCATTTGCTCCCGTAGTCAAAGTTGTTCAGTTTGATGGGTAGAGTATGTGGTTTAATGGTAAATTATACTTTTCCTTACACTATGTATAGTTGCTTATCAATGCACATATTAGTTTAACCACCACACAGCTTTATTGGTTTAATATCTATCGCTGCTAGATTCACTGTTTTTATTATCATTCAATTTAGTTCATCCAACTAAAACGTCGAACTATTGATTTATATTTTCGATAACCTTTCCAAAAACGAATTTAGGTCAGACTGCACAACAAGGTTGAAATCAATTGTGATCTCTAGTTCGCGCCCGAACACTAATAGTTACTTACAAAAGCCACAAAACATTTTAGTACGGGTCCCGAAATTTTGAACAATGAATAAAAACAATGTGAATATTAAAAAATACGTTTTGTTTAGACATATTACTCTAGCGATAGACAAGCTCGTTCAAACAAACAACATGTCACACAAAACAACACAAAATGACACATTGCGGTCTGTCATTGCCATAGTGACGAAGTGAACTCGGGAACATCAATCAGATGCGTACACCTCATTCAAGTGGAACATGTTGCTTCTATGGAAGGGCAAGTCTATCGGTAGAGTTTAAGTCTATGACGTTTTGCCATAATTTTCTGTCTCTACCATCGCTCAGGTATGAATTACGCTACAGAAATATTGTTGAGTAGGTAATTCTGTATTGGTAATTACGACAAAAAGAATACTGTAAAGAAAGCATATCATATATTATGCTCTCGCCTATATTTTAATAACCTATACTTACATTATGTATCTTAATAACTATTATAAAACCGTTAAATCGTGGGGAATAAAAAAGTAGCGGTTCACTTCATATAAACTCAAATAACACTCGATAGCGCGATTTAAATGTCGTGCAGCGCCATCTATTGACAAAATTGTTTGTTTGTTCGCGCATCACGCAAAAACTACTGAACTGATTTTGATGAAACTTTTTTGTTTGATAGCTTATGATCTGACTTATAATTTGTGCGGACGAAGTCGCGGGTAGACACTAGTTTATGATAACATTGTAAACTTGGCGTGGTACATCCTCTGAAGATATTTGCAAGAATATTAATTTGGGCTTTTAGGATACGTAATACAAAACATGAGACCATTTTTAGAAATTTTTGTCTGTTTTTTTCTGATAATCTGTTTATCTGTTTGTTTGTGCACGCATCACTTAAAAATTACTAAACCGATTTGGATGAGTTTTTCAAAAAGCAAAAGGCTTAGTCTGGTTTAACTTTAGGATTTAATTTATCGCAATAGTTATATGCGCGTTCGATGTCGCGGGCGCCACTATAACCTAATAAATAAATAGTTATTTGTTATGCTAGGCTGCAAAGTTGTTTTTTGGCGCGAGTACTTGTATTGAAACCTGAGCGTAGCGAAGGTTTCAAAGGTACGAGACGCAGAATAATTTTGCAGCCGAGCGAAACACACAACTTTTCACCTCACAGCAGCGAGGAAAATGTTAGGTGCAAGCATTAACTTTAGATCATCATCAGATACATCGCGATTCATGACGTTGTCCCATTCTATTGCGGCGATGACTCTTGCATTTAATCACTGTCTCACTGCGGTCACGTGTAGCAGTTTGATTGAAAAAAAAATTATCAGCATAAAAAATGTCCTGGTGTGTACTGAGACACTGTGCAAATAATTCAAGAAATGTAAGAAAATGTAAAGGAATAACTTTTCATAGGTAAACTTGATGAATTAATTATTAAAAAGCATTTTAAATATTATTTTAAACGATATTTTTATTCCACATACTGGGAAAATAACAAAGAAATTTAAACTTATTACTAAATTAAATCTCCTTGGAAAATAATTATATGCAAATGCAAATAAGGACAAACCCATACGTGAAAAGGAGAAGACAAGAGATATTGCTTTTCAAAGAGATTATGTTTAGGTATAATCTCTTTTTTTTCCACTCAAATAAATTACAGTGAAGGACAAATCTATACGCGAAAAAGAGAAGAAAATAATATGCACGAATATAAGTATGCAAAGCTTGTCTGTAAGCAACATAATCTTTTTGTCTTTCTCGCACGTATGGTTTTTACTATCTTTTTATCTGGACTGGCAGAATAGACAAATATTGAATAGAAAGATTCGAATTTTAAAAACTCTTTCCACGCTAGCGGATAAAATGCACTTTTGCACTCAGATTTCGAACGATAAAAATAATCTTTCCGAGCTTGTGAGGTGAAATAGTTATTTGTTATGCTAGGCTGCAAAGTTGCTTTTTGGCGCGAGTACTTGTATTGAAACCTGAGCAAGCGAAGGATTCTAAGATTGAACCACGAGCTTGCTCACTCGCTCGTGGTTCAAATAATAGAATCCTGAGCGTATAGCGAAGGTTTCAAAGGTACGAGACGCAGAATAACTTTGCAGCCGAGCGAAACACACGACTTTTCACCTCACAACCAAGGAATATAATTACTCTGCTCACAACAGCGAGGAAAAAAAGTGAATTGCTAAAAAGAACATTTTATAACGTTTTTTTTTTCGTGCTGGTTAGTGACATGAAATAGTTATTAAGCAATTTCTGTGGATTGCCGGTATAGAAAAATATTGAATACACAGATTCGAGTTTCAAAAACGATTTCCACGCTAGCGGATAAAATGCACTTTTGCACTCAGATTTCGAATGATAAACAGAAACTTTCCGAGCTTGTGAGGTGAAAAAGTGTTTTTATCCAACGTCTGTCCGCAATTTCTCCTCAGTTTCTCAAAAGCAAGCTTTTTCTTAATTGAATTAAATGCAGATTAGACAGGATCAAGCACAGTTTGAAGCACAAAGCTCAACGATTAATTAAGCTCGCAGCTTAGGAAAATAAGCAGCTTTTGTTCGTAGAAGAGAAAGCGTAACAGTGATTACGCTGAAAAATTTTCTACCTTTTCAAATTAATTAGGAGTAGGTAGGTAGGTAATTTTTCTTAAGGGGATAGGCGGGTTGAAATGCTAATTTGTGGAATAGGTCACTTTTAAGACTGTTTACATATTTGTCCGATCCGCCCCACCTATACACCCCACCGACTAGAGTGCGAAAGAGACAATCTGCAGCTTGGACCAATTTTATCTACATAAAATCGACGAAAACCGCATTTGGTATTCCCCGTTTCCTCCTCCAAAACTAAACCGATTTTAATAATTCTTTCATGAATATGATAAAGAATTTGGCTACGTCTGTATGTTTTGCTTTTTTTGTTTATAGGGTAATTCTAGGATAGATGCCGCACTTTTTGAAATATCGTTATATTTCTCAGTTCAATGACAGGAACCAAATAAGATGGTAGGATACAGATACATTGGTCCTTCGTCTACTATTTCATTCGAAAAAAATATCATCATTGTTTATACTTTTTATGCTTTGTTAATTTTCCCTGACCTCTAAAATTTTAAGTATATATGCCCCATAGCGGATAGTTGCCTCACCAGTAAAAACAGCCTAGGGGATATGTGCCCTATCAAGAAAAAAACACTTTTTATGCAAGAACATTAGTTATTTACGATGAATGGATGAATCCAAATAAAAACAATATTTTTTATTTTTCTCAAAGAAGATTTAACATATTAAATGACAGTAGAGTATAGATGCCCCATCAAAAAGAGAAAATTTACTCTTTTTGATGGGGCATCTATACTCTACTGTAATTTAATATGTTAAATCTTAATATTATAAATAATTTGCTACCTAAGCAGGTACATAACAATCATTGCAATACCTATTTGCATGCCCATCACAACATCTAAAACAATATCTAAATAATTAAGGATAAGCCTCAAGCTAGAGGATAGACGCCCCTAGAGGCATGTATACCTTAACAAAATTGGGGCAAGTATACTTTTCGTAGAGGATAGATGCCTATTGCAATAAAAAATAAACAAAATCATGAAATTAAAAACAATCTTTTTTGCGGGTATGCATACACTACTCTTAAATAGGGAAACACCAAAAACATTTTTTTTATTTATCAGGGAAGAAGTATAAACACCACAACAAAACCGTAAAATAATAATTGTAAATATTACCTTCGCGCCAAAACTTCTAAGGAAACTCACTCGTGCGCACAATCACTCAGCGTCGTGTAGCGCGGTACCCTACGCGGGGGCGGGAGGGTCTCTTGTTTAGTAGTAGAATGACCGCCACCCAAGGTCGCGAAACTAGAGTTTTAAAATTCAGGGCGTCTATCCCACTGCGGCATCTATCCTAGAATTACCCTATTCGTCAAATTTGTTTGATGGATTTCTGAAAACGGGCGGTAAAATTGGTAATTTTCTAAGGTTCCTAGTTCATATAGTAATTAATTAATGCAAAAAAGCAAAGCATAGGGACCTAGCAGAGGTAAAATAGATTGTATGGTAAAAAATTTTTTTGCTCTAGATTTATTATCCATGCGGAGAGGATGAAGAGACCATGGAACATATTCTTTGTGACTGTGATGTCTTGGCGGCAAAACGCATGTGCCTCCTCGGAGATGGATACCCAAAACCGGGAGATCTTAGGTTTCTTCCCCTCAATGGTATTGCCTCCTTCATTGACCATGTATTTGAAGGGTGAGGAAAGCAAAAAGTATTGGGGCTAACACAAAAGATCCTACTGGGTCGAAGTGTTGCTGGCCTGCCAGCCCCCACAACAAGATAAGATAAGATTATCCAGGGAGGAAACAGGGGAATACGTTTGTATGGAAAAAACGGTACTCGCCTATCCTCTTAAAGCAAATTTTTAAATTCTGTTAAAAAAATTAAATCTATTTTGGTGTCCAACAATCCGTAATAGGCACGCTTGGTAAAAGAATTATCATCAGTCGTTTGGCGAGAGATTGTCAGGGATTCGCAGAGGGATATGCTGAAGAAGAAAGCTTCTTCTTCTTTTTCAGGTTCCTCTCCTTTACTGAAGGTTGGCAGGCAGCTCTGCATATCCCTGTCTATCTCTCGCCAAACGAAATAGCTCTTCGACGCCGGCGATGTCTGTCCACTCTTTCAGTGGATTATCGACGCGTCCCCCTACTTTGCCCATTATTATAGTCTGGAGCAGTTGTATCGCTCATTCCTCAAGGTCAATATGACCAAGGTGTAGTAGGTATATGCTCCCGGGACTTCCTGACACGTCGTAGAACATACAAGAATGATCATAAGAAGAAAGAGTATCTAGTAGGTACTACATACACTACGAACACCGTGGGGCAAGGCCACGGCAAGGCCACACAAAATTTACCTCACCTAAAGGCTATTGGGCAACTTAGTATGCTGCCTATCCCAAGACCTACAGAAAAGAAAAGAATAGGATGTTTAGATAAATGTCTCTAGTTCATAAATATAGTATAATAATGTCGCATTAATGTAGGTAATGGGATTCAGGCCAAAAAATAATAAAGAAAAATGTAATACGACCAAATATTAAGGTTTATTATAAATAAGGTTTAAGACAATTTTATCGGTTTCTTGTTAGCAACTATGATTTTATTCATAGGCATTAGTGTCCCACTCCTGGGAAAAGCTTCCCCTTCTTTTCCCTATTCTTCCCAGTTCCCTGCAAAGACCCACCAATCAGCTCTGTAGGTGTCTAGGTCGTCTCTCCATCGTTTGGTGGGTCGGCCCCGACGTATCTCTTTCTCTCGACCCAAATTGATTGAAAATCATCAAATCATCATCATCTTCACTTTTTATTCCCACAGTTTAAAAAATAAATAAATACATAAAATTGAATATGGGTTAATACTAAATATTTTAAAACAAATTTGGTTTTTGTAGGAAAACATTTTGTTAGCTGGGTCAAGTTTCGCCCAATGATCTTTCGATTCAACAGGTGCAATAATGAGCGATAGTAATTGAGGCGGGGCATACAGATAGACAGACAGACATACAGAATGGACGAAAGCATAAGGGTTCCTTGTTTGACTACGAAACCCTAAATAAGGTATGATAGGATGTTTTTTAGGAGTCCCTGACTGCAAATCAAAAATTTTTGGATTTTGTGTCCGTCTGTTTGTTCACGCATCCTGCGAAAACCACTAGAACAATTTTGATGAAACTTTTTGTGTTTGAAAACCTATGATTAGACTTAAAATCTGGTTTATCATTAATTTCGCTACGATGATGATGATGGGGACCCGAGCGGACAAAGTCGTGAGTAGGTATATTCTAGTGTAACATAAAGCTGTTTTATTATTTTCTCGCCGAGAATCTAGTTAAGTAACAAGAAATCGTAATTAATGGTAATTTGAAACTTTTAAGTACCCATCGGGGCCCGTAAAATTGAGATTGGTGGTAAAATTTTATTACGGAGGAAAATTCAGACTAAACTAAAAATGAAAATAGGGAAAAATTCGCGGCACAACCCAAACTGTTCTAATTAGAAACATAAATTGCATGTTTCTAATTAGAACAGTTTGGGTTGTGCCGTGAATTTTTCCCATTAAAGTCAAGAAAAAAAACTGCTGGTCGATCGCGCATATAGGGTTTCATGATAAACTGCAATACAAGGTTTGTTTTCAATCTTTGTTATATTTTATAATATATTTTTTAATGGTAGGGAATGCCTCGTATATTTTGATTTAATACGAGTATACCTACCTACAAACAGGAAGCTGGAAAAGGTATTGTCAGTGTAAGGCCATGCCTACAAATAATGTTTTTTGTTCAATTTACGCCTAACAGCCGATATTCCTGATGTTTCCTGACGGTCACCAGAGAGTACCATCAACATACCGAAACGAGTTTATACAGGGTGTAAACTTAAATTCGTTACATACGTCAGACCATCAAACTGAACAACTTTTATCATAGGGCCAACAATGAAATCGCGAATGACAAATCTGCCGTTCCATAGAAAATTTCAATTTTGACTCGACCAGAATATATGAAAGGGCTGATTTGGTTTCCGCGTATTCGGCGTTGGTCCCATATGAAAAAAAATTCAGTTTGTTGGTCTGAAGAACCTCATCTATACGCGGAGAAGGAGCAGAAGAAGGCGAACGAAACGAATTTTCTTTTAATACTTCTGCGACGTTTCGTCCGATTTGCCGCGGATAAGTGTGCGAGCTGTGGAGGTATCATAGAATTTCATACAAACAATTCTATAATTAGATTCTTTCGCCTTCTTCGGCTCGATCGGCGCGGATAAATATGCGTCTACCTTTATCCTATATTTATGTCAAGTATAAGCGTCTTTCTGTTTGTTTCTTCTATCAGAAGCTACAGGAACTACTTGTTTTGTTTCAAAGCACAAGAAGTTCAGTTTCATTAAAAACTGAAATCTATTTTATCTTATTACGTCGCACTTGCTCCCAAGTGCGGACGAAGTCACGGACAAAAACGAGTGCTGTTCCCAATCGTATTTTTTTTTTATTACTTAACAATTAAACAATATTTCCAAAAAACAAGAATGTCACATTGTAGTCCTGATTGGTTTTTAGTTTATCGAAACATTACGGAATTTATGTTTTATGCTTGTAGCTATTATCGTTTAAACCACCAAAAGTGGCCACTTTTGGCGGTTTTAAAGATAATAACTACAAGCATTATAAAAACAAATCTGCAGTGACCCGACGAATTGAAAATAAGCAATGACTACAATGTGACATTCTTGTTTTTTGGAAATATTGTTTAATTGTTAAGAAATAAAAAAAACACGATTGGCGGCAGCACAATAGGCTTGGTGCAGCCTTAAACTAAACGTCAATAGAATGGACGTATAATAAAATCAATCCTAAACAAGTTTGCAGAATGCACGAGGCAGGGGATAGCTCGATGAATGTGCTGATACGATTCTGTCAGAGTTCCCGGCTGTTGACGATAAAGGAATATGTATGTGAAAACTAGTGATGTCTATGTTTTCTTTTATAATCGATATTTTTTTTTTACCTGCTTCGTCCCACTGCTGGGCAAAGGTCTCACCTAAACTCTTCCACATAATTATCTCTATCCAACGCGGTATGGAGGCACCATTTTTATTTATTTTTTATTTTATTTTAGTATTCTTAGGAAGATTTACAGCAATTATTAAAGAGTAAACACATCCTTAAATAACTGTACGCTAATTACAAATCTCCACCTATAAATTTCATAATGTTGGTCCTGATCATGCCTGATTGAGATGTTTGAAAAGATCTCGGAACAATCGATGGAACTATTAGCGACCTTGACAAGAAAACAGATGTCATTTAATTTTCGTCGCAAGTCGAGAGGCAGAAAGTGATACCGCTTACAGCGATGTGTGTAGTCCGTCGACACTTGGCGTGCCTTATAGTCTAGGAACCGTAAAAATCGTTTTTGAATTTTTCAATACGTTCTTTATACACCTCGTTCTGCGGGTTCCAGACTTGTGATGCATATTCGAGGTGACTGCGTCCGAACGCACAGTAAAGTATTTTAATAGATTCGATGCAATAGGCCTCTTCTCATCGCGCCTCTTGTTCCTGGGTCTGCCTCGGTGTTCGGCAAACATGCCCAGCCCAGTCCTACTTTAGTTTCGCAGATTTCTCACCTACATAAGCTTTTTGAGTTTTGGAGCGCTGGCGCAGTGTTGTGTTCCGGAGACGGTCCGTTCTTTCCCACGGATTTCATCGTTATTAGGCACAACTTTTCAAAAAGTACTTTTATTGACACCAATTTTTTTGTACAATGAATAATAATAACAAGATACTTATGAAGGTAATATGGAAATACTGATGTACTAAATGTCACTTTCAGAGAAATAAGTGTGAGAAATTATAATAACATTAAAATCCTTAAAATAATATGTTTAATAATCTCAAGCCAGTTTCCCCACTGGGGTATACAGAGACTATACGCCAGAAGCTACGATCCTGACAGACCTCTCTACCCTCTTCCACATTAATTTGTCCTTTCATGCATAGTAGTCAATAACCCTAGCCTCTGCCATCCAACTGGGAAAGAAGCGTAACGTTTTTGAAAATAAAAATGCAACTAAAGCTACAGCATACAAATTTCATAAACCTATGCACATTCAATTACCTACTAATGTTTTAAGGGGGTATTCAGACAAATCTTAACAAAAGGTGCATATTGTGTCAAAAAACGCAAATTTTTTTTGGAGCTCTCATACAAAAGAACAGAATCTATGTGAGGTCCAAAAAATATTTCCGTTTTTCGACCCATGTTACTTAGGGAAAGTAGTTTAGTTTCATTGAAACACCCTTGAAATAATGTCAGTAATTAAAAAAATTGTGGCCCAGCAAACATTTATGGTTGAAATTACGTGTTTTTACACCTATTTAAAGTTGAAATTTTAATGCGACCAATTAAAGTTCGACCAAATAATGTTAAATTTAGTTCCGAATCCACGTCGAATCCACCTAAGTGGGGAAAATTTCGACGTGCGAGCTACCTCGAGTCGACGTCGCGATAGTAAATTTGACATCAAAGTCGCAAGGCAGGTCGCCGGTGTGACGTCGAATTGACGTAGTCCCGACATGTCATAAGGTTGTAATTACTTGTTTAGTCATTACGACCACGAAATGAAGTTGATTGTACGTAAATATGACTTAAATATGACTTAATAAGGTTCAATTAACCTATGACATTAGTGGGTATTCTTTATTGCATAAATTTTATTATGATCGCCATAAAGTCTATTTTTATTTAACATTAAGTAAACAGGAATATGAATTGAATAATGGCGACTGCATTTCACTAACTAAATATTCATGATTAATATTATTGATTACAAGCGGACGAATGGCTAAAATCGTTGCGATGAAAATTTTACTGTGTATTATTATAATGGTTAATCGAAAAATAACAATGGGCCTTAAAAATATTGTGATATTAACGAAATTTATGTCTTATTACACACCCAAAAAATGACAATAATGAATATTTTTGGCAAATTATCAAACATGATAATGTATTATTAATCGATGTGTCCTAATATTAATCATTTAACATTGGAAAACACGAGAAATTGACTAAAAGTTTATTTGGTTAATTCGAATAATTTTTTATGTGAAAATAAAATGGCGTTTATCACATTGTCTCCACTAACAAGTTGAAATAACATGTTATTCGACTTGTAAGTATTTGGTGACAAAGTTAGGTCACATTAACTTCGGTTACAGTCAGTCCGACCTATCAAAGTTACAAATACTTCAAAGTTGGCTACTTACAAAAATCTTTAGCGACTTTTTTGTCAAAATAACCAAAATAAGTCACTCACTACGTAATAATAACCAATAACGAGACCCAATCATAGAATAACGAATACACTATAGAATGTAATCTCCTTTGTGAGTACTCCAAACGCTGTGTTATAAACACCTACTTTCCCCGTCTGCGGGTGATGGACTGATAGGGCAGGCAGGCAACATCTGGATTTGAGGTTCGAAGATAAAAACTGTCATTTACAGCAACAGTACCGTAACGGACTCACCATACCACTGCTGTCTGGCCATATGTTGCAACTTATCAGACGGACTACACCAAATACCTATCGAACTGTAGATGTTCAGTTTTGAAGACTTAAATGGTGTTAAAAAAAATCTTCTTTGCTTTCCAATGCATTACCGGTGATGGTATAATAAGTATTATTTTGTTGAACATTCTTCAATTTAACGATATCATTTCCGTTTGACAAAAACCAACAATTTTTTCCATCATCGCTGAACAGTCTTGAATATATAACTTTTTATAAACTCCATCACTAACTTTTCCCTTTACACAGGCATTTTTCTTATGTACACTATCAGAATAATTTTTATTTGAATTAGTATTTGACATTATTGTCACCCAGTTAGCTATAAGCTCACTGGCTATTTGTGTAAGTGGTTGTTTACCTGATCGTACTAAAGACTTCAACTAACCAAGTGAGTTTTCAAATTGATATGAACTAATGTCAGAAAGACAGCCAAATTTCTTAACATCATCTATGACATGACAAATATTGTGGAAATTGCTGCTAATAGAATCAGAACCGTAAATATTAATGCAACCTTCTAGATATCTTCCAGTAATGTTTTTGCAATTTCGATATATTTTAAATACATTTTACAGCTCAAGATTGTGACAGCACAAGCTAATAGCACGTAATGTTCATACACTTCTTTAGACAGAACATCTTTTAATACGACAAAACCCAAGTACAAGAGCATCACACGGTACTCAGTTCCCTTCCAATATTTTAAAAATTTTACGCTTCTGATTGTCCTTTGTATTTCTTTAGGTCTATTCTTTTTACAAGACTCTAACAATTGGTTAAGTAAATCAATTTCAGACCCTCTTAGTTTTGTTTGAATATTAAAACTTCCGGTACACCATGACATTAAACATTTGCGCATGATACCAAGATCAAACAAATGTAATGAGTCAGCGACGATGAAATCTTCAACCATATCAATTGGTAAATCTACGAGAGGTGTGTGGTGATTGTGATGGTCTTCATCTAATTTATTACGAAAACTAGCGTCAGTTCTTCGGGGACAATCAAACATAGGATAACTCATTTGTGTCTTCCTTTTTTGTCCCACTTTCCCTCTACTGTACATTTAATACAGCTACCTTTTCCAGAGTTAAAGTATGGCGTACCTTTTAGAAACACTCTTGCGGGAGTATCACAAACAAAACATTTAAACTTCACATCTAGCTTTTTTTCATTAAAGCAAAGTCCATTTTTTAAAATGTATTTCATTTCAGCTATAAAATCCTTTAGGAAGGGTTCCAAAGGTGGTTTTCCAGTCCCGTAAAAAATTGATGCAAACATTGGTTTGATTTCAGGCATATCATAAATAGCGAAAGCTATTGGCCATACTTCGGATGCTGTACTATTGAATAGAGACATTCCGTCTACGTTAAAAAGTAACTCAATATGCGAAACCTCAGCAAAGTTAATACAGTTAATAACATTTTGTAAAATTTTTTTTTATGCCGTTGTACCAAAAATGTCCTTGGCCCATAGGTTCAATATGATTAGGTCCATATGTTCTTAGTAGAGTCCGACCATCTTTGGGTAAATCTAATCCGGTTTCATTTAATATTTTTAACAAGTCGTTTAAAGCCGAAATGGACGGTTTATGTGTTACTGACCATGCCATCAAATTTTCTTGTAATTTTAATTTCTTTGTGGCATCATCTTCTTCGTCATCACCGGATGCCCGTACGAGTGAAAGGGAAGGCATATAAAACCGCGGTCCACCCTGCTCTCATCTATGGTGCCGAATGCTGGCCTATGAAAAAGGTCCATACCACAAAAGTGCACACGATAGAAATGAGGATGTTGAGGTGGGCAGGAGGTGTCACTCTGCTCGACAGAGTGAGAAACGAGTATATCCGTGGAAGCTTTAAGATCCGTCCAATTGAAGATAAACTTTCCGAAGCACGTTTGAGGTGGTACGGCCATGTAATGAGAAGGCCAGAAGATCATATGACCAGACAAGTCCTGCGGCAAGACACCGGCCCGAGAAAGCGAGGAAGACCCCCCTTAACGTGGATGTCTGTAATCAACAATGACCTGAAGAAAACCCAAGTAGACGTCTCGAGAACCCAGAACAGACACACCTGGCGAAGAATGACGAGGAGCGCCGACCCCAATTGAAATGGGATAAGGCTAGGCAAAGAAGAAGAAGATCATCTTCTTCGTCATCTGTTGCACTGTAATATTCTTCTATTTCTGTTGTTATTCCTGTGTCTTTTTCTTCGTCAATCCTGTGTCTGTTTCTATTGGCGAGTCATCCTGGATTGATGAAGTTGATGGTGAATTATCTTGCAAAAGCGGGAATAAAAAATAAATAACGCTCACAGGCACATACATTGTAATGATCCCAAACTAGCACTAAAGGCTTTTATTATGGAAACCATACAACAACGGCACGAACATATAACATCCATGACCGAACCGGGATTCGAACCCAGGACCCTGGTTTGGCAGTCCGGCGTGGTAACCATTACACCAACCGGGTCGTCAATGTCGGGAATGGTTGGTTTTGCGTTAAATTATTTCTATTGTCATTTCCATTATCAAGTTTGTATTTGTTACATTTTCTGTAGAATGTGGTCGAATATCTGAACGGTTTTTTATCTTTGCCCATGGCAGTTTGACAATGTACTTTCTTTTTTACGACTATTTTCAAATGAAAGTGAACGTATGGTTCAACCGACCTCAACTACCAAAGTATTACTATTAAGTGACAATATCGAAAGCGGTTTAAAGTATCTACGACTTATTGGTTTTATTTCGAAGTAAATTTCACGATAAAGTCGAATACTTATTGGAACCTTGGTGCTGACATAGGTGTTAAAGTTAATTTGACTGAACAGTCGAAATTTAGAAAAAAAAATTAATTGCAAATTACTTCGTTTAAGTTACAAACGTGACGATTAAGTCGGCGACAAATAAGTCAAAAATTTGGGTAGTAATTACCTAAAGCTAAAGTTAATTTAACTGATTTGTCGAAATTTGGTAAACAAATGGAGTGCCAATTACTTCGTTTAAGTTACAAATGTGACTATTAAGTCGGCGACCAATAAGTAAAAAAATTGAGTAATAATTACCTAAAGTGGCTCATGATTTCAACCAACTAGTAAAAATAACTCGACGGTGATTATAATTGGACTTCCTGACCTAATTTGATAACCAAAATACGACTATACGGTTGCACAACCTATAAGTTGTTTGAATTGGTGAGAATTACTAAATTCTTACTTAGGTATTGTCGTTATAGTGGAAACTTCTATAAAGTTGAAAACATAGGTGATTAACACGTTATTTCGACGATAATAAGTTATTATGTCGGGAGCTCAGAAAATATGACTAGAAATGTTTGCTGGGGGTGTATACAAGGTGTTACAAAAATACAAATATACATTTAAGGGGGTGGTTTACACCATCAAACTGAAAAACTTTCACTACTGGACCAATATCGAAAACGCAAAAAAAATTTGATGTTCCATACTCTACAAATTGACTCGAGCTAAAATATGTATGAGATATCAGATTTTTTTTGAGATTTCGATATTGGTCCCATAGAGAAATTTGTTCAGTTTGATGGTCTAAACAACCCCCTTAGGAGTTTTAAATATTTATTTTTACTTATGTAACACCCTGTATAATTGTATATCTGAATTTGCGCAAGTTGCGTTGCGACTACATAAATGGGGATTAATGCAGTGAAACAAAAATCCAAAGTGAATTTAAACGCGAGTGCATCCCTACTGCAACTGCATCGCTGCCCTCTGCTCAACACTGGATTTAATTAAATTATTTGAATGAATCCGACGCTTCCGTCGCTTCGGCCGGCACCGCATTGGTTCCAGTCGCAGGATATACCAATTGCCACTTCTGAATGTGTGTTTTATTGTTAGACTTTCTTTTTTTTAGTCTTAAAGAAATTGTCTAGGCGTATCAAGTGTCCAATCATTTTTTTCCCGATCCGGTTTTATATTGTTTCTAAAAGGTTAAATTTAATTAGTTGGCGAAACTTAAGAAACGCATTTGGTATCTGTTACTGAGTACAATTGCGTAGCAATGGCCTCTCGCTCGATCATAATAATATGATTCTGAGGTCAATGTCCGCCCGCGCCCGCGCACTGTTCGCGCTGCGCGTACCTTCGCACGATAATAATAATATTGTTAATCATCCATACCAAATATAAACATTGATAATGCAATCTGTTACTATTAATAAGTGCCCTGGTTCAGTTTCGCCAACTAATTAAAAATGACCTGACCTGATGAAAGATGACATGTATGAGGAGTGAGTGCGACTGAGAGAGGAAAGCACTACTACATACCTACTGTCGTCAACCTTCCCTACCAATGAAAGGGCGTAAGGTCAACATTGGTGGGAGCAGGGACTGTACATAGGTATTAAGTAGTATTCTTTCTTACACTGTGTTTATGTAGTATCAGGAAGCGCTTGCAGAAAGGAGACAGGATTAATAGCTGCTCCACTGAGTTTAGTGTCTTGGTCAATCAGCAAGCGTTCAATGCTGATTGACTAATCTTTTCGCACGATGCCGATGGCAAGTGAAACTAAATGACATGCCATTCGACTCGATAGCAAAATGTGTCATTTAATATCTACTTAAAAAATTTAGAGCTCGGAAGTCGTCCTATAAATTGGTTAAACACCTTTAGATTGAATGTTGTTTACTCTTCATTGAGCTCGTCATGTAGAATAATAGAAATCTACTATTTTCGCTAGTAGGTACCATCTTATTGTGACATCTACAATCTGTGATGTGTTGTTATCAATTATTCTATTTTGAAAGGACCACTGTCGTCCCGTGGGAGTTTGAAGGGATGAGATAATCTTATTTCGAGTTTTCGGGAGTAGGTACAATGCTAGCCTTCGATCAAAGTAAAATTTGATCGAAGATGCTAGCCACCTAATACCACTTGACACATAAAACCATCCCAAAACCTTTGACTTTGACGTACTAAATATGAGTCTTTAATTGCTACAACTGTAAAGAAAAGTATCATTACCGTTTAAACCACATACTCTACCAATCAAACTAAACAACTTTTACTATGGGAGCAAATTTGTCAGAACAATAAAACAGTTTAGGAACAGCTGTTTTTTTGCTCCCATAGTAAAAGTTGTTCAGTTTGATGAGTAGAGTATGTGGTTTAAAGTTTAATTATACTTTTCTTTACAGCCTGTATACAAATTGTAAAAATTCTAAACTACCCGAAAGCATAGACGACAATTTTTTCGCTTGTAATAGATACATACTCTTTGTTGTGCCGAAAGGGATACGGATGGTAAAATGTGTTTCATATTCCACTACCCTAGTATTGAAAATATTCACTATAAAATTGTAAGTAACTACTCGTAGACTCGTGTAGGTAGCTACAATGATTTAGTCGACTAATGTCTAAAATGAATAATGACTAGGTACAATACTTCCAACCCAGAACCACTAACTTCACTAATCTTCAAAACAACAATGCAATTACTTAACCAAAATACCACTACACGGGCTATGCATAGTTACAGCAAACTACAAGACATTATTTCTAGGAAATCAAGCCACCGCCTTCCGTTCCAATGCAGACTAATGACTATCCCACCTGGGAGAGTACAAGTTTCTACCACAAATGTAATAAAACTGATTTGTTTCTTAACTCAATCATATAGAAGTATCTGGAGAGTATTTTACAAAACTTTAAATCGAATGCTATGATTTTTATAAACAACTCGACCAGAAAATATTTTATGTAAAGTAGCATTTTTAGAATATCAAATAGAAAAATTCGGTATCGGACGTGACGATTCAAAAATTATGTATCGGACGGGATTGGAACCGAAACCTGTCAATCGAACTGGATTGGCTGGTCTAATTAAGAGGTTTCCCTGACCGAACAACCTTAAACCTTTCAGAGCCGCCTCACCTCTACTATAACTACGTCATTTTAGTAGGTATACCTATTTTTGACTGGCTCTTTTGACTGGTAGCTTTCAACGCTGTCAACGCCTGCCATATTTTTCAGGCTCGCGAGCAAAGACATTCGTGGCTAACTGACACTTTTGACCCCTTTCCCCATAATTATAATCTGTATCAGCAAGTATCACACCTTAAGAAATGACCAAGGTGTGAAAGGGAGGCGTAGAGGTTTGCAAACAGTCAAACGTACGACTTAAATTTAAGGGTTGTCAAAACCTTTGCACAACTACCTAGATATAGGTACAATCTTTTTGAGCTTGAAGTTGCAGCAAAGCTCACTTTTAGCATACTGAGGGCCTTTTTCACCACTTCTGGATAAAATCTTGTTAGCCTATATGACGATAATTTGACATATCTTAACTACATACGAAATATGTCGAACGATCTGTCAAATAAGCTAACAACGACTTATCCAGAAGTGGTGGAACAGGCCCTAAAGGTTCTAAACTTTAGTTTTAATACGAAAGCAGCTCATCAAAATTATTCCTCATCTGAGACCGGTTGGTATGCCCGGCGTTCATATGTTGGTACGGTACGACATAGTATTTATGCAAACTCTCGTAGAAACTTCGTTAGTGAGATTGGGGACTCCAGGATTTAGATTGGATGCCTGTTTGGTCTGAAACTCGTTTGTGTTGACTCCGAATTCGGTTTATAACAACAACTAAGGTTAAACAATTAATCTGCTAGTCTACAAGGACTTTCGAATAATTGATTCATCATGAAAGTTTTCATTCAAATGCAAAGTTCTGACACATACATTACGATATATCGAAAATTGAAGATCCGAGTTTAATTTGAGATTATTTTTCTTTTTTTTCGATCTTCATGTCAGGATGCGCTGACCACGCGTTGCTTTAAGTCAGGATTGTACGTAAAAATCAACAGGCATTCTATAATTAAGTATTAAAATTTATAGACAACATTACTTATAATAAAAAAACCTATGCATTTACGACTAAAGAAATCATTGATCCAGAATTTTAGCGGGTTGTTTTTAGGGTTCCGTACCCAAAGGGTGAAAACGGGACCATTTTCATAAGCTTCCGTCCGTACGTCTGTCTGTCTGTCCTACCTATTTAGGGCTATAACTTTTAAACCGTACTAGCTAGACAATTGAAATTTTCACAAAATGTGCGTTATTTAATGCGGACTTGCTAACAAATGTCAAAAAGTTAAAAATTAAGTGGTATCCTCGTACAAGAAAATAGTTTTTTCACCTCACAAGCTCGGAAAGATTCTGTTTATCATTCGAAATCTGAGTGCAAAAGTGCATTTTATCCGCTAGCGTGCAAAGAGTTTTTAAAATTCGAATCCATTCGAGTCCAGATAAAAAGATAGTAAAACCATACGTGCGAGAAAGACAAAAAGATTATGTTGCTAACATAACGAACTATGCATATATTCCTGCATATTATTGTCTTCTCTTTTTCGCGTATAAGTTTGTCCTTCACTATAATTTATTTGAGTGTCAACAAAGAGATTATAACTAAATATAATCCCTTTGAGTAGCAATATCTCTTGTCTTCTCTTTTTCACGTATAGATTTGTCCTTATTTGCATATAATTATTTTTCCAGTGTGGGATAAAAACATCATTTAAAATAATACTTATTTAAAATGCATTTTAATAATTAATTCATCTTGTTTACCTATGAGAAGTTATTCCTTTACAATTCCTTACATTTCCTGAATTATTTGCGCAGTGTCTCAGTACACACTACACACACATTTTTTATGCTGATCAATTGGTTTTCAATCAAACTGCTACACGTGACCGCAGTGAGACAGTGACTAAATGCAAGAGTAATATAGCCGCAATAGAATGGGACAACGTCTTAAAGCGCGATGTTCGCTCTATACATCTAAACTCAGTGCTTGCACCTAACATTTTCCTCGCTGTTGTGAGGTGAAATAGTTTTTATCATCGTTTTTTCTTCTCGCCTCATCGTACAAGCGGTAATACATACTAGCGTCAAACTTGATGTGATTATAGAGCAAATTAACTCTACAGTATAACAACCAATAATAGAAACCGTAATAAGGTAGTACTTTACGTTAGTATATATTTTCTTTGGTAGTACGTAGATATACTGAGTTGTGAATGACACATAATCTGATTTTCCGCCCGAGACAAATTTTTCAATCTTTAATTTAATTTGATAGGTATCTGATTTGTTTTATTCTTTCTATGACTGCTCCATACTGACAGTTGTTCAGTTTGATGGTCTAAATCACCCTATTTAATATTACAAGGGTCTTTTACTATACCCAGACTTTAATTAAAAAAAAAAAGGTATTCCTCACACTTATTTGACAAATGGAGGTCAACTATAACAACACTACAAGGCCGCAAAAATGGCAGTTACTTCCCAAATCACACTCTAATTTAGGCCATTATACCTTTAATACAACAAGCAAAATAGGGTTCACATAAACGATAGCCTATCATCAGTGTAACTAATTTACTACGCGTAAATGTGATCGTTAATGCCTACCTTATTTATATAACGGGTCTGTTACACGCGGTTAAATGTAATGAACTTCATTTTATTGGTTGGGATCGTTTTACCATACAAATTGGATGGCTTGATTATAATTATAATAAAATGATTTCATGTAAGTACGATCGGATTAATGCAGCGTTCTTGGTCTTTCCGTTGAAGGTTTTTTTTTCAGGAAATAAACAGTATAATCAATCAATCAATCAATGCTTACCGATGACCTTTAATGTTTATTGATTAGTTGGTTGTTGCCACTGCAGTCTACAATGAGTACGACTGACGATAGAGTTCAGTAGCGCGCCTTGGGACAGGCCTATGGTCAGCAGTGGGCGAGTGGGCAGTAGGTGATGCTTAACGCTATGATAATGATGACAGTTTACATAATGCCAGTAAATTATATTCTTGACTCTATACAGTGTCCTTCTTAATATGCCGACACTTTTTTAAGGGGATGATCAGACCATCAAATTGAACAACTTTTTCTATAGAACCAACATCGAAATCGCGAAAAAAAAACTGCTGTCCCAAACATTTGGCTCGAGTCTGTTTGCAGTTTTGTATGGGACAGCTGATTTTTTTCGCGATTTTGACTTTGTTCCCATAGAGGAAGTTGTTCGGTTTGATGGTCTGATCATTCCCAAAAGTGTCAGCATATTAAGTTGAACCCTATATGTCAAGAACATAATTTATATGATACATAAATATCTAGGACTTTATCACAAGATTATGTAGTGCCATTTAAAGTAGGTACCACAATCTAGCCTGGACTTGTATAATGATACTAAGACTAAGCACCAATCAATAATTTAGGCCCTTTCATTTGATCGCAATTCTATCTTTCTTTTGCCCTAGCATTCACTATGTAGTATACCTTTAAAACACAGCACATCTTTACACAGTGTAGTCGTCCAACATTTGGTCGTACACCGTGTACCGTGTATAGCAAACTGCACCGCAGCAAGCGATGGATCGTTCCCAAAACGATAGTAAAACCATACCTACGACGCAGTTATTGATTTAAAAAAATTGTTTTATTGCATATAAAAATATAAATGTAGGATAAGAAAATCATCATCATCATCTCAGCCGATAGACGTTCACTGCTGCTTCAAAGATAATTTTTGATTGCTTGGAGAAAAAACCTTCTACCTACATAAAGGAAGGAGGATGCTGCGAAAATGGAACTAAGATTTTTTATACCAAGCAGTCTACGCTAGAAATGTTAAGATGATGATGTTATGATGTGTTAAGCGACTTATAGTTTTGCAATCTAGACACTCTGACTCTGACTTGACTTTGAAATTCGCTACATTGACTTCTAGCTGTACAGCAGTCATTTCAGACTAGAGACTACTTGATTATTCCATCCATGAATGATATCACCTCACCTGGTTTGAGATCGCGCTCCAAACGAACGCGCTTCTCTCGCCTCGTCGAGAAATCGCTAGTGTGTCCCTAGTTCTTTTTATTTGACTGAACTTTTCACAATGTTTTATTTGACAAAAAAGTAGGTAAGACATAGAAAAGTTTTCTCTTAGTAAGGTCAACATTAGAATTATTTGTGGCGTAAAATTGGCGACGAATATGTTGAATTAAAGAGTAAAAGATTTAAAATGGTATAAAATTAAAACATCATGTCGTATGCTATATTATCATTAACTAACCGAAAATACTTTTAATTATTGTCTCTCCAATATAAAATTCGTGATAATTATTATTTTGTATTGCATCATCAATTCCGTCTGCTATTATTATTTTTAACAATCAAAAATATTGTTCTATAGAATTCTTTAAAAAAGGCTTACTTTTTTGACACTTAATTTAGGCCCGATTCGACAAAACGCGAGTAAATTTTATTCTTAGATTAAGTCGCCGGTTACCTACTCTAGAGTAAACTGATATTGCGTTTACCAACCCTAATCTATGAATAAGTTGAGAGACCGAGACCGAGACTAATGAAATGTCAATGTCACATAATTACAAAAATATAAATAAAAAAGAACCTAACAAATTAAAACTGTATAACCTCACATTGCAATAAGTACGGATATAACGACCTCTTTTGTTAGGTGGATTATACATTTGTTCTTTTAGTACGGGAAGGCAAATGAAGTTATTTCGGAGTAAACACCAAGAGTAAAATTGTTCCTTGAGTTACTCTTCTATAAATCGAAGTTTGGTCGAATCCGGCCGTAATGTTTTACGAGAAGGGAAAATGAAACATTTTACAGCTATTTCTGCCTCTGTATTACTCAGGCTTCCAATCCTACAAACAGAAAGCAAGTTAAAACTGTAAAGATTATACCGATCTGGCCACGTACAAGAATCATGATACGCAGGTACGCAGGATATACTGAAGTAAAGGCGCGGCGCTAAACATTATAAATGCACTTTCTCGCCTTTACCTTCCTTAATCCTAACCCAATTTTGATCGTAGCAGTTTCGAGTTCCACCAGAATGCCAAGGAAACTAGCAATTAACCCATTTCCTAATAGGTAAATGTCTCTGGGGCCCAAATTGGTAACCCTAGCTTATTGAATATCGAAAAACTCTCGGCTTCATAAATGTTATAGAATGAAGGTGTAATAATTATTATAATGAATTATGTTGTTATTTTATTATTATGAAGTAGATTGTAGAATGCTATTGATTACTCGTATGATAATGTAGTTAGGTTGGCAACCGTAGGTTATGCGCATGGTACCTATGTGCTATCTAATTTAAAGATCTATTTCACAAGCGATTTGTGATTGTAGGCGATGTCGCATCTGCGCCACAACGACACAGCTGCGACATCGCAACTAGATCGCTCTGATATTTAAGCACAGGCGGCGTTGACTGAGCGTTTTCGTCGCTGATATTCCGTCGCGAAACTAATAGATTATAGTAATATCGCGTTGATATAATTCTCCCAACGCGTACGCTTAAAAATCGCGTGTGTTATGTTGACCGATTACTAAGTTGACCGATCGCGAAGTTGATCAATCATACTTTAGTGAACTTTTTGCTAAGTTGACCGACTGCGAACAAACGGTTGTAAGTACGGAGACTAAGATAGAGACCTCAAACAGAGAAATAACAAGAAATACGTTGTTGTAAGTTGAGGTAGGTACTGCTAAGTAACAAACTTCAGTCGACGACAATTCCCAGTTGTAGCGTAGACAAGATGATTAAAGTCGACGTTGTCATTAATATACAAGACCCTAGTGCCATCGCTCCCACGATTACTTGACATTTTAATGACTTCGCTAATGACCTTTCTTACAACGTAATAAGGCTTACATAACTTGATGGATCACGGAAATGTATGTATACATATAAAACTTATAGTAAACTTCATCAGAATAAAATTACAGTAGTTGGCTAAAATGCACGTAGACAAAATTATATGATAGAGTAATCGATAATTATATAGTAGATTGATTACACACAGAAGACAGGAAAGTAAGAAAGGTCTCAGATCTCATGTAACAAACATGTGATCTAAGGCTTTCTTATTTACTGTCCGAGGTTAGTATACTATTTTTCTTCTCGACGGAAGTGGAAAGTGATAACTTCGTGTAGCGCAGCGGGACGAGAATTGACGCTTTCCGTCCGTAGGGAAGAAAAATACATTATAAACCAAAGGTCCATGCCCAAGAATAATTACTAAGTATTACTTTTTATTTAGTTCCAATGAACGTTTCAGAATCTATCCCGGATTTGTGTAATGATGAATAGACAACGATATAGAATATAAATATAGATTCAAACAAGATTCAAACAACCATGACCTGAGTACCTACAAAATATTAATCATACAAATATTTGAAATCGTACAATAATTTTTGAAACCACGACCGTCGGATCAACAGGCAGTTCACTACGAACTGAGCCATCGGGCCGTCATAATCTTAGTTGTAGTAGAAATATTATTGAAGACTCTACTTTCTTGATAGACATAGGCAGCCTGGGTCATAATTTCCGGTATAATTTTCTTATAAGCCTAATACCCATTCCCACTAATATAATGACCCCTATAAACCGGAGCCGGAATCATTTTCTTACGTTACTACTTTTCCTTAAATTCCCTTTTGAAACCTCAATATAACTACAGAATTAAAGCCAAAAAGAAAAGAAGCAACAGAAAAAAACAAAGTACAAAAAAATGGAATCAATCATTACATACATGTAACATCCACAGGTGTCATGTAGCTCGGATGACCTTGACTGAACCGCCCGCGGGGGGAGGGGCACTCAAGTTAGTAACACACTCACACACACGTTTTGTTAGTAGAGAAATAATTGGGTCTGGCGCGAAATGATACGGCTTCGTCGGCGTCCCAGTACAGACTGAGCGTTGGTTGGATTGGGTTGCCAGGTTCTGAAATTACCCACCCTTAAGTGTTGTGGGTAAAACTTGGAGCTAAATTCTTCAGCTCACAACACACGGCAGCGATATGTATAGCGCGTTATCTTAAACTCGAGTTTGTTCACCGATCCCCACTACCCCATCGTCGTAGTGCCGCGTAGTCCCAGCAACGCCCATTGCAGAGATCCGTACCCATAGCCTCGTAACGACCAGGTTTTTTCGTCTAAACATTAGCTTACTGCCTTATTATAATAATAATTATGGCTTTATATAGGTTCACATGGTACCGGCCCAGAGGGTAAAATTTACGAAAATGAGTCTTAATATGCATATCATACAGCACACTATTTAATATCGTGTGACACATTCAAATCGAGTGCCTTTTAAAAGGCGGTGGGCGTCTACGGCATGAAATTGGATTTCATCTTGGGCAAGTATCACTATGGAGCTGAAGACCTTTTAAAAAGCATCTGGGTGTTACGAGAATAGGGGTGCCCTTTGAGGCTCGAGTTTGTACTTTTCTAACGCACGCAAAATTACATAAGCATGTCTCATTCCTAATAATGTAATGAAGCATTAGAAGAATACAACCTGGCATTTATAATGATATAGTTACCGTCTGTGATGAGTTTTTTTATCAATCTGATAGATTTTAATTGGCCGTCGTATGAGATTTGCCGTGCCCCTATATAATATTTAAGGTAAGTAGGATTTTAAACCAATTTCTGATTGTTTTAGTTTCAACAGATACTTTAGAAAAAGGTTACGTGGATTAGAAAGATAGAAATTTAAGAAATGTACGTATTAGTATCATACAATCATGTAAGTATAATTTGATTGAAATAAATGACATTACAAAAGATATTAGTTATTATGTTAATTTCATAGTAAATGGCGCATAAAATTGTGCTGCCTCACAACGGATGCCACGCTTGTAACATATTGACGCTGACTATTGAGAAAGACCTAATTGGGTCATTTTCGATTCTTCACTTTGCGCACGGTAACATAAATCTGCTTCTTTTTGGTTGAAATCGATTGAAGGTTCAACTCAACTTTATAACGTTATGGATGAACATGACGTCGATATTAGCTTTAACATAATGTTTGATGATCTCTTTTAAAAATGCTAGTTAACACTCTGAATTTCAACTATTTAATTTACCCATAATTTCAGGGTAATTCTCCCGCTCCGACAGCACTAAATGTGGATGATCGCTCTTCCCTACCAGTATCGTGCCCGGAGCACCCCATACGATGACCCTCTACCACGGTATTCTACAACTAACAATTTATACGACATCGTTTCACGTCCATTGCCGGATCTGGGAGAAAAATGACGCTGTATATATGAAAGGAAGTGGCTATGGTATGTGTGAGAATATTTTGGTACAGCTTGGTTTAAAGACATTGTTATGAATCCTCAGTTTCCGCGAAGCAACACCTCTAAAAACGATTAAATAATTGCAGAATCGCGGTTGCTGTTCGCCTCATTCGTGAATTTTCGACAAAATTGCTCCATTTTGTGGAAACTTTCTTGATTATGTTGCGGTTAATGCATAAATAATTGAATGTTTTATGTCTGGGAATTGTTTAGGGGTGCTACTTAAGTTTAAAGTTACGAGGATAATATGGTTTGTCTGATTTAAAGATTTATCGAAATGTATTTTTTGCTTAGGTTAGGTTGTACTCTTCTATTATATTCCGTGGTTGGCACGGCGACACATCGAGCTACGCAAAACCAATATTTGCTGGCCGCGCGACGATACATTACTCTACCTACGTGCGGCCAGCTTATTTTAGTTTAAATGTAGCTTGTTGTGTCGCGCGCGCATACACATTTTCGTAGCATGTTATAGGATTAGATTAGCTCTTTGATTGAAATGTTTAAAAGCAACTCATTATCTTTAATGTTAATTATATTATTCTTATTAATTTGAGAGTCGTTTTAAAACACCAAACAACAAATATTCTTTGAAGTTTGTTAATCTCTGGTACAAAATCTTATTTTTAGTTAATAACGAAGTAACGCACTCTGATATGGTTGTTTAAGTAAATCATTATAGTTAGTCTAGTAAAATACATTAGACGAAATCCGATTATTCTTTCTAATAACTAGGGATCGGATTAGAATCGCAATGTGATACAATATGAATGTAGTGCATAGCTTACATAGAGTTCTTAAGTTCTATACAAGCTGTTTCATTAGTAAAAATAAATATTTAAAACTCTTAAGGGGGTAGATAAGACCGTCAAACTGAACAACTTTCTCTAAAGGACCAACATCGAAATCACGAAAAAAAAATGATATCCCATAATATTTTAGCTCTAGTCGATTTGTAGAGTATGGAACATCATTATTTTTTTCGCGATTGCGATATTGGTCCCATAGTGAAAGTTGTTCAGTTTGATGGTCTGAACCACCCCCGTAAATGTTTATTTGTATTTTTGTAACACCTTGTATAGAGTGACACCGTTTTGGGGCGTTCAAACGTTCAACGTTTCAAGCGTTGCGTCGAAACTATGACATCGCAATACTGGTTGTCGCAAGTATCACCTATAGCCATTTGTATTTTACCCGACTGTGGAATAGGGTACATTATTTTTACATGGCATCTGCGAATTAAAAAAATTATTCTTCAATTTTTTTTTCGTATCAATATGGGTAGGTACATCAAATGAAAGCTGGTGAATTTTACCCGACAGTGAAAGAAGGAGGGTTAAGTTTTTCGAGCGTATGTATGTATGCATGTTTGTATGTCTATTTCTTTGACACGCCCTATAGCCTATTTTTGATGGATTTTAACGTATGAGGTGTTATTAGATTTGTAAAAATCGTGAGAGTGACATAGGGTACATTATTTTTACATGGCATCTGCGAATTAAAAAAATTATTCTTCAATTTTTTTTTCGTATCAATATGGGTACATCAAATGAAAGCTGGTGAAGAGCAGATTCCAAATAAATATACTATAGTACCTACTTTTATTTTGACATAAGACTAAAAAGTATGAAATAAAATAAATTATTAAGAACAACAAAAAACCCGACTGCATAAAAATATATTAACTGAAAAGATAAAAACAAGCTCCTTTAATCAGCTAAACTTTGTTTGAGCAAATTAATACAATTTGAATGTTACTACTTATTAGGTAGGTATACAAACCAATAACATAAGAATAGTTATTAACTATTCGTATGCCAATAACCAACAAATAGGTAGGTTTTGTAAATTTTCTTTGTCCCCGTTTACGATACCTACCTTATATTATAGGTAACATTCAAATTGTATTAATTTGCTCAAACAAAGTTTTCAGTTAATAGATTTTTTTTAAATTTGATACGACACATTGTAACTCCCTTTTTTATTTTGCAAGAGAAGCACATCAAAGATTTTTTTTGTATTGATGTGGATCTGGGACGATCCTGTATAGGTAAACCACATTTAAACCAACTAAATGATTCATTACCTACCCATCATCATATCTGCCCATAAACGTAAACAAAACAATGCTGTAAACTAACTTATTTGCTGCTGCAAGCAAGTGATTGATTGAATATAATTATGGATTGATTATTGCTAATGCAAATTTTTTGATTCAACAAATTTACCTCTACATACCTACAATGTTATTCTTAGGGAGTGTCGATTTTATGAGTTTTCTTTGTATTTAAAGGTAGGTGCTATCGCGGACTTTTCCGTCTAATCACTATAATTTTGCGCATAATTTATTGTTTGGAAACTATTCATTCATTGGTCTATTCATCAATAGGGTGGGGCAAGACAGCGCTTTTATTTTTAGTGTGCAAGTAAAAGTGGTGGTCAGGCGGAAAAGTCCGCGATAGTAGGTACATCGAAATATTTCACTCCCTATATTAATTTACCTGGATCCATTTTACATCAATTAAAACCTTAACAGACCTGCATAAACCAATAGCAAGTACAAAATAAATGTATTAGTTGGTACTCAGTACTAAAATGTGCGTACGTACGTTAATTCAAAATAAACATGTTTTTTCACGCTTTTGCAATAGACTTTTTTCATTCGTTCTTTCTCGAATCTTTTATGTTAACTGCGTTGATTTTCTTGATGTCTCCCATTTGAGTTGGGGCAAATGGGAACAAAATTACACGTCTGTTTCCTCGTGTTTTCATCTCTCTGTTCTTTGAAACTATATATTTTAACGAAAATATGACAAATGTAAGGCAAAGATACGGGTTTCTACTTAGATTGTGTTAAAACATTTTTTTTACTTTACGAAACATGGGAGAAGCTATGATTGATCATCACGTGGGCGAAACATCAAGCTACAAAATAAAACATAAGCTGGCCCCGCGACACTATATTATGTTATTCTACCTACGCGAGTCCAGCTTATTTTGGTTTTGCATAGCTTGATGTGTCGCCGTGTGTAGTAGAAAATTCCAATTTAAAAAAAAATCTTTTGTGCCCAGTAAAGGGAAGATAAAGTGGAAAAACCAAATTAGAATTGCAATAGATTAAAAATTCAATGGTCCGAATAAAATACTCAAAAAATTTCCGATAAAATATTTATGCCTATCCAGGGACTGTTTCAACGTCTCTATAAATATGATTACACTTTGTATGAAAATGAAATACCTAGTCACAAAAATCCAATATTCTCCAACTGAATGCATTTATGAAAATTGATAGTCCGTGATACGATTCAAAGCGCATTCACCTGCTATTCATTGCGATCTCTGCGACACCTGTGTAGAGACCCTTAATGACGTAGAGCAGACGGTAAAGCTACGTAAGCCAGGAGGATTTTACTCTAGGATTCTTTGGTAGAATACACTTTGTTTTTAAAACATATTTTAAGAAGCAATGTTTTCAAGATACGGTTTGTAAAACTTTCAAAACTCTACACTTTTTAGGGTTCCGTACCGAAAGGGTGAAAAAGGGACACTATTACTAAGCCTACGTTGTCCTTCCGTCCGTCGTTCGTCCGTTTTACCTATTTAGGGCTGTAACTTTTGAACCGTAATAGCTAGATAGTTGAAATTTTCACAGAATATGCGTTATTACGGCGGATTTGTTGACAAATAATAAAAATGTCAAAAAGTAAAAAATTAAGGGGGGTTCTCAACAAGAAACTAGTTTTTATCTACGTTTTTTCTTCTCGCTCTATAGTAAAAACGGTAATATATAAAAGCGTCAAACTTGGTGTGATTATAGAGCAAACTCTACAGTATAACAACAAATAATAAAAACCGGCCAAGTGAGAGTAGGTCTCACGCTTAAGATCCCGAAGAAAAAAAGTGTTTTTCCAATATGTTTAATATGTTGTGTTCTGTCGTCGTGTGGTACGGAACCCTCGATGCGCGAGTAGCCCGACTCACACTTGACCGATTTTATTTTAAATTCAGAATCTTCTTATCTTATCGTGTGGGCAGCGAGCCTTGGTGTCACACTTCGTTCAGAAATAAATAAAATATCTTGGAAATTGTCTCACAGATTATCTAGTCCCATTGTTATTACCCGAATCTAGCCTGGTCACGGATTATATAAGCCTGGTCTTGTATTATGATGACTATAACACAATGTAGGTACCTACTTCTTCTTCTTGTGGTGCCATCTCCTATCGGAGGTTGGCTATCATTAGGGCTATTCGGACGCGGGAGACTGCAGCCCTGAACAGTGAGGTGGAGTTCATATCGAACCAATGTTAATACACAGGTTTTTAAGCCAGGACGTCCTTCTTCTACCAGGCATTCGTCTTCCCAAAATTTTCCCCTGCAGAATAATCTGGAGAAGTTGGTAGGTACCTATTTATTACAATGTAGGTACAATACATGCAAATATCCTTCCATCATTCAAATGTTTGCCCCGCGGATTTGAACCCGCGGGCCTCCGTTCAGCAGCCAGGTTCACCACCAACTGAGCTATCGAGCTCTCTCTCGAGCTATCTCCTAGTTGTTTATTAACATAACATAAACACTCTTTATTTGCACATTTCACATATTTCCTTGTTGATACAGTTTGTTGCCCGCACTCATCATCATCACCATCACTTTCTGTCCGCACTGTTAGACGAAAAAGTTTTACAAAATGTTAGTGAGCACCGGTGGACCTATTTCCGTCCGTACATTTAGCGTACCTAGTAAGTAGTAAATCATATTACCAAACTCATTGATTTACTAAAGTTACGTACCATTGCTATTATGGGCACGAGACAAATTGAGATAACAATATAGATACCTGGGTTAAGTATGACGTCACAGCAGTGACCTATATCGTCGATGTCAAGTATTTTTATGGTTCCGTGACTCAGTAGTGGAACGGAACGTTTTAATACTTAAATAAAGAAAAAACAATTACATACATACATACATGCATATTCTCACGCCTGTCTCCCACTGGGGTAGGCAGAAACAACGGAACGCCACTTGCTACGATCCTGACAAACCTCCCTAGCTTCCTCCACATTCATTAGTCCTTTCATGCATGCTCGTCGGTTTCGGGTAGATCTGACCTGGCCCTTTTTAAGCACGTCGTCAATTTGGTCCGAATATGTACGTCTAGGCCGTCCCCTTCCAACATTTCCACTTACGCTTGCCTTATAGGTTGCACTCGTTAATTACACAAGCTAATAATAAAAGCTAATAATAAAACAATTACACAAGCTAAATTCCAAAGAGGCTGATAACATTACTAAACTCTTTGATATTCTTCTAGTTCAAGAGAATTAAAAAATTATTTAACCGGACCGGTTTTTGTGCCGATCCTTAGGGGAGGCCTATGTCCAGCAGTGGACGGACGTTACATTGTCTCAGATGATGATTTCATGAGTGAACATGATTAATTCCAGATAAACATGATGCTGATCAATAATTATATCTAACATCATTTTAAGTACTTATCTCGTTGATCGTAGAGAACCCTTCGTCATTAAACTAGTACTCATACTTTTCCAGTTTTGCATCATTGACCCATATTTGCTAACCACTGTTTGTCATATTTTCAAATCTAACATTACCTATGCGGTCTACCATTTGCTTGAAACTAAGGGTTGAACTACACCACGCAGCACAGCATCGCATTTTTCCGTGGCTCCATCCTTTTCTGTCACTCAGGAACGTCAGTTGTTAGAGCATATAAGATAGACGGAACGCGATCGCAAGCGGCGTGCTGTTCCGTTCCGTCTATCTTATATGCTCTAGCAAATGACGTTCCTGAGTGACAGAAAAGGATGGAGCGACGGAAAAATGCGATGCTGTGCTACGTGGTGTAGTTCAACCCTAAATCTAGATTTAAGAATAGGTATTATGAATACTCTTATCACACAAGGTGCTGTTGCCGACCTATTTGGTGTACCTAATGGTTCTGGAAGTCCTGTAATCAAAATTCGGTTCAATAAAAAAACAGCAGCTTACCTACTTTAAAAACGTTCAAAGCTCCAAGTCTACTAGTCTTTTTCAGTCCACCAGTGTCGTTCATAGAATCGTTTATTTTATAGCAGTCAGCTCATAAAATATTTCTTCAACTTTCATGCCTGTTTCATATTTATGACTCAAAACCATTATGAAGGAAACAAAGAAATTTATGATAATAGGATGACGTCCTAAATTGAATCTAGAGACGTTACGTATTTTTACCTGACGCGAGATATTTTTGGAAATAAATTGCTGCGTTACAAAATATGTTTTATTATATTTATCCATCACCTATTTTGAGATTACGTAGGATATACTCGTATTACAGACTTAATATTTCAGCAAGTTGTGTGTCGTTCTATCCAGGTTCAGAGTTCATACTTGGTTCAAAAGGTGTCATGTGTTGGTGTTATAGGTACTATATACCATTACACACACACATACATTATTATATACATTAATTATACAAGGTGTTACAAAAATACCAATAAACCTTTAAGGGGGTGGTATAGACCATCAAACTGAACAACTTTCACTATGGGACCAAAATCGAAATCGCGAAAAAAAAATGATGTTCCATACTCTACAAATCGACTAGTACTTTAGTACACTGATATCGTTGACTAGAGCTAAAATATGTATGGGATATGTCATTTTTTTTGCGATTTCGATTTTGGTCCCATAGAAAAAGTTGTTCAGTTCGACGGTCTAAACAACCCCCTTAAGAGTTTTAAATGTTTATTGTTACTTATGAAACACCCTGTGGTGAAGAGGAAGGCCGAAGAAAAGATGGATGAATTGTGTGAAGGATGATATGTGTGAGAAAGGAGTGACTGCTGAAATGACGGCTAGGAGAGATGAATGGAAGAGGATGACATATTGCGCCGACCCCAGATAATGGGAAATGGGCAAGGGAATGATGACTTTTGAATCACCCTGTATATCTACCGTATAATTGATAACAATGAAAAAAAGTATTAGGTATCTAAGTATTTTCATCCGATTCAGAGACGAAAACTTATTCGACGTACTAACTACTTACTAAGTACCTACCCGATTTGTAAGAAAACTCAAAAAAACGTAGTCCATTTTGGTCAAAATGTGAAAATATTATTATATTCTGTTAGAACTTGTTCATCTAAACATTGATTATTATGGCACCAACGCTGTAGGGTAGGACCATTATATTTGGTTTTATTTGGGATCGATAATTATTTTTTTCATATTACATTTTCGATTAATAACTAACAAAAACAAATGAAATGTCCTGCCAAAACATGACATTTTAAATATATTTTAGTAAGAGTAAGACAATTTTTATGGAGTCACGTTGCAGGGTTTGCCTTGAACACTTGTCTCTCGCGTGGTGTTCGCGCGGTTCGCGTCTCAGCCTGCCACGAGGCTCCTAAATCCTTCTCAGTTGTTCTTACTCAAAAGCAATCCTCGAGATTGGATAACTTGACACTGGCGAAATCTAACAAGGAAATGCCATTAATAAAAAATAGAATAGAATAGACAATTTTTATTAATTCAACTAGTGTTCATTTAAATAAGATTAAAGAGAAACTGTTCAATTGTTAAACATTACAGCTTGCACGAAACATGGCAATACGTCCCAGTTCTCGATATTTCCAAGCTACGATAATCCCATGGATTATCACTGCTACACTGCAACACTGCTTCCGAAACGTCACCTACCTACTGCATACAATACATATGCAGTACAAATACCTGCATTGCATTGTAGGCAGGTACTATTATCCGAAGACTGACGCAAGGAAGGAGCTTACAACATAGCATAGCATACCATAGATCTCGGAAATACTCCCTTGTTACTCAAACCATATTATACTCTACCCTTAGATCAAAAAGACTCTACCCATCAAACTGAACAACTTTTACTATGGGAACAAACCTGTCAGCGCAGAAAACAACAGCTGATTATTGGTTTGATGGTAAAAGTTGTTCAGTTCTGATGGGTGTTTCATGAGTAACAATAAATTTTTGAAACTCTTAAGGGGGTTGTTAAGACCGTCAAACTGAACAACTTTCTCTATGGGACCAACATCGAAATCGCGAAATAAATAATTTCATATCCCATACATATTTTAGCTCTAGTCGATTTGTAGAGCATAGAACATAAATTTTTTTTTCGCGATTTCGATATTGGTCCCATAGTGAAAGTTGTTCAGTTTGATGGTCTACACCACCCCTTTAAAGGTTTATTTGTAGTTTTGTAACACCTTGTATAGAGTAGGTATGGGGTTCAAAGGTTAAAGATACTTTTCTTTACACCCTGTATTCTTGATTATTTATAAAAAATAAGCATTTTTTACTCGCACGGTTATAGTGCATATGAAGTTCAGAAATTCGTGAATATAAAGAACTAAACAAAAACGATTGTTATTGTACCTACCTCAAATCTCTATTCTATTCTATTTTTAAAATATGGCTGCCATCTTGGTTTGTGATGATTTTGCCAATGTCGAGTTTTTGTAGCAAAAGTGCTTGACGTTGTACGGTTATGAAGATATTTTTGTGACTTCAAGGGTTGTTCTTACAAAAGAACACTATCTTGAGCCACCACTGGAGCCCCGCTGTCGAGCTGGGAGGGGGCAACCGACGAGCGACACGCGACACGCGACCACCCACTAGCAGATCCACAACGCGACTCCACCTCAAATCTCATGGATCGGCGGGATAAGTATATGAAATGAAGAACTACAAAGAAGTGTGAAAATCTGTAGCAAAAAATTAAAATAGGTAGGTACTATGAAAATTGACTCATTATCACATCCATTTACTCCCAGAAAAAAATATTTGAAAAACATTACGATAAAGTTCTTATCAAATAGCCAAATCCTACGCATTGACGCCCATACAACTATTTTTCACTGTGTAGGCGTAAGTATGACTCTATTAAGTTCGGGATGTTTAAGAAACCGATCTGTATCAATTTACACAATAATATTATCCATTGTGTAGGCTTATCTACTTAATATGTAATTAACCTTTAGAACTTTCGCACAACAAACTATTTGCAGCTATCAACAATTACAATTGAGAATACAAATTGAGGTGTCGGAAAAGTCGGTTACCTAATATAATAAAATTCGTACCAATAATCAAATCAATCAAAGCATTCTTATATTACAATCTGGATGATTATTTGAATGTTAAAATGCTTGGGTCTGAGGTCACTAACCCTATAGTTTATTTACTTTACCTACTGTATAGTATCAATTATTTTATTAAATAGACTATGTATTATTGTATACACAACCGTATCTTAAGAGGGCCTATTGTGCTGCCCCCAACCGTATTTTTTTTATTTCTAAACAATTAAACAACATTTCAAAAAAACAAGAATGTTACAACAAATCCGCAGTGACCCGATAAATTGGAAATCAGGAATGACTACAGCGTGACAATCCTGTTTTTTGGAAATATTGTTTAATTGTTAAGAAATAAAAAAAATACGATTGGGGGCAGCACAATAGGCTCGGTGCAGTTTCTGGCCGCATCTTCTTTACAGCGACAACACGTATCGACGCGGTGGTAGCGGTTTGACGTTTAATAAGTGTGCTTCAAGCTCCTATTATTGAATACCTAAATTATTGTTACGAGCGACGGGTTCAGGGATTGGAGTGAAACGCCAAGTCCAAGTTTACAGAGTTTATTTGAGTTTATCTTACACACGGCCCTCCTCGCAGGATCCTCCTCGCAGAGTCCTCGTCGCAGAGATTCCACTTACACAGTCCTCTTGACGGGGGTTCTCCTTTACACCACTGTAGCACTGTCCACTACGTCACTTCTATGACGTCACGACACGTCACGACACGTCACGACACACGTCACAACTACGACGTCACGGCACTACACTGTCACTTGACTATTCACTGTTCACTTCTCACTAGTAACTTTTCACTATTACTTTTCACTTTTTCTCTTCTTCCTTTTAGTTTCGCACTTTTCACTGTTAAACTCAGTACTGCCCTGTGGCCGCAAACTCGCCGGCTTATATACTGCTTAGAATGTTCTAGACAACCGAATTTCGATCTTCTTTTCGTTATTCCCTTGTTTCCTTCTAAACGCTTCTAATAATCTCTAGCCCCGCCTTCTTTCTCGAATATTCCTAAACACGGTTATTTTGTCTCTTTCTAAACATTCTTTCCAAATTTCCTTCTCCCTCTTCCCTCCGGAACATTCTTGAACAATTTAAAAATCTAGAAAGGTTTTCACCGGGGTGAGGTCTCGAACCCAGGACTTCTCGAATTTTCGGGATTGCACGTCCGACCGCTGAGCCACAAAGCTAATTGACAAACCCTCTGAATTTGTGAATGCCTTTTTACGATTAACGTTTGGCAGCATCCGTGACACTGCCCCTCCCTTAGTTCTGCTCGTCCCGAGCATCATTACTGCCCAAATTTCGAGCCAATCGATCCACTTGCACTATCTTCAACGGACTCCTTGGCGATCGTTGGATTCGATACGAGACGTCGTTCATTTTGGTTACTACCTCATACGGCCTTTCCCAACTTGCTTGAAACTTCAAAAACTTCCCTTTCTTTCGAACTGGATTATACAGCCAAAACGATATTCCTTCCTCAAACCCCTTATAGCTCGTCTTTCGGTCATATAGTGTCTTCGAACGGTCCCTCGAGTTTTGACCTGCTTCTCGAAGTTGTTCATAGATGTCGACCACTTCCTCCCGTAGTTCGTTTTCTCGAACAAACGGAATGCGCCTAGGTCGTTGCTCGTTTGGCGCTACATCTCCCATATTAATCAGCAGGTTCTTTACCCGGTCTGTTCCACAAATATCTGCACCGTTTTCCGAAAAACACAGCAGCAAGTTCTTCGCTTTCCCAGCCTGTGACTTAGTCAGGTCCTTGCTGAAGTCTTCCATAACTTTCGATACTGCATCCCCCTCAGTCTTATGTTTCCTAGGAGGATCTTCCTCGCAGTGACCAACAAACTTTCCCTTCTCAATCGTCAGGTCCTCATCCCCAACGTTAAGTATCGGGTGTATCCCCAAGGTCTGTGATCTAGACTGGAGTACTATTCTTCTCACACAGTAGACTTCTCCCGATGATCCACCTTTCATCGGAACCTCCTCTGTGTTACACCGTAGCACTCCGTTTTTCATGTTTACATTGCACTGGTAATTTTGTAAGAAATCTAAACCAATTATGCAATCATCCATTATTTCAGCTACAATCACCTCATGTTTGAAATGAGTTTCCCCGATCTTAATCGACACTCCCAACTCTCCCTTGACAGGTATGCTCTGTCCGGTAGCTGTTGTTAACTGGAGGTTGGTTTGCTGCAGAAATCGTTTTTCCTGATAACTTTTCATTTCGCTTAGCAGTCGAGAACTGATCACTGTTCTCGAAGCTCCAGTATCCAAAGTTAGTTGACAGATTCTACCGTTTACTTCTCCTTCAACTAACAGACTATTTCCGTCCAATATTTGTTTAACTTTAATATTTGCAACATCACCGGCCAACGCCCTCCAGTTTTCCTGCTGCTCATCAGTCGAGACTCCTATATCCCGACGGCCTGTACGCTTCGGGCAGGAACTGCGAATATGTCCTCGTTGACCAAACTCGTAGCACACATAACGACGGCCTGCGCGCTCTGGACAGGAGCGGCGAATATGCCCTCGTTCACCACACTCGTAGCACACATAATTAACGCTTCGATTTCTTGGCACTGATGCTCTAGTCACACCAATCTCCCTGAGGCGAACGGAACGAAGATCCTGTCGTACGGCTTCCACCTCCAATGCATGAGCAACAGCATCCCTGAGTGTAACATGGTGCCCAAGTCGCACTGCAGCTCGCACCTCTGGGTCCCGTATCCCATCCGTAAAGACCTGCAGGAGCATGTCATCGATGACTGCTGGTGATGACTGGAAAGCCTTTCGCACGAGCATCTCTACCTCCACGGACCATTGTTGCAGACTCTCATTAGCATGTTGGTTACGTTCCTTCAACCGCGCCCGATACACGTGTTCGAGATGTCCATCGCCGAATCTAGCCTCCAGAGCTCCAAAAAGATTGTCGAACGTCAGATTTCCGCCAGCACCTACGGCTTCCAGCACGGTGAGAGCCTGCCCCTGGAGTGCCAATATCAAGGCAGGCTGTGCCTCCTCTTTGCCCCAACCATTAACCTTCATTGCTGTCTCAAATTGTAGCTTAAAGGCGGTCCATGACGTCAGTCCATCGTAAACTGGAGTCTTGACACCTTTTGGTTGTATGGGTGAGTCAAAAACAGCAGCGACACGACTATAAGATTTGCCCTGCTCAACCTCTCGCCGGATTTTGGCAAACTCACCCTCCACACGATCCAACCTCCCTTCGAACTCACCCTTCACGTGGTCTAATTCACCCTTCACACTATCCAACCTTCCTTCTACTGCTTTGACTCTCTCTACTGCCTGCTGCAAGCCTTTCGTAACATCTTTATGAAGCGTCTCTTGCATCGTGCGCATATCCTCCTTCATTGCGCGCAGTTGTTCTTCCTGCCGATGAGCCTGTTCCTCCTGACGGCGAGCCTGTTCCTCCTGCCGACGAGCCTGTTCCTCCTGCCGACGAGCCTGTTCCTCCTGGCGACAAGCTGCCTGTTCCTCCTGACGGCGAGCCTGTTCTTCCATCATGCGAGACTGCTCCACTTTCAGTGCCCGCAGTTGTTCCTCCATCATGCTCTGGATTTGATAGAGGAAGTTTCCTGGGTTCTGCTCCGGGGTGCGCTGCACTTCACCTCCCTCAGGTCTTCTCTCTGGGCTGTGCTGCACCCCAATTGCAAGGGCTGCACCTTCCCGCCGCGCTTCCGACATGGCCCGGGTGGTGACTCCCTTTAACTCTTTTGGCACCAGCGGCATCCTACTCCAATCCCACTTCTGACACCAAATGTTACGAGCGACGGGTTCAGGGATTGGAGTGAAACGCCAAGTCCAAGTTTACAGAGTTTATTTGAGTTTATCTTACACACGGCCCTCCTCGCAGGATCCTCCTCGCAGAGTCCTCGTCGCAGAGATTCCACTTACACAGTCCTCCTGACGGGGGTTCTCCTTTACACCACTGTAGCACTGTCCACTACGTCACTTCTATGACGTCACGACACGTCACGACACGTCACGACACACGTCACAACTACGACGTCACGGCACTACACTGTCACTTGACTATTCACTGTTCACTTCTCACTAGTAACTTTTCACTATTACTTTTCACTTTTTCTCTTCTTCCTTTTAGTTTCGCACTTTTCACTGTTAAACTCAGTACTGCCCTGTGGCCGCAAACTCGCCGGCTTATATACTGCTTAGAATGTTCTAGACAACCGAATTTCGATCTTCTTTTCGTTATTCCCTTGTTTCCTTCTAAACGCTTCTAATAATCTCTAGCCCCGCCTTCTTTCTCGAATATTCCTAAACACGGTTATTTTGTCTCTTTCTAAACATTCTTTCCAAATTTCCTTCTCCCTCTTCCCTCCGGAACATTCTTGAACAATTTAAAAATCTAGAAAGGTTTTCACCGGGGTGAGGTCTCGAACCCAGGACTTCTCGAATTTTCGGGATTGCACGTCCGACCGCTGAGCCACAAAGCTAATTGACAAACCCTCTGAATTTGTGAATGCCTTTTTACGATTAACGTTTGGCAGCATCCGTGACATTATATTGACTTTGAATCAGCCCACATCAACCCACTGCCGGTCTTACTACTGTTTATACCTAAGTTGATTTCAAATTTTCAATAATCAGTTCAAATCAGAGAATTTTCAAGCCGCCAATAGGCCTCTGACTTGGCTTAACGAATAGTTACAACGCCATCTAACGGAACTATCCGAGACCAACTGCTTAACGTGCCTTCCGAAGCACGGAAACGCTCGAGATGAAATACCACTAAACGGTCACCCATCCAAAGACTGACCGGACAGCAAGGTGACCACTAACTTGCCTCCACCAACACGCACTGGGCCCGCGTGGTGGAGTATTACGCTCCCTCTCACCCTTATTCGTGAGAGGAGGCCTTTGCCCTGCAGTGGGATTCTACAGGCTATAACTTACTTACTTAGTTCAAATCAGATTTGAGAACATTTATTGCAGAACTAGTTCACAAAACTTCGAAGCACAGGAGTGCGATTTTTGAATCTCATTCGGTGAGCTCAGCATTTGAAAATGTCAAAATAACTCTGGAGATACGCATCTTTCTACTGCTGATTTGCCTTTCAAAAATCATACTTACTCAAGGAGACCTATTTTTGAAAGTCAAAACAGCAGTAAAAAGATGCGTCTCCATAGTAATTTTGTCATTTTCAACTGCTGAGCTCACCGAATGAGATTCAAAATCGCACTCCAGGTCGTATACCGTCCGTCCGTCCGTTTTTCAGTTCAGATTAAAAATATACTTACGAACAAACCTTCACTAGGTTTGTTAAGTAGGTTAGAAAATACTAGGAGAATATGCACCACCTAATGCATTTCACATTAAAAACAAATAATTCAATTCTAGATAATATTTTCAAGCGAAGTTTTCTAAAAGCTTATGACAAAATACATTTGTAATATGAGAGCGAAGAGTTAAGTATACAGAAAAACCGGAAAGCGGCTGAGAGCAGACAGGTGTCAAGAATAATAAGCCGTTTCTCTACACAAAACCTTCATATACCTACCTAGTATATTATGTACTAGCTGTAACCAGGGTTGAGTTGTAACGTAGGTACTGTGCCGTATCTTTATCTTACCAATTATTCGACTTAAAGTGTCGGTGATGCGTTACGGAGGGGTGTCCCTTAGGATCCATACATTTAAAAGTCATATTTGGAAAATCCATAACAGACATGACATAACGTTAATTCGTATAGCAATCTTCTTCTTATCGTGTCGACTTCAAATTTTGAACAAAGTCGCTAAATAGTACCTTGCCAGAAGTGGGCAACCGATACTGCACCGTCGCTAGCGGTCATGAGCTCCTCCTGCGTACAGGTGTTAAGGCACGCAGGGCACGATGTGAGATGGGCCATCGTTTGTGGAGCTCCACACAAGCAACTCACATTTTGCGCATCCGAGAATCCCCACCTGAACATGTTGTCCTTACTGCGACCGACCTGGGTTCGAAGTCGGTTTAACGACTTCCAGGTCGCCCAAGGCAAGTCATGTCCAGGCGGGAGGCTCTCAGACGGCGGCACAAATGGAGTTGGGAGGGACACTTTTTGTCGCCAAAGGGTACACCTCGCTTGCGCTGGGCCAGTATTCAGTGGGTCGACACACTTCATAAAGCTGCGTCGGCTTGGCAACCTTTGCGGCGCAGGAATGAAGCCGTGCATGGGATGTCGTGTGTCGTGCATCATTTTGGCTCTCTCTGAGGAACCTGCCACAGCTCTGCGGACATCTGGGGGCGCTATGCTAGCCAGTGGATAGAGCAACTGTACCGGAGTCGGTTTCAAGCAACCAGTTATAATCCGGCACGTTTCAATTAGTGCCGTATCCACCAGCTTGGCGTGGGCAGATCGGCCCCACACCGGGCACGCGTATTCTCCGACAGAAAACGCGAGCGCTAGTCCAGACGTCCTCAAGACCTGCGGTGAAGCTCCCCACTTGGTAGTAGTAAGGCGCTGTAAGATGTTATTGCGAGAGTGTATCTTCTTTTTGATATTTTCACAGTTCTTGCGAAAAGTGAGCGACCTGTCTAGAGTGATTCCTAGGTACTTAGGGAAACTGTTGTGAGCAATCGGCACCCCTTGCCACGTGATGTTCAGTTTACGTCCCGCTTGTCTATTGCGAAGGTGAAAAGCGCAAGATTCCGTTTTTGACGGGTTAGGCTTGAGAGAGTTTTCCTCGTAGTAGTTATTAAAATGTTTAATATAGCGTAAGTAATATAGCGTAGCGTATAGCAATTAAAATGTTTAATATGAAAATATATAGCATTATTTGCCATAGTAATGAAAATCCATAATTTGAAAAACTATACATGAAAATCCATAACTTTGAAAAACTCGTTTTTAGACCCCAGATCTAACTCAGTCGGTTAGGTTAGCGAGGAGCGAAGCGACGAGCATGTTAGGTTTAAGTTTAAGGATTTTAATGATTATGTGTTTTAAGTGTTAAGGGTTTTCAATATAGGCATTTTCAATTATGGATTCTAATATAGACCCGTTACGGAGAGGTGTGGACCACAGAGAGATGACACGCTCCATGCTATGGACACTCAATCATGAGTTACGGGTTCGAATTCGCACAGACAACATGTCATGTAACAATCAGTTTTTCTAACTTATGTAGTAACGAAATACCGACTGCTCTCAAACGGCGAAGGAAAACATCGTGTGGAAATCTCCATACGTTGAAGACAATAGGATACAGGCATTATCAGTTGCATCAACTGCCTGCCTGATAAATAATAATAATAAATAAAAATTCATATAAGTAAGTACGTAAGTATTTATAGTCCACCAATCTGAATTGAGCACGCGTGGTGGGCTATGATACCCATAACATAACACCCTCCTTGAGGGTAGGCCTGTAGGTACTATGTAGTACTACATACTCTTTCTTCTACTGTACCTGTACCCTGCAGTGGGACGTATGTAGGATGTTGATGATGATGATGATGATGACTTATTCGACACACAGACAAAAATGTCTGTCAATACTGAATACTGGTCCTTCTTAATATGCTGACAGTTTTTTAAGGGGATGACCAGACCATCAAACTGAACAACTTTCTCTATATCGTGAAAAAAATCTACTGTCACGAGAGTTGGATTTGTATAGACCAGCAGAAGTATGTTTCGCGATTTCAATTTATGTGCCATAGATAAAGTTGTTCAGTTTGACGGTCTGATCATCCCCTTAAAAAAGTGTCAGCATATTAACAACCCTGTATAATTAAAATTATTGAACGTTAAAAACAAAACGGCCCAAAAATGAAATCTATCGTGTTGAGGTCCAACGAACCATAATGTAACATAACGTGTTTTTGTGCAATAAATACATTTTATTATTTTATTATATTTATTATATAACTTGTGACTGCAAATATTTAAATACATAAATAAAACAAACGGAGGAATATTCTCAACCCAATTCATCCTTTCCACTCTACCAATTCAGAATCAAGTTATTCCATTTAGTGAGTTTTTCCACTACTTAGGTTTTGTCAAAAATACCAGGCAACAGAAAGGAGGTCTACATAAGTTAGTAGGTTCTTTAAGGGAATGGCAGGGTGTCAACTTAAATGCATTGTATTACATACTTCATTAGCGGGTGCTTAAGCATTAAAGTGTAATAATTTTTTTCGAGAATGTTGGTCCCGCAGTGAAAGTTGTTCAGTTTGATGGTCTGAGGCACCCCCTTAAGTATGTAATGCATTTTTCAACACACTTGCTCATAAAGTGGCTCTAATTTCACCGCAATAAGGCACATAATGACACCTATAATCAAACTGTGACTTTTTCATTACTATTATTCACTAGTGAGTTATAGGTTTTTTTTTAATTGGTTGAGTCGTTTTGTTCTGAAAAAAGTTTCGATACAAAAAAGATCGTGTTCAATAGAAATAAAATAATGTACCTATTGCTTCCTCATTTCATGCAACTTCGAATTTAAATAGATAATTTCAACTTGTACGTTTTTAATAAATAAAACTTTCACTCAAATATAACTTTTGTTTTCTCTGTAATAAAGAAAACTTTAAATTCCCCATTTTGTACGTGGCTAAAACGCTATCCGCGAAAAGCCAAAAAAAAGAAACCTCATTCTTTTAGTCTATGGACGATCGCCATTGCTAGATGCGCGCGCATAGAAAAACTTATTATTTTTTCCCGCCATTGCGATTTTTTTTCACAACTCGTTTTCACTGTTAAAATTAATTACCTACTTATAGTTATTTATTAATTAAAATGTCTACAAGTACTAGTTATGAAGAAAACGATTTATGTTGTACACCACCCTATATAAGATGTGAAGCCCGTAGTGTGTGTGATGTGATGTGATGTGCGTTATGGAAAGTTTACTACCTAGTTACCTGAAAACTCCAAGGACGAATAGGTATCTATTTTAGTATTTTTTTATTCACAAGTGTGTTGAAAAACGTCGTATGATACACGTGTGTATTGATGATTACCGCACTCGGCTCTCTTAAGACCCTCGCCTACGGCTCGGGTCTCAATAGCGCCTCAGCGGTAATCACCAACATTACACACTTGTACCATAATGTACTATAAACTTACAACCTAGTCGATTACAACCTGTAGTAGGCCGGAAAGTATTGCCTCCACTTGTCGTTGAGCAGCAGCAAGACCTGGTGTCTACGCTGCTGTAAGAGTACCTACCTACTTACCTATAAAGATTGCGCATCTTCCAAGCACGTATGCATCACTGTTTTTTTTCGTCTGACTCCAAAAGCTGTTCAGTTTGATTGTCTGAGTCACCCCTTTAAATATTACTAAGTTGTTTTGTTACATTCTGTAGATAAGAGCTACGGTAGGGCATTGCGGAGAGGTATACGCACGGATAACATCAGATATTATGCCATGTAGGTTGGTGTGTTGACCAACGAGTTTTTCTAGTTATGCTCACGACTATATTCCCCGAGGGGGTAATCAGAGACATTCTGACACCATAGAACATCCACGTTTCACCAGTAGTACCGAAACTCTGTCCAGTGTGACGAGGGGTGAGCCCGTCGCCACTTATAATGGACAGTGGGTACAATACATGCCTCGAAATTGAAGCATGCAGGTTTCCTCACGATGATTTCCTCCACCGAAAAGCCAGTGGTGTTACAAATCGTACCGAATAACGAAAAACTCATTGGTACGAGTCGGCCTGGACGGGGATCGAACCATCGCCTCCTGCACGGCAGGCAAGGTTACTCGCCACTGGACCACCACGGCTCGTTTTTCTAGCTTAGGTACGTAATACCGAATTCTCTCAAACGATGAAGGAAAACAAAACATCGTGAGGTAGCCTGCATAATGCTGAAGAAGAAATCCTGATATGTGAATTCTGCCAATGAGTATTGGGCACGCGTTTTGGACTACCACCTTTAGGGCGCCTGTTCACTGAAGCGAAGCGAGAACACCGACACCGAGAAATATTAACCAATATGATTGCATCGTCTTGTCATTGCGTCTCCGCTCCGAGATTATATGCAATCCTATTGGTTAATATTTCAGCGTTTCTCCACTCCGCAGCCACGTTCCGCTTCAATGGACAAGCACCCTTGCATCCTCCTTGAGGAAAGCCCCACGGAAAGCCCTGTGTACTGCAGTGGGACGTAGGTATGTATAGGTATGGGCTGATGATGAAGATTATTATGTTTTATCAACCATTCGAATTAGTACCTAAGTAAAGCCTAACCAGAAATATAAAAAACCTCGCCACGTTGCGGAAAATTATTGGAACTAATTTTTGTACTTGGAACACTATCAATAAAGGTTAATGTCGATTGCAGCGCCACCAATCCAGGTTTTTTATATTTCTGGTCAGGCTCTACGTAGGTAACTACTGGACTTTTCATTTTCCTACATTCCAAAGATACTTGGCTAAAACCAAATCTCTGTTTGAATCACCTAAGCAGGGGTTTCAAAATTTCAATTCAGTATTCCACTTGCTAACCCAAAAAAGCAAAATGTTTGTAAAACAAATCACGCCTACAACTGTAGACTATATAGGTAATCCACAGTTTCTATTCAGTATTCATACCGCTACACGTTCAGCACGTGCAGTTGGCAGGAAACGTCTAAATGGGAACAAAATAATAATGCACCTGTGGACATTTGCTACCCATTGCATTAGTTGGAGAAGGATGGAGACTAATTCAGTACGTTTTAAGTTTGAGAACGAATTCTGAAAATAATCTTCCTTATAGCCTGTGTAGGCCTGTGCACCTCTGGGACGTATAATAGGCTGATGATGAAGATAGTTCGGAGCGCGCTCCATACAAACGTACTATGCTGATATTTTCAAACCTAACCAATTAAAGTCAATGAAATTTTGCAGAAACAATCTAGAAACAAATTTCTATGCTTGTATGGCGTCAGATTTTCGTTAAAATGTATAGTTTTCAAGTAACAGTGCCTCGGAGATTTCCATACAAGTCTTAAATTAATCCTAGCATTGAAACTGTATATTTTAACGAAAATTTGACTCTATAGAAGCATAGAAATTTGTTTCTAGATTGTTTCTGCAAAATGTCATTGACTTTAATTGGTTAGTATTGAAAATATCACCATAGTACGTTTGTATGCAGCGCGCATTTTCGCTCTCGGAATAATATTCTCTTAACTATTTATTATAAGGACTAGCCAGACTAGACTGTTGGTCCTACCGCTTAGTTCCCCTAGTAGTAGTACTGCTTGAAAAGACACGCTAGCCGCAAAAGTGCACAAGTGATTTTTGAAAGCTAGCTAGTAGTGATGTGACCATCATGTGTACCTGCTTGTAGGTAACGTTTGTATAAAATTTCGATTTATCTCGAAGAAGGTTGTCACAATAATGCTAAAATTTCCAAGCATATTTGAGAAAAAAAAATAAAAAAATAGTCGCTTCCTGATCAAGTTGTCTGTTCAGTGTGATAGAGGGCTGAAGGGCGTCCCACACGGTTGTCAGTTCTACAGCAAATATAAAGTTAAATTTAATTAGTTGGCGTAACCTACAAACCGTGGATGTTCTGAGGTTTCAGAATATCTCTGACTACCCCCTCGGGGAATATAGTCGTGAGCATATGCTACCTAACAAACCAATTGCGTGATAATGACACGTCACCCGGTCATATGATTTACAGGTCAAAGTCCGCCCGCGCCCCACGCCGACCGAGCCTTACTGATTATTTTGTTAATCATCCACACCAATTATAAACATTGATAATGCAATCTGTTATCATTAACAAGTGTCCTGGTTCAGTTTCGCCAACTAATGTGAAATAAGCTTACAAATAATGTTGTTGTTTTTACCTCCTCCTCACGATATTAGGTATCTTTCATCGAAGGACCAGTAGAGTTACGGATCGTAAAAAAGTTCCATAAATAATATTCGGGTACCATATAAATAAAACAACAACTAATAATGAAACAAATATATTTCATTACGAAATTAATTACCAACAAATCCATTTTCAACACGTTTTCAAACCACTGTTTCAATTATAATAGGAAAATGTGCCTTTTTTAAAGTGCCAAATATTCATTTAGTTGCTATTAAAATATAGTTACCTACCGCCTATAATCATGAGATCACTGTTACATATAACCACATACAATAATAAACGCGACACCCTTCTTGGCGTAATACCACAGTCGGGTAAAGAACAATGGTTATTGCTCCTTATCGCCCCGGTAACTATACTTTCTTAGCTAAAAATTTTACGCCTAAAGGTAACACTACAACACACATATTTATTGCACATTTAGAAATTTCGTAAAGTATTTTTGTCTTTTTTTTATTTTTAGAGATCCAAGACATTTACTATAATTTTGCACATCGATATTAAATGAAATAATATACACAATAGCATTTAATTTAGATCGTGGTACAATATACATCCAAAATATGGAACTATATCTAAGTTAGTTTGGACAATGGACAAGATAATATTTTTTTAAATAAATGGACCAGGCAAATAGTTTGTTATATTGCCAATAAACTCAAAACATTTGAAATACACAATGTGTAGAAGTTAATCGTGTTAAAAATATAAAACAGGACCATCTCTGTAACAATAATAATTATCTGAAATATACACGTAAAAAAAATATATTATGTTATGTAACAGTAGGTATGTACTATCAACTAGTTCCGATTAAAATGACACCAAGCATTAAAAAAACAAAAACGTATTTAACGAAAACCCTGTGAACTCATTCATATTGCTATATTAAAAAATAATGGAAATACATATAAAATTAGTGTTAATAGAAAACGATTTAATTAAAATATCCAGACTTACGTAATATTTAAATATGGTACGAAAGTTACAATAATAAAGTTAATTTTATTAATGTGTGTTTCACACATACAATTTTCTTCAAGAAAATTTATTATTAATAAGGCCATAAATTAAGTGTACACAGTATGTAAATTAAAATCAATAATTGCAAGAATTGAAATCATTGCTATCATACCAAACATTATAATTAAAAATGTGTAGTAACATTTTTACAAATACAAAGCCTTTTCATTATGACATAACTTATAATTTACATACTGTATATTAGAATATAATATAATATTTCGTCAAAAACATGACGAGCCAAAAATTGTCTAACTAGCATTGTCTCAATTTTAATTTTATCATAATCTTGCCTTATTAGGTACTGACTACACCAAAGAAACCGATAGTTTAGAGATATAGAAGAAAATAATAATAATCTACAATTTCCACAGTAACATGTACAGTTTTGGTCGAATTACTAAATAAATAAATTAACATTCATGTTTTCATTACAATTTTAAAACTGCGTATGAATAAACCACCAAAGTCTAACATATCCCATTACTGAATTGGATACTTTGGTTTTGGTGTCTAACGCACATTTGACAATTCATGATTTTACACAAAGACTACTGAATAAAATGAATCCTTAATTAAACCAATTTATTGCTGTATTTGTATGTATATTATTAAGTGTAATGTAACTATATTTATTATCTATGGAAGCTTTCAATAAATAAAATGTCTCTGAAGAACAGTTTCTATCACATATCATTACACATTGTAGCACCACGCGGTTAATAGACCCATCTACGATAACTACGCTTACCTCTATTCATTGTTGTATAAGGAGATGTATAAAAATCAATACATCTGAAAAAATAATTTAAAATCGGTATATAAAAAATTCTGTATAAGTTATGTTTAAAAATTAAATAAACTCTCTTATTGTTTTACGTCGTTAACTATTGAGACTGTGTTTTGGCTTTTTAAATATTATGAAATCAACAACTATTTTGTTTAATAAATATTATTGATTAATGACTGCGAACCTTGTGGTATATTTTATTCTACCCGAAAATCAGTCTACATTCGTTCGTCGTTGGCTTGGTTGTGGAGAGACTTCGTTCCATCTTACCTCTTCTTACCTCCGTTAATACTTTCATTGCATTGACTTAAAGTAATATCACAATCATTGCAATCACCACATAATATTATATCATCTACTCATTATCAATAAACTAAACCGTTAAGTCATTAATACACTTCCAACATTTTAATTCGGTCTCTAGCCGAGTTCTAATCTTCCTTTTCTAAACTAAATACTACAATATTAATAGTAAAACTTTCAAATGTGTAAGACCGACGAAGAACTTATCCATGAAGCCAACGATTGATATCATAGTAGATACATAATATAATAAATGGCATAATATTACTGATCTGCATAAGCATAAGCATATGTTCACGACTATATTCCCCGAGGGGGTAGTCAGAGATATTCTGAAACGTCAGAACATCCACGTTTCACCAGTAGTACCGAAACTCTGTCCAATGTGACGGGGGGTGAGCCCGTCGCCACTTATAATGGACAGTGGGTACAATACATGCCAACTACTGCATACATAATGATCTGCAATAATGTAATAATCATGTTTAACATGTACCTAATCAATAACATATTTATCGTTTGTTTCTCAAGTGAATTAATATTTTAATGTTGAAAATCAAATTAGAATTAGTAATTAAATAAGTTTTACTGTATCGTAGGTTTGACACAGATATCAATTTTAAAATATAGGCACAGAAACTTTCCATATCAATCGTTGGCTTTAATAAACAGGGTGGACACGACATAACGTTTTGACGTAGCTTCCGGTAGTTATTACTGGCCCCTTTTCGTTACCACCCCCTGTTTCCAATGAAATCTCTGCTATCAGAAATCCTACTAATGAAATGAAATAGAACGCAATAACCAACATTGTTTTGGTTATAATTGACATTTCTATAGACTATTGCAGAGTCAGTGACTTTTCTTTTAACTTAAAAATATAGCTTCCGTTTATTCTAGACTCTGATACTATCGTAAAACCATTTTGAAATAAACCACAATATCAATTGGACGGAGATACGCTTTAAAAACTGGTAAAATTGTGCGTCGTATCAATGTTACATTATATTTGACCATTTATGTCTGCCTACTCAAAAGTTCTCTCACACCTTGGAAGTCCTCCGAAATATAAAATAACATAAGTGTACAATAATGCCCAGTAAGCTCACAGTCGCTGATTAAAACAATACATATTACATTAATAAAATACGCAATTCTGTCCGTTAAAACAATATCGTGCAGATATGTTCTAGCTTTAACTCTTAAATAAAACTGGTAAAACGACGTTAGTGGATATTCTTTACAATTTTAAAAACAGAACGAATAAGATCACTTAAATCCTAATTTATCACATTTGACCTGGTTAGCACTCGCATATTTACAAACCACTGCTGTGCTCAGAAATTTTATAATCTGATTTAAAAATTAAATTATGTATCTATATAATTTAAGAGTTAATATGTATGTTACATGAACTGATATAAAGAATACCACACCAATTTTTAACACTACGAGAATTCAAAAGAACCACTCAAAGTCATCATTAGTCAATATTTACTTTAGGATAATGTATCAAAATTTTTTTCTGTTAAAAACTGTCTTCTGTGAAAAACTTATTACAGAGTAAATGAAGACAAATGTTTGAATACTTTGAGTGGTTTTCTTATACCTATAAGACACTAAATTACACCACAACATCAAGTAACTACCGATGATATAATTATAAAAACAGTCAACATCAATTTTGAATAATATTTATATTATAAATTTGACGTAATGGCAAAGTATCTACATTATACACAATTTTTAATGTGTCTTACATTGTTTACTTCGATGGTATCTTTGTATGGACAGCGTAAATACGAAAATTTTGAAGCAGTTCGTACTAATTCTTATTGTAGACGTGAAAAAAAGTCTATACACATTTTTTTTTAATTACTAGAACAATATTTGGACCTTCCATACAAAAGTGCTAATCAGCCAATCTATTTTCTATGGGAAGTCAGCACATTTTTCTTGTTTTCGACCCATGTTCTTTAGGAATAGTTGTTAAGTTTTATTATCTGAATATACCCATAAAAATTTTCTAGTTTTTAAAAAATCTGTGTGTATACCTACTTAGTTTTTATATAATATTTAATGGTTTTAAATAGGTACGATTTTTTTTATGAAAACGTTAAATTTGATGAGTTAGTTGGTATTTTATACCAAACAAATACAATTTTCGTATTTACGCTGCATTGCTCTTAGAGTATTTCGATAGTAAAAATAAAAAAATCAGAGTATTGCTTCTCGTTTATACTAAAAGTTTTCGACTACCTAAAATTTATTTATATCCCTCTGGCAAAGTTATTAATTATTATAATTTATATTCAAATATTATTATACATTTATATTCATCTGTTTGATAAAACTTAACGGAAAAAAAACAATACAATTTGTTTCTTCGATTAAAAATATTCCTGTACCTGGTTATTTCGTTGCTTGACTATTATTATTTTTTACATCATGCAACTAGGTGTGTCTTGTATTATAAGGTGTATCAAAATGTATAGGTACAATATTATTTGTAAAAAAAAATACTTGTTCGCAAATCGCAATAAATTACATTAATCACTTTAAAATAAGTAGGTAATAATTATACTGAATTTCTAACCCTATTATACTTAATTGACGTTGTTCAAGTCCATTTTGACACTGGCCGAGATGTTTTAGCTTAGTGGATGTTGATAAAATGGTAATATCATCTTCCAGATATTTCTGTTTTTCTGCAATACAAATTAATTGTTTAGAAGACATATCATTTTTACAGTAAGGACTTCTTTAGACCTAAATTATTGCAATCTATAAAAACTTCACTCTTACATATTACTTAACAATTATTTTATTTTCTACAAAATATACTCGTAACTACTTGGTAATAACTAATAAAATAACACGATTCGGTTCTATTTATTTTTCCAGCATAATCAGCATGGAAATTGTTAGTGAAACTTAGGCAAAATACATACTGTATAAAGGATATCACATAATCGGCAGTTGATTTGTATTTTAGTTTATGGCATACCTATGATTCTGCTATAAGAGTTTGGCTAAAAATGTAATATTGCATAGGTAATACTATTTTCCTTAAGTATTTACAAATAATATTGCGAACAAGTATTTTTTTCTCAAAGAAATGTCTGAAGTAGGTAATAAGATAACTATATTTTTGTGTCTAAAAATAAATTATCAGTTTCAGAAATATGTAAACATTGCAAGACAGAACTGTACTGACCCTAATGCAACAACTTGGTTGAATAAAACTACACGTACAGATAATGAAATTTACCATAACATGCCATGACATCGTCATCAGCCGCTACCATCACGTCCCCGCAACTGGAGCCTCACTCTCATTGTAATTATCTGTTAATATTTTTGCATGTGCCAAACTAAGCTGCTTTTAGTTGGTTGCAAAGCCCACTGAAAGTTGAACTAACGTGTTGTGCGATTTCAACCCGTGTTTTTCTTCTAGTAAAAGCTATCGTAAATTTCATAATCTCTAACATACAAAGAGTCATAAACACGTCAAGACTGTCTTCTAAAATTGGTATAGTGTGTTACTGCAGATTTATCAATAACAAAATCTAAAACAAGATACACAAACAACCCTTCTTAATTCATTTATCTACTTCAATGTTTACTTTTATGAGGTACATATTTTGGCACAGAGAGATTTCTTAGAGCTACAATTAATTTATATCTTAACATTAATATTACTTCAGATTAAATTACATTAAACATTTTTCGATGTTCTAAAACTTGTTGACTGGTCTTAAACGTACAAATCACAGCTTTTTGCATTCTCCTACTTACCTATCGTCACGACTACCAATTTCTCTAGTTTATCTTCAATGGAATGAGTTTTCAATCTTAAAAATATTTAAGCATACAAAAATATGGCAAAACAAACTAAGCATCTTTTTAAAAGTGAGTTGGTATTGTGCCTGCTCAGGCTTTAAACAGTAAAAATGTAATGCCCTTTTATTCTTCACTTGATTATGACCATTTCAACAATTACCTACATAAATCGAGATAGAACATTTTTAAAGATTCAACTATCGCTTAGACGTGAAATCTTCGTTGTAAATTATCGTAAACAATAACATTTTATTACCTTTTTCACGTGTTAAGTATCAATAAACATTGTATTGCTTCGCATCAAACCTAGACTATTTCATCTTTGTTACTATTCACTATTAGAAAATTATTTCATCATAACCTACACAAATCACTCCAAAAAAGAAAACTGTCCTGTAAATTTTTATAATTAAACCTGCTTATTGTATATTGTAAAGTTTAAAAATATTTTTAAAAAATATTCCGATTTACTGTTATAATATGACTCGGTCGTTAACTATAGAGGTATGCGGAGATTGAAAACAGGACGGCGCGGGCGTCGATCAGCGTGCGTTGTGCACATGTGTGGTGAGATGCTTGGACAAGTAGTCGGCCCGAGCGAAGCACTTCCCGCAAGCTTCGCAGTGGTACGGTCGCTCACCGGTGTGAATCCTCAGATGGCGAGTCAAGTCACTTTTCCCTCCAAAAGCTCGGCCACAAAACAAACAAACGAAAGGACGCTCCCCAGTGTGCTTCCTTACGTGCAACTTCAAATTCTCTTTTGACCTCACGCATTTACCGCAGAATGGACAGGCGAAACGTCTCTCCCTGTCTCTTTGTCTGTCGTCATTCTGCAGGAATCCTAAAATACCAGAATGTGAGCTCGAGCTTTCGTGCTTACTACTATCACCACGTGACTCATTTTCTGAGCTATCAGCCATTGAACTGACACTAGCGAATGACACTGGAACTCGTCTTCTCCCTTCTGTTGGTTCATCTTCCCGCCTCTCACTTTCGGCACCCGAATTTTTACAGTCTGTCGAATCATCAACAGTCACTATTGAATCCGTCGGTCCGTTTGAATCAACGGTACTGTCTTGCTCTGAATCACGAATCACTTCAATCGGCGGGGTCCTAGTTTCTTCAATTCTGTTTTTCTTTTTCATGGACAAATCCATTTCACCACATTGACCTATGAGAGCTTCATTTGTGCTGGAAACCTGATCCAAGCCTTCGGGAGTGTCTGCGCTTTTAGTATGGAGTCTTTCCAAGGTATGATTGAGCCGGTGTTTCTTGAAGGATTTAAGATATCTGAACTGCATGCCACAGACGTCGCAAGTGAAGAGTTTGTCAGCTGGAAGTCTTGCTCGGTGGTTTTGTTCTCGATGTTTAACGTAGGCGGACCTGTATCTGTAGCTTTGCCCGCACTGTTCGCAGACAAATGGTTTGTCGTCGCACGAGGATTGAGAAGCATGCTGGAGAGCAGCATGGCGTTCTAAAAGCCAAGCGGAGGGAAAAGAGGCAAGGCAGACACCGCATCGACGCCTCTCGGAATGCACGAGGTGTCTGTTCGGGTAAGTCATGCAATCATCGCTAAGGTACCTGCGGAGCCGGCAGGCTTGCAGCGCCAGCAGAGGCGACCATATCGGCATTGCGGTCGGGCTCCGCGGCGGAATGGGACTCGGAATGCTAGGCGAACTGCATGACATGTCCAGGCACATCTGAAATGAAAATATAATACAGATATCTCGCTAAGAAATAGTCACGGTTTCAAGTCAAATTTTTGAAGCTTACACTTACCCATTAATATAAAATATTTGTTGAAGGATGTTCGTCGACAGAAAAATAGTGCCTTAATGATTGTAGAGCTTTTATTTGTCAAAATTGTATTTTTACAGCTATGATATGCTTATATTTGTTTCAAAGTTACAATGATCAACAGCGATGGGTCTCTGTCTAAGACTGCTGCACAATTGACGAAACATTACACCAATTTGTCCTCAACCATTTTGAATATAAGTATTGTAACTATTTCTTGTAACAAAACTGTACTGCTCTTTTACAACAATATGAATTATTAATAATGTTAAGGCAAAACAGATTTCTGCTAATCTAAAATGTCAACAACGAATGTTAAATAAAACAGCTTAAGGGCAAACAATCATTGCTTGAGAAACAATGACCCGTTTACCTCTAAATTAAATGGACCTACGTTATTTGAACTTGTGCTTATAAAAACTATTTATAGTAGCATAATATACAAAAATAATCTAAACTGGGTAGTAGGAATAATAAAGATCCAGAAAACTTTGAATTTTAATACAATTATAAATCATACGGTATATTATGCTAATACAAACATTAGTCACAAAACATGGAAATCTAAATAATTTACAATAAACACATTATCATTAAAAACAAATTGTACCAATATTAAATAACTAATCAATACAACTACAGGAACTTAGAAAAATTGCAATATAAGTTCTAAAATAGATATGCCACTTAAATAAAATGGTAAGTTAAGTTACAATATAATTAACCAGCTTTCTTCATCTCTGCCCACGCTCATGCCTCGTTCTTGTGGACGAAACCTAACGACTACCTAACACTATACAAAATAAATCTATTGTAACATTGGTCATGAAAATAATTTTGCACTGGTTGTTCATCGTACGATTACTGAATACATCACAAGATTGGAATGCGCTAACTACGGAGTTTTCTTCATACCTATCACATTATAAATATACAGAAAATCTCTAAGCACTCAAAAGTACTCAAAGTGCATTTAATTTTGAAAGTTGATGCTGCGGCTCAATTTAAAAAAATCATTGTTTAAATAATGGGAGCACAAAAAATTTAATTGAAGAAAGTAGTTCAGATAAATTTTTAAAACAATAACACCTAATGGATAAGGATAAGTGTATGATGAGAATAGAGGAGTATCTAATAAATTCTTTAAAAATGAGCCGATGAACAACATTTCACTGCATAAAATACACATTCCTCCTGTTTACAATGTGTCTGTACAGTAAATATAATGTGAAATAAACTCTTCCGCCTCATGTTAACCATTGCTGCAAATAAATACAATATGATGAATGAAAATATTGCGCAAGTCACATATCATAACGCAACTTACAATTTTCACCATAAAAATTACACATTTCCCTATGGTTCATTCACTACATATTCTATGTATATTCCGTGATCTGCAGCCTTTATATAAGTCTTATATAGGCAAGAGGCACTCTAAATATAAAACTGTGGTCATAATTTATGATATAAAAAATGAATCTACATTGTAACTATTTCAACACATGAAATATTTCGTGCTAGTGTTCCTTAAAAATTACCATGCTTGGGTTTTATTTGAGAACTTAATATTCATTTTATATATAAATTTGAAATATATATATTTGTATCTTTATTTGTGCTAACAGCGTGTGAACTCTGCAGGGACGTGGCAACAAATAGCAAATGTTAAAATTTGAATAACTGCACTTGGGGGTCGTATATACTATTGCTCATTCATGTAAGTCACAATTCACTAACAACTCTCTATATACACATCAATAGATAGAAATATAAATCTATTAATAAATATTGCCTCTGAACGTCAGGAAACAAAATACATAGCATGTTCTTAAACTGCATTCTGTTCTATTATAAAAACTATTTTGATAAAAACTCGTACAAATTTGTTACCTAATGCGCATTATTCTTAACCATTTATTTATTGCTATTATTTATTTCTGTAAATTGTAAATATTCAATCTTTCTTAAAATAAGAAGAGGAACATCAATTAAGGTTTCAATATTGCTATAAAGTTTGGTAACGTTCGATTCCAAAATGAAAAGAAAACGAGTGCAGCTTTTCAAATAGCAACATTGGTGTACCTTTACTTTTAATAATATATTTTATTGTGTTCTGAAAAATTCCAGAAACTAGCCCCGGGAAGTAGCGCATCTACCAATCTATCGCCTAAAATGCATTTTACTTACATGATTTTTAATAATAGACCAACATTTAATTTTGCTCTCCCGCAAAGATTCTTCATAAATTCGCTAATTACATATACATAAATAAATAAGACATAGATTTAATCGAACAATATCATTACGGGTGTTCAAATTTACTTACATTGAAAAATTTCGACCAAAGCTCGTGTAGAACAAAAAAGAGGTTATAATTTATTATAATACATCAAAAGTTATTAAATAAAATGTAAAAATCCATGTCGAATGGAATGTGCAAGTTGCTTGCAGTTTAAATCGTGCACTCATTTACTACTTTAACATCATACATAATATTTGAAAACAAACGCTTCGTAGACCATATCAGACAATCTATAGCTAAAAACCATACGACGTGCATTTGGAAGAGTTTCTAAGGACACTACATACCTCTTTATTTTTCCAATACGACCAGCACCTGACAGATAACAGCGCAAGGCATTTAAATACTAGTAATTAGAAAATTAAACTATATCTAAGCTCAAGTTTGTTACCATTTGTACGCACAGAATAGTTCTTTATTTGGCGTCATTAAACTCTGGTAGAACATTCATGGCAATATAATTCTTATTGTATGCCGATAAAGTAAATTTTACTAGTGTATCAAAATGTGCTGCCCTGTGCTGTCAGGTCTGAAACATCCCTTACATATACAACAATTTTAATATAATGCGTGTTTTCATTTAATGTTATGTCTTACTCGATATTTTGAAATGCTGCGGTACCCACGGCACTGATAGATTCCGTTTTAAAAGTACATTTTACTATGATGATTAAATTAAGTATAAATTACTTTTTATTACCTAATCAGACATCGGTGGCATAATGATTAGAATCAGTACGGAATGTTACAAGGCATTAAAAGTAATAGGTAATTAATTGTTATCTTGAACAGTTGTTTAGATACTAAGCTTTAATTTTTGAAGATATTAAATCATTATTTTAATGCACCTACTACGAAAATTTCGATCATAGCATTCTACTCCAAAAACAAAACCCACAGGGGAAATTTTATAACAACGTAACCCTAATTTTTACATCATGCATGCCCTAAACTAAATCAGTGAGATCAAAACACAATTTGCCAATTTAATAGACGGAGAGTAAAACCATATTGAAAAGCTCTCCAAAACATTTAAACAAATTTTAAAACCATCCATAAAACAAATTCAGGCAATAGTCCTAAAATTCTTAAGTATTCCAAGTAAAAAGTTGAGATCGAAAATACCTCTCCTAAAATTTTAATACTTCAGTTCAACGTCAAAAACCAAATAAAACTAATTTTCTATGTCCTAAACTCATTTTACCTAGTTTGTTTACTTTATATATTTTAAAGCAACAAATAAATAATATCACACGTTAATTTAGATATTTAATTTTGATATGTACCTACTATCCGAAATAATGAAATTATCATGTATTACTATCGACTAGTTAGAACTTTTTTAATCTAGGGTCTAATTAATAAATCTGACCAAAGATAAATTCATGATTCGTTCGTAACTTAGATTTTCTTACTTGTGTGATAATTGCTACTTGTTATATTTGCTTGCTAAATTTTACTCAGGTTAGGCTCAGCACGAACGAGCCACCGGCAGCTGTCGCGGTCGAGGAAACTGCTGTAGCAAGTGGCGGCCACCGGCCACACGCGTGCGGGTGAGTCCCTAAAAATATATGAAATAGCATGTGAACTGCTTGTCGCTGGCCACCAGTGGCTGTGGCCGGTGGTTTGTTTGCACGGAGCCTTAGAATCACAAAAAATAGCTGAGTAATAAATGTGTCAATTTTATATTCATCATCTTACTTAAGTGCTGCGCTCTTGTCGGCTAATAGCATATTGTATTATAGCTAAAAAACATGTTTATTAAAAAGACCCCATCCATAACATTTTATGTTATTGAAACGAAATCCGTTTGAGTACCGCCAGCAAATCAAAAAAGAGAAAGTAAAATCAAAGATCACTTTTATATTCTAAGTGAGCCAAAAGTCCAGTCCAAATCAAAGCTTTAGGTACTTGGTATTTTTATTTTATTTTAAGCTGTGATTGAAATATGTATTAATGCAACTAAGTGAAAATGAACCAGTCTTTAGTCATACACGATCCTTGAACTAAAAAAATTGTAAAGGTATTGTTTTTACAAACGACTTGTTCTTTCAAGATTGGTACATTTTAACACTTCACAAGATGAATCGAATATGCTGATAGATGCTCAAAAGCTCATAAGCTGTGGTCGTCCAGTGGCGAATAACCTCGCCTACCGTGCAGGAGGCGATGGTTCGATCCCCGTTCAGGCCGACTCGTACCAATGAGTTTTACGGAATTTATGTACGATTTGTAACACCACTGGCTTTTCGGTGAAGAAAAACATTGTTAGGAAACCTGCATGCTTCAATTTCGGGGTATGTATTGTACCCACTGTCCATTATAAATGGCGACGGGCTTACCCCCCCACCCCCGTCACACTGGACAGAGTTTCTGTACTACTGGTGAAACGTGGATGTTCTGAGGTTTCAGAATATCTCTGACTACCCCCTCTGGGAATATAGTCGTGAGCATATGCTATGCTCAAAAGCTACTAAGAAAATAATGTAATCACTATTTAAGGAACCTGATGTAGCCCTTAAAAATTTACAAAAAGGTACGTTATGTAACTACATTAAAAATATAATGGGCGTATTATTCATAGAATTCGTATAGAAAGAGACCCTGGAAATCAATCATAATTATAGTACGTAGTATACTGGACCCATCAAAGATCAAATTTCCAAATAAATACTTCATTAAGTCAACAGCTAAAAGACAGTCCAAAATTCTGTCTAGGTTTTTATTTTCAGCGATCGTCGTTAAAGTTAAGGTTGATAATTTAAAGAATACTGTATCATTTTGAGCATCTATTGTATAAACGAAACAAGCATAAACTGATAAGAGGCCTATCAAAAAGGCTGTCAAAAAGCTGTATTTAAAACGAAAATCGTGGTTTCAATCGTAAACTTTATGATTATGAATTATGATACATAAAATATCCCTGTATTTGACTCTGTTGAATTATTATTATTGTTGAACACACCAATTATGAGGACAGTTTAAAATGCTTTGTTGAAGCAAAATATTATTTTGTTCAGGAAATTCCAACGATTACTAAAATAAAATAATGTTGTTGCAAAAAAATAACTCTAATGACAAACGAAATAAGAAACTAATACAATATGTAATTAATTACAAGCAAATACAGATGGTAAGCCTGAAAACGATTGTACTTTAACGTTAGTGATAAAATACAATTCATTTAATTTGCAATCGTTGGAAGTTGATAAGGACATATCAATTGTAAAAACCCAGTTCATTATTGAAAATAAAATCACAGCGAACATGATTTGATGATAATTAAAATGATATGTTTTGCTAATTACAATTACGATAATTTATTTTGAACTAGGCTTTTAACAGAGAAGAAAAGAAATGTTTCTGTATCAAAGCATCTGAAACGTCCGGATAATTACAAAATTAACGATTTGCTTTATGAAAATAGGTACCTATAAAATTGATAGATATTGGTTTATTAACAGATGTAACATAACATACCTCTTTTTCATACTCACTGAAACTATAAATAGATAATGCAAAATTGCGATTTTTTTCTGGATTTAAACATTTATTTAACATAAATCATATCATTAACACAGGCAGTGTTTCTGAGAGAAGAGAAAAATACGAATTAATTCAATTTGATATAACAGATGAATCCCTAGTGTCCTTCAAAAGTCATGCTTCAGAATAAATAATTAAATAGAACCTTGTTAAATTAACTTTTTGACACTTTGGAAACTTAAAAGTAAAACATGACAAAAAAATAATCTGACAAGGTATTTATTAATTGTATTGTAATTAATGACTGTACAATTTGACTGTCAACAATTTTGAACATCTGAATCCTTTTAAACGTAACCAAATTTCAAGTTCCATTAAGTAAGTCATGAAAAGGAGGCACATCTATTGGATAAAACAGAAACATTGTTTAAAGCTTTGATTCCCATGATCACACATCCACTCTCATATCTAAAACCCCACACTAATGAAGCGATTAATTCTAATACATTCTCTAAAAATCCGACATTATCAAACTATATGTTATTTACATTATATGTCGTATTATTGCTTTTGTATTATCTCAGGGGGCGTGCGTTATCTTTGAAAGACAATAAAATTAGTAAAAATCTCAAATCCCTAACTTTTTTATCATTACCAACTATATTGAGTGCTTCGTATGGTCTCTAATAATAATTAAAGCACTCATTATCAATCTTTAAATTTGGTTTTAAAATCAACTCTGAGAGATGAACTACTACAATAAATATGCAAGTCTCTAAAAGATTATGTCAATTCTAAATTAATATGATATTTTACAATTTCATTTATTTAGTGTCTAAAAACTTCGAAATGGCAACCGAATTTAAGAGACAAGATGATCCATTTGAATTTAAAAAGAACGAAAAACTTAAGAACTAATAGAATAAAACTGAAAAGTTGGTAGAAAAACAGCGATAATTTTTGCTATCATGGATTTCAGTAACAATATAAAAGAAGTTTAACTTCTCTAGCTAAAACTTTGGCTATGCCGTCTAAGAACCCATTCCAGAAACGAGTTACCAATTATCACCTAAAGCGTAAACAAAGCACCTAATATTCTCAAAAACTCCAAAAATAAAGCGAAAGAAAATAACGTAAAGTTCATCCTCAAACAAATCGAAGAAGTAACAACTTTTGTCAATTATCTATTAGTGAAATATCAAATATTATTCATATCATTCAGATCACAGTTGCGGCGTAAATCACATTCTTAACTAATATCATATTGTCCAACTTTTGTTCATTCATTATCACTCGCATTGACTATATCCAATAAGTTTGATTATTGGCTAATAAACTTTCATAGGCTAGTCCGACAATGGTGGGACACTCATTGATGGGGGCTCTCTTCCTCGGTGTCAACTGGGCTCGGCGAAAGGAACTTCCGAGCGTACTTGGGGTAGTGCGTCTTCTCGTGAGCCTTTAGTATGGTCGATCGCGAAAATGTCTTGCCACATAATACACACCGAAATGGTCGTTCACCTGGAATATAATAAAAAGGTTTGTAAACTATTTAGTATACAACATTGTGTAAACTTTGAATCATTGGCGTTGAGACTATTTTGAAGAGAAGAGATCAAACAATAAAATCCAATTTTTGAATCGGAATAAGTTATTAAGAAAAAGAAAAATATTAAGATATTTAAACTAATGGTCCAATATCTATAGTCATAAAAGTAATAGTAATAAAAAGTTAATAAACTTACCTGTATGTACTCTACAATGGTCCTTCATATGATGCCTTAATTTAAACGCCTTGCCACAAAACTCACATTTAAAAGGTCTATCACCGGTATGCACCGGTAGGTGTGCTATCAAAGACGAAACGTCAGGAAAACTCTTGCCACAAAATTTACACAGCACTACATTCCCTGGTTCCACTGGCCCTATATCCAAGTCTATGGGCGATTCTTCAATAGGCATACTCATATACGGCTCGAATTGCCCGATCATTGGCAAGCCAAGCGGGCGGCCGAGTATCGCATCCCGATATTTCAGGGTGTCCAATGTATGCGTAGTCAGAATATGCCTGGTTAGTTTGCTCTGGTGCGGGAACGATGCGCCGCAGTGTATGCAAGGGTATCCTCGCTCCCCTTCCTCAATTCGCCCCCTACCAGCCCCTTCGTACTCCTGCAACGACAAAAAAGAACATCAACTTCTTTTTTTCTCTTGTTCCATTAGGATCAAATGTGCAATAACTCTACCACTACTTTCTAAATTGAGATGCAGTCTCAGTATTTCATTTCACTATCTAAATAAGAAGTTGACGCTCATTTTTGCCCGAAAATGTGCAGGAGTGCCCAGGTGCCGGCGACGCGAAATGCCTTGTTGTTTAGCATCGCGCGTCAGCTGAATCACTGATTTGTAATATAACGTATGCATATAATGGCCAAAGTTTAAATAAAAATCTGCCCAAAATATTATATCAAACAAAATGAATGGATATAAAAAATGATGGCCAACAAAATGAAGGTCAACTTCTTGACAGCAAGGCATAGTAATCGATATTGAAAATAGCGCAGCATTATCATACAAGCATGCATAGAAACAACAGTAACTTAATTAACCCGTCCCATGTCTGAGGGTCCGACGTCGGACCCAAAAAATTTTCATACGTAGAGTGTTTGTGGGTCCTACGTCGGACCCGTAAGCATAGTGCCGCCATTGGTTGGGCGGTTGTGCAGGCGCGTTTCGTTCTACCTCACGTTTTATATTTTTTATAGACTTGGGATACTAGTGGGGTGTCACTTTATTTTTTGGAGTGTGGGTTGGCAAAAACGAAACGCAATAAAAATAAAGCGCAGTTTCGGTCCGCGCCGGCATGGCCGCGAGTTCATGTTTTGTTATTGTGTTATTGTGTCGTAGTTCTATTTTAGAAACAAAGTATTGTTACTGTAAAGTGATAAAATAAAAGCTTATTATATTATCGTGTAGTTAGTGTGATCTGTGAAGTGCAAACAGTGAAAAAAATTTATGTGATTGTGAATTTCGTTCGAGGTTATGACAAAAAACTCGAAATCAAAATTGATAATTATATTTGAATATCAGGTACGTAATTTAGCTCTAATATAACATCACATCACTGTGGCAAATATTGTGAGCTTTCCATTGAAATTTTTTTATACCATAGGGTCACACATAACCTCCACAAATAATTATTTTCTAAAGGTAGTCGAAAATAAAACAAATGACGTAATATTCCCAGACATTTGGGGCACTTTTTTTGCGCGGGAGGTCGACACGGGATGGGTTAAACAACACCAAAGGATCTTGATCTTAATGAAACCAAATATTTTCCGATCTACCACCAAGCCTTCAAAATAAACTTTAAACATTTACGGCGCTGGCTGTCACAGAGCTAACTAAATAATACTTTTAGTAAAATTTTGAATATAACAGTTCTTGGACAAACAAAATTCACATCATGCAACCGGTTTATGCTGGAGTGCGATTTTTGAATCTCATTCGGTGAGCTCAGCATTTGGAAATGTCAAAATTACTATGGAGATACACATTTTTCTACTGCTGATTTGACTTTCATAAATCACACTCCTGAAGTATGATTTTTGAAAGTCAATTCAGCAGTAGAAAGATGCGAATCTCCAGAGTAATTTTGACATTTGCTACTGCTGAGTTCGACCTATGACATTCAAAAATCGCACACCAGAACAGAGCGACAAAGTGTAGTGGTGAACGAGGGAAGATCCACTAATAGAATCGCCTAATACTTTTATGAAAAAAAAACATTCGACCTAGGTACTTATTTTTAGAAGCTAAAAACGTAACATTGATCTCATTTGTGAATAGTTTCTGACTGGTCTAATCATTCATATTTCTTTTTTATTTAGGCTCTTAGGATACATTTTGTAATTCATTAACCCATATACGGAATTAGTTAGGTACTTAAAAGGAACTAAGACACATGTAATAGAAAAGCATGCAATTGTATAACATTCATGAATGCCAAATAAAAAATAGAAATAATTTTAATATTATAGCATTCACCAATGGTGAAAGTAATCACAACTTGAGAAATTTATCGAAAGGGAAAGCAACATTTTTTTTTAAATAGGTAATCACATTTAAATGGACAGAAGGACAGATTTGTAGTTTTCATTACTTAATTTTGAATTCAATTTTAATCTTTGCAACACATATTTCGAATTTTTATGAAATTATCGACTCGCATCATAATTATGGATATCCCAAGACGTTAATTTTATAGTAATGCAACAAATATGCAATATGCCTCATATAAATACTATTCTGTCATGGATAAAGTCAAAGATAAGTTGTTCTATGGTCAACAGTGTAAGTATTCCAGTAAGAAATTGTATTTGTAAAATTTCGTACAGGTACCAACTTATTCATATTCACCCATGCATATGAGAAACGTATGCCTGTATAAGGCGCCATCTTCACGAGAGATATTCTCAACGAGCCACCAAATTCCATACTAATTTGGTGGTACCGTACGGCGAGAGTATCACTGCGATAATATCGCTCGTGGAGATGAAGCCTAAGCGAAAAATGCTCGAGAATTTTTCACGGATAAATTGATAATAAACTCAATATCTATGGAAAGATTTGAAAATAGCTTGCAGGAAACAACGCGAACACGTCACAGGGACAGGGATCTTATACACGATATTTTCAACTCAATTTCAATTGAGATCGAGTTCGTTATCAATTGATTAACGAAAACTGCTCGAGCATTTTATAGCTAGATGTGCGCTGATCCTAAGGGTCGATTCACACCAGAAGAGCATTTGCTAGCAGCGGCAATCTTATCACTAGTGAATAAAGGTTAAATTTATTTCGAGCTATACGTTCAGCGCGGTGCGGCGCCGCGCGCGCTAGTGATAAGATTGCCGCTGGGAGCAAATGCTCTTCGATGCTCTTCTGGTGTGAATCGACCCTAAGTGTCAATGTATGGAAAAAGTAGAGGCGTGTATGAAAAATTCCTGTCTTTTGGTACCATTTATATCGGTTTAATGGAATAGTTTTTTTTTTTCACTTTAACTCGACATTTCAGGCCCCTATTTTGCGTGCGATGGGAAGTCTGCCTTTGATAATTTCTTATGACTTTAACAGTCTAGATAATGGCCACAATAACTCGTTAAACTTTTTAAAAAGACTTTCAAAATTGTGATTACTTCAATACTACGACAGTTACAATACTTTACATACATAACATTCGGTACTTACGGATTCATGTAACCGGTACTCAGAAGAGGATTCGCCACCTTTGTCCTCATTGCTCCTCTCCCAATCCACCTCTTTTTTCAGTGACTGAAAGTTGACAAATATTTTATGATAAAATATTTACAAAAATGACATTTTACAGTAAATACAGGGTCCTTCTTAATATATGCTGACAGTTTTTAAAGGGGATAAGACCATCAAACTGAACAACTTTCTTTATAGGACCAGACTAACATCCCCCTCGACCATCCATCTCCCATCTATCTCTAACTTCCCCCTCGTAGAATATAGTCGGTATATGAGCATATGCTTATGCTTATGCTACCAACATCGAAATCGCGAATAAAAAAAAATCAGCTGTCCCATACATTTGACTCGAGTAGGTTTGCAGTTTTGTATGGAACATTTGACTTTTTTTTTTGCGATTTCGATTTTGGTACCATAGAGAAAGTTGTTCAGTTTCTGGTCACAGTTCACGGTCTGAACATACCCTTAAAAAAGGGTCAGCATGTTAAGAAGGACCCTATATAAACATTTTCTTTTATCGGCATAGGTCAAAAATTGTGGTTCAGTATATCTTGTGTCAGTCTTCCAATCCGCATTGGGCATGCGTGGTGGACTAACCTCATACACCTAGGTTCTTGTTCTTAGTCATACTGAGAGTAGTATATTCCTTGGTCATACTACAGGTACACCCTCCCTGAGGCAGTGCTCCGTCACTCGCGCTTGAAATCTGCGATAAGTACCTACGGCGCTATTAATCTTCTAAAATAAAGTCTGTCGCGTGTTTACATAAGGCGCATTTTGATTTTCGTTTCTGAAGTGCAAAGTTTGAAATTCGAAAAAACGCGCGAGTGCAGTACCTGTTACGGTAGTAACTATTAAATAATCTGTGCCTGAGGGTGGGCCTGTGCCCTGCGGTGTGAAGTATAATATGTAGGCTGATGATGATGTCTTGTGGAATTATTTCAATAAGCAAGCAAATTATTCTCAATATACAGGGTATAAAATTAAATGCGTTACATATTAAACAGGGTTGTTCAGATCAGCAAAGTCGAGAAAAAAGTTGGTCAGTTTGATTAGGTAATTAATACATATAAGTTTACACCCTGTATAAAGTCCCACCCGCCTATAACGATTATGATGATCACTATTATTGAACTAATTAAGGGTTGCGACACATTTACCGACGGCGACCGACGGCGACCGACGGCGGGCCCATTCAAAAATGTAATAAAGGATCATGCCCAAAGTTCTATGAAAGTTAGGCTGAACTTGCGTCTGGTCAAATTGTCACCTAAAGATAGGACATGTAATGAGCCTTATTTTATCAAGAAAATCGCTAAATAATTGATGGGTAATATTTAAAAAATCCTATGTTAAAAAATAGATAGGTTATTAAAACAAAAGCATTAATTCCATACAAAAAATACTATAAAAAATTCATTTTATTTTTAAACCCCCATTCCCATAGGGCCAAATATACATTTAATGGGATTCATAACTCATACCAAATATTTTTTTAAATAAATTATGATGAAGCATTGATGACGCATCTTTAGCCTGGTTTCGGGCATAATTCTTTGTATGGGAAGCCATCCGTCGCTATCAACGCGGCGGCGACGGCGGACGGCTTCACTAACATACTAAATGACATTTTTCTATCGGCCCGCCCGCCGTCGGTCATCGTCGGTAAATGTGCCTCAACCCTTACTCTGCTGGCTCAGCAATTCAATGTGGGTTTGGCCGCTGAAATGTGAGAATACCACTTTTCTCTTGCGTTGCCTCTCACCAGCTGGCTTGAAGCTCACGTAGGTGAGCCTCCACCATGTCGTTCCAACGATTCTTAGGGCGACGAATCAATACAAAACCAGGCGGTAAAAAACTGCTTGGAGAATTGGAACTGTCATCAGACTTGACCAATTATTGTAGCTATACTAAATCAAATGTAATTCTGATAGACATTAAAGGAATATTCATTCACTGGTCACTGCAGTAAAAGGTGAACTGTGAATTTTGTTTTAACAGGAATAAAAAATAAGCAAATAACTTGACCAATGGGGCGTGGAGTGGAGTTTGTCCAAAAGTGTTTTCGCCTAGATACCTAATTTTATTCCACGCAGTCAAGGTTTTTGCTAAGTTATTTGTCGGCTATTGTAAAATAACTATCATATTCAATCAATTATCAAATTAGTAAATTCATATACAAACCAATAAAAAATTTTCTTTTCCCTTTCTGCATATTATGTGGTATTTTTGGAGTCCAAGTTGAAATTGCTTACAAAACCTTGCAACTTCACTGGTCAGGCAAAAGGTATGATCTTTCATACATTTTTGTCATACAGGATGGTTAGCTAAAGGTGCGTGCAACACATTTACGCAATTTGCCTTTGTCTCACTGCACGCATAATGAATAGTTTCTCTATCTCTATCAAGCATGGACGCAGTGACAGGAAAAACACATTTGTGTGTGTCTGTGAACACGCCAGCTTTAAATCAAATCAAAATAATTTATTCAATATAGGAGCGCCTGAAGCACACGAATATATACGTCAATTCTTTTTTAAGCTACCACTGCGTCGGAATGTGTTGTCGCTGTAGAGAAGATGCGGCCAGAAACTCTACAGCATAACATGATATAATGACTATTACAATATAAATTCTTGAGCTAAGGTTATGTATACAGTAATATTTAATTAAATAATTGATTCTGTACAGTAAACTAATAAGTTAGTGACACGAACAAGATAGTTTATAGTATGCTTTTTTACAGAGGACTTTTTGATCTGAGTTTTAAACATGTTTTTGGAAAGATTCAAAATGGTCTCGGGGATTTCATTATAACTTTTAGTTAACACTTTCGCTGCTAAGCTCAAAACAATGACATTCGCGCAGTGCAAGTGCTAACACTGTGGAATGCTATACAATTTTGACTCAAGGTGAGTCGTGCGCACTGCGGCCCATTTGTCGCTGACCTACGACGTAGGACATCAGCAGTTAAATGGTTAACCAACCTGTATCTCTACTTTATCCCTCAGTTATATGGTTAGCAAATCTATAAAATACTCAATCAGCATTCTTACCAGAGGTACTTGTTGAACCGGCGGTAGACCAGACGGGCCAGCAATGGGCTCATTCCTTGGGCTGGGCAGCGAGGGATGAGACGGGTGGACCAATGCAGGGTGAGGTATCGCATTCAACACGCTCAGTCTCTGGTCCACTGGCGAGTACCGCGGTAACACACCGTGGCTGTTCATAGTCATGTTTATGCCTGAAATGATGTTTAAAAAACCTGTCAAATGCTAGTCGGGCTACTCGCGCACCGAGGGTTCCGTACCACACAACATATTAACTTAGAAATAAGTTTTTTTCTCTGGGAACTTTAGCGCGGGACCAACTTGGCCGAAAGCGAGAAGAAAAACATTAATAAAGAATATTTTCAATTCAAGTATGAGGACCCCCCTTTATTTTTAACTTATTGACATTATTATTATTAATTTGTTGAAAAATCCGCCGTAATAACGCATATTCTGTGAAAATTTCAACTGTCTAGTTATTACGGTTCAAAAGTAACAGCTCTAAATATGTAGGACGGACGGACGGACAACATAGGCTTAGTAATAGGGTTTTCACCCTTTGGGTACGGAACCCTAAAAAAATGTGTAAATTGAGCGGGAATGTGAGTTTTGTTGATGGTTGAAAAGGGTACCTTTTTAGGTTATGTTTTTGTTTTGGGAAGGTACTTAGAGTGAAGTTGTAATTAACTGAGAAGGCGTGGGCGTTGAACACCATTTTTACGATTAGCTTTTATAATTTTCCCTTTATTTGCTTTGTTTTTCACTTCTCCAACTTCGGTCCTCAGAGGGTAAGTAAACCAACCAAACAAACTGTCAGTGTTAATGTCAATGTCAAAAATCAAAACAATAGCAAATGGAAATTCAACCAATCATTATTAACACGCATATTTTTTTTCTCTTTCTTTCACAAGGAAAAAAAGTGAAACGCTAGCTTTGTTTCCTTTTCACTCTTATATGAGGAACAGAGAAAGAGTTAAAATGCTTCAACGCGATAAATTATGACGAAACTTGCAGTTTGACAGTGACAGACAGTTCCGTTCAGGCCTATGGCAACTTTAGTTCAGATAAATCCGTTTTGGCGCTGCAGTCACATTTTCCCTCATGAAACGCCATCATAGGACGCCATATTGAACTAATAGCAGCAGCAGCGTCATGCTGTATTGTTGCGTCGGAAGCTTATAATTATCTTGTGTTTTTTTTGTTATTTTCGCTTGAGTTGAGAATTCTTGAGATGCCCTAATTCTTCTCCGTTGTATGACATAATAAATAATATCGTGGATTAGTTTCATCCTTGGTCAAATATATTGATTTTCCATTCAGGATTGAGGGATTTTCAGAAAGCCATTAAAAAAGAAAAAGTAGTTCTTAATGGCTCTATAGATGGCGTTGACGAGACAAGGGGGAGCGACCTTGCTGATAGTAAAATACAAATAAAATAGTAAGAATTAGTGTTTTTAAGTATGCAGCAAAATATGGGCGTATATTTCGTCAACGGATGCGTCAGACTCAGTGACATGCATTTTTGTTTACTTTTCAGCTAAAAATTGCCGTCCTCCTTCCCCTCTCTGGTCAACGCCATCTATCGCCAGTATATTGAACTAAGTTTGACTAGCTGTCAGAAAACTTCTCATTACAAGCTATATACAAATTAGTTTGACGACAGCAGCGCCAAAACGGACCTGTTGGAACTAAGTGAAAATTTCACCGTCGCATCTGTAGCTTGCTGCATATCAGTAATCTGTGGTTCCGTTCGGATACGCGCACGAACGGACAATGATAAACTTTGATTTAGTTAATTTTATTTCAAGAATGTATTTCAACAAAGAAAGTTTCTCATCAAAAATTTTGCTTTAATATTCTTGTTTCTCATTTTTTCATTTCTTTACGCGCGTAAAATCAAATAAGGTAGGAAATAAATAAAACTTACCAATGCTATTATCATTTTGTGCTCCATTTGATCTAATAGATACGGTATCGTCTTCAGGCGACGACGGCCTCATTGGTTCGTCAGGTGGTTCGTCTTTAGGTATAGTAGGATGCGTTAGCGTCGGCGTTTCAGCTGAAGTTTCAGGCCTGAATCGCCGCACTGAAAGTAAGGGAGATATTCTGGGTGGCGAAGCCTCCGGTACCTCTCTAGGGTCACGAGTCTCTCGACCATCACGGACTTGTAAATCGCGAGGCTCTCGCAAATCCCTTGTTTCTCGGTGATCTCGGAGATCACGGGGCTCTCTGTCGCGATGTTCCCTCGGTTCTCTGTTTTCTCTTAGATCTCGGGGTTCCCGTAGGTCTCGAGGTTCGCGTTCCCTATCTCTATGCGAGTGGCTTTCTCTGTGGCTTTCTCTGTTCTCGCGATTGTGACTCTCTCTCGTGTCCCTATTGTCTTTGGCTATCCTTTCCTCTTTTTCCCGGGTTTCTCTGCCGTCTAGTCTTTCGTGTGGTTCTGGGCATTCCCGTGTGTCCTGGGGTTGACACTCGTCCATTGGTTCGGGGACGTTTCGTGACTCAATGCCGGCTGCGCTTAGCGTCGTCATTTCAGCAAGTCCTTTGACCTGAAATTGGGAAATTTGAAAGTGAATAACTACCTAACTAAGTAAAAGTACATACCTACTTATTGGATCGATTTGAATAAAATTTGGCAGAAAAAAACCCTTTTGAGTAGAAAAGGAGTAGGTACATGCCTAATACCTTGATTTTATGCATAATATTAATAGGCAATATATATAATCAAGACGATTTAAAATTATTTCTAGGTGCACGAAGACGTGTACAAAAGCTGAGCAAAAGTGAAGTCGAATCGATGTCGTAGGGGTATTCTACCGTGATACTTACGGTAAAAGGCGGTAAATGATAATTATGATCTCTTAACACTGTGTTGCCAGCTAACCGCCATTTACCATGAACACAGCAGCAGCAGTAGGTATTGCTGGTTGAAACTTTGACCTCGATATTTAACCCTCCCAGGATCAAAGCAGGAAGACAAAAAACTCCATACGATTTTATTTAAATGTTTCCGTAAAAGGAAGGTAGGTACTACCCAAAAATTTGTTGGTGCATTCATTACATTGATTTGATGATATGGTAAAAAATTCATACTCGAACTGCAGCTGAATCAACAAAATGACAGACGTCTGTTACCTACTCAAAGAAATAAAAGTCTCGCATGATTATTGGGAACATGGCTAGGTATCTTTAAGTTTATAGGTTTTGGGAGCATGAATAATTAACTACTGACCTAGGTACCTAATCTAAGTAACGTGTCAAATCGTTAAGGCACCTAGCCGCTTCGTACGACGCCGATACTGAAATAATTTCATGGTCAAAGGTTCACGTCACACTAATAGCGTTTCCCATGCTGGACAGGTAAAATCCTTTTAAGATAGAGTATCATACAATTTAGCGCAGGAATCATTTCCTCTTTCAAACATCCTTCTCAACTCTCAGATGCCTTCTTCTGTCTCTGCGAATCATAGCGTCACACACTATAAGAAATATAAGAATTGCACTAGATTCGACATCATCTCCTCTCGGTGATACTGGTGGTGAAGACAGTTTGTAAGCAGTGGTGTGCCTACCTAGTCCTCTCTTACTCGCACTCATTCAATATCGCACGTGAAATTTACCTCTTATTATCAGTGCGAGCCGTGTCCCGAGTGTGTCAACCGTTAAGCTTTTGTCCGTTGGGATTCAGCTGGCACGGAAGTTGTTAAATGATACTATAGATCTTGAATTCAATCATCTTTATTGGAGGCTATCACAATGTTAAAAAAAACCTAAAAATTTTACACGTGAAACGAGTGAGTGAGCGGAAGGAGACAATGTGTTGCTAGCTCACAGGTGCTTCTACCAATTTCTGTGTTGCCAAAAGCTTACTGATTGCCGAATACACATTTTGGTGGTTCAGTCGTCACTCAGGGTGCTGCTTTAGTTTTAGTAGTTCAAACAACTTACTTGTAGACTCTCAGCGGTTTTGAGAAGAGCAGGCAGTTGGCAGTACTGGACGTTGACTTCTCCCTTGTACATGAAGTCCACCAGAGTCCTGAGTTCCTCTAAGCCGACGTCCTTGAGGATCACTATGGGATGACGCGACGGGTGGTCTACGAACAGTGAGCGAAAGTAGGAGGAGCACGCAGACAGGACAACCTGGAATGCAAGGAGTAGCAGGCTTTATTGTAAGGAGCGCAATTATAGTACAAAAATCTGCTGTCCCGTATCACCAAAAAAAGTCAGCTACATCCACAGAAGGTGGCAATACGTAAACTTTCACGTACGACTAAGAGAGGCTGTTAGGTAGCATCATCGCTGCGCATGTAATCGGGTGTAGCAGGTATTTGCCATCGCGAGCTTTAGGTATACAGGTTGAAATTGATATCATTAGCATCCTTTTAAACTAAGAGTCTGCCCATCAAACTGAACAACTTTTACTAGGGATCAAACCGATCGGAGCAGTTTAGTATGGAACAGCTGGTTTTTATTTTGCCCCTATTGGTTTGATCCCATTACCCTTACGGTCATTCAGTTTGATGGGTAGACTCCTATAGTTTAAAAGAATGCTAATGATATTAATTTCAACCTGTATAATATGAAGCCGAGGTGGTCCAGTGGCGAGTAACCTGCCGTGCAGGAGGCGTTGGTTCGATCCCCGTCCAGGCCGACTCATACCAATGAGTTTATCGGAATTTATGTATGATTTGTAACACCAATGGTGTTTTTCGGTGAAGGTTAACATCGTGAGGAAACCTGCATGCTTAAATTTCGAGGCATATTGTATTCTACCCACTGTTCATTATAAGTGGCGACGGGCTCACCGGTACGGGGACAGGGGACAGAATGTCACACTGGACAGAATTTCGGTACTACTGGTGAAACGTGGATGTTCTGAGGTTTCAGGATATCTCTTACAACCCTCTCGGGGAATATAGTCGTGAGCATATGCTTATGCTTATGTTGTATAATATGAAGGTGTTATTATTAGGATATCTATACTGTGCCCCATACATTTGGGTCGATTTGTCTTGCAGTTCTATTTGGAACAGCAGATTTTTTCGCGTATTCGATATTAGTCCTGCAGAGAAAGTTGTTCAGTTTGATGGTCTGTTCAGTATAAAATACCCTACATTATTTGATTTATCTAGGAACCTCACCGCTTAGTTTTTCTATTACACTCGGCTCTGACAGAAAGGAAGGTCTTTGGATCCACCAACTGCTGTAAACTGAAGTCTCAGACTTTTTTGTCTGCATTTATACTTAGGTACGTACTAAAATTAGCATGCTAATTATGTATTTTGTATTGTATTGCTATACCTAGGTAATCTTGTTAGTTTAAAAATTCAAATAATGAATTCTATTCTATTCTAATTTAGCATCCGCAATGGGCACAGGACCGAGAAGGATGGCAAAATGGGGAAGAGGCCCTGCAGTTGATACGTGCTTACTATGATGATGATGATGAGGGAGAGTGAGGGGGTGGGGCCATATTTAGACCATTAAACTGAAAAACTTTCACTATGGAGCCAACATCGCAAGATTTAAAGAAATCTGAGGGTCAACCATGAGTTGCCACCGTACGTTACTACTTAACTGTAGTTACGTCACCAATTTTGTATTGAATTTCGTAAAGCACTCCTAGTGGTTACGTTGAGAACTAATTTCTGTCATACGAATTGGCAACGTAACTCTACAGTTGTAAAGTACAGGAAAAGCTCATGGTAGACCCTCTGTTTTCTATACGTAGAGAGTAGAGATAGGTAGAGATTTCGAAGTTGGCTCTAACCAACTGAAAATTGTACAGTTTGATGGTCTTAACCACCCCTTGAAATATTAGGTACTATACTTTATTGCAAATAAGGGCGACAAGATTTTCCGTTTCAAATATAGCTTTCTGACCAATTCTGAGTAGCAATAGTAGATGACTATATAAATATCCTTTGTATCTTGGACGTTACTAAAGCTGACATTGCTGCCTGGCTAATCTTTACACTACAGCATTAGTGATTGCTGACTGTCTTTCGATACAGCTCATGCTGTCACGAAAGAAAAAGAAAAACCACCCTTATTATTATTATATGTCCCGGACCTTTGGAAGGCGTGCATGGAGCCGAAGCCAACATGTAGAGGCCCGTTCAAAATACATACAAGTTAACCTTAATGTAAGGGATAGGTACACATGGCGGATACCATCCCCGAGCGCACAACATGATTACACACGTGGATGGTCCCTATTATTGGTGCCATTGCGACCTACGCTTGTCTTTTGTGAACGCCTGTTGTACAGATCCCTACTGATCCCTACTGCAGTCAAGAACTGCTGTAGATTTCTAACAGGAAGAGTTTGTATCTCATCTGGTGCTAATACCTGTGTCTACTTAGATGGATAGGTACTTCGTTTGAGTGGACCACATTCGCATATCAGATGCAAGGGAGTTTCCATCTCCTTGCAAAATCTACAGCTGGTTAAGTCACTTAGTTTCAGCGAGTGCTTAATGCTTATTCAGTTTGCAGTTACACCAACCTTATGAGCTCTAATGGAGGCACCTTCTGAGCAGGCGAGCGTGACGTCAACAAGGCTCTCGTCTTGCAGCAACTGGCTGAAAACTCCCAGCAGGTTGCTCTGATGATTGTTCCACCTTAGGCAATAATGCTCACTTCCCATGTCTGAGCTAGCTCCCGCCGCTGTGGGAAACATACGAAAGTAATTAATAAATTATGTCCATGATCAATAATTCATGAAGACCCTCTGCAAATCTGGCTTACGGCCCAAGAGCTAGATTAACCCGGCACTACACTGAAGATATTCCGGACGTCAATCTATACGAGATTAGTAGGTATGGCTCTCAAATAGCTAAAGAAAAACAAGGCGCCGGCGATGACGTGATTACGGCTTAATTTTCCATTCATACCTTTCGTATCTGACCTAAGTTGTCGTAGGCCTGGTCCATACCACACTTCTACCCTTCTACACCACACAACTATTAAATAATCTGTGACCACACTACCAACGCTCTTCAACTTTTTTTAGTTTGGTTAATTTTAATTATGATGTACCTAGTACCTAGTATCATAATAATAGTTTTAAGTAATTAAATTGTGAGAAATAAATAATTAAATTAGGTGGTTAGGTACTAATTCCATATAAAAAGAACAATGCTTGTTCAGATAAGAGTGTGAAGCTAAAAAATTTACAGTTCGTTTTGAAAATGTATAAAGAAAAAATTCTAATCTGGTTAGTAAGTTATAAATAGCTGTAGGATCCCACTGCATGGCAAAGGCCTCTTCTCACAAATAAAGGTGATAATACACCACACATGCTAAGGCTAAATATTAACAATAATAGTTTTTTCCTCGCGACTTTGTCCGAGTAGTTATCTATAACTTTTTTTAGCCTCGTCTTGTCGAAACAAATATAAGTCACGCCCTCTCGCTTTTGATATCGATCTCTCTACTAAAAAATTTAAACAAGCTGCTGATGGACAATTTGACTTCGCCAACAGTTTGAAAAACTCGACCGTTTAAAGAATGTTAAGCTCATTTTCTTTCTTTTAGAGTTGGAATATTTACCAGTGAACGTGGAGTTAGTAAGAGAAATTAGTATTAGAGGTAAACAAGGCTGTACGAAATATGAAAAATGGGAAGGCCGTGGGACCTGGAGTGCGATTTTTGAATCTCATTTGGTGAGCTCAGCAGTTGAAAATGTCAAAATTACTAAGGAGATACGCATCTTTCTACTGCTGCTTTTTGAAAGTCAAATCAGCAGTAGAAAGATGCGTATCTCCATCGTAATTTTGACATTTTCAACTGCTGAGCTCACTGAATGAGATTCAAAAATCGCACTCCTGATATACGAGTTGGGGTTTGGAAGGTGTTGAATGCGGATGGATATAAGTGGTTAGCTTTTTTCTTCAATAAGTTATTGCAAAGAAGTTTAGTAATCCCAAACTAATGGTGTAACAGTTTACTGGTGCAACAATTATAGGGGAATAAAGCTAATGTCACATGATGGTATGGAAGAAGGTTGTAGAGAAACGAATGCGAGAGGAGAGTGAAATCAATTCGGGTTTATGCCTGGTCGAGGAACAACGGACGCCATTTTTTCACTACGCCAATTTAACTGTGTGAAACAAGGAACTTGCACATGGTGTTCGTTGACCTCAAGAAGGCATACGATCGTGTATCCAGGGAGGTTTTGTGGTGGGCTCTCAAAAAGAAAGATGTTACTAGAAAATACATAAAGTTGATTCGTAAAATGTACAGCCGATCCAGTACATGCGTTCGACCATCTGATGGTACCACAGATAAGTTCAATGTGGCTGAAGGTTGCACCAAGGGTCGGCTTAAATTCCTTAGTTTCCTTACCTCTTCCTGTTGATTATGGATGATTTAACATCGGACATACAGGAAGAGGCACCCTGGTGCATGCTGTTTGTGAACGACATTGTTCTTGTCAGAGAAGAAGGACTCGAGGTCCAGAGCAAATTGGCAAAATGGAAGCAAAAACTTGTTGCGTTGGCTTGAAAATTAGCAGAACTAAACCGGAATGTTTATGTGTGTTCGGCGGCTTCTCCAGTTGCATTCTCTGACTGCCGGTACCTCTGCTCACTCATACATAATGATGGAGAGATCTATCGGGACGTGAAGCACCGAATCAACTCAGGTTGGATGATATGGCGGCAGGTTACGGGACCGAACTGCGACACTCCCGAATCCCCCTCAAATTATATAAATCGATAATAAGACCTGTCGTTATGTACAGACCAGAGTGTTGGGCCACAAAAGCAAGCAACAGATGAGAAACAACTGCATGTGGCTGAGATATAGAGTAGTAGAGGAAGGCCGAAGAAAAGATGGATGGATTGTGTGAAGCATGGTACGTGTAAGAAAGGAGTGCAGTGGCGGATACAGAAAAAACTCAAGGGATTTTATCCTAATAAAAACACAAGTCACATGAAAAGTTTAAGAATATAAGAAATAGCGTGATAATAAACTCCCAAATAGAGAGAGCTCGAAGGAGAATGTTGTCTTTGGCAGCCGTTGTTCTATCCCGTGCGCCTCGCAAGGGGGGGGCGCGCGCCCCCCGCGCCCCCCATCTGTATCCGCCACTGGGAGTGAGTGCTGAAACGACGGCCAAGAGAGATGAATGGGAGAGGACGACATATTGCGCTGACTTCTGTACCTAATTCAATATTGTATAATTTGTAGGTACTTATATTTCGTTTTTTAAAAGTGTTCTGTTGTAGAGTTTCTGGCTGCATCTTCTCTACAACGGAACACCTTCCGTTGCGGTGGTAGAGTCCAAAAGTGACGTTAGAAATCTATCTATTTGATATTATTTTGAATAAAAAAATTGATTGATTAATACTGGAAATCCTAAAACCTCTCCTAAAAGCTAACCTTGACTTGAGAAAGTTAATTGATGTAGGTTCCTAATGTTTCTGACCGCACCGTAAGGGAATGAGTTCATTGTTTAATTTTGAATAACGCCGGAAACTACTACCTACACGTGGCAATCAAAAAGGTGGTTAAACATTTTGAAGACCATTTTCACGCGTCTTCGGCCCATAACGAGAGCAGCATAATGAGTTATGACTTTATGAGGTAATGATGAACAATGACAATGACTTATGATGTCTCAGTTAAAACATTATAGGGTTGTCAAAAAAATACCTCAACAATAAAACAGGAACGAAATAAAAATATTTTCTTCGTAACTCGTAGATTTTTAGTCATATATGGATTTTCTGAAAATACGTGATAATTACCACTAGAATAATTAAATATCTTATATAGACTTTGTACTTACGAGATGTCACACCTAGGCCGATACCTATATACATAGGTAGGTACATAAAGCTATGTATTTTAAACAAACAACCTCTCAGGGAAACCCACGTTTAAATTTTCCTCAAGGTACATTGCAATTTTACTCACGGCTAAGATATAAATCCTTTGATGCAATCAACTTAATTGTTCGTTTACGCATCCAAGCCGATAATAGCGCTAATGATAATGGTCCCGTGTTCAAAACGCGGAACTTCTGGATTTGTTAATGAGTACAAAGTGCATACAACGTGTCCATAATTATTTTGCCACGATTACGGACGTCAAAGTTTAAATAAAATGACAGTAATGTAACTTTGTATTCATTTATTCGCACGCACTTTGGGTTCAATAATTTAAATACGTAATGATGATAATCAAGGTTGGCTAACTATGTAATGACTAGACCTCGTTATTAGCAGCACATTTTGGTAGAAATTAACGATCTAGGGTTGTCAAAATTCTTTCGTTTTTTTACATATAGCATACTATAATAGGGTCCTTACTCCTTCTTAATATGTTGACAGTAATTTAAGAGGATGATTAGAACATCAAACTGAACAACCTTCTCTATGGAACCAAGGTCGAAATCGCGAAAATAAAATCAGCTGTTCCGTATAAAACTGCGATCCTACTCGACCAAAATGTATGGGACAGCTGATATTTTTTTCGCGATTTCGATGTTGGTCCCATAGAGAAAGTTGTTCAGTTTGATGGTCTGATCATCCTCTTAAAAAACTGTCAGCATATTAAACGATCTGTGGCCTGAAACGACTAGTAGATATTTGCGAGAGCTATGCGGTGTCACATGGCCTTAGTACAACGCAGTCAAGAGCGAATGCATGGTCTTTGGGGCCAAAACTAGACGTCCAGAAACTGTACCACTTAAAGGAGTTGAACAATTTAAATATCTTGGACATCTTATAACATCTGACCTTAAGGCGACGATGCAGACATTGAAAGAGAGCGAAGAGCGTCGTCTGTCAGAGCTAATATGATTGTCCGCAGGTTCGCACGAAGCTCAAAAGATGTTAAACTCACATTATTCAGAGCCTACTGCGCATCCTTTTTATACGTGCAGCTTGTGGGTAAATTATACTCAAAAACAGTAGTACAGCGCTCTTCGCGTTCAATATAACAATGCATTCAGGGTGCTGATGAAGCTGCCCCGCTTTTGTAGCGCATCGACTATTCGCGGAGGCGCGCACGGATTATTTTTATGCTACGATTCGCAAAAGATGTGCCTCCTTAATCCGCAGAGTGAGGGACAGCTCCAACAGCATCCTGGTGATGATTGCAGACAGACTGGACGGGCCGTACCTACTTGGGTCATAGTTGTAGGGTGCACCTCTCTCACAACTAATAATCGTCTGATTTACCTGCATATTGAATTAATTGGAATGTATTTGAATTTAATGGAATTTAATTAATTGTATTTAATTTAATTAAATTCTATTGTATTGTGTAAATTTGACATTTAACGATTGTAATTTGGACATTAAGGACCTTCTAAGATAGTTTACATAAGTTGAATAAATAAATTATTATTATTAAGTATTATTAAGTTGGACTAAATATACAGGATATTTAGCTGTTCGTTGTTAATTTATGATCAACCTACTTAAAAGTTAAGAAATAAATACACCAAAAAATATTGGCATAACATCCCTATTTTATTTTACTTTATTAGCTTGATCATTTCTTTGGTTATTAAATCGTAGGCGCTTAGCTAAAATATAGTTTCATTTAAATTTACTTTTTGTATGTTACAGAATGTTGTAAACATTGCACTTGATTCTAGTCTTTACAATACAAAAAATACAAATGAAGGGTACATTAAATTAGGTTAATAGGTTGCGGTTTGAGCTACATTGTCTTATTTAGTTTGCCTAATCACTAATCAGTGAAATTCACACAGTATAGGATGTTTATGCTATGATTCGATCCTTTATATGATATAAGTAAATGTAGTGGCATCCGGAATGAGAGAAAAGATAATTTCACATAATTTTTTATCTGAAGAGTATGGATGGTGTAATGCATGAAAATAATATTTATTTTTTAACAAATTAAGCGTTTTATGATAAAAAAAAATATCGCGATTAGTATAGTGAAATATCAAGTTATTTTCAATGCAATGTGATCCTTATTACCTAAAGAGTTATAGATAAAAAACCATCAGCTAATTAAGCCGGGCCCTGTATTGCCTAAGCAATGTAGCGCAAACTTGATACGAATAACCCAAATAAGTTTCCACCCTGACCTGAAGGGGAAGGACGATTTTTATAGCTTAAGGTCACCGTATTGAATGCGACAATTGCCAATCTACTGCATGCTTATACTCACGACTATTATTCCACGAGGAAGTCAGAGATATTCTGAAACCTCAAAACATCCACGTTTCACTCGTAGTACCGAAACTCTGTCCAGTGTAACGGGAAGTGAGCCCGTCGCCACTTATAATGGACAGTGGGTACCTACATAGTGCAGGAAAAGTAGCTTTTTTTGGAGGCAACATTTGTACATCAATGAAACTTTGGTTTTTAACGTTATCTTGGCACTAGAAATGAGGATCTGCAGAGTCCACCCAAAATTTAGGGGTCCTACTCGTTTCATAGGGTATGGGTAGGGTAGGGAGGACAGTACCTTTTCTCAAAGAGATTCGGCGTATTTTTGAGCGCTAATAACTTCACTACAGAAAATGTTACCTCAATCACCTAGTTTGTAAAATGAACATTTTCCAAAATGCCCCCCTACCCATACCCACTTTACCCCCTGGAGGGGTAAGTACCCCATAAATTTTGGGTGGACTCGGAAGATCCGCATTTCTAGTGCCTGGATACAGTTAAAAAACAGTTTCATTGATGTACACATTTTGCCTCCAAACTGACATTATTTAGTTTACTTTACCTGCACTAACAATACAATACAGTCATGTCTCGAAATTGAAGTATGCAGGTTTCCTCACGATGTTTTACTTCACCGAAAAGTTAAGGCCAAGATCTTTCAAATCGACCTGTTTTTGGTTGAGTGGAATGATGAAATGGTTGTTGTTTTAATCCAGAAAAAATATAGGTACCTACGTTATGTTGGTGTTCATGAACTGTTCTTGATTATTCTTAGGCTCAAAACCGATCATAAACACATGCAAATATAGGTAAGTTTATGACTATTTTTCAAGTATTACTTAAAGATAAAAATAGGAAATCACATTGTCTAAATAATTCTTAGGCTAGTTTTTTCCCCCAATACCCAAGAGAAAGGATATTGATGAAAAATACGTTTTTTGTGTACCTACCTGCTTTCAATTGAAGCTCGATAGCAAATTGCAAACTTTTGCTTGTAAGAAAGAGACGCTTGCACCCTTAAGGTGAAATTGGGTAACTTTGTAACCATTTTATACATTAACTATGGCACTTTTTAAGCAGAAAACAAAACTGGAAAATTTATCTACAGGACATGAGAAGCGATTTAGTTTTTCTCGAAATCTATTTTAATTAATAAAACTGAAGAAAAAGGAATCCAAAGTCACCCCTTTTTACTCTTACATTGTTGATCGGAAGAAAATGATTTACAACATATACACAAGTTTCACAACACAAATTTACACATAGAATGATTTGGTTTTCTTATTTTTTGAAAATGGTATATTCTGACCGACCGGAGCCACGCACTCGTTAAGATCGATCGACTAGTTAGTTAGTATGGAGAGAGTCGTGGTCCAGGAGTGCGATTTTTTAACATCATACTACGAATACATCATACGATCAACTCGGCAGTAGAAAATGCCAAAATTTGCTATAGAGATTTTGCATCTTTCTACTGCTGAGATGATCGTATGTAGGTATGAAGTTCAAAAATTGCACTCCTGGGCGGATACGATACGCCTTAAGGAAATCAATCCTTGTTTCTGTTTTTATCAATATTAGTTTACACAAGGAAATCTAATTCCCTCGAAAAGGCCAGGTACTACACGAAAAGTCTGAGGTACAAGGCCAGCTTAGCTTAGCTGGACGTGTAACACCAAACCCACCCGAAAGAGTTGAATTGCCTTAATGTGACGAAGTAATTACGAACATTAAGAAAAATGCAAAATCTCAAAAAATTTGCTATGGCGATTTTGCATCTTTCTACTGCCGAGTTGATCGTATGATGTATTCGTAGTATGACACGTCCATAATGATAGCGCGATTTAAAAACGATCAGCGCCCTCTAGCGACGGACGGGAAGAGATAATCAATGTTGTTACAAACTCGATGTCTCAATCCACGTAGTGGCTGTAGGTATTGTTAACCCATATGAAGAAATATCTTGTAGCGCTGCGGTAGTAGCTTTCAACGTTTTTCAACTTCTCTGTATGAGATTAGCACAGAAGTTAATATTATTTCGTAGTAAGCGACGAAACAACCGCCGTTAGGTTACATCATGCTGATTGAGAACTGGAGTGCGATTTTTGAATCTATCTCCACAGTGATTTTGACATTTTCAACTGCCGACCTCAGCGAATGAGTTTCAAAAATCGCACTCCTGATACACAAAAAAAATTATATTAGGTGGATATTTGTAGAGTCAACTTTAGAAAAATAGTACTAAGTAACTAGGTTAACCACCTTTCTTTGTGGGATCAATGTCGAAATAACGAAAACCATATCAGAAGTCCCATAAAAAACTGCAAATCTAACTCGAGCCGAATGATTTCTTTTTTCGCGATTTCGATGTTGTTGGTCCCGTAAAGAAAATTGTTCAATTTGATGGTCTGATCATCCTCTTAAAATCAATAATTTTACAATACAAAGTCTTTTGAAGGACTCTGTAAACATGTAAGTAAATACATGCCCAGCTATCTGCACAGCATAATCTATACAGTTTCGCACCTCCATGCCCAAGATAAATATAGTCGAGATACTAATATGTAGGTGCGCGCACACGCGTGCGGCCGCGACGCAGCAGTCAAGATCAAGGGCGACCGATTGCGCAAGAGTTGGCGGTCGGCACTGCAACTGTGTGATGTCATCGCGTCTGCCCCCCCTCCACGCCGCCCCGCTCATCACGCACGCCCGTTGCAGAAAGGCCGCGAACGCGGAACGTTCTATTTATACATTTTGACTTCTACGGTCTAGTTAGGTTTATAGTTTGTACTTTTTGATGCGTGAATGTCAATGTCATAAGGCTAAAGTACCTTTATTGTTATTAAATTGGACCGATTTATGCGGAAATGATCCCATATCTATGACATTTCAACCATTATTGCACCTATTCGTCTTGAGCATTCATCCATCACCATTGGTCTTTCCATCTACAGGGTGAAATTGATATCATTAGCATCCTTTTAAACTAAGAGTCTACCCATCAAACTAAACAAATTTTAAGTACTATGGGAGCAAACCAATCGGAGCAACAACAAAATTAGCTGCTCCATACTAAACTGCAATATCGACTCGACTCAACAGCTGATTTTGTTTTTGCTACGATTGGTTTGCTCCCATACTAAAAGTTGTTCAGTTTGATGGGTAGACTCTTGGTTTAAAAGGGTGCTAATGATATCAATTTCACCTTGTATAAAAGATGACAGCTCTTCCCTCCACTCAAATGTTTGAAACAACTGATTTTTAGCAAGCATAATTGATGATAGAGCATTATGCCTGAACCGAATAAATTACACAATATGTACAAGGTGAAATTGAAATCATTGGCATCCTTTTAAACTTAGACTCTACACATCAAACGGGAGCAAACCTGAAAATACAATATAAATCAGCAGTTCCTAACAGGAATTTGAGTAGGCTACATAGTATCGAACAGCTGATGTTTTTTACGATTTCAGTTTTAGATAGAAATAGAACTTGTTATGAGTAGAGTCTTAGTTTAAAATGATTCTAATGATTTCAATTTTACCCTATATAATAATTAGGGTACCCCCCCCCCCCCCTACCCCCTCGGGGAATATAGTCGTGAGCATATGCTTATGCTAATAATTAGGGTTTATTTAAAAAAAAAATACTTCCTGTTATATAGTAGGTATGATTTTTATTTATTTATAATTAATGGACTTCTTGCTTGTGCATTAGCACCACATTTCCGCCAGTGTCATGTGGTTTGAAGGAGTATCTATCAAATCTCGAGGATTGTTTTTGAGTAAGAACACAACTGAGAAGGAATATGGAGCCTCGTGGCAGGCTGAAACGTGAACCGCGCGAACACCACGCGAAAGACAAGTGTTCGGGGCAAACCCTGCAGTCACTATGATTTATTGTAATAGAAAAAAATATTTTGGATAATCTGTTGTGTGCTCGATTATTTCTGCAATACTACAGAACACACAGTTACATTTGGTATTTAATTGCCGTCAAAATAACGCATTAACCTGACAAGACCGCGCCGTCAAAAATTTTATACCCACTAACATGGTGTCCCATCCCATACAAATGAAATTTTTGTTAAAAAATTGCAATATATGGCGTTATGGTATCGATTTGTAATTAATGTTTACGTAAAAGTTTAAATTGTTACTAATAATACATGATCTGACTACAAAAAAATCTCATGAGCCTCGGAAAATCAAGCAATTTACTTTGCCCGAAGACTGCCCGCGTTACGGCAGTCGCGTTCCATTGTTTGACGTTGGGCATCTGTACTGTATAGTATTATATAATCTGTGCCCACTAAAATGTTCCTAGTACCATTTTCTTATCTTTTTTTGCAAAGCTGTACTTACTTCCCATCTCAACAATAGATGTCGGGATGTATCAAAATAATCAAGTAAAGTGGGTTTAGTACCGAAAGTTAAATAGTCGAATACCATTTGGTCGAGAACGAATTATAAATAGTAGGTACGGAACTGCATAGAGATTGGCATTGAAATGCATGGTGCAACCAACGCAGTTCTCTGACGTAAATGTAGGTAACTACGCACTACACGTGGTAAACTGTCAGTGGCACGAGTATATCAGTTTTTTGTACAGTCCACACTACGAATAAGAGAATGTATAGAAGTATAAATGAAGCTCAAAAAGTGGCACCAAAAAAATTGTAACGCGTTCTAAATTTGTTCTTTAAAAATTGTAACTCGCCGCCAAAACTCATACAAAATGTAATTTTTCATGGGGTGCCAAAAATGATTTCGATTTTGTTTGGAGTTTTTCTTCCATATTTATTCTCTTATTCGTAGAGTCCATATCAGATATATCGTAGCAAACAAGGTGATATTGTATGCAGTTCTAATTTTCAAATAATGTTCTAATTTTCAATAATTTCTTTACATACAACCAATTAAAAATATTGGAACGCCTAGAACATCAGATATATCTACGCAGTCGGGTGGCCATAAACATCTGAACAGTTTAGGAAAAAAGACCTGACTCCGTTGTTTTACATTTTAATTTTAAATAACATTGTAAAGAAATTATTGAAAATTAGCTGTTCCTATATTTATGACGGAATACCTGTTTAGATATAATTTGTTACATTTACTGTAAACAATTTAATGAAAATTAGCACTGCTCATGCTCAGAAATATTTGAACACCTTGTATGCTACGATATATCTGATGGTGACTGTACATACATAGGTACAGGGTGTTAATAAAGACACTAGTAATATTTAATTAGGGGTATTTAATTTTCAGGGTACAAAGCCCCATATTACACAAGCTACAATACAAGTTATGGATATCACATTAAAATGTTCGTCAAAAATATAAAAAATTGCCATAAGTCATTCCTAATATGGAATTTGGAGATGGATAAAATACGGTAGTTTTAAGAAACCGAAATTCAAAATCTAAATTAATCTAATCTTTCGAAATTTCAATTATCAAGTGGCGATATGTGGCTATTCTTTTGCCCACAAAATACACCATATTTCTTAGTCCTTTCACTCAACACCCTCTATAAATAAACTCTATTTCTGAGCCGATATCATTGCACATTGACAAAAAGGGAACGGTAACAGCTGATCGATGAAGTATATAGTTAAAAATAAATGCTGCATTGCGTTTATAATGCAAAGCAAGCTGGATATGTGACCTTCATAGTTCATAGTATAATAGACATGTAAGGGAGTGGACAGAACATAGGTATGATTCGTTCTATGTCATAGACGGGAGTGTCATCCTTTGCAAAGTTTATATTAGTGTTCCGGGACAAAAATGACAAAGCGGAACACTTATAGAATCACCTCGGTGTCTGTATGTCTGTCCGTTCGTCTGTCACAGGCGTTTTTCTCAGAGACCGATAGACATAGGAAACTGAAATTGGGCACACTTAAAGCAAATGATGATTCGATCCCGTAAATAAAATGAAAAAAAGCTTTATTTTGATATTGGTCGCAAAAAAGACAAAAATAAAAAAAATTCCGAAAAACCCAAAATGAAATGATGATGAATGATGATTATGATGAAATGATGAATAAAAAAGCATCGTATATTTTTTTTCCATCGAAAGTTTATGAAAATGCGAGTTAAAAATATCTTGGTCCTCATCTGTATTTTAAAGCCTTGTAAATTTGAAAAAGATCACGAACATTAAAAATAAGGTGCGGGAAAATTTTCAGAATGCCAGTAACTTGGGCAGTTTATTTAAATGTAGTCAGTGTAAGTTTATAGTTGTATGTATACATATATCAGGTATTAAGATCTAGCTACAATTATTTTCAGATCCAGAAAGGTATTTTTAACGGGCATTGACCCACGACGCATTCCCACCACTGTAACTCCTGTAAATCAGGGCATCACCCGCACATTCGAACTTCGCAATTGCGTGAAGGTTTCCGTTCCAATGTCAACTCTATTACAATGAAGTGCGGACCGAAACAGTGGCAATATATCGACATCGAAAGTCCGGGTACAGGGATCAGACAACAGTTGCGATCAGTCACAACACTAGACAATAAAGCCGAGCGAACCCGGGGGATGACTCTAATCTGTTGGAACCCGCAATGAATTTAAAGAAGATAGGATGTAGGAAAAATAAATATAAGACTACCCTCCGTTGCAAACGGGAGACAGCAATATGAAAAGCAAGGCTATACGCCAACTTTACTGCAGAGATATCTAATCTAAACTATTAAAAACTGTAACTGAAGTGTGTCTGTACATTGAAGATATTTACAAAAAAAGAAGATTACGATATGGTTTTTAGGTTTCCCTGACTCGAAATCAACCTTTATTAGAAATTGTGTCTGTCTGTTTGTCTGTTTGTTTGTATGTTTGTTTGTTCGCGCATCACGCAAAAACTACTGAACCGATTGTGATGAAACTTTTTTTGTCAAAGTCGCGGGAAAACACTAGTGTTATATTTAACCGTACTACAAAAGCACCAATTAAAAAGCATTAGAAAAACAAAAGAGCATCCTAAACCTATTAAACTGAAACTATGACCACATTTATATGCTATGGCCTATAACCTAGTTTGCTTCCAGAAATATGTATGACCAAATACTTGAAGCACGGAAGCTATCCTTAGTTGCAACAAGATCCCATCTATAGCAAGATCTATCAAAATATATAAAAATATTCTAGTAAAAGTTACTATATTAAGTAGAAAAGTTAGCCATAGACGAAATAATTTTCACTTTTAACACAATTTCGATTTCGTTACACACTGAAAACACATTAAATACCTACGTTCAGCTCATTTGTATAATTATTAATTAATCACATTTATACAATTAGCTTACTTCTGGACGCAGTATAATTTAAATCAACTTGTTTATAATAAATTTACAAGGCAAGTGTGAATGGAATTGTTATCCTAAATGTACGAACTCTTATCAAATCGGATGCCTATTGCAAAAGGGTCAAGTAAAATCTAACCGGAACCGACGAGCATGTATGAAGAGACTCATGGATGTTGAAGAGGCGAGAGAGACTGTATCAGAATCCTGGCATGTAGCGATCTACTGTCTGTGCCTACCCCAGTGGGCAATAAGCGTGAGCATTGTATGTATGTAACTCATTTGTACTTATGGATGTTAAAGAGGCGAGAGATGTGTGGCAGTGTGTAGCGATCTATTGTCTCTGCCTACCCCAGTGGGACATATGCATGAGTATCGAATGAATTTATGCAGGTAATTCGTTTGTTTCTGAAATATAGTACATTATTTATTTTGTCATTTTGTTCTAGGCGTACTTGTAATTAAATCCTATGATTAAATTACCTAAGTATAATTAAATGCTTATTGTATAACTCACTGATAATATAAATGTTTAACTTCCAAAAAGTATCATTCTCCCGCAATATTACGACAGTTTTAAATAAAATATGATGTACTACCATTGTACTATCAAAGTGCACGATTACGATTGCTATACCAACATGTATAAAGATGTACGCACCAAAAATAATGCACTCTAAAATAGACATAGGTAAAGTTTTTTTAATATTTTTTTAATTTATTTCTTACCAATATCTATAATTTTGATGAGAAAAAAAATTGTTATGTTACTTAGTCTTATACACATAATAATTATAATCGTTTTGGTGCGTCTGTTAGCGATCGTGTAACTTCTAAATGACTCGACCGATTGAAGTCATATTTACACAATATATTGTTTTGTCCAGTCCAGACGATCGTTCATGTCTATTCACTTTTACGCGGACGTAGTCGCGGGCAAAAAGCTAGAAAAACAAAAAACAATAAAAATGTAGGCCACGTCGTCTTTCCTTCCTCTCCAAAATATACCTCTACGTGAGTTTACGTATAGGTACAGGATGTTTTAAATGCATTATAAATTTAGTTGGATGTTTCAAACTATCAAACTGAACAACATTCACTAAAAACCTATAGCAAATTCGCAAAACCTTTTTCAGACTTTTCATACTAAATGCAATCAGCTGATCGAACATTTTGTATGAAAAGTAGATTTTTTTTTTTAGAATTTCCCTTATGTTCCTTTGGGAAAGTTGTTTAGTATCACGAGTACAATCGCCCATTAAAGTAGTGCAACTTTCTACCCTACCACCCTATATTTTAGCGGGTGCTTCATGCCTCCGTGGTCTAATGGTTAAGAGTATTGGGCTCTTGACACGGAGGTCGTGGGTTCGATTCCCACGGGGTACACCTACCTATTGTACGTTTTTCCCCAGTTGGTAAGGACATTGCAGGCTGAATCACCTGATTGTCTGAAAAGGAAAATGATTCCGTGCTTTGGATGGCACGTTAAGCCGTTGGTCCCGGCTACTATCTCTGGTGGTAGTAGTCGTTACATAAAAAAACGTCAGAGGCGTCAGAGTAAGGCGATTTTAATAAACTCTGACACCAGTCCTTGCCCACACGATAAGAAGAAGAAGCGGGTGCTTCAAGCCATCAAACTGAACAACTTTCACTAGTCAACCAACAACGAAATCTAGAAAAGATGTCACTCCTCAGAAAACGTTTTAAGCTTTGATAAAGTATATGTCAAGATTGACAGTCGAAGATACGAAAGCGTCGAAAAAATTTGAACCAGTACTGGTTCCTAAACCCTATACATACGAGTATACACGCACACATACATAATTTGTAGGGCGCCTCACGCACACCAACCTAGCCCCTTTTGTTTTATACGGAATATTAGTGAGGCTCATTCTAGACATATACTTTTTCTAAGGTTTTAAGTAGGTATAAATAATAGTCGTAAAAATAATAGTCGTAAACTATACAGTGTGTAGTTAACCTTACACAACACGAGCAATGCGCGCACTGCGTGGGATCAAGGCCGCGCGAAATAACGCATATACACCTCTACAAATACACAGTGCACATATATAGAGCCAGTATGAATGCGAACGATATCTTTGAACAGTTGCCTACCGATAGCAACTACGTAATATGGCTGTGGACATCCGGTAGTCTGGGATGAATTGTTAACTTTGGTAATCTTTTTTAAATTCGCCTATGTATTGGACATTGTATCCTGTTTTAGTTTTTATGGATTAGAATAGAAATCTGACTGAAATTATTACATTTAAAATTGATAACTATACAAGGTATAAGAAAAATATTATTAAGCTAGACTCTACCTATCAAATTGAACAACTTTTACTATGGGAGAAAAAACTATTGGCTGTCCCTTACGATTGTGTCGAGTAGGTATTGCAGTTTAGTATGGGACAGCTTTTTTTTGCACTGACAGGTTTGCTCCCATAGTAAAAGTGGTTCAGTTTGATGGGTAGAGTATGTGGTTTAAAGGTTAATGATACTTTTCCTTTCACCCTTTATAGGGTCCTTCTTAATATGCTGACACTTTTTAAGGGGATGGTCAGACCGCCATACTGAACAACTTTCTCTCACCAACATCGAAAGCGCGAAAAAAATCTGCTGTTCCATACAAAACTGCAAACCTACTTGAGCAAAATGTACGGGACAGCTGATCTTTTTTTCATAATGGAAAAAATAATGGACAAGTTGCCTGGGAAATTGGAAAATTTGGGAAAAACTGAAAGTGATTTATAATAGGGTTTCGTAGTCAACAAGGAAGCCATTAAATATTTTGCTAGCTATACTAAGTCAACAAGACAAATAGTGACAGCAAGAGATGTACTCGTAATGGAGGATTAACTTTAATGAGCGTTTCTGCAAATGATACTAGAAAGCTGCAATTTGGCACGGGTACACGGAGAAACAATCTGTGACAACTCTTTTATTTTGTTGACTTTACTTAGAAAAGTTGTTGTAGCTAACATTTTTGTCGATATAACCTTAGACCAAAGTAAAATTAATATAAAATCATAGTAAAGTCAACAAAATAAGAGGGATGTCACCGACTTTTTTCCGAGTATACATTTTAATCACACCGACAATGTCGTAAATTAAACCATGAAAAAAAAAAGAAAAAAATTACTGCAGTATTACTTATACATCTGAATATGCTGACACTTTCTTAAGAGGATGGTAAGACCATCAAACTGAACAACTTTCTCTATGGGACCGCAACATCGAAATTTCTATTTTGGTGCCATAGAGAAAGTTGTTCAGTTTAACGGTCTGCTCATTAATTCCCTTAAAAAATATGTACTATAACTTAATTATATATTTCCTATACTTATAATTTTAATTTAAGTATAATTTTAAAGGAAAACTATCACAGCTGTAGGCCAACTTAAAAAAATATAGTTGAAAAAGAAAAAAGTCTGAATATTTTGTCGGGCAACTACGGAACCCTACTCTACTGTATGTAGCTCGATACGCATTTGGCCAGTTTTTTGTAATAAATTATTTGGATGGAGGTAAAAGCATTACATATAAAATAAATCAAGCAACAGGCTCAGTTTACCTTAGTCATAGTACATTTACTGTATATTACCTTACACGTGGTAAAATTAGACAAATTTCCCAATTAAATACTCAGTATTATCGATTGCATAATTATCAATGTAACTACCGCAAGACTGTAACATGTCTAATTGGCCATATATTATTAAATCGGTGAAAAAAATCAATAGTACTGGCTTGGATTACTTGAACGCTCCACCACCACTTTTACTACGCGTAGTACTAAAGTGTATACATCTTTTGCATGAGGAGGCATACATCTTTTTGCTGCTGACTGTACCATTTCGTATACAGGGTCCTTCTTAATATACTGAGCTTTTTTAAGGGTTTTTGAGGGTTTGATCAGACCATCAAACTTAACAACTTTCCAACTGGATCAACATCAAAATCGCGAAAAAAAAACAGCTTTCACATACTTTCGGTTTGAGTAGGTTTGCAGTTTTGTATGGAACAGCAGATTGGATGTTGGTGCTATAGAGGAAGTTGTGTGATTACCCCCTTAAAAAGTGTCAGCCATAAATTGTAATTGCTTAAAAACTTTATATACTTAAGCTAAAGTTAATCATTATAACGGGTTCTTACCGCGTTTTTATTTATACTCTCTTTATATACTTATCTAATATTTTGTTTGTGTATTACGATGTGTAACTAAAACTAAATGTTTCTCTAAACTAAGCTAAATTATAAAATGCCTTTTTAAAAGCCCTAAACCTAATTGGTTCATTTCACACAAACATGTCAAAAGACAAACAGACAAATATTTTTTATTTTTGTATTCCAAAAATGATCTTAATGCATTCTTTTCTGTCAAGAATTATCTAGTTTATAATTATGTACATGTAAAACAACCTAGTAATATTCAAAGGGGTGGTTTAAATTAGACCATTACTGACAACGTTAACTATGGGGACAAGGCAGATTTTTTTTTTTAAACATTTTACTGTCCCATAAATTTGAGAAGTGAGAGTAATTTGTATACTATAGTTTAATTTTGTATAAAACAGCAATATATTTTTTTTCGATATTATTATAATAGTGAAGTATTGTTCAGTTTAATGGTACAAACCACACTTTTAATCTAACTAGTGCGAATGTTTACACCCAGAGTTTGCACGGAGACAGATTTTAACAAAGTTAGATGGTTTTTTTTTGTTATGCGGCCTCTCGCAACAGGTCTTGTCTTGCTAATTTAGTGTCTAGGTTAGGTATAATAGTATGTATTAGATCCGAAGGTTAGGTCTTGCATACTGTCTGTGAATAAATAATATTTATTAAAACGTTCTTCTATTCAATAGCCGTTGTATTTAAAAGTTATAAATGTTTTACTAAAGTCAACCAATATAACACGACAATGGTATTTGATGTCTCACGAAACATGGTTTGAAGTGTTAATTTATTTAGTACTTATATTATTTGTGTTTGCTTTAAATCTTTAATATTCCCCAAGCTATTTCCAGTGAGACAAGGGACGGGATCGTGTAATTTCTCTATGAGTTTTTGCTGCGCGGTCCATTCAAAAAAGGTCTGTAGGTATATATTTTCTATACTAACCAATAAAAGACATTGAATTTTGTTAGACACGATCTAGAAATCAAAGTCTGTGCTTTATATTTCTCAAATTTCCGTTAAAATGAATAGTTTCAATGCTAGGATTAATTTAATAATTGTTTGGAAAGCTTCGAGACATGATAAGTTTGAAACTATTATTTGAATTATATGGACAGTGGATACTACACACCAGACTTTAGTGTCGAAAATAATTCAAAAATTGATTATTTAATATAATAATGTAATTGATCAAAATAAGATAAGATAATAAATAATTAGGTAATAATAAGAATAGATAATAAATCAAGATTACAAAAATAATAAGAATAACAATAATAATCATAATATAAGATAATTGATAGGTTGTGATCATCATTGGATGATTAAAAAATTTATAAATAAATATAAGTATAAAGAAGAAAGCACGGGATTTATTGTTATACTTTAGGAACAGTAGTCATGTCGAATGCAAAAATTGTTTTAATTATGACCATTACAAAAATAGAACAAATTTTCCGCAAATTTTAATTGCGTTTATGCATTCGATATGATTCGTTATAATTCTTCGTTACTTTTCATTCGGTATAAACCCGCAATATTTTATTACCTATATATGTACGTGTCATGTCTACACATTTATATTTTATACCGCTATCTGTTTAGCATAATACAAGTCTAGACTAGATTTTAAAATGTTGATTGGGACTAGATAATCTGTGTTTATATTTATTTTGTATACCTTGTAACAGTAGATTTGTAGTTTTTCAAGAAGTCACTAAATCCGACTCCTTTTGGTCGTACGGGTTTTCCCATTCCATTTGATTCAGCATGATATAGAGTGTAGAATATAGGGTGTAGAATATAGGGTGTAAGGAAAAGTATCATCTACCCATCAAACTGAGCAACTTTTACTATTTTATAGACAGAATAATAAAAAGTCAGCTGTCTCATATATTTGAGTCATGTATTAGCGCATACGAGTATAATATGCATTGGCATAGCATGGAACAGCAGATTTTTTTTTCTCTGAAAGGTTTGCTCCCATAGTCAAAGTTGTTTAGTTGATAAGTAGGTAGGTAGGTTTAAAGGCTAATGATACTTTTCCTTTATTTTTCACCAACAATAGATCTAAATAAAAGTCCGTGAGTTGTGACACGATATATCTAGCTTTTCAGTTTTTCAGTGTTCCACGAGAGCAAAGTCGCGGACAAAAGGTGTTTGAGTTTGTAGAAATATAAACACAAGAATACAAACGCCGCAAATTGCGAGGGCGAAACATATGCCTCGCCTACACGTGATCCGAGCATTTTTGCACGAAACGCAGCATATCGATGTCCGACATCATTGCAATAAATCCTGTATTATTGTTCGGAAAACCGTGTCATAGGCTGCGCAGTGACAGTCTAAAGTGCTTTATGTATCTCGGATTTGCAATAAGATGGATTGTTCAAAATTGTTACACTAAGTTGAGCAAGATCTCTGACTGCAGACATGGGTAAAACTTTACAGTGCTATTCATTGCAATTCATGCTTCGAATACCTACCTTAATTGTTTTGACTATTTTATCTTTTTTATTACGTATATTTTTTCTTCTAATTATTATTATAAATTATTCATTTATTTATTTAATTCCTTTTTTTTTGTGTACTACTGAAGCTAAAGGTGGTTTCCGTTCATACAAAACTTTGTCGTAGAACACTCGTAGACGGTATTAATAAAAGTAATGTTTTATATATGGGAAAATAGCTTAGAATAGTTTGCGCGTATAAAATAACATTTACAATTTATAAAATTATTACGGAGATATCAAGCATTGAAATTATTCATACAAAATTTCAAAGCCTTTTATCTTCGTAATTATATTACAAATTGTAAATGTTATTTAATACGCGCCAACTAGATTTTCTAAGCTATTTTTGCATATATAAAACATTCCGTTTAAAACATTTTATTAACACTGTCTACGAGTGTTCTACGACAAAGTTTTGTATAAAATTGACAGCGCTCCAACCACCTTAATGATTAAGATTTGCAAAAAAATTTCAAAAACCTGAATGGTTTCGAGGCTTGAACTTTAAATAGTACTGTACATATAGGTATAAGTATTGTTTATAACTCATACAGAAAAAATGATATGCACGTTTTTATTAAAATTAAGGAATTCGTATCTAGCATTAGAATGCAAATGCTCTCATTCCCCGGGTACCAATTAAAGTTATAATAAATATGACACATTCAAAATAATATATGATACTAGAACTTCACATAGATGAACTAACAACCGTTTTCCCGTTTTGAAGTGGACAGAATCAGGGACCTACAACTACTAAGTTTTGAGAAAATACAGGGTGTAAGTGACAGCCTAGCAAATACTGAAACGGTGAACTCAGACCATCAAACTGAACAACTGTCACTATGGGCTTTCCTCAGGAAACGCGAAAAAAAATCAGCTGTCCCATACAAAACTGCTGTACATACCTCGACTCAAATGTATGGGACAGCAGATTTCAGAATGGGTTAGGTTCCTCTACAAGCAAAGTAAGAAGGTCAGTTCATCATGACTTTTGAAAACTCAAATGGTCGTTAGGGCCAACGAATTTTTGCTGCATGGGCCAGGTGACAATTATGTACATATTATTATCTCAAATGCAAAGATTTTGTTTAAATAATAAATAATAATAATAAATAATAAATTTTTTTATTGTTCTCCCATATTTACAACAGAGTACAGATATGTAATAGGTACTAGGAATACAGTAATTGAGTCAATATTGTAATGGGAGACAGGAGTCCAAACTAGGCAGTGCCCTTGCTTTGGAAAACCTGGTCTCTCCTCTCGAAAGTAGTACAATTGCTAAGGAATGTTACAATCAGAAATCAGCTAGTGCATTTGGAAGATTTAAAATGAAAAATAAAAGTTGAAAAATAAAAAATTTTAAAAATAAAATTAAAAGGTTTAGACAATGCCTACAACCTGTTAGGTAGGTAATACTTAAATTAATACAATGGTCTGTGCGTATATTTCGAGTTTGTGAGTGTTTGGGGGTGTATGTGAGTGTGTGTGTGTGTGTGTGTGTGTGTGGGGGGGGTGTAATGATATAGGTCACCACATAAGGTTAGGTCAACTTGTAAGTTAAAACAAAGAGGGACACAACAAATTAGTAGTCAACTATATTTTCCGCTTCGTTTATGTCAATTGACAGTAGCCAGTTCGTAACCGCATTTTTGCATTCAAACCTCGACATAGGGTAGATACTATGGGTCTTGTTTGTCTTATTGTAAAGTCTACCACCAAGAAAAGGAAAAAAGTTTTGGGCAAAGGAGGTTCTAACTGCAGCTTCTCTACACAGTTTGGGAGCGCAGCGATGATCAAATGGTTATAGATGGCTCTTTCGCCCACTAAAACATCAAAGACATCCTATCGCTTAGTTGCCTCGTAAATAGTCCATTCAAAACCGGAACTACACAGCTTGAACTAAATCTAATTAAGAAACTTAACGTTAAAACGTTTACAGCATCAAATTGAATTGCAAAATTATAGAAAATAATAATTATGGAAAATTAAGTCTTTTCATTCGAAGTATATCTTAGTATTCAAATTATATGTCTAGGTTACCTAGATCTTTTAGTGTGAAAGTTTTGTCGAATGTCTGCATATTAAAGTAGTTTGTTTTCTAGCTGCAGACGGCTTAATAGCCGACTAAAACTTAGGTATACATTTTGCGTTTTGTAAAAAGCGTCTGAAGCATTAAATTATTTGTCCGCTAAATTAATGTGCGTTCATATTTAGCTCTACCCCTACGGCTACACATTTACTTCCTTTGTATCAGCTTTAACCGAATAACTTCAATGGTTATGAAATGCAGTTGTATGCCTAGGTAAAACCCAAAGAGGTAGAGGTAGGTAGGTAAGCCGAATAAATTGGGTTACCGTGGCTGTAGACCGTGAATTTAAAAGGATGTATTTATTTTGAATTCTAGAGATAAAAACACACACACAGAAACATATAAAAATGGCTAAATCAGGTGATAAACCCTCTATTATAAATAAACAAGTTACAATTGATAATAAAGTGGACGTTAGGTGCTAGATTAAATTCAATTACTTTGCCTAAAAATTAACATAGAACAGCCCTGCACGTTACACATTATAATGAACGTGATTGTACTCGATATTTTAAGATTGAATACCTTCACTTCACTACTCGACTATCTATTTAATAGTAATTTTAGTTTTTACATAATCATTTTTTTTAAATGTCATTAACTTCGCAGGCACAATCAATCGTAGCACAATTTTAGAGCGAATGGAATGCATGTCTAGCAAAAAATCTTTTGATACCTACTGCGTCTACGGTCGTTTCGGCCATGATTTTTTTTTCGTCTTTAGTCTGGCGCGTCAAACCAGTCTGCCTAGCCGGAATTAGGCAAGAAACGTTAGTCTTCAGTTTTTTTTAAATCTGTTTTTAATTCTGAACAGCAACAGTCAGTCTTTGCTAATTAATACTTATTGATGTTAATTCCGCGACCATAATTATACGTTTTACCTTGCATTAATGCATTTTGGCATTTATTATGCGTTCTAAAATTAAAGCTAATTTTGAATAATGTATACTATATAGGTACATATTTGGAATTATGTATTTAAACGCATATTTGTTATTTAATCTATAAAACATAAATTAGATTTAATATTTAAAAATTATGGAGCGAATAAAATATTAAATTAGTTTCATACATAACTGCAGTTACCTAGTAGACTAGTTTTATATTTTTTTCGTCTTTATCTGCATAGCTAAAGTTGTTCAGTGTGATGCTAAACCACCTCTTTAAATATCACATGGGTGTTTTACTACACCACCCTGTATAAAAAATTTACATTTTCATATTTCAGCTACTGCTAATTAAACGCATATGAATGGTTCAGTAAGTACCCTTCGATCAAAGTAAATTACTTCGATCGAAGATTGTACCGTAGTCCATGACCGGGAAACGAACCTACAACCTTTGCGTGTATTCCGATACTAGCCACTAGGCCATTGTCACTTCAATTATCTTTAAAACTAGGCTTCAGATTACAATCTTTACTAAACACTAGGCTTGTATTGCTATTTTATGCAATATTTTAAACTTAAAATAACTAACTATTTCCTATCGGGATGGTAATGTACCTAACTTGGCTACAACTGAAAAGAGTGCAGTAAACTTGTAGTAAGGTTTACATTATTGAATGAAATATACTTTATTTACACCAAACATTAAATACATTGCACAGGAAACTAAACAGATTATGGTACAAATAAGGCGGTCTTGTCGCTTAAAAGCGATTTCTTCCAGACAACCTTAGGGTAGAGGAAATAGTCCAAAGAACGGGGTGTTACAGAAACATTAAATATAAATGTAAAAGAAGTGAATAAAACAGAATACATAATATATATACATAGGCATACATATCATATATACTTAAAAAATAGATATGAAGGTAAATAATAAATATATATAATTAATAAGCATAGCATAGCATAGCATATGCTCACGACTATATTCCCCGAGGGGGTAGTCAGAGATATTCTGAAACCTCAGAACATCCACGTTTCACCAGTAGTACCGAAACTCTGTCCAGTGTGATATAATTAATAAAATATATTATAATATATATCACACATGCTGCAACAAAACATAACCATACCTAATAGATACACGTACCGGATTGATTTAGATAAAATAGAAGGGGGGAAGGAAAAAACTGGATCAGACATTATTGTATTCCGTAAGCCCCGGGATTGATAAAGACTAACATAAAATATTGCATGTAGGCAAATACCCTATTCCCCACGCATCTAGTCTAATCACATCAGTAGTCCAATCATTTTAGGGTTTGACCCTAACAATAATTCATCTATCGCTGAAACTTTGCAGTGTGATAAAGTAAAGTAAACCTACAGAGGTTGACAAATAATCTAGGTTTTAATTTTTCCGGTCCTAGATTATTTGTCAACCATAATCGGTATACTTTACTTTACTCGTATCACACTGCAAAGTTTCAGCGATAGATGAATTATTGTTAGGGTCAAACCCTAAAATGATTGGAATATAGCTGCGAACGTCTATTCCACGAACGTCTTTTGACGTAAAACGTCTTTCATTTCGGTCAGTATGAGATGAGGTCACTTGCAAAAACCATAATATGTAACATTATATGTTATAACAAGATCGCTTATTATTACTTTGGAAGAAGCACCTACTGGGATTATTTTGTTGCCATTATTTAGAGACAAGACGTTTTTAAGAGTATATTACCGTTGGAGCTCTCCATACAAACGTAGTCTGGTAATATTTTCAATACTATCCAATTAAAGTACATGACATTTTTCAGAAATTCATCTCTATTTTCGTATGAAGTCAGATTTTCGTTAAAATATACAGTTTTAATGCTAGGATTAATTTAAGATTAGTATGGAAATCTTTGAGCCACTGTAACTTTGAAAATATACATTTTAACGAAAATCTGACTTCATACAAACATAGAGATTAATTTCTAAATTGTTTCTGACAATTTTCATTGACTTTCTTTGGTTAGTATTGAAAATATAACCAGACTACGTTTGTATGGAGCGCGCCAACGGTGCGTCATTGATACAGCGTACCCGATATTTTTCTCGCAATTTCGATGTTGGTGCCATAGAGAAAGTTGTGCAGTTTGTCGGTCTGATCATCCCCTTAAAATTTTCAGCATATTAAGAAGGGCTTTACACGCGTATTGAGTTATTTCGGACTATTTATTATTCAATATTGAAATATTTTTAGTGTACCTAAACAACTATAGCGTCCAGTAACATAAACATAAAAAATCGTTTATCATTTACACGTGCCTACTGACAATGACTTTTTGGTCCAATTCAAAGATAAGAATCGTCTCGTACTAAAAGCAACTACATATAATAGGAAGTCACTATTAAGTATGAAACATCGGGATTCCCAAAATATTGAGAACAAAAAAATTTTTGTTTATAAGAGGTCATCGCGACTACTTGTTTTGTATGCCTTCTTTTTCTTCCTACTTCACAGTGTACACGTGTATTGTATCTACCTCACTACCTGTCACACTGGACAGTGTTTGGAGACTACTAGTGAGATGTGGATGTGGATATCAGTAGATCAAGTATGATATTTAGAATATCTCTGACAACATGTTGGGGAAAACTTAAATGTATTTCGTATTTTAGGTGGTGTTTCAGACCACCAAACTGAACAACTTTCACTATTGGACCAAAATTTAAATCGTGAAAGAAAATGGTTGTTCCATATAGAAAATGCCAATTGCTACTCGCCCCAAATGTATACAGGGTGTTAGGGTAAACAGTTGCATTACTTTAAGGGGTGATTGTAGGTCCATAATAAAAAGTTTGGTTAAGTATATAAGTAAGTTGGAAAGGGAAACTAATTTCATACCAAATGTGTGGAAACGTTTTTTGCGATTTCTGACATTTCTAGTACTCTAACCTTGGTTGGTCCAATAGAGTTTATTGACGGGTGGATCGATTGGGATCAAATAAAGTTTTTGTGTAAATTGTCAATTATCTTGCTGGTTGTACATTTTTTCCAAAATCTGTGAATGCAGTTCAAAATAATTTAAAAAGTTAAGGATAGTCTCTTAAGAACATTTTGCTGTAGCTACAATGGTTTGGGTACCTGCCCTTACTGCCCCGTCTTAAAAATCCACCCTGTATGGGCTGATGATGATGTACCCAATATACTGAACAACTTTCCCAAAGAGATACAGGAAATCCGAAAAAAAAATAGACTTTAGGTTTCTTAGGAAAAGATGTTCAGTATTAAAGTATGTTAACCCTAACACCCTGTAGAAACTTCTTACTTCCTATTCCTGCTGGCTACGATATGCTAAATAAACTATTTCAATAGTGCGTTCAACGTATAATCTATTTTATTTTACATGTTCTACTAAACTCCGAACTCCGTGCTAGTTTTAGACAGCGCTCGTGCGTTCTTAGGCTTCAGATGATTACTAAAAAATGCAAGAGCCCACCAGCCCCTCTAGCATGCCAACGCCGAGAAAACGACAAAAATCGAGAAGTGCCTCCATCTTTTTTATTTTACGTACGCCAAAAAGAGCGCGCATGACGTTTTTCTCGTTTAAACGCTTTGTCGTGCGTGGCATGCTAGCCGTGCAGCATGGGTAGCATGGCAGCGTGATATAGCGCTATCACACCTTCGCTCTCTTTCTATTTGCGCGTGAACGAACGAGATAAAAGGCGTGATATGCTCGTAGCGTCTTACGTGCAACATGCTACTGCGGCAGAGCTCGTATTCGGGCTAGAAAATTTGTTTAATCTTAATTTTTTTTAAATCAAAACATTTAATAATGCAAAAATTAATTAAGCAACAATTTAAATTTTAAAAGTTCTATATCAATTCATGTACCTATTGCCCACCATTGCACCTCACACAAAAAAAAATCTCATTTGTATGAAGTGACAGCAAATAGTGTCCAAGGTGTGGCGTGACGGTCAATATTTTTGGCAACGTTGCACGTGACGATTTTAAGTCCATACAAACGTTGTCTGATTATATTTTTAATACTATCTACGTTTTCACATTTTTGTTAAAATGTATAGCTTTCAAGTTACAGTGCCTCAAAGATTTCCATACAAATCGTAAATTAATCCTAGCATTGAAACTGTATATTTTAACGATAATCTGAGAACATACAAGCATAGAGATTAGTTTCTAGATTGTTTCTGAAAAATGCCATTGACTTTAACTGGTTAGTATTGAAAGCATAAGCATAAGGATCATTATACACAGCCCTGAAACCGACGACACGGAAATAGACTTGCACTACCATTTACGAAACTGTTCATAGTTAGATCAGGCACACATCACATGGCAATAGCAATATACAACAAACTGCCTACACATATACAACAAATTGATAAAGATTCAATATTTTATAATAAATTAAAAGAACTGGTTAATATCCAAATGTTTTATAGTATAAAAGAATTTAATGATTGTTATGCAAGAATAGAATTATAAATAGAGTCTATATACCATAACTGTTTTAATTTAATTTAGTTTTTCACTATTTTAATTTTATGTTATTAAGTAAACTTAAGATTATCTTTTGTTTCCACTTAGCAATAAATGTTAATATTGCAGTGCTCTAACAGAGCTCATGTCATGAACAATTTTAAATTTAAGACCTTTTGTAACACATGAAGCAATAAAATATATGACTATGACTATGACTTCGTTTGTATGGAGCGCGCTACATTGCAACAACGCAACGCAACAACATATTGCGCGTCGTCTAGCAACGCCGCGAGCTGTTGTGCAACATTGCCAAACATGTTGAGCGCGTGTTGTGCGTTAATTGTTGCCAAGTGAATAAACGACTTTATTCACTCTTAAAGGATTCCTATTTCAGCAATACCTATCTAAAGCTACATAGCTATAAGTCATAATAAAAAGTAGGTACCTACATTGCATTTAAGATGACGTAAGGGCAATGATCTTAATGTACAGTGTGTATCTACAACTAAAACATTCGTGTTTAAAAGTGTGGAAAGACTTGGGCAAAATCACCATATTGTAATATTTATTTAATTTTAAATTTAAATTAAATGTGGAGATTTTTCAATTGGCGTTTAGATTTATATAAGAATATTTAATAAAATTGTAATGCTGTAAATCTTCCTAAAATAAAATAAATAAAAAATAAATAAAATAACTTATTAAAGTTTCTGGTCGCCAGTCAGTCAACGTTGAGAAAGTTTAGTTTCTTTATTGTGGTTTAATAAATAAAATCATACACCTAAGAAGAAGTTCTGATGTATGTGAAGTCTACCAATACGCATTTCATTTACTTAGAAAATGGTTTTAAACTTAAAAATACTGAAAACCGTTTCCTACACAAAAAGAAATCAAACAAAAAATCGTTTGCATCAAATAAAACAAGTACTTAATTTTATATAAAAAGAAGTAAAGTTGTACATTTACAAATACCTAAAAATTTTCAAAACGCAAATCAAGTGAAATTACACACTGTATACAAACACAACCGTACTATGTCGTAAAACTTTGCATAATTGCACTAAATATAGTAAATAATGTATTTATCGTGTTCCACGTAAACTGATATATATAGGTATGTTTCTGCTGATCGAATTATTCAAATAAGATTTTGTTTACTTTAGTTTGTTCTTAGTTGCTATGTTGCAAGTTAAAATAATATGAGGGTTCGATAGCTCAGTCGGTAGTGAACCTGCCTGCTGATGCTAGTCGCGGTTCGAATCCTGCAAGAGGCAAAAATGTGTATGATGAAAATTAATAGTTTTGTTCCAGAGTCATAGATATACAGGGTGAAATTGATATCATTACCATCCTTTTAATTTAAACTAAGTCTACCCATCTAACTGCACAACTTATACTATGGCAGCAAACCAATATGAGCAAAAAAAATCTTCTGTTTGCAAACTTTATACTATACAATTACGCGAAAAATACAAAAATTTTTTTATTCGATACGATGCAAAAAATCATAATTTTGTTCAGTTATCGATTCAGTTGAAACATTTTTCTGATTTAGCTTTCATTTTAAACAGATAATATGGCGGTGGAACAAATTCTACAACCATTCTAAATTATTTCGAGACCCCGTAGCACGAATTAATAGGGACCAACGAAACGCCCTACAAAAGACATCAACGTGAGCTACAAAGGGTCCTGCTTTGTTGTTTAATATAGGTATCTTATTCCTATCGATAATGCAAGAATCTATTAAGTGTCTAAACACACTATACCGAAAGTACGCGACCGAAGATCCGCGGCTGAGTTTACGTTCCGACCATGTTCCGACGTATTCGGGTAATATGACACACCATAAGCGCCGAACTTACGCGGCAGAAATTCAGTTGCGTAAACTTGCGTAACTTTGTTCAGTCCCCGCCCCCGGATTTTCGTCGGCAATCGAACCGAACTTCGGTCGCGTAAACTCGCGTATAATGTGTGCACTACAGACTAAGTTGCCGCTGAACTTACGCCCGACCGAAGTTCGGCTGTACGCTATAACGCAACGTAATTTCGGCATAATGTGTCGTCGTTCATTCAAATAGCATTGCTGGCGTAATCGTGCCGAACTTCGGTCGCGTACTTTCGGCATAATGTGTTTAGACACTAAGAGCTTTTAGAATGAGCGTTTTTCTTTTGGTTTTCTAGGGGATCGATAGACGGCGCTACGGTCTGTGCGAGTAAACGTCAAAATTTCAAAAAGTGTTTCTTTAAAATAATAAAGAGGGGAAAAATAATCAAGAAGATGCCAACGCATCTTTTGATCGCATAATTATTTCATTATTTACTTATCATTTTAATCGAAAATTTGAAACTTTTACGCCTGACATGGTTGTATGAGCTCGATCCCTTGGCGTACCGAAAAAGGCAGGCACAGTCTTGACAAGATTTTGACAGGACGAGATCCTCGGCTCCATGAAGCGGTAAACATGCCATCTGTCGACATTTTTAAGAACTAAATTTAAAAAAGAAAAGAAAATTCTCCGTAGTTGTTTTTAGTGACGTTAACTTTGTCCCTTTCTAATGCATGTCTTAGCGTGACGTCACTCAATAAAATTGTCGTTCATGTCGTTGTGACGTCATTGGAATAGAAAGGGACACACGTAAAATTGGAAATATCGACGACGGAGACGAACGTCAATTTTCTTGTATCAATGCTATCCTTTATGATTTAAATCCATGGTTTTTATTTATTAAATATGGAACAGGATATAGGAGATTTGTGTTCAGCAAAAGCCTTATCAATTTTGTATGAAAGGAAGTCAAGTTATAGGTTTTTATGTTGAACACCTTAACACATACAGCCCACTTTAGATAGAACTGACACATTTTATAAAATATATAGGTACGTAACACAGATATACAAATATATAGATATACCTATATGCATCACATGATGCGTGGCAAAGCCTGTGATTATTGTTATCATTATTATATTTGTTATCAATGCACCAAATTTCTGACGACACGTGCTGCCGGCTGACTAAATTAATTTCACCTGCGGCCCGCTATCTCTGCAACGACTTTTGTAAGAGCGTGTACGATAATAATAATCTGTTTAAATTTGTAATAAACAGTAAAAAAAAACGGTTAAGCCAAAAAAACTCTTATTTGAACTACCTACAAGATAAGTAGGATTATTCCCATCTTTCTCTAAACAGGCAGCTCTCTCTACCATTATATATTTTATTAACATTCGATTAACATATTATATATTTTTTTACATTGTACATTATTACAATGGTTTTATATCGTGCGATGCATTAGTTTTGAAATAAATGTATGTAATAACCTAGTGAGTTAGCAATAAAAATAATGAAATTGTAATTTAGTAACATTATTTTTATTGAATTTATGTTGGTTGCGGGTAGGTTAGGTTAGGTTAGCAGTAACACTACAACCTCTTAAACGTTCAAATTAACATGTTTTTTGTCAAATTTACCAACGCCATCTGCAGATTTTTATTTTATTGCCCTTGAAAAATGTCTCATATCAAATAATATAAAGGTGCGAGGAGCATCTGCGTTAGCGGGCCTAAGTTGACCAGACCTGCAATTTATTATCTATTCGCATGCATTCAAGGGTAAAGTCCCCGACCGGACAAATGGTCGTGACTATTTCGTGACTGCGTGTGAAATATACATATAGGCTCTGCCTATATAGCTAGATAAACGTTAATGCCTAGTAGTGGTGGGATCAAATGAGTCGATTCAATTGAATCAATCGCTTTTTATTGCATTTGTTTTTCGTTTTGTTATATTAATGTATCTTTGATTTAAATTTATCTTAATAATAGATTATTTGTAATTGTTTTAATTAATCGATATGATTAGTGTCAGTTATAATTTTTTTTTAGTGTACTCTTAATTATAAATCGTCACAATTAAGCTGAGAAAATTATTATGTTTAGCACATCATTTATTATTTTATGTATCATCATTTGTTGTAATGTGTCTTTCATAAATTTTTACGTAATGTTAAACTAAAATAATCTGAAATGGTTTCCTACTTCTAACTTCTAATAAATTATAAGTTAGAAAATCACATTGCTTACAGATTCAAAATGACATCATCAATGCACTCCTTGTAATGCACAACCGACCGATACTTTTGTACATTAACTAGTTAATAAAACAAAAATTGTCTCTGTGATGTAAACTCAAATGAGTCAATTCACTAAAATGCATCCCAGCCCAACACTTAATGCGAATGCATGTGTTTGTGTATAAAATGTGCATGAGTGCGTGTGCGTCGACGAAGTTTTTCGATAGCGGTGTAGTTGCTATGCCCAAAATATCGTAGATTGTATGGGATGGATTTCGCGTCAATGCTAAGCGACGGCTGTCTGCACTGCGCCGGCGCAGTGCTCGTTACAAAAAGTGTATCATAAGATTAATGATTAGTTCTACTACCTTTGTTTTTTTTTTAATTTGCGTTTGTGTTGTTTTTTGGGACTAGATTAATAAAGGTGCAGATTTTTCAATTAAAAACTAAAATAGTTTTTTAATTGCGTAAATTGATTTTTTTTACCAATATTGCTACAATTATTACCGCAAATGCCTGTTTCAATACTTTTGGATAAGTTCTTGTTAGCTTATCTGTCAGCTCGTTAGACATATTATTATTTTGTATGATCAAGACCTTATTTAGATGTGGTGAAACAGGCACTAAATGTAAGAAAAACTTATTGAGTTATAATCGTGTATTTTAATCACATTTAATAATGTTACTATCAAATAATTAAACTATTTATTATTTGACGTAAAATATAAAGTTAAATTTACAGACGAAAATACTGTACCGAAATTAAAGCGCCCGTGTCGGCTCGCAGCCGTACTAGACTTGTTTGAAATATGTATACATATTCATCCTACATGTAATAACACGGTGACAAGGTCGTCTGCGTCTGCATATTGAGCTAACATACAAAAAAATATTGGCTAATATTTTTTGCGTGAAGAACGAAGAAACACATGTTTGCCACAACGATAACGTATCGAATTCGACTAGGTATTTGAGTGCCGCTTCTGTCATTATAGGGTCATTCCTGAAGGTTTAAAGGGGTTATCAGATGATCAAACCAACTTTCTCTATGGGATCTATACTCCATTCCAAATAGCAATGAAAATTGAAGGCTATCTTTAATTCGGTATGTCAAGTTTTTTTTTTTGTCTTCATTTAATATTTTGGAATGCAGTATAGGACCATATCGCAAAACAAAAGTGCAAATTTTAAATCATGAAATTCTAAATCTTTTTCGAATGATGCATAATCTAGTACCAAATTTTGACATTTGCTACTGCTTATTTGAACGTGAGATTTACAAAAATCGCACTCCAAAATGTATTTTCCTGTTTTTTTTATCGCGATTTCGATGTTGGCCCCAAAGAGAAAGTTGTTCAGTTTCATAGTCGTATAAACTGACTCTATATTAAGTTGGTGTATATTTTATGTATACTGATGAGTACATATTTTAAGGGGATGATCAGACAATCAATTTGAACAACTTTCTCTATAGGACTAACATTGAAAACGCGAAAAAATCTACTGTCTTTTGGTTAATTAGGTTTGCAATTTGGGTTAATTAGGTTTGCAGTTTTGTATGGAAATAGCTCATTATTTTTTTGCGATTTATATATTGGTGCCATTGAGAATGTGTTCATTCTGACGGTCTGACCTGACCATCCCCTTAAAAAAGTGTCAGCATATTACGAAGGACCCAATAGAGTGTTTAATCAGACATCAATCATTGTTCACAGTCATAGCTCGAAGGTGGAGATTCAGAGTAAGTTCAGTCTAAACAGGATCGAAATTTGTGTAGATTTTTCAAAGACCTAATTGACGTAGCTACGTGGTAGGACCTGACGCAGAATTAATGATTGTAGAGTCATCGGATTCTAGAATGGAGACTACGTTTGGGAAGGCGTGAGTCGGACATCCGCTATATGGCGCGACGATCTGCGGCTGCGTAAAGTGACTGGAATGGACTAGCATTTAGAATCCTTCTTAATATGCTGACGCTTCTTTAAGGGGATGGTCAGACCGTCAATCAGAATAACTATCTCTATGGCACCAACATCGAAATCACGAAAAATATCTGCTGTTCGTATACAAAATTTGCAAACCTGCTCGAGCCAAATGTATGGGACAGCTGATATTTATCGCGACTTCGATTTTGGTCCCATAGTAAACGTTGTTCAGTTTCAGGTCTGATCATCCCTTTAAAAAAGTATAGCATATTAAGGAGGACCCTGAATATTGATTGAGAGATGAAGGCCGATGAAGATGACGTAGACAATGGTTTGCGCTTACAAAATACGTATACAATTTTAGTATAATTTACAACCTATACCTACACTTCAAAATTAAATTTTCAAAGCAACTTTTTCTTGTTCGTTTTTCAAGGGAGACCAACTACCCCAAATTATTTGGGGTAGGTAGTTTTTTTAACGCAAAATATCTTTGTGTACACAATTTTGAAACTGCAACAGAATAGTGTCTGTAGTCTGTACATTGACAGTGGCGTAGCGATTTGGCATAATCTTTATAAGACCTACACAAAAATTAATAGAGCGAGCGAAGCGAGCTCGACTTTTCTCTTTAATACCTACGAATCTGTTGTAGCCAGAGCTTTTTACGTACAAAACATGTGCAAAGTAACCTAAGTCGAGCGACGCAAGCTCGAAATTATTAGCACCACGTCTTAGCTGTAGCACAGAAAGTGAAGGGAACCACTGCGGATGAAGTCGTGGTCAAAAGCATGTAATTTAGAAAAACTAAAATACCTACTTACACAAAATTATTTAAATCAAATTTCTCATGAAATCATTATTAAAATCAAAAATTTAATGAAAAAAAGATATTTGATCAAATATTATGGTCTTAAGGCCAGGTTATCCAAGTGCAAGCGTCTCTTTCTTGCAAGCATAAGTTTGCAATTAGCCATCCCGCTCCAATTGAAAGCAGGATCGCAAAAAAACGTTTTTCATCAATATCTTTGCTCATGGGTGTTTCTAAGCTCAAAATTCTACGGAGTTCACTAGAAATATTTAATGTATTTAGTTAAGTACAAGAATAAAAAGTTAAATATCATCAGTTCAATCATAGTATTGAAAACATAACAAAAAGGGGTAACTTTGGGATTTTTTTCTATCTATTAAACTTAATCTAATCTTGTAATTAAGAACGGTCGCCTATCAGCCAGATCCTTAAATTAGACATAATTGGTTTTCAGATTTTAAAACACAGTTTTAAACACTTACGTTCGTGTTCAAAAAACGGCCTCGACCGGATAACAGCGTCTTAAGAGAATATTATTCCGAGAGCGAAAATGCGCGCTGCATACAAACGTACTATGGTGATATTTTCAATACTAACCAATTAAAGTCAATCAAATTTTGCAGAAACAATCTAGAAACAAATCTCTATGCTTCTATAGAGTCAGATTTTCGTTAAAATATACAGTTTTAATGCTAGGATTAATTTAAGATTTGTATCGAAATCTTTGAGGCACTGTAACTTGAAAACTATACATTTTAACGAAAATCTGACTCTATACAAGCATAGAAATTTGTTTCTAGATTGTTTCTGCAAAATTTCATTGACTTTAATTGGTTAGTATTGAAAATATCACCATAGTACGTTTGTATGGAGCGCGCTCCGAATAATATACCCTTAAGCGTTTCGCATCACGATCGCATCAGACCACGCCACGGTGTGAATCACCCAATAGATTTTTTTCAATATGGCCTTTCCGACTACTACCAAATTCATTGGAACTGTTTTTTACTAAATTGGCGTTACTGTTTAGCGTTAGTTCACGCACATAGGTAGGTATAAGTATAATATCAAATATTATCCAAACCACGGTTGGAACTAGCTGCATGTAATGAAGTTTCTATGAACGGACGGACATGTTTGTTTTCATTAGCACCTTTCCTGTCTCACGATATTCCAGTAATGTAATTAAAATAATATAAGCCGATATTAAACATTTAACTTGCTATAAATAGGTACCAGCCTCGATAATGGACTAAAGATTATGATAATATAATAATAAAGTGAAAAGGATAAAAGAATATTACTGTAATCGTATCAAGTGCACAAAATTTTATTAGGCGATTTCTTCTCAATGTCTTTCTTCGTTCGGAAAAGCCATGGAGTTGCGAATCGTGCAATAAGTTCCTAAGAACTCATTGGTATAGATACAAAATCTTTTACCTATTTGTGTTACACAGGTACGTTATGTTTTACTTCAATGAATAGATTGAAGTCAAGTTGCAAGTTTGGCCACGAGCGGTTATGTCATTCGATTCACACATTTGAGCTCTGCCATATATTTTCTCAAATGTGTTTTTTCTCAAAAAAATCCTTGAGATTAGGATAGCATAACTACGACATACTACTTGACATTGGCAGAAATGCAGTGCTGTTAGTCTCAAGAAAAACGCCATTAATTTAAAAATAAAAAACCGGTCAAGTGCGGGTCAGGCTGCTCGTGCACCGAGGGTTCCGTACAACACCAATATACAACATAATTAACATAGAAAAAAGTTGTGTTTTCTCCGGGACCTTTTTGGCCGGTTTTTTATTATTTGAGGTTATACTGTCAAGATTGTTCTTTAATCAGACCAAGTTTGACGCTTATGTATCACGGACCTGAAAAAAAGACGGACGGAATGTGACACTAAAAAGATGTGAAGCATGCAAGGTCCAACATTTTCGTTTGTTCTACAAGGGACCTACACTCACACAGATGCACTAGCTCTAGGCGCAGGTCCTACATCTGTTACCATTATGTACCGCGTGACAGCACGCACACAAAAGAAATGGGTGCTTCACTCGTGATTAGACGAGATTACGTCCGTCTTTTTTTCAGGTCCGTGTTATGTATGTCGTTTTTACGATAGAGCGAGACGAAAAACGTTGATAAAAACTAGTTTCTTGTATGAGGACCCCCCTTAATTGTTTACATTCAACATTTTTATTATTTGCTAACAAATCCGCCGTAATAACGCATATTCTGTGAGAGTTGCAACTGTCTAGCTATTACGGTTCAAAAGTTACAGCCCTAAAAAGGTAGGACAGACAGACGGACAGACGGATGGACAGACGAACGGACGGACAACGTAGGCTTAGACACACGATGGCGCATTGACGGAGCGGCAGACTTTAGTCCGTCATTTGTAAAGTAAGGAGTTGTATGAAACCGCACGTAGAAGCACACACGGTGACGGATTGACGCACCTGTGTGCTTCTACGGACTGAAGTCTGCCGCTCCGTCAATGCCTTATCGTGTGTGAACGCAATAAATGTATGGGATTATTTTTAGCTATTTCGATGAAAGCAAAAAAAAAAGAGATAGGTTTTTAGTTTGATGATCTGATCATCTTCATAAAAACCACCCATCCATCATCATCATCCTCCATCAACATCCATCCGTCCGTTCGTCCATGTTCAAAGAGACGTAAAATGAAGTAATATTGAAATCAGTATGGGTTCGGATTCGGTCTCATCGAGTGGGGTAGGTCAGAATTATATAAGTGCATCTTTATCGTTATCAGAATAAGGCTTAAGTTGCCTGTTATCTTTTTAAAAGTACATTCAAGGATTTCCGTATCGCTATAAAAGAAGAGTATATTGTATCTGGGTGGATGTGCTTATCAGGATAGCGTTGTTGATTCGCATAGGTAGCTGACATTTTTTCATTCATTTTCTTTGTCTAAGAAGTGTCATTCGACCACATCGAATTCTCATTCTTACTGTGAATAGGACCTTTTTTAATAATTTTGCTCACGATTTGTCCCTCATAATATTATCGCATAAAAAACATTAGTAGGCATAGACATATTACTCTAGCGATAGACAAGCACGTTCAAACAAACAACATGTCACACAAAACAACACAAAATGACACATTGCGGTCTGTCATTGCCATTGTGACGAAGTGAACTCGGGAACATCAATCAGGTGCGTACACCTAATTCAAGTGGAAAATGTTGCTTCTATGGAAGGGCAAGTCTATCGCTAGAGTTAGTAGGGCATTTTTTAAATCCTTTTATGTCAATACAAAATGATCTTTACATGCCAAAATGAGAGAATGGAAGTATTTTATGAAAAAATTATGATGCAAACTATAGTTAATCTAGCAAATCTGGGCCTGCAGTTTTTCACATCCTTAGGGGATGAGTTTCGAAAAATACTTTCTTAGCATACGCCTTAACGACAGAAGAAATATTCGTGCCTTTGAAGTCAAAGAAGAATCTGGCTTTGATGATTTTGTATCAAGTGAAAGAGTGGGTTTGATTATGTTATTTGTCAATAGGTCATATCTATGGATGTTTTGTTATACTCGTAATCAAACTTCCTTTATTCAAAAGTTTTATCTGCGATCAGGAAACTGTCATAGGTAGTGGGTAATCTAGGTAATTGGGTATGTCTGCGATATCATAGTATTTTGTATACAGGGTGTTTCATAAGTAACAATAAATATTTAAACCTCTTAAGGGGGTTGTTTAGACCGTCAAACTGAACAACTTTCTCTATGGGACCAACATCGACATCGCGAAAAATAAATTTTGAAATCCCATACATATTTTAGCTCTAGTCGATTTGTAGAGTATAGAACATCAAATATTTTTTTCGCGATTTCGATATTGGTCCCATAGTGAAAGTTGTTCAGTTTGATGGTCTAGACCACCCCCTTAAATGTTTATTTGTATTTTTGTAACACCTTGTATAAGATAAATTAAATGAAATAGAGTTACTTAAATCGAATAAAATTAAATTAAATAGCCTAGTGTTCAAAACTGTTCCCTACCTACTCTCAACAACATTATTGTCTATGTTTTTCGATAACATATTGACATGATTTGAATTATCGGTTGGTGGTTGTTGTAAATAAATATTCCTATGTTTAACCACAAAATGCGTATTTTAAAATTATAGGTACGTAAAACTTATATAAGGCAATTAGTGCATTTCGCAATAAACATAGTACCTATTTTCCTGTAAAATTGTTGGTGTTTTTTTTTAATCTTCCTTCCTTGTTATTAGAGATGGGACACAAAATTGCAAAAAGCATTATGTTTAACAATTATAAGTACTTAATACCTACCAAAAAACAACAAAATGAATGAAATCAATTAATTTTTAAGATTAAGAATCATATTAAGCTACTCTTCTGAGAAAAGGCTTATCATAAACTTGATTTCTGCAAAAACAACCAAAACGTCTGGTTATAACTGTAACTATAATCTAAATGTGTTTTAGATATAACACTTAGATGACACTGTTTTTGCATTTTTAAAATGTATTTTAATTAGTTTTAGAGTTTTCGGCTGCATCATCTACAACCATCTTCTGAAAAATGTCATCGAAAGTTTTGAATTGAATTAAAAATGTTTGATTTGAAACGGTGGCTGACAGATGTAATCCACGATACAAAATCAATAACTTAGTATCACTCTTATTACTAACAAAACCAAGTTTACTGTAAAGTTTCTAGCAGCGTCTTCTTCATTCATCTTCCGAAGTTAAGAGAATTTTATTCCGAGAGCGCAAATGCGCGCTGCATACAAACGTACTATGGTGATATTTTCAATATTAACCAATTAAAGTCAGTGAAATTTTTCAAAAACAATCTACAAACGAATCTCTATGCTTGTATGAAGTCAGATTTTCGGTAAAATATACAGTTTTAATTCTAGGATAAATTTAAGATTTGTATCGAAATCTTTCAGGCACTGTTATTTTAAAACTATACATTTTAACGAAATTCGGACTCTATACAAGCATAGAAATTTGTTTCTAGATTGTTTCTGCAAAATTTCATTGACTTTAATTGGTTAGTATTGAAAACATGACCATAGTACGTTTGTATGGAGCGCGCCAACAGTAATATATAGGTACCCTTAGGGTAGATGAATAAAATAATTAATACAAAGTAATGTCAAAGATTAGGAGCGATGATAGTCCATACGGAAGAGAGCTAGCGACTCAGACATGAGGCGGCGGTTCGATTCCTGGCCTGTACCACTAAGTTCTACGGAATTTATGTACGGTTGTATTTATCATTATCACTAGCTCGGCGGTGAAGGAAAACATCGTGAGGAAACCTGCATACCCGAAAATGAAATACCATAAGTTCGGAGGTATGCGTAAAATATGGGTGAGCTTGGGGTGAACACAAAAGACCAGCTATGGTCGCAGTGTTACATAACGACCCATGCTTGCAATAGCCCAACCAACAATAATAATGTCAAAGATAATTGAATAATGCTTACTGGTTTAAAGTTCTTCGTTTTGATTTGAAACGACACTGACGACAAATGTAATTCAGAATAACATAATTATGCGTCTCTTATTGTTTGCTTCTACAGTGTCTTGAATGCACTTTCAGCTACTCCGAGCTGTTAAGTCCATGCAATAGAAAAATTGGGTTCAACCCGGACAACAAAGCAGTTTTATTAAATATTTTAACGATTAAGAATAATAAAGCTCGTCCATGGTTTGGATCGATATTGATTTGAAAATTAGCAAAGTAAATTTATGAAAAATACGTAGATCTCATTGTCTCACAATGGTGAGCATGGTTGAGGGAGCGTTCCGAACTCCACCATGCAGGCAGGCACATTGCTGATTGGTGCCGATATTAATTATTGTCTTGCTTCTAGTATTAATCGCCTTGATTTTATTTGATAAGCTACATTTTAAATCATCATCAGCCTGAATAAGTTCCTGGCCCAGGCCCACCTTCAAGGAAAGTTTTTTTTTTTTACGTAGCCTCTTCAATGTCTTACTGCTGGGCAAAGGCCTCCTCCTTTACTTTCCAATCCTCTCTGTTGTGTGCAACTTCTTTCCAACTCTCCAAGAAGGCATCCATGTTATCTCTCCACCTTTTTCTCGGTCTACCTCGAGGAAAGTATTTTTGAATAATAATTAATTATTAATTTTGAAAAGAAAATATAGTAAGCTTACTATTTATAACCATCCTGATCACCGAATAGCTTACTTAACCTACGTATATTGATCGAACGATCAGATTAAAAATATATTACATGAATGAAATTAAAATATTTAAGACTTAGGTAGGTATCTGAAGATTTAAATATTTAGAAAACATTTTGGTTTTGTTAGGTATCTACGTACATATCTAGTTAAACTCACGACCACAAACCCTTCCGGGGTAGTTCGTAACTTTGCCATAACTACCAACTGTCTTTCTATTTATGTTTTTGTCGTATCCATAAACAGGAACGAACTTTTGCAAAACTTACATCGGTATGATATTGTTATGCTTTACGACTATATTTACTGATCGTGTATCAGAGATAATCACATACAACTTTTTTGAAAATCGCTCTGATTGTTAAAGAAAGCTTTTTACGGAGTTTGTAATTTCGCGGAACATTACAGCTTTAATTGTATTAGGTACAGCAAAATGTAAGGCCAACCTATAGACGATTAACTTAAAAGTTAAGTAAGACTAGCTTTAGTTTGTCTTCCATATTGTCAACAATATAACAAATATAGGTATTATAACTATTATAAGCGTTATTGTTTTCCGCAACTTTTGACACATGACGAAAAAAATAATTGGACAAAAAGTAGAAAAAAACAGGCACCATAATAGAGCTCGTTTTAGAACCATTACGATGACAGTTTGCAGATAATTGATTATGAACAATAACAATTAAGAAAAAATACAGATTTAAACTCCTCTGTATTTCTTGAATATAAATTTTTATAGTAGGCAATTTAATTAATTAGGTTTTCAAAATGTTAAATGTCAAGTAAAAAGATGAAAATAAAATATTACCTCTGAATCGGTTTTGTTCCTACGTGTACAACCAATTCGAATACAAAAACTGATTCAAAACGTAAAAGTAAACGTCAATTGATAACCGGAACTAAAATGACTAAGCTAGAGATAAAAACTTATCCAACATCGTTTTTTCAAACACATCCATTAAAAATTGCGAACAAAACTAATAAACATTAAAAAACTGGTGGCATAGGTACTAAAAATCAAACACAAAACAACTACGACAGATTAAGGAAATTGGGCCTAAAACAAATGAAGTCAGACGAGCGCGATATCGAGCGAGCGGCGGCGGGCGAGACGCGAGCGCCGCTTTCCTTCTCAAATATCATAGGCCACTGAAATCAGTCCCTACAGCGCCCTTCCATGTAACTCTTCACAGATTACGCAGCAGTATAATGCACTAAACCCACTGTTTCCGTTATCATTCTGATTATCATGCTATCGATAAGAAGTTAGGTAAGTCAAGAACATACAAAGCATTTTCATCAACTAAATACTTTTATATAAAAATGTTAGTAGGCGTGCAAATTTTACATAGTGATTCGTGAAAAACTAATTTTTCATCTTAGCGACATTACGAAATGACGAAAACTGTTAATAACGTACGAATCAAAATGGAATTTCACATGAGTCACTAATGTGTTTCACATGTCCGGGACCTACCTATGATCTGATCACACACGGAAGGGTTGCGCGAGGGCGCACTGGACACAACACTCACATTCAAATTCGTCTAACCTTGATGCGAAGCGCACTCCGTGTTCCATCCGACGGTGAGACGGGCTGCAAGGCTCGCGTTAACACAAGGGTAGCGGCGCGGGCGTCGGGTGTGGAGCCTCGGCACGCCGGTAGCGCACCGGCGCCGCTACCGGCGGGGAAATCGCGGGGCTGCGGCGCTGCAGCCGAGCTATCAACATGTCCCGGCGAGAGCGCTACTCGCGCCGTGGTCACCGACTCGCAGTGCCGTCGCCGTCCTACTGTCTGCCCGCCGCTGGGACGGCGCGCGTTGCACCGCCCCGCTGCACTCCGCCTGCCCCCCTAGTCCCCCCCCGTGTCGAGCCCCGCGCCCGCACCGCCCCGAAGAATTTTCCGCATCGGGCGGGAAAAATCGATTGTGCAGCGAGCCCCGAATAATTTCGGCAAGACGCACGGCCTGAAGGGCGCCGGCGAGACGGTCAAGCGCACGTCGGCGTCGGTGCCTTTCACTCAGCTAGCCTATGGGCAAAGTGGATTGCATTGCTTGCAGTATACTTTGTGCTTGCATTTCTGTAGTGTTACTTCTTTTTGGTTTATGTAGATTTTTTTTCTAGCGCTTAGAGACGTTACGGTAGAGTCCATTGTTATGCTTTGTTCGATCGCTAAAGACAATCTTTGATAGAAGTATCACCAGCTAAGCATGTTATATTTATGATAATTATAATAATTTTAATATACTTAATTAAAGTTTATAGAGTTGTTTGATGTATTGTAAGTATCTGAATGTTAGTAAAATTGAAAAATTGAGATAGGATTTTTAATGAATTTTCAAACTTCGATTCAAATACGAATAAAAAGTTTTCATACATGCAAAAACTCACGACCACAATACCTTTTGATGCGGTCAAGAAACTTTGCTACAACTACCAAAAACCTTTTGTAGCAAGGCTCACTGTTATCATATGGAAGATAAAATTACTAAAAAAGTAAAATACTTACATAAACGAAAAAATTTACATTGAAAAAGAAAACTAACTGGTCAGTTATCCATGCCAAGGCATTTGGAGCTAATGCGTTGTTTGTATGTGTACCTCTGAAGTTATGAGCGGTATAACGTACATCAGGATGCAACATGTGACCCAGACATACAGACCAACTTCCTTAACGTTTGGGCGCTTTCCAGATTTTAAATAACTTTCTAGATTCTACCCCACTATTTTATTTTACAGGATACTTTATGGAAAATGGAAAAGAAATCACCTACTGAAATGTGTTGTTACAAACCTTATATAAAAAATCAACGATGAAAATGGGATTTAAATAAAAATGTATACTAACCATTTATCTAATTATAAATTTTAGGTACTTATTATTAACATATATGTAAAAAAAACAACGAGTAAAGTACATACAATATTTTATTTATTGTACTTATTACCAAAGTAAATACACACCCCTATTTTTAATAAGGTACTAAATATGTTAAGGGTGTATTCAGATAATGAAACTCTAAACAACTCTCTCTAAAGAAATAGAGTCGAAAAATGATAATTATTATTGGACTTTCAATAAAAAGGTGAGGATCAGATTTTCTATGGAAGGTCCATCAAATTTTTTCCTAGGAAAGTTGATAAGTTTAATTAACTGAATACAACCTTAACATTTTGTTAGTAATTAAAAATTTGTTGTGTAATGAAAAAAAAAACCTAGATAAAACTTGAAGAATAGAGTAAATGAAAACTATAATTTTATGAATGTATAAATTACTTATTGATTTATTTTGTTTTATTTATTTTAGTATAAACAAAGTATCTACTTAGTTTATATATTATAAAAGCAACATGTGACCTAGAAGCCATATTCTTTTCATAAATGTTAGGATGCATTGACAAATACAAACTTAAATTGATTCGACTCACAATATATTAGGGATGCAGGGAACATAGGAATAGGAAAGTACTTACTTTGAAAAAAGTTATAAGAAAACGTAATTTTTATAGAAACTTAACTAAGAACAAAATAATAGGTAATGAAAAAATATTGATTTACAGACATGAAACGAAGGAAAATCATTACAGCCGTTCTTATGCATTGAGGTACTATGTTAACTAGAGAAGCTACCGAGGAGTAATGTTTTGTAACACGCGTTAGGGTGCACGCGCTCTAACTCACTTAGCCTGTGCCAGGCGCTCGTCGCAGTGTGACGCTCCCAGCACGCGCCCCACACTGCTGATCATGGTGCACAGATTTTGTTCGCGTTGTCTGCTCTATACATAATTACTCAATGGTCGCGGGTTCGAATCCCGTAAGGGACAAATATTTGTATGATGAATATGAATATTTGTACCCGAGTCATAGATGTTTGTTTTGTACGTATCTATAATTATGTATTCTATGTCGTTGTCTAGTCATCATAATACAAGTCCAGGCTAGATCCTAGAACTTTAAATGTGACTAGATAATACGTGTGACAATGTCCAAGATATTATTATTATTTGATTTTTATTCAAAATGGGTTTGCGCTTGGCTTCAGCTCACCTGATGGAAAGTGTAGATGAAGCCGAGCATGTAGCGCGCTCGCCCAGAAAAAGCCTATCCTGATTGTATTTGTTTCTGAAAACAGACGCATGGTGACGGTCTAAGGACAAATAGCAAACGCCTTCTGTGCAGGAGGATACCATGGTTTGAACAAAGCTTCATTTACAAGGGTCTATTAAACTATATTTTTGTGATGAATTTGTAACTGAACTTCTTGTTAAAAATGGTCCAAATCGTATTTTTTGAGTCGTCAGATTTAGCGAAAGCCCACATTTTGATCGTCAAATTTGAATTTAAATGTCATTATTCTTCGAGCCCCATGCGATAATATGAAAATCGCTTGCGCTGACCATCATGTTACTTAGAAAAAAAAATCGATGTCTGAAATTTTTCTAAAAATGGGCCCTCTGTACACGGGGGGCTCCGTGGGGGCTCCTATCTGAAACTTCTCAGATACTTTTTCGGTAATCTCTCATGACCCGCTAGGCCTTCCGTCATTCAGTTTGATATGACATGATTCAAACCTTCTCACCTCCCGTACCCATAGATGTTACGTGAAAAAGCGTTAAATTAACCTCACCATAAATGAATACAGGGTGTTTCATAAGTAACAATAAATATTTAAAACTCTTAAAGGGGTTGTTTAGACCGTCAAACTGAACCACTTTCTCTACGGAACCAACATCCCATACATATTTTAGCTCTAGTCGATTTGTAGAGTATGGAACATCATTTTTTTTCCGCGATTTCGATATTGGTCCCATAGTGAAAGTTGTTCAGTTTGATGGTCTACACCACCCCCTTAAAGGTTTATTTGTATTTTTGTAACACCTTGTATGAAATTACTGGAATTTAATATTACCTACATCAGACAATAATTTTGAAAGTTACTTTTGATGTCGACTGTCATAGTATGTCAGCCGTGCGGATTCGAATCTGGTCCCTCATGATTGAGCGTCCATATCTCTACGCAATGAGCCACTAACGCTCGTGAATATGTGAATATAAGTATATCGAAATATAACATTCATCACACTGGAAAACTTTTAGCATAAGAACAAGACTGAAATCGAAAACTATTGTTACAAGAGTCGTCATTACGAAATACGATCTCAAATTACATAGTCAGGATTTTTAAACCGTATTTATTGAATTTATAAATCTTTGTAATCAGATTCCTGGAATGTATTGTTTCTAAAGAAGGTAAAATATAGATGTTTATTATAGTAAGCAAATTGTTTGTTCTAAGAATGTTGTTTCAATATCTAACGATGGTGTTGAGTTTCTTACTTTGTTTTAAGAAAATTACTTTTCGCGTATTTTTTGCGATTTTATTTTATCTCTAGTAGGTATGAATATCTGTGTGTTTTACGTATTATACTTACAGGGTGTTATGGTAGACAGTTGAATTACTTTAATGGGTGATTGTACCTACTCATGATAACGAACAACTTTCCCAAATGAACAAATGGAAATATGCAAAAAAATCACTACTTTTCATACAAAACGTTCGCGCCGTCTGAGCTGATTGCATTTGAACACATTTAGTATGGAAAGTCCAAAAATTTTTTGCTATTTTCCCATAAGTAGGTTTCTTATGGAAGGTTGTTCAGTATGGATGGGTACAATCACCCCTTAAAATAATGCAACTGTTTACAACACCACCGTAGATACGACGCAATTCACGCACAGATATAGGTAGAATACATATTAGAGTAAACTTGTTTTTAACCCCCGACGCAAAAAGAGGGGGTGTTATAAGTTTGACGCCTATGTCGGTGTGTCTATCTGTCGGTCTGTCTTTCTGTGGCATCGTAGCTCCCAAACGGATGGACCGATTTCGATGCGTTTTTTTTAATAGAAAGCAAATTTTTGCGGGAGTGTTCTAAGCTTCGTTTCATGAAAATCGGTTCAGCAGTTTTCAAGTAACTTTAAAAATTGCGACATAAAAAGAGTGTTGTTATAAGTATCTGTCTGTATGTGGCATTGTAGCTCCCGAACGGGTGGAACGATTTCGATGCGGTTTATTTTTAATAGAAAACAAATTTTTGCGAGAGTGTTCTTAGCTTTGTTTCATGAAAATCGGTTCAGTAGTTTTCATGTAAGTTCAAAAATTATGAAATAACATTAAATTACAAATTTGAAAAACCCCCAACGCAAAAACTAACATTTAAAAAGTAAAATATAATGCGGTGGCCTATTATTTTGGATTTAAGCAAATGTATGTTTTACTTCTTAACTTTCTTTAAGATATTTTAGATTAATTAATGTGTCGTGGACCGCAAGTGTTTGTAAAAAAATCAAAGGTCATTTCATAGCGGTCCCCTACGCATTAATTGACTTGAAATATCTTAAACAGAGTTAAGAAGTAAACCATACATTTGCTTACATAAAAAATAATAGGTGACCGCATTATTTTTTACTGTTTAAATGTTATTTTTTTGTAAGAAAAAATTATTTGTTTATACAGTAAAGTTCAACACATTTCCTCTAATGACACGTCATCTGTGACGACTCATATCGACCATAACCTAAGCTTCCATTGATCAAAAAACATTCCACCAATGATTCATTTCACCCAATAACATTACATCAATATTTCGAGTTCATTTGAGTATATTAATAAAACCGGTCAAGTGCGAGTCGGGCTACTCCTGCACCTAGGGTTCCGTTTCCGTACCACACCTTACCACACAACATATTATCTAACTAAAAAGTTTTGTTTTCTCCGGACCTTTAGCTCAAAACCGACTCAGTGTTGCCAGGTTACTTTTGTAACCTTTTAGGTGATTTTTAGCCCTGTCAGGTTACTTTTAGGTTACACGATTCAAAAGGTTACTTTTAGGTGACTTTTCGGAATTTGTATAATCAATCATATTTTTCCATGAAACGGAATACTTTTTCATATTTTTAACGCAAAACGTTCGTAACGTAGTGAGTGCGACTCCTAAAAACACGTTTTTCTCCGTTTTTTTTCTCTCGCACTAATGTATAGGTACCACATCACGAATGATCGCTCGATCAATCAATCGGATGAAAATGCAACTTGAAATGGAATTCGCTACCGAATGTTTTACATTTCTGAAAGTCAATGGAACCAACATCTGTCGATCAACTTTTAACACCTTATTACCGGAAAAAAATATGAAAGGTTTCACACCAAAAGGTTACTTTTTAATCGAATTCCGGTTACTTTTGACAAGATCCGGCTGGCAACACTGAACCGACTCACCGCAGGCAGGTTTTTTTTTATTTGTGGTTATTCTACAGAGTTTTCTCTAAAGCACACTAATGCCGAGATTCAGAGACGATTTTTTAGTCTTATTTCGAGCTAAGTAGGGTTGAAATGTATCGATTTTGACATACGGGAGTTCGAACTAAGACTTATGAATCGTCTCTGAATCTCGGCCTAAGTTTGTCGCTTGTATGTATTACCGTTTTTACCATAGAGCGAGAAGAAAAAACGTTGATAAAAACTAGTTTCTAGAGGACCTAATTTTAAACTTTTTGACATTTTTATTATTTGTTAGCTTAGAAAAAGTATATGTCTAGAATGAGCCTCACTGTTTTACCGTATAAAACAAAAGGGGCTAAGTTTCATAGGTTGGTGTGCGTGAGGCGCCATACAAATTCTGTATGTGTGCGTGTATATGTATAGGGTTTAGGAACCAGTCCTGCGCCCGCGGCATGATACATCGATAAACGTTTTATCGCGCCTTCTAACTCGTTCGTTCGCGCGCAAAAAGAAAGGGAGCTAGGGCGCGATAGCGTTTTATCGCGCGATCATGCCGCGGGCGCTGGTTCCAATTTTTTTCGACGCTTTCGTATCTTCGACTGTCAATCTTGACATATACTTTATCAAAGTTTGTTAGCAAATCCGCCGTAATAACGCACATTCTGTGAAAATTCCAACTGTCTAGCTATTAATGTTCAAAAGGTACAGCCCTATCTAGGTAGTACAAACAGACAGACGGACATCGTAGGCTTAGTAATAGGGTCCCGTTTTCACCCTTTGGATACGGAACCCTAAAAAGCGTGCGAATCTCTCGTCCTTTGTTCTCAGAAAGCTCTGCTCTGCTGACTTGGCTCTTGTAATCCCTTGCAGTTCCAAGCGTCTTGCCACCCACAGATCGGCAAAATCGCACGTTCTGATAAAAGTACACAGGTTTGCAGGTGTTATCAATTTGGCAACAGTTGTTCAAATCGTTGTGAACGTAGAATAAGTCAATAATGTAAAGTGAATCGTACGTTTATAGTAGATTACACACCGATGGCAGGAAAGTAAGAATGGTCTCAGATCTCATGTAATTGTTACAACAAACATGTGATCTGAGGCTTTCTTAGTCACTGCCCGAATTATTTTTTTCTCCCTTTCGGACGGAAAGCATCAATTTTCGTCCCACTACGCTAAACGAAGTTGCCGCTTTCCACCTCTGTCGAGGAGAAAAAGGTATCCTTTTTTCCGTCCGAAGGAATTGATGCTTTCCGTCCGAAGGGGAGAAAAAAATAATTATGCTTGAAAAAAAAAGTACTTACCGCCTACTAAATAATTTTGAATATCAATTCTGTAAGGACTTCTTGAAGTTAACAGTCTGTCTATGACAATTGATGCTCGTACGTACCATTTTGTGTGCACACGTCGGCACATCAAGCTACGCAAAACGAACTGACGGCTGAGAGAGTGAGATGTACCTAGTGGCACCGCTGTAAGAAAGAAAGAGATACGTGACGCGAGGCAATAGAACCATTTTTGGAACTGTTTGACAGCTTGTCGGCATGATGAAAATTTGAGCTCTGTGAATATTTTGTCAATCTATGACAAATTATATTTACACTTTCACAAAATTTTCCACGTTTTCACGTTAGATTCACAATTATTCACAAAGCTCAAATTTTCAACATGCTGACAAGCTGTCAAACAGTTTCCAAAAACGGTTTTATTTGACAATTCATGTCAGTTCCTCTATTCCTAGTACCTAGTCGTTGCAATAGTCTATGAGCAGTCAATCGTTCAGAATTTTACGCAGTGAGGTAGGTTCATTCAAAATCTTGCTGCAGACATGATGGCCTCGAAGATTGCTTAGTTATAGCATTTCCTAGACGAACAACTTTTTTGTTTTTTCTCAATACAGGTAATTAAAATTCTGTTCTCAAGGTTAGCATTAGTAGTTGCTTGACAACGTTAATATACAGGATAAATTTTAAGTCAGTGTGGAATCTTTGAATACAGGGTGTAAGTAAAAGTATCATTAGCCTTTAAACCACATTCTCTACCCATCAAACTAAATTACTTTTACTATGGGAGCAAACCTATCAGAGCAAAACAAAAAATATGCTGTCTCATACATTTCAGTCGAGTATACAAGGTGTTACAAAAATACAAATAAACCTTAAGGGGGTGTTGTAGACCATCAAACTGAACAACTTTCAATATGGGACCAATATCGAAATCGCGAAAAAAAAAATTATGTTCTCTATACTCTACAAATCGACTAGAGCTAAAATATGTATGGGATATAAAATTATTTTTTTCGCGATTTCGATGTTGGTCCCATAGAGAAAGTTGTTCAGTTTTTAAGAGTTTTAAAAATGTATTGTTACTTATGAAACACCCTGTTTATATTTAATTAGTTGGCGAAACTTAACAAACGCATTTGGTATATCTGTTACTAAGCAAAATTACGTGGTAATGACCCCCGCTCGATCATATGATTCTTAGGTCAATGATCGCCCGCCGGCCACGCACTGCGTACGATACGTACGATAATAATAATTTTCTAAATCATCAATACCAATTATAAACATTGATAATGCAATCTGTTATCATTAACAAGTGCCCTGGTTGAGTTTCGCCAACTAATTAAAAATGACCCTATATATTGCACTTTCGTATAGAACAGCAGATTTTTTTTTCTCTGACATGTTTGCCCCCATAGTTGTTCAGTTTGATGGGTAGAGTACATACTCTTGGACTATACCACACTGGTTAAACACATGGTTTAAAGGTTATTTATGATACTTTTCCTTACACCCTGTATACATTCTACTCGTCAAACTAGATATTCAATTATTTTCTTGTTATCCTATTTTAATTCAAATAGGCTGACTTGTAGGCTGACTTACATTAGAGGAAGTTTGAAAGTAGCACCGTAGTACCTACCTATAACGGAAAAATTGCAAGATGCTAGATTATCGTGGTATGGGCTAGATATGCGAAGAGACGAATGTCATGTTACGAGACGAGTGTTAGGTATGAATGTGGATGTCTGTGGTAGGAGAGGAAGGCCGAAGAAAAGATGGATGGATTGTGTGAAGTATGATATGTGTAAGAAAGGAGTGAGTGCTGAAACGACGGCCAAGCGAGATGAATGGAAGAGGATGACATATTGCGCCGACCCCAAATAATGGGAAATGGGCAAGAGAATGATGAGGCTGACTTAGATTTTTGTTATATTAGTTTTGAGTGTACCTATTATATTTTTATATCATTTCATTTAATTACTAAAATTTTTTATTCATGGTAGTACAAACGTACTACCACATCCTTTTGCCGGATAAATTTTTTTTAGAATGCAAATGCATAAAATAAAATGACTAATTGACATTGAATTTTTTGTTTAATAGAAAATCGGATATTTTTCTAATGTTGGCTCTAGAGTGAAAAATTTTAATTGCTTTTTTTCTTTTCAATTCATCGCATCATTATAATATGGTTACATGGTTACATAACATTCCGGTTAAAATAAGTCTTAAAAACTAAATTTTTTGTCGACGAATCTAGTGGTTTAAAAATAAGTTAGACAATAGATACCTAGACAAAGAAAACCTGTTTCGATGTGACCTCTACTGCCTTCGGAATTATATATTTTTCTAGACGGCTTAATTTTTTCATAAAAATAAGTTGAAAAAATAATTATAGGCCTAGTTGTTTTTTTTAATCTTTTAACCTTTACCGATGTTGAATTGATTATGTACTTACAAATTAGTTGGTATTAGGTACAATCAGATAAAGTAATCGGTCCATGAGCGTTTTCCTTTGACTTTTTTTAGTTCTAATTATTAGGTAACTCAACCGATGGCATTGTTCATCACTCTACTCCCACAATCACTCCATTCAAAACATTAATTGGCGCGATTACCTGTCAATGTCAAACAAAACTATAGGCAAAGGGATAGAGACCATACAGCCTTGTGAGACGTAAATATTTATATTCCTCAAGGGGAAGCCTCTATTAGGTCCTGGGGGAACAAGACACAGGGCACAAGCTACATTGCGATAGATGTCAAATGGTTTGCTGCACCGGACCATATTTACACTACTCAGTCACATCAGCCGGCAATATTTCCCATCTTCGCAGATTATCCTTGGATCGCTCTCGTATGTCGCCCAATCTCCACGACGACGGTGCCCTGATTTTAACACATTCTAATTTTCTGACTGATGTTCTAAATACGCAGTCACTGTAGGCCAAATTGGCTGACAATAATTCAATCAATACTTTTGTAAATATTCTTTTTCTTCTTATCGTGTGGGCAGCAAGCCCTGGTGTCAGATTTTTCAAACCGCCTTACGGCATCTGAAATGGTTTTTTAGTGTAACGACTGCTACCACCAGAGATAGTAGCCCGGACCAACGGCTTAACGTGCCATCCGAAGCACGGAATCATCTTTCTTTTCAGACAATCAGGTTTTTCAACCTGCAATGCCCTAACCAACAGGGAAAAAACTCACAAAGTAACTAGGTGACCTCCGTGGGAATCGAACCCACTATCTCCGTGTCAAGAGCCTAATGCTTTTAACCATTAGACCACAGAGGCAGTAAGTACCTATTTATTGAATTAAGTAAAATTTATTACATCACGCAAAAAAGAAGTAAAAAAAGAAAGAACAGTAAATAGATGAGCAACAGCTGATGAGGAAATAATTTAAAAATGTACATCTTGAGGAAAACCTACAGAAATCGTTTGAAAAAACATTAATTAAAGTGCGCGACAAATCTATAATTTCATGCTATTTACGGAATGCCACGATTTTACAACCCAGACAATCGATTGAAACTGTCATTTTAGATACATGGCTCGTAGCAGCAAATAATATAAGATAGCTTTTTATAGCGTGAAATCCGCAATGTACCTACTATCATTTAAATGGTAAATCAACACCAATCCGTAATTTGATGACTCTACTTAGTCATCATCATCATCATCGTCTACTTGACTGACTACTTGACTCAATTTCTTTGGTTAGCTCCAAAAAAAATTAACAGTCATCCGTAACAACTTTTCTATATGACTATAAAGTATTTAGAAATAACAGAGAAATAGGCGTAGTGGTGGTTAAAGCCTGACCAGGAAAATAAAAAACCTGGATTGGGGGCGCTGCAATCGACTGTCACCTTTAATGTTAGTGTTCCAAGTACAAAAATTAGTTCCAATGATTTTCCGAAACATGGCGAGGTTTTTTATATTTCTGGTTAGGCTTTAAATCGTTCTAGGCGTAGTGTGATGTTCATAGTTTCGTGATTTTGGCACGCGGTTTTAGAGATTTTATTTTACTTTTTGAAGCTGTTTGAGCAGTCAAGACTTTATTAATACATTAAAAATTTACAAGATTAATTAACATTTAGCGTAAAATTAAAGGTTTTACGACTCAAAGATTTTCAGAAAGTAAAAATTAATCGCTCTAAAACGATCTGTTAAAATCACGGAGCTATCTTGGACGCACCATAATTATGTCTATATATTTGCAAAAGATTTCTTTATAAATTTTACGGCAAAGTTGTAACTGATATTTTTCATAAATCGTTACATAAGCTGAGCATAGGCACAGTATAAGAAAGCGAGAAAATATTACTATCATAGGCCTCTTCCAAGGCGCTCCACGAAACTTTATCCTCGGCCTTCCCCATCCAGTCGCTCCCTGCTACCTTTTCAGGTCGTCGGTCCAGCAGCGGGCCAGTGCCAGTCTGTGGTCTCCACTCTAGAACTCTGACTCTTCATCGGTTGTCGGTTCGTTCATAAATCGTTATGTACATTATTTTAATGCAAGGCAATAATTTAACAAACGAAACGATACATTATTGTTCTTATACCGTGTCTGAGTGGGAATGCTACCGCAAGGCTAGTCCTCAAAGATTAGAATATAATATAATATAAGTAGTCAAAGATTAGAATTCAAAACTCAAACCTGAAAATGTTTAATATAATATCAAATGGATAGCATTCTGACGTCATTTTTGACTCTACCACCGTGTCGGAAGGTGTTCCGTTGCAGAGAAGATGCGGTTAGAAACCTTACAACATACATCTTTTAAAAAAATATAAACAAAGTACAATTACAAATACATTATACGGGGTGTTACATAAGTAGAAATAAAATTTTAAATCTCTTAATTATTGTTTAGACCGTCAAACTGAAAAACTTTCTCTATGGGACCAATACCAACCTCTATACCAACATCGAAATCACGGAAAAAAATCTGATATCCCATACCTACATATTTTAGCTCAAGTCGATTTGTAGAGTACTGAACATCCATTTTTTTTTCGCTATTTCGATATTTGTCGTATAGTAAAAGTTGTTGAGTTTGATGGTCTAAACCTTAAATGTTTATTTGTATTTTTGTAACACCTTGTATTGATATTGAATATGAATATTGAATTGATATGGAACATTGTCAAGACCAGACATTTTGGTCATTCATTCGATATCCACATCAAATAAATTGGGTTTATTGTAACCAAACTAAACTAAAAAACTACGAATTATTAAGTAGGTACCTGGTACCTACCTATTGAACTCTCTACTTAGTCATATGACCTCGACAATGTTTTGTTCCAAAAATAATTCTTAATTAACGTTAGAATAGAACTTGTAATTGCACGAAATGAAATTGTGTCTTTCTTCGTACCATGCCAACCACCTGTATATTTAAACATATTATGCGTATACCTAGACTGCACTAGACGCAAGGCCAGACAGTTTTCAGAGGTCAAAGAACTTATATTCTGATATAATTCATCGGCGGCGCCTTCGTCCCCGTCTAAATTAAAAGAGAAGCCTTTCAAACCTTTTCACCTTACCTACAGAGTTCAATTTCCTTCGCATGTGATTTTTTTTCTAATTAATCTTTATAGGTAGCTTCAGTGCAAATGTTTTTATTTAAATTGTTTTGGGAATTTATAAAAAGTATTCTTATTGTAAATGTTGTACATCATAGTATATGCTCGCGGCTATATTCCCCGAGGCAGTAAGATTTAAAGATATTTTCTAAATGAACAATAATCTGAATACATTCACATTTCACTGGAAATGCCCAAACTCTGTCCAGTGCGAGCCCGCTGATACATAGTAGTCCAATCATTTTAGGGTTTGACCCTTACAATAATTCATCTATCGCTGAAACTTTGCAGTGTGATAAAGTAAAGTATACAGATTACGGTTGACAAATAATCTAGGTTTAAATTTTTCTGGTCCTAGATTATTTGTCAACCATAATCGGTATACTTACTTTACTTTATCACACTGCAAGTTTTCAGCGATAGATGAATTATTGTTAGGGTGTCCATACAAGAAAACTGTAAAATGATTGGACTATAAATACAGTAGGTACTATAAACATTTGTTTGCACTATATCTGTAATCGCGTTCTAGAAAAAAGTCTCACTAGATACACGGTCTCATCTCTGGAAAAACACGTTTTCAGTGAGCAGAGCTCGATTACCCAGGTACTTTTATAATAAACTAGTGTTTTCCCGCGACTTCGTCCGCACAAATTATATACCAGATTTTATGTCAGATCATAAGCTATCAAACAAAAAAGTTTCATCAAAATCGGTTCAGTAGTTTTCGCGTGATGTGCGAACAAACAAACAAACTAACAATTTTGTCAATAGATGGCGCTGCACGTCATTTTACGGTTTTATAATAGTTAAGATTAAGATGAAAACTTTAGATATACTTAGGTAATATTGTAAATTTCAATTCAATTGATCTGGAGCATTTTTTCTGACCACCATGGTCGTAACTAGTTACGGTAAAAGTACCTGTTAGCATGCTTATAATTATTTATTCTCAAACTCAATCTTTTTTATTCAAAATAATATCACTTCTTTTTTTACTCTACCACTGCAGCATAAACCGGCGCACCGTCAACGCTGAGCTACGAGCAGCCGGGTTGAGTTGGCGCGACATTGAACACGAGGCGCAGGACAGGGAGAGGTGGCGACGTCTCACGAGGGCCCTCTGTACCATCGGGGTACCATAGGACAACAACAACAACACTGCAGCATAAAGTGTTCCGTTGTAGAGAAGATGGGGCCAGAAACTCTGGATTTTTTTTTTGCAGTCTGATCTGATTCGGTGCAAAATGGAAGTAGTCTGAACAATTATGCTATTTAGCCTACGTGCTTTGCTTGTAGCATTTCAGTTTGTATTTTGTAGTAGTTTATAAAATACAGGTTGAAATTAAAAACATTCAACAATCTTTTATTTTAGGTGTTACAACCTCTACTGTTAATACTTATAGTCAACTGAACAAAGTTTTATACAAACTACTTGCATTGAAACACATTTTTTTTAACCATGCAGTAATAATTTTTAAGAATTTGTAAAAGAGATCCCTAGAAGTTTGTCGAATTATTTCCATTTCTCCCTGTATTTGTGTATGTACCCAAAGAAACACACGACCATGATCGTTTTCAAGGTGATCAAACACATTGCTGCATCTTAACAAAACTTTTAAGAATAAGAATAAGAATAAGAATATTTTATTGTTCAAACGGTGTACAAAAAAAGATGTTACAATAAGATAGAATCAACAGTTTGGTCCGCAGCACTGTTTAGTACCCTATATCGATAGTTTAATGGTTGAATGACAGTTACACCCAGTTTAATCAGATTACCAACCCAGACTTTCTTTAACAAGCTGAAAATGTCATTGCACTAGATAGAACAAATTCAATAGTGTAGGTAGGTTCTTAAATTGGTAAATAATATTCCAAGCGTTGAACTTGTTAGTAAATACGACAGTTTTAATCTAATTATCGTCTGCTTTTTTTAACAAACTCAGCGCAGTAAAGGGTTCAATGTATTGATCTCCATACGGAAATGAAATTTATCGAATTTATTATTCGACATGTATGCCATGTTAGCTTAATCAAATAAATGATTGAAAAAGTCGGGCGGCGAGCGGGATTCGAACCCACGACCTGCCTATCCGGGGCATGCTCTACTCCAACAGAGCTGTGCAATGTGATTTATTTCACTGGAATAATCCCGTAGGTAGGAGGTCGTACACATTACGAAAAGCAAACCCCCCCCCCCCCCCCCCCTTTTCGTTTCGTTACGCAACAGGTGCTTTGTATTATTTACCATCGTATAAAATATAAATCATGACGTAACTCATATCTTATTCTCAAATTACGTCACGTAATTTGTGCATGACCCGCAAGGTCAAGAATTTTTGGAACACATTTACAACCGATTCCATTTTTTCTTCCTAAGGTGGCTTTTCCCGGTTATTTGTATTATCCATACTTTCGTAGAATTGTTTTTTATAAGACCTAGTTGCCAAGGTCGTCTGGCTTTATAAATAATGCTAAGGCATTAAATATCAGGTTAGGTTTCTTTTCATTCGATGCCTAAGCCTATACGCACTTAGGTTACATCAGGGCATGTTATGAACACTACACCATTTGATTCCAAAAATATAAAATATTTGCCACGCGATCATTTTATGCTTTTCTTCTATCAGCATATTGTTGCCGATAATTTTCTAATACTTATACTTTATACCTATAGCTAGTTGAATACTACCATTTAATAATATGGTGATAAATATACATGGTGTAAGGGAAAGTATCATTACCCTTTAAACCACATACTCGACTGAACAACTTTTACTATGGGAGCAAACCTGTCAGCGCCAAAAATAAACCGCTCTTCCATACTAAACTGCAATTCCTACTCGACTAAAATGTATGAGACAGCTGATTTTTATTCTGACAAGTTTGCTCCCGTAGTAAAAGTGGTTCAGTTTGATGGGTAGAGTATGTGGTTTAAGGGTTAAACTTTTGCTTATATCCTGTATAATGTGGTTATAAATATACAGGGTGTTAGGGTAAACAGTTGCATTACTTTAAGGGGTGATTGTACCCACACCGAACATCTTTCCCTAAAATACTTATAGGAAATTCGCAAAACAACTTTGGCCTTTTCATACTAAATGTAATCAGCTGACCGACCGATTTTTTTTGTTGTCAATTTTCGATAGGTTTCTTAGGGAAAGTTGTTCAGTATCATATCTGTAGATACCTTATTTGAGTCGAGTGGGTAGTGATAGTAAGACCATGTAGACACATAAGCATAAGCATATGCTCACGACTATATTCCCCGAGGTCAGAGATATTCTGAAACCTCAAAATATCCACGTTTCACCAGTAGTACCGTTAGTCTATCCAGTGTGACGGGGGGTGAGCCCGTCGCCACTTATAATGGACAGTGGGTGCAATACATGCCTCGAAATTTAAGCATGTAGAGGCATAGCATAGCATATGCTCAAGACTATATTTCCCGAGGGGGTAGTCAGAGATATTCTGAAACCTCAGAATATCCACGTTTCACCAGTAGTACCGAGTCTGTCCACTGTGACAGAGGGTGAGCCCGTCGCCACTTATAATGGACAGTGTGTACAATACATGCCTCGAAATTTAAGCATGTAGACGCATTATAACAAATTAAAACAACCAGTCATGTCTTTACCATTATTGCCTTTTTGTCCCCCAATTTACAAAAGACTGCAATTTTTCACAACGCGTAGAACTAGCAGTAATTATTTCAGCCTTAAAATGTAACGCTCTTTTCAATATATTTTGCATTTTTACACAATTCCGTATTATTGAAGGCTGTATATTAAACAGAAAGACTGCATCCACTTTGTTAAGAAAATAATCTTGAATAGCATTACATCATTCCTAAATTATAATATGTACACACGGCGACACAATAAGCCAAGCAAAACCGAATTAAGCTGGCCGCGGGTAGGTAGAGTAATGTATTACGTCGCGAGGCCAGCTTATGTTTGTTTTTCGTAGCCTGGTGTTGCCGTGTGTACACTCTGATGTTGTTTTATTTGGGTTCCATATACAAAGGGTGAAAACGGGACCCTATTACTAAGCCTACGTTGTCCGTCCGTCTGTCTGTTTGTCCTACCGAGATAGGGCTATAACTTTTGAACCGTAATAGCTAGATAGTTGGAATTTTCACAGAATATGCGTTACTACGGCGGATTTGTTAACAAATAATAAAAATGTCAAAAAGTCAAAAGTTAAGGGGGGTTCTCAACAAGAAACTAGTTTTTATCAACGTTATTTCTTCACGCTCTATCGTAAAAACGGTAAAACATAAAAACGTCAAACTTAGTGCGAGTGATTATAGAGCAAACTTTACAGTATAACAACTAATAATAAAAATCGGCCAAGTGTGAGTCGGTCTCGCGCTAAAGGTCACGGAGAAAAAGTTTTTTTTCAGTTTTTGTTGTGTTCTGTGGTGATGGCGAGTAGCCCGACTCGCACTTGACCGGTTTTATTGCTAGTTGGGCCGTAGCCGTGTCAGAAATCCTCTTCAGATCAAAGTATCAGCGAAGTTTAATTTAATATACCGATATGAATAAGTTATACAATGTGCAATATACGGAACCCTATCGTGGACGTGACCGACATGCTCTTCGTCGGTTTTTTTATTGTTGAATTGAATAAATACTATCTCTAAATTATAGAATGTTGCATTGGTGAGTATACAAGTGCGTTGGAGACTTTACCCTCATTTGAATTGAAGGATGTTTCTTAAAGTTAACAGAAATCAAAACAGACCACAAGCTTTATGAACCATTATTTTATTAACACGCTTATATTAGCTTCACCGAAATGTAACTAACTAACTAAGGCCGGATTCGACCAAACTACAAGGAACAATTTTACTTTTGGTGTTTAGCACACCCCGTACTAAAAGAACGAATGTATAATTCACCTAAAGAAAGAGGTCGTTGTATCCGTACTTATTGCAATGTGAGGTTATACAGTTTTAATTTGTTAGGTTTCTTTTATTTAATTTGGATTAGGGTTGGTGAAACGCAAAACCAGTTTACTCTATAGTAACCGGCGACTTAATCTAAGAATAAAATTTACTCGCGTTTGGTCGAATCGGGCCTAAGTACTTATGTAAGAAAATCTAGGAAGTCGATTTTAACCTACTTCTAATTAATGTATCGCTTTGAAACTTTGCAGGTTTATGTAGTTCCGATGACAATACAATAGTTTGGTACCATCGAGCTGATCTGATGATGGAATCATGAGATGAATAGTGGAACTCTTCAATGGTTACTGTTAAACTACTCGAGTTTGGGCTCGTTTGCTTTGTTTTGACGAGTCCCATACATTATACATGGTGTCATGGCACTCATGATGGCGTTTGGTCGAATCGGGCCTAAGTACTTATGTAAGAAAATCTAGGAAGTCGATTTTAACCTACTTCTAATTAATGTATCGCTTTGAAACTTTGCAGGTTTATGTAGTTCCGATGACAATACAATAGTTTGGTACCATCGAGCTGATCTGATGATGGAATCATGAGATGAATAGTGGAACTCTTCAATGGTTACTGTTAAACTACTCGAGTTTGGGCTCGTTTGCTTTGTTTTGACGAGTCCCATACATTATACATGGTGTCATGGCACTCATGATGGCGCCAGAAGGGAACTCTTCAACGGCTTCTAGTTTATACTTTTTAGTGCGTTAATAAGCGTGTTTTGTTGGTTTTTTAAACAATAATATTTTTTATAACCTACCTACTCTACCTGCTCTAGCAACAAGATACTGGACCTCAGGGTAACGTTCTGGAAATATAAAATAAAATAAATAACGCTCACAGGCACATACATTGTAATGATGACTGAAACTAGCACTAAAGGCTTTTATTATGGAAACCATACAACAACGGCACGAACAATTATAACATCCATGACCGAACCGGGATTCGAACCCAGGACCCTGGTTTGGCAGTCCGGCGTGGTAACCATTACACCAACCGGGTCGTCATGACATATAGTTCTACGTACCTATGTTACCTACCTCTTGTAATAATTTTTTTTTATATTGTGTTCCCGATGCTGGTCTTGGATTGTCTCTGGCCGTATCTTCTTTACAGCCATAACTTCTTACGAAACCATTCACAAAAAACGAATCTAAAAATCTATTGAATTTGAATTCTTTCGATTTATTAGATATTCATATAGGAGCATCGTGTAATTCGATAACTTGGTATACTTTTAGAATTCATGTAACAAAGACTGATAAAAATATTAAATCAAGTGTTCGCTGACGCGTAGACTGTCAAGTCTACGATTGAAAAGTTAAAAAATCACTCAATGGTTCGTAAGCCTAAACCCTTAAGTAAATTATAGCCTGCAGGATACCCTAATGAAAGTAAATTCAGTCTTTTGATAATTAAATTATACAGGGTGTTAGGGTTAACAGACTTTAAGGGGTGATTTGACCCATGATACTGATCAACTTTCACTAAGAAACCTATAAAAATTCCCAAAAACAATTGTCGACTCTTCATACAAACGTTCGATCAGCTGATTGCATTGAGTATGGAAAGTTTTCCAATTTAATTTTAATAATTTCTTATAGGTTTCTTAGGGAAAGTTGATCAGTATAATGGTTACAATCAACCCTTTAAGTAATGTAACTGTTTACTCTAACACCCTGTATATTCATTTTTAATTAGCTCACTAAAAGATCTGGACGCTTTCATTTCAATTGGACACCTGTAAGCATTAATAACGATAAAGATTTACGCAAAGAAACGCATAATTATCAGCCTTACACTGTGCTCTATAAAATTAATACATCAACAATAATTACTTAACATAATTTTGACGTTAATGCCTACCTACGTGATATCTATCGGCGTCGGATACTAAAATAGCCGCCCGCTGATAACAGTCGAGCGCTCGTGACACCTGCATTCGCGAAATTATCTAAAAAAATGTCACGCATCCAATGATATGTTTCACTTACGTCAAGTGAAATCAATATACAAAATTATGGATCACCGAATTACGTTAAATGTTTATGAATGGTTTTTAACACAGTTACTTTACAAACAGTTAGGTAAAATATATCGATACATTGCAGCAGCAGTGGACGCGCATAGTCTAAAAAGGAAAATACATCTTCCTCGATTGCACAAGAATGACACTAGTGCAATTCCGAATTGTTTTAGTATAACAAAAAGAAATTAAACACTGCAATAATAATACTATCTAAACTATTATAAAACTGTAACTGAAGTGAGTCTGTACATTGAAGATATTTACAAAAAAATGATTACGATATGGTTTTTAGGTATCCCTGACTCGAAATCAACCTTTTTTAGAAATGTTGTCTGTCTGTTTGTTTGTTTGTTCGCGCATCACGCAAAAACTACTGACCGATTTTGATGAAACTTTTTTTGTTTGATAAAGCTATCAAATGATCAGACTTAAAATCTGGTATATAATTTGTACGGACGAAGTCGCGGGTAAACACTAGTTATTATTATTCTCTCACCCAATTTTTCTTTTGAAGATGCACGACACAGATTTTTATCTTCACATCTTTTTTGACGAAGCCTGTTGCGAATTATATACTGTAAAGTTTATGTAATTATCTTATATTTGCTTTTTCTGTTCTCTAACCAATTCCGAATTTTTCTTAACATTTCATTCTGTAGGAAAAAATATCATCGTCATACGTCCCCAGAACAGGGCACAGGCCTACCCTAAAACAGTACGCGTAGTGGAGTCCACTGCGCGTACCTTATGCAGATTAGTAGAAGTCTACCAATAATACAGTTCTTAAAGATTTGCTCCCATAGTAAAACTTGATCAGTCTGATAGGTAGAGTATGTGGTTTAAATGTTAATGATACTTTTCCTTACACCCTGTATAATATGACTAGCTGTTGCCCGCGACTCCGTATGTGTGGACTTTAAAAAAGTATCCTATGTGTTAATCCAAAGCCTAACTGCGTGTCAAATTTTATCCATCTCCATATTGATCCGTTTATGTGTGATTGAGTGACAAATGTCCAACCGAACATCCAAACTTTGACATTTATAATATTAGTAAGATACAATTTTTCTCTACAAGTGGATGCATGACTAAATTGCATATGGATGCCTCTCACCTTGTCCTTGTGAACGATCAGCACGACTGCGTTGTTATCTTATCTAAAGGGGTTACGTTCTAGGTAACATCGTTACCAATTTTTTATATTGAACTGCTTGATAAATATCGGATTTTATTTTATATGTTCAATTTGTTAATATTTCCTGGAGACCTTGGATATTACCCAAACATGTAAATCGAGCATATTATAATGAAGTGGGATTTTCAATCTCCACCAATTAGCTCTTTTCCAATAAAAGGCAGCCTTATCACGCGCATCATGCTACCGTGGCAGGTATTGTCAGCCTTTGGATGGATGATGGATATAGAACTAGTTCATCAATTCAAGGTCGCTCAGCGAGCTATGGAGAGAGCTATGCTCGGTGTTTCTTTTTAGGATCACATCAGAAATGAAGTGATTCGTCACAGAACTAAAGTGACTGACATAGCTCAGAAAATTAGCAAGCTGAAGTGGCAATGGGCTGGTTATATCTGCCGAAGAACTGAAAACCGATGGGGTGTCAGAGTTCTAGAGTGGAGACCGCGAACTGGTAGGCGTAGTGTGGGACGCCCTGCTGCCCGCTGGACAGACGACCTAAAAAAAGTAGCGGGGAGCGACTGGATGAGGAAGGCCGAGGACAGGGTTTTGTGGCGCGCCTTGGGAGAGGCCTATGTCCAGCTGTGGACGATGATAGGCTGATGATGATGGATGGATGATCGTGTATACAAGGTGTTACAAAAATACAAATAAACATTAAGGGGGTGGTTTAGACCATCAAACTGAACAACTTTAACTATGGAACCAACACCGAAATTGCGAGAGAAAAATGTGATGTTCCATACTAAACTACAAAAATGTACTCGAGCTAAATGCCGCCGGGAAAGCAGATTTTTTTTCGCGATTTCGATGATGGTCCCATAGTGAAAGTTGTTCAGTGTGATGGTCTAAACAACCCCCTTAAAAGTTTTAAATGTTTATATATATTTTTTACTTTTGTAACACCGTGTATTAATCTCTACTACCTTCGTACTTCGGTTAAGCAGTTGGTTAAGCTACTGTCGTACTGGTACAGTACGACAGTACCTAAGTTATAGCACCAAATATACAAGGTGTTACAAAATAAACATAAATTTTTTTTGGGGTGGTTTAGACCTTAGATCAAAATAAAATGAATCGATAGGCCTTACGCGAACATTTCAAACCAGAAAAAGTTTGCTTCAACTTACCGCGCTTTAGGCCTATCCATTAATTTTATTTTGATCTAAGGTTTAGACCATCAAACTGAACAACTTTCACTATGGGACCACTATCGCAATCGCGAAAAAAAAATCGGATGTTCCATACTAAACTACAAATCTACTCGAGCTAAATGTATGGGACATCAGATTTTTTTCGCGATTTCGATGATGGTCTAAAAAACCCCCTTAAAAGTTTTAAATGTACCTATATTTTTACGTTTATACCAGTATAAGAGTAGGTATAGCCGTTACTTAGGTACTACTTAGGTAAACTTTTTAAAAGTAAATAATTGGTAACTTTATTAAAACCCGTAAGTGATATACAGCCAATTCGAAATAATAGTAGGTACATACACTGGGTTAATTATTCTTATTTTTCTTAGAAATCGATCAAAAGTATAAATGTTATTGTAAAATAAGCTTAAATATGTTAGAGTATCATCTTTTCGAACTACACATCGATATCGTAAACACAAGTTAGAGTAAATACCTACCTACCTAAATTACGTTTCATTTGAAATTGCTTAAAATGTAAATAGAAAAACTAAACTCAAAGATAATTTTTTATTTCTTCTTCTTATCGTGTGAGAAAGCTCTGGTGTGTGAGTTTTTTCAGACCACTTTACGGCCTATGACGTGGTTTTCATGTAACGACTACTACTACTACCACCAGATATAGTAGCTGGGACTAACGTGACATCCGAAGCACGGAATCATCATTCTTATCAGACAATCAGGTGATTCAGCCTGCAATGTACTAACCAACTGGGGAAAAACGCACAAATTGACATATCACTAGGTGACCCGTGGGAATCGAACCCACGACCTCCGTGTCAAAAGCCCAATGCGCTTGACCATTAGACCACGGAGGCAGAAATTTTTATCTAATATCTATTATAGTCATCAACAAAAAGATCTTGAAATATCCCGTGTAAGTACAGGGGCTAAAATTTAATGCGTTGCGTATTAAAATAATCGAAATCGCAAAAGAAAAAAATCTGCTGTAGCCACACATTTCGGTCGAGATATGTTTTCAATTTTGTATAGAAAAAAGTTATTTATTTTGACGCGATTTCGATATTGTTTCCATGTAAAAATTGTTTAGTTTGACTGTCTGATCTTTTTCCTAAAAATAGGAAGAAATCTGTATGCGCTCTAATAATAATAATTTTGTTCTTTGTTGAGTTTAGTTTGTTTACATTTTATGATAATTTCTATTGGAAGTAAATATACTTACCAGGGTAGATACGAGTGTCATATTACTAAACGCACTGTCATTTGAGAATCTTTGTTATAACTACCTAGTACCTAAACTTAATACCTAGGTTCGATCTTTTGATGACCAATCACAAGTTATTACGTACGAGATTATTTAGGTATTTATTGAATAATAAATAAGCAGAAATTGCTTGAAAACTATTGTCATTTCTTTTTTTTTTTATAAAATGAATTACTGTTTCACCAATACGCACATTACATACAGAAACTCACAACCATTAACCTATACAGGGCAGATAGAAACTCTTCTGCAACTTACCAACTAATTATTTGAGCAATATTGGTAGCAAGGCCCAAGTCAAAGGCCTATATTTCAACTACAGGGTCCAACTTAATATCATCATCATCAGCCTATCATCTTCCACTGCTGAACATAGGCCTCTCCCAAGGCGCGCCACAAAACTCTGTCCTTGGCCTTCCTCATCCAGTCGCTCCCCGCTACTTTTTTTAGGTCGTCTGTCCAGCGGGCAGAAGGTCGTCCCACACTACGCCTACCAGTTCGCGGTCTCCACTCTAGAACTCTGACACCCCATCGGTTGTCAGTTCTTCGGCAGATATGACCAGCCCATTGCCACTTCAGCGTGCAAATTTGCATTGCAATGGCTCTTAATATGCTGACACTTTTTAAGGGGATGATCAGACCGTCAAACTGAACAACTTTCTTTAAGGCACCAACGTCGAAATCGCGAAAAAAAATCTGCTGTTCCATACAAAACTGTAAACCTACTTGAGCCAAATGTTATTTTCGCATGTGGTGCCATAGAGAAAGTTGTTCAGTTTGATGGTCTGATCATCCCCTTAAAAAAGTGTCAGCATATTAAGAAGGACCCTATATTTCCTTTGGCACATTGAATATTTCAGGACTAAATGACGTGTCAAGTTCATAAGTGGCTCTATATTCCTTAGTCACCTCTTACAACACTCACAGGAAGAAATAGGGTGGCCCATGCCAGAACCGTCCCCTTTGGGATTGATTTTATTGCTCTATCTATGGGATTGATATTGAAAAAATCCCTTCTTAGTGTTCCGTACCTCCACACAGTAGCTACCTACATAAACTTACCCAAAAAAACATTAGATTTTTCCTTGACCCTTAGCGCGAGACGACTCAAACAAACACGACTCGACTCGATTTGAACAATAATTAAAACTGGCCAAGTGTGAATCCCATAATATAATGATACTTATTCTGTGAAAATTTCAACTGGCTACCTTTTATGGTTCAGAAAATACAGCCCTCTGAAGCTAGGTCGGATGGACGGACGAATGGACGGACGCGTAGGCTTATGAATAGGGTCCCGTTTTCACCCCTTGGATACGTAACCCTAAAAAGGTTAGGATGTGGTGTCCTAGACTCCAAATTACCGATTTTAAAATGTTTTGTCTGTCTGTTTGTTTGTTTGTTCGAAGAACACAAAAACTAGTGGACCGATTTTGATGATACTTTTTGTGTTTAAAAGCTTATGATCACACTTAAAATCTGGTATATATTTTATCTCGCTACGATTTCGGGAACCGATGGTGCTCGTTTATAAAAACAAGACTAGTGCCAAAGCCAACCTGATAATTTTCCTTCTGCACCTTATCATCATTTCAAACATTTATTATACAATAAGCAACGCATAATATTGCTCACGACTATATTCCCCAAGAGAGTCAGAGATATTCTGAAACCTCAGAACATCCACGTTTCACCAGTAGTACCGAAACTTTGTCCAAAGTGACGGGGAGTGAGCCCGTCGCCACTTATAATGGACAGTGGGTACATACATGCCTCGAAATGGAAGCATGCAGGTTTCCTCACGATGTTTTCCTTCACCGAAAAGCCAGTGGTGTTACAAATCGTACATCGATTCCGAAAAACTTAATGGTACGAGTCTACCTGAACGGGGATCGAACCATCGCCTCCCTGCACGGCAGGCAAGGTTACTCGCCACTGGACCGCCACGGCTTTTTACAATACATCCCTGTTTACGTCGATTGTGTTTATAGCTACGAATAAAGAAATAAGTTTTTAGAAACATTTACAATTTTAGTTGTAGTTGTAAATAATACTAACGTTTAGATTAACTAGTTTCAACTAGGAAACAAATGTACTTTCTCTCGTACCCTGTACATTAATTCGAGCTTATGAATCGTATGACGTCACTGAGAGAAAAAGCGGGAACAAAATGCAAAGCTGTGTACATGTGAACCGCGTATGGAAAACGAAAGTCTCCGAGTTTCATTCAGACAGAGTTGGCTCGCAAGCTGCGACTGGCGATGTTAGAAGGGACGAGCACAGTTGATTTGGATGTGGTATCTTGTTGACACTGCAATGCAATCAAACATCGTCACAATCTTAACTTCGTCGTTGAAACGCACAGCGATCGGTGAGGTGTCAATTCGGTATTTGGTAAGGTTCTGTCATGTGTCAAACTTATAAAAATCAACGATTTGAGTGATGTTACATTTGTGAACTCATCTATGTTTTTGGCAGCGATGTGACGCTTAGAGAATCCTAATTACACTTACAATGACAATATAAATAACTAATTTTCAGTGGTGAAATGCTCTGTGGTGAAATGAACTGCCTCCGTGGTCTAATGGTTAGAGCATTGGGCTCTTGACACGGAGGTCGTGGGTTCGATTCCCACGGGGGCACCTAGTGAAATGTCACTTTGTGCGTTTTTCCCCAGTTGGCTAGGACATTGCAGGCTGAGTCACCTGATTGTCTGAAAAGAAAGATGATTCCGTGCTTCGGATGGCACGTTAAGCTGTTGGTCCCGGCTACTATCACTGGTGGTAGTAGTCGTTACATAAAAACCACGTCAGAGGCCGTAAGGCGGTTTGAATATATTCTGACACCAGGGCTTTGCAGCCCACTCGATAAGAATAAAGAGTGGTGAAATATATTAGTACGACTCAGATTTCAGTTATATACGCACAGGGTAAGTCGTCGTATTGATGTAGGTATACCAAATATTTCAATCACCGATGATTTGCTGTCGACTTTTGAGGAGTTCTATTGTGTAGCTCCGAAGCGCGTCATCAGATTTTCACAAAATTTTAATGGGTGGTCCCAGGAGTACCCTTTCAATAAACAACGATTTTGAAAATTTTCACTACCTACTGAAAAAGAGGTGTTATTATAAGTTTGACATCTAATAACTAACTGTGTATTCGTCTGTGGTATCGTATCGTATGTAGCTGTCTGTGTTTGGTATTGAGTGCTATTCTCGTGTAGCTGTAGGAAAAATGTTGAAACTCTACAACGATATTGCATAAATACTTACGTTTATGTGACAGTAGCTATTTACAATCATATCAAATAGTAACCACTAATCATAATAATATAATTATAATATTTAAGCCACTTGACTCAGACTCGTGCATTTTGGTTATTTTAAATAATAAAATCCAGTTGTTTGACGCTTGTTTTGTTTGATTTATAATAAAGAAGTATTTTCTATACCTAAATAAAATATCAAGTGCTTGCAGCATAAATAACTGGCCAAGAGCGAGGTGTGTACTCGCACATAGAGGGTTCCAAACCTAATGTTACCGTAAGAAAATATGAGAACATGTTAACGAAAACCGCCATTGTTCAGAAGGTACAAAGTGGTAAGTATAGCGAGCACAACATAAAAAAAATTGCAACGATATAATAGAGAAATTATGTCAAGATAATTTGATAGCTTACAGCCGTTTTAATATTATAATATTAAGTAAGTATTTAAAGTTTTAATGTTTCAAGAACATGATGTATTGTGACCATGCTCAAAGAAGTGGCAATGGTCTCGCTACATGAACACTTACATCGGACAAGTTTGAGTACCTACTGCACGCAACATTTTACATAATATTTGTAATTCAATATGATTACTAAGAAAATCCCTGAATGTCCCAATTAGAGAATAGGTAGGGAATCTTAATGCAAATGTAGGTAAGACATCAATTTTCTTTAACATATTTATTGTTCAAGCCTCTGCGTGGGTCATGAATTGTTTCCAGTGAAAGAAAGTGGATGGATAATAGCCAAGTATTTTTGTTAACAAATGGGTGGGTACACCTAACACGGTAGAGAGTAGTATATTAGTTGCCTAACACCCTCTTATGACTACCACCTGTATTTTAAGTTCACCAAGAAGTTTATGCGTTGCAATCTCATTCAATCATTAGCAATCTTTTTGAACTATGATTCTAGAGAATGGATATAAACCATGGATTTAGAACGTAGAAAGAGAAGGTATAGAAGGAAGCACGTGTCTTGTATATTCACTCAAAAAGAGACACACATAGCAAATTCGCTCTAGTAAAAAAAGGAGATCGCTACTTATTACTGTCCTTATCGACGAAACCACTTTTTGTACTACAAAGGCTGTCGGACTCCAGAGTCAGTCATCTAACTTCATATAAAATGTTCACCGCCTGTACGGAAGTTTGCACTCCTCTCCAGGTGCTTATAGACTATGCCATCTTTCTGTTCTAGAAGTTAAAATGTATTGTAATGAGGCGGGTTATTGACGAACAGAAGAACTAGGTTTATCATTTTCTCACATTAGTACTAGCACCCGAGTTGGATAGAAATACATTACTCCAGTTTGTCTTCTCGGTATGAAAGCCTAAAACCAAGAATTTTGATAATTCAATCTTCATGCCTAAAACACTAAAAGGTGCATAAGCTAGCGTAAGCGAAAGTTCATGATCAAGAAGGTTGTAATGTAAGGCATTGTCTCTAATTTCATTGCATGTTTATGATCAAGAAGCTTGGAAAGTGTTGATTGAGTATTTTATAGATTCGCAGACTGGAATGGTCATACTGGAAAGGGACGGAGACATGAAAAAAATAGTATTAAATCTCGTACCTTAGCCCGACTAAGTTGTATGATTTTGATAGCAATTTCAACTTCATCGGCATCAGCATAGCGCATACGCGTGTCTGGTTTTCGCGATTACTATTATTTTAATGCCTTTTCGAGTCATTGTATTTCTACGTTGGAAAGGTGTTGTCCATGATCAGCAAGGTGGCATTGGTATTGTCTATACATTGGTTTATATCCATGTCTCACAGCTCACAAGAAGGATCTCTTAATTCTGAAGAATAAAGTCCGCATCAATTTAAGATTGTAGTTAGTCTCTTTTCTCTTATGAAATACCTTTAATAGTAGAAAGAGATGGAACTTTAGATATTTTGTTTATGTGGCTGTCCACTTTCCACGTTTTTTGACACTAATTTTTGACATGCTAGTGTATGTAAAGTAGTGTAAAGTAGTAACTTTTTGTGCCTTTTGTCCTACCACATGACACAAAACATAAAAAAGCATACTTCAAAAAAAGTGGACCGCCTTGCAAAAGTTATCCTCCCTCTATGCAAGTATAATCTCTTTGATCCATGTCAATGATACACTACTGACGTATGACTGACGTGTAAAGATTTTATTCCGATTTGTCCTAATCATTATGATGATAAATATTTCATTTGTGAAAATCATTATTTCAATCCATCTTAATAACGTAGCTGTTGATATGGCTTAATATTTTGTTATTTTCCGTAATTATCTTATATTATGTTAGGATTTTTTCAATAATGAAATACGGTTTATAATTTTTAAGTTTCCTGCATTGTGAATCGGACCTCTCTCGGACCAACCTCCTGTCATTCAAGCAAAGTTCAAATGTTCAAATTACTGTTACCTTCTCGAAAATATTTAAATACAGTTTATTCCCAATGAAATAGTGATTTTTCACAAAAATCTTAAGCACCTACCATTTATGCTATCTCTGGATATAGGTACTCTAACTAGCTGTTTACCAAGTTTCACCGATACCGGTAGGTACACCCGTTCTTGCATGGAACCATACAAATAACAAATCAAAATATCAAAACAATTATTCATTTTGTACTTTTTTTAATGAGTAGGAATAATTGTAGGGTGTTATAGAATAGATTAAGTGGAATTTAACAGATTTACCGTCTTCTAAAAATGTTTTAAGCAAAAAATAGTGACGAAATATGGATAACAACAAAACTTCACATCGGACTTGGTTATTCATCGAAAAACTAGCATTTTTGTTATCTTTGTTAATTTTTATGACTTAAACTGGTGTTAATTTATTGGATTTTATTTAAAATGTAATATAAAAAGTTTGTGTCTATGCTCATTAACGATAAACATCAACTGCAACCCTAAGTTTGTTTGTACTGTATTTTTTAAATTTTCTCAAAAACTATTATCAATACAGACACCGCTATAATTTTCCTACAAAATTCAATAGTTCATCGACATGTAATAATTATTTCAGATTTTTTGGCTTTATATGTTCGGAGATCAGGGGGGGGGAACCAAAATGTTTCGTGCGTTCGGGCTTATAAGTGAATAACTACGCATCACTTAGTAAAACGAACTACCAATACGAAATCTACGTTTAAAGCCCTTTCAAATGATACCAAACTAGGCTAGATTAGAAAACTTTTTTTTTAAAAGTCATCAGTTTTTGGACCTTAAAAATTTGTAGAAAAATTATTTTCTAAATTTTTAGTCTCGCTTTACGTTTGGGTTAGCACGATTGACCACTATGCCGAATTTCAAGTCGCTAGCTTCTATAGTTGCTGAGAAAAGTGGCTGTGACAGACGGACGGACGGACACGAGAGTGATCTTATAAGGGTTCCGTTTTTCCTCTTTGAGGTTCGGAACCCTAAAAATGACTAAAGTCTTAAAAATTTGTAGTCCAAAATTTCTTATACCTTAGATAAGTAGGAAGAAATATGTTGGTCCATTCTAAGTTGGAATCATGGCAAATGCTATTATCTATTCTGTGACCACGGTTACGATATTCCATAATCATCATACCACCTCCGATACAATTTCCTACATCGCAGTTCTAAAAGTTGTGTAGCAGAAGTTGTTGTTTAATAACATCTGCAACACATTATACAGTTAGTAAGTAAGTCAGCAGTCTCTCACTTGTACCTACTACACTAGGCACCAATACTCTTTAATTAGTAGTTTAACCAATAAGACCTGCATTTGCACTTATTTTTAATAGTTTCCAAGATGCAGATATCTTGGAAATTACAACCGAAAATCATTATCGACACCAAGGTCCCTTTACCCTGTGAATATCACAATAGAGAAATTATTAAAAATAAGTGCAAATGCAGGTCTTATTGGTTAAACTACTAATTAAAGAGTGCCTAGTGTAGTTGGTACAAGTGAGATACCGTCCCAGAGAACGTCCGAATTATTAATATGCTTTGCTTTTCTTTTCCTATACCATCTATTATCCGTCTGTTAAGTTTTCAAGGCTGAACCTCTGAACTACTAAACCAATTTTGATGAAATTTACATAGAGATAGCTTGAATTCCATAACTGAAAATTGTATGCAGACGAAGCACGTAACTGTAATTTGTAAGGTAAGTAGCAGCTAGTGGAGAAATAAGTTTTTCTGTTATTTGACGATGCTAGGCTGTATCTCTGTTATGTTCCAGTTGGTCAAGTGGCATACATACATAAACTAACAATCATATTCCCTTTTGGGGTGGACAGAAGCTTTGCTACAACACGGGACAAAATGGGTCAGTCAATTTTGAGACCGAACGACGCGGCAGAAAATAGTACATTGCTAGAATATCTCGTCTTCAATTCCTACATCGCAGTTCTAAAAGTTCAGCAGTAGAAGTTGTTGTTTAATAATATAATATCTGCAACATAACACAGTTATGAAGTCATCGCTGTTGTTCACTTGTTTTAGTTGTACTACCGATACAGTTAATGACTGAGTCAGCCGTTTATTGACCTTTTCTCAAACATGCATGGAAATTTGAGCATTATTTTGACAACCTTCTTCGAGATAAATCGAAATTGCTGTACTGGCCAAATACATGCGAGCAGCGGCCGGCAAATTTGTATGAAAATCCATATCTGTCGTGGTTTAGCTGCCAGATAAATTACATTGTAAACTCATATCTGTCGTGTAATTTAAAAATGGAACGATCTTTTTCTCCGAAACATGGCGACCAAGGAGGTAACTTATCAAAGTTTTTATTTAAAATTGGAACTGGCTTGCAAATAGAAAGCTGTATTAATGAAAAAAAAAACGAATGAACACTTTAACCACAGAGTAATACCTAATAAGTTACTAGCTTTAACGTAGGAAAAAATATTGTTGTTCGTCATAGATTTTGAAAAGTTGATTGATTTTAATTTCCGCGCATTGTTTGAGAAAAGCACTATAAAAGCTTTGGCCACAACTAGGCATTGATGGACTGGATGGATGGTGTGCCTCGGCCCACATTTACACTTTTATGGCTTTAAGTCATCTATGCTCATAGTTAACTTATTTAGTTGTGTATGCTAAACAAAATCACGACTGTGACGATGGTCATCGATAATTACTCTCTATAATTATTCAAATAATGTTTAAAAGTGTAAATATAAATAATATTAGCCCAGACGATGCGGCAGAAAGTAGTGCATTGCTAGAATATCTCGTCTTCAATAGTTTCCTACATCGCAGTTCTAAAAGTTCAGCAGTAGAAGTTGTTGGTTAATAATATCTGCAACATAACACAGTTAGTAAGTCAGCGGTGTTGTTCACTTGTTCTAGTTGTATATATACTGATACATTTAATGACTGACTCTTTCTTTTAAGGCTTTATGTCAAGTTGGTGTTTAGGTATGATTTTCACTAATATCGGTTAAACAAGCAACTTTGTAACCATTTTATTCATTAACTATGACACTTTTTGAGCTGAAAAATAAACTGAACTTGCTTACTAAAAATAGGATACACCATCAACTTTTTTCACTTTGCTTAGGTATAGTTTTAACATGTTTTTACAACACAGTACCGCATCATGAACTCACGCGTGCTCGGACGATCAAACAAAGACTGGCACGCATTTAAGTCTCTATTTGAATTTTTAAGTCTCTTTTGGTTCGAACACTTTTGAGCTTGGACCCATCTTCCATAGTGTCCTAATTCAATGCATACATAGTAATAAAATTGTTAACGTAGCGTGCGTGTTCGATAAAAAAATATACATAAAATTAATTGAAACATAAAATAGAATTAATTAAGAACGTTTTTTGAATTCTTACTTGTACGTTTGTCTGTGCACGCAACACTTAAAAACTATTAAACCAATCAGGATTTAGTTTGGAATAACATTTTGTTTTTATTTTATCGCAATCGTCACATTTAATTAAGGCGTATCTGCCCTGGACCACGACTCTTATATTTAGGTTAAGGTATTTATAATATGGGCCTATGATAAAATATTACATTGTACTGTTGCCTGATGCAAATAAATAAATTTAAAAAATAAAAATTAAATAGGCTGTGATGATGATGATGAAGGCAACAAATAAAATATAGGAAACAAGTCTCCAGACGCTATTAGGCCTAAGTCAAAGCAAAACTCATAAAGACAAACGCGTGCGGCAACCTTGAATGTCTACAACCGACCGCAGGAAATTTACACATTACATATGTTTTTCTTGCATATTTAAATGTGTTCTAGTGACATTCTGTTTTATTTATTTTACATATTCACTTTTGTAAATTATTCTGGTCTGACCTATTTTAGAGTTCACAATCGAATTAGGTTTCCTTATCTATCATCAACGCTATCGGCCTACATATTTTCGTCTGATTCGTTTCCTTTACCGTGTGGTCTGGAAAAAATAGCTTTTTAGCGATAAGACCGCCTAATTTTAACTCTGTATTTGCTCTCTGTATGTTTGCTGCTCATGTTTCTTGTATAAAATTAAATAATGGATATATTATTATCTGATTGAGTAATTAATTAGATGGCAGACCTTCTCTAACTAATAAAGTCTAATTTGAGTCACGTTGGAGGGTTTGCCCCGAACACTTGTCTTTCGCGTGGTGTTCGCGCGGTTCGCGTTTCAGCCTGCCACGAGGTTCCGCAATCCTTCTCAGTTGTGTTCTTACTCAAAAACAATCCTCGAGATTGGATAGATACATCAAACCACTTGATACTGGCGGAAATTCGGTGCTAACGCACAAGCAAGAAGTCCATTAATTATAAATAAATCCGGTCCATAATCCAACAGACCACTTAGGTAGTAATAAAATAAAAATTAAAAATAAGAAATGATGGACTTTAAATAATCATTTCATTCGTTGTTCATACCAAGACCATAATTTTTAACATATTCTTTTAAAGAACTTCCAAATTTAGTTCGTCTTAGTGCTGAATGTGAAAAACCTCATTAGTGCGATTATTGAAACTGATTCGCTAGCTCAGCAGTTGAAAAATGGAGACATGCATCTTTCTACTGCTGATTTGGCTTTCAAAAATCGCACTCCTGAAGCATGATTTTTGAAAGTCAAATCAGCAGTAGAAAGATGCATATCTCGATAGTAATTTTGACATTTTCAACTGATGAGATAAGCTCGCCCTTTGTACTTGTCTATTATACTGTATTCATCTGTATTTCCGTGTGTACAATAAAGTGTTAAAATAAATAAAATGAGCTCAGCGAATGAGTTTCAAAAATCGCACTCCTGGTATTCTAATTTAGGTGCTCTTTTATATTGGTGCTCAATGTGGAATACATCATTATTTTCATTTGCATGGTTTTAACTACTTATGGGTTTAAACAAGCATGTATAGTTTATTGAGTAAATTATTAAAAATAATTGTATAATTTTTTGGTATTTTATAAACAACACTAGCTGTTACAAAGCCAAAATTAAATCCCAATGTGAATTAATGATACGATGTATAGTTTATTGAGTAAATTATTAAAAATAATTGTATAATTTTTTGGTATTTTATAAACAACACTAGCTGTTACAAAGCCAAAATTAAATCCCAATGTGAATAAATGATACGAGTATGACATCGACAAAGAAATTTCTTAAAATTCTTATCCAAAATAAAACGATAATTTGAAATATAATATAATACCAAACAATATGTCATCTAACATCACCTCAGCAACGATAGAAAACGAAAAAATTATTTACATCATACACAAAAAAAATCCCAAAACCGACTACACAGCCACTGTCAGCCACCAGTGCGTATTCAATGTCACAACCATAAACAATATATAACATATACATAATACATATGTACATAGATAAGCACATAGTACTATTTCTATGATCTCACCCCACCGATTGTAATCTAGCGCGGGGCAAGCGAACCAAACGGACCAATCGGCTTGCTTCGGTGACCAGGAAAGGGGGTGGAGCTTCGCACCCCTAGTTTTCTAGGGGTTAGTGTGCTTCCGCGGCCAACCTAGTTTGCCGTAACCCCCTTCCCCCGCACCCACTAATTTAGGGGTTGATCAATCGTTCCAGTTATGTAAGAGATACTCTAGACGAAATTGGAGTCTCACGTCTCACGTCTCGTGTCTTAGTTGGGAGGCATTACGTTATTAGGTTCTTAAATCCCAGATACGTAAGATTACGACTGTGTTATGGGGTAGCCAGAAACCTTGCAACTAACATTAATGTTTTAAGAGTGCAGTTTAAAGGTTGGTTTACTTTAGATTATACTTATTAACCTTATTATTTGACTAATTATGTTACAAAAAACATGAAAAGTTTTCATCACACTTACGGAAAAGAACACATCTATTTATCATCCTGTAATGGCTGAATTTGTATTGCTGAAACTTTGGCATTGATGTATTTCATGACCTAGATAAAGTGCGAAGGTCCAGTCGAAGTTGCAGGCATAAGCAAGTAGATTTACTAAAAAGGAAAATACTTAACTTGTTTGTTAAAACTATTAGTCACCGACACGATTAAAAGTGTAATAATAAAATGTAACGTCAAAAATATCTTTAATATTCTTTTAACTAGGTATATAGGGTGTAAAAAACCTTTATCCCTTAGCTGCCTCATTCAACGCCCACGAATAAAAATATTCAGTACCTACTGTGCCTATGTGAAAATAACATATTTATTTTGGCAGACTTTACTAGAAAATGTTTTGTTATAAGTATCTTTTAGTTAGATCTACCAGTCCGTAGACAGGCTATTTCTTTATATACTGACACATTTATAAAGGTATGATCAGACCATCAAACTGAACAACTTTCTCTATCGGACCAACATCGATAAGTATCGCGAAAAAATATCATTTGTCCCATACATTTGGCTAAAGTAGGTTTGAGTTGTAAAAGCAACAGCTGTTTTTATTTCGCGATTTCGATGTTGGTGCCATAGAGAAAGTTGTTCAGTTTGAGGGTCTGATTATTCCCTATAATTACCTACATAGAAAAGTCTACTAAATAAATAGTTGTCACATAAATACTCAATGTACAGAATGCCATTGCATATAATATACTACTCGATATTTTTCTTCGTGTCACGGGGAGAAATGGGGTGCTACATTGTTAAGTCAGAAACCAAACTCCACTAAACATTAAGAGGGTACCGAGCCTATTGTGCTGCCCTCAATAGTATTTTTTTATTTCTATGCAATTAAACAACATTTGTAATAAAAAATAAGAATGTCACATTGTAGTTAGTCATGATTGGTATCAATTTATCGAAATATTACAGATTATTATGTTTTATGCTTGCAATTATTATCGTTAAAACCCCTAAAAGTGGCCACTTTTAAAGAAATAACTACAAACATTATAAAACAAATCCGCAGTAACCCGATAAATAGTAAAATAGCAGTGACCAGTTTTGAAATAATTTTTTTTTTAAATTATAGTCCTACAAAACCATGTTTTATGTTTGGCTGTAGGAAACAAAAAACTACAGTCTCGCATTACATAGGAGCAATGATTTAGTCTTATTTCTATTATGTGTTGTTTTTTGCAAATGTTGTTTAATTGTTTAGAAATAAAAAACCTGTCATGTGCAAGTCGGGACTCTGCAATGCGTGTTCCGTACCACCAGCTGTTTAACATGGGAGGTTGACATTAACCACTATAAATTGACTTTTTGTAGGTATGTGGTCACATAGTAACTGAAGATAATTTTACACTGGTGGTCTATTTTAGGTATACAAAAAAATATATCCAAGTTAGTGCCAGCCTGATAATTTTCCCGCCATCTACACCTTATTTCGAATGCTCATTTTTTTTTAGATTTTACATGACTCTAGTTTTTGAGATATCGGTGGGTACAGCAGTTTTTCTGTGTTTATTAAAAAAAATTGTTTAATAAAGTTGCAAAGAGAAACTAAAAATTAATATTTTTAGACTCGTTATTTTATAAGCTTTCATTTGATACCCCACACAATATTGTAGAATTTTTTTGTTGCTTTTTATCTCTTTCTGCCCCCCAAAACTGCCCCTAAATATAAACATTATGCTTTTTTGACTTAATTTTTGTCATTAGACCGTTAATTGCTACTACTGTACCAAGTTTCAGCTTCCTGTGTCTTACGGTCTCCGAGAAAAATGCCTGTGACATACAGACGGACGGACGGACAGACACCGAGGTGATTCCATCCTATTCCATTTTGTCAATTTTGGTCCGGAACACTAAAAAAACGACTGAGGGCAGCACAATATGCTCGGTGCCCCCTTAAGACTACCATTTCTAATCTTACTCGTTCAAATTTTATCGCCAACTTTGATACTAGACGAACGTAATTTACCGAAAAATAGTACAAGTTTGTCGCAACACTGAAATGAGGAAAACGTTTGAACCATTTGTTCCGTTACCAGAAATTGGTCGGTAACAAAAAATTTCGGTAGATTCACGTGCTGTGTCCATTAGACGTGGGTTCGTGTACAGTCATCTGCAGATTTAAGTGTACAGGCGTATTTCACATTACAAACTTTTTCTCTTCATTTGAAAAAGTCAAACACCATGACATGCCATCGACTCGAGGGAGGAAATTAAATAAAGTCCATGCTTTATTATTTTTAAAGAGTTCCAGATTCTGTTTGTTATGTTTCTCGTCATAATTACTTGACCAAGTTTAATTGGTCACAAGTAGTGTAAGAAAATGAAATGTTATAGAACAATAATAATATTTTTTCGATTTCGATTTCTCCATAGTGAAAGAAGTTCAGTTTGATGGTCTGACGCATCCCCTTTTTTTATGTAACGCGTTTAAATTAGCATCCTGTAAGGTGAACCGAGGCAAGTGTGACGCGGGGGGCAAGTGTGACTTGTGAATTAAAACCGCTTAACGTTATTATAACTTAAACTGTAAATAAAAATTACAATAACGTTGAGCGGTTTTAATTCACAAGTCACACTTGCCCCCCGCGTCACACTTGCCTCGGTTCACCTCATAGTCTTCATTTAATTATTATGGTTTTTTACATTTTTATGATTATAATAAATGTTTGTACAGAATAGAATTTCTTTATTTGTCTTAAAGAAAACACATTACAAAAACAACATATTACAAAATATAATCTAGTCTAAGTCATAACATAACATAGTATAATCGTTAAGTACATTTTTATTAAATTAAATATAAGAGTTGTTGTGATGTAAAACTTTGAAATTCTAAGTGTTATCTTTAAATAAATAAGTTACTGCAAGACACAGAGTTAAAATTTATATATAATTGGTTGAATTTTTATATAATTTCATTCAGTTGCTTTATTATCCACAAACATGGACACCGACTTAAAAGCAAAATAGTTGAAAATTTGCAGTCACATAAAATAGATCACACTGCCTAAACCACTTCTATTATTGCTGCTGATGACAACCGTGAAGGAAGCTATGACTATTGTGAATAGCCAGTGCAAAAAGCATAGAGCATAATGTCTAACTAGACTTGAGCTGTCTAACGTTTCTGTTGCTAACTGTACTAGTTAAGATATCAAGTAAGTGATTCACGAGAAAGAACCAATTTGCGCTAATTGTTTATCAATCACAAGTTTTAAAGTCAATTATTGTAATTTTATTTGTACAAACATCGGACGATTTTACGGGATAATTCACATCAAGCACCTGCGGTTTTATTAGTTCTAGAGATAGATTCAGTATTGCTTAGCGTAGCATCACAACTACATCTGCCGCTGGTCTCGGCAATCGTTTAGTAGTGTATAAAAACTTTTGTGTACTTTCCTACAAAGTATTATACAAGATGTTACAAAAATACAAATAAACATTTAATTACTACTAGTTTAGACCATCAAACTCAACAACTTTCACTACGGTACCAATTTCGAAATCGCGAAAAAAAATAATTATGTTCTATCTCTACAAATCGAAACGAGCTAAAATCAGAATATCAGATTTTTTTTTTCGCGATTTCGATGTTGGTCCCCTAGAGAAAGTTGTTCAGTATGACGGTCTAAACAACCCCCTTAAGAGTTTTAAAAATGTATTCTTACTTTATGTAACACCCTGTATACTTGTTTAGGGTCCTTCTTAATATGCTGACACTTTTTTAAGGATATATATATATCGATGTTGGTCCCATAGAGAAAGTTGTTTAGTTTGATGGTCTGATCATCCCCTTAAAAAAGTGTCAAACATATTAAGATTGACCCTGTATAGTAGATTACACACCGAGGACAGGAAAGTAAGAAAGGTCTCAGATCTCATGTAACATGTGATCTTAAGATGTGATCTGAGGCTTTCTTATTTACCGTCCGAGGTTAGTATACTATTTTTCTCCTCGACGGAGGTGGAAAGCGACAACTTAGCGCAGCGGGACGACAAATGACGCTTTCCGTCCGGAGGGGAGAAAAATAACAAAACTTAATAGTTGGTAGTAGATAAAAGTGGTTTTAGACATAAATTTACAAATTTATGTTATACGCCATACCTCAAACGATGCATAATTTAATCCTCTACCATATGTATTAATACAACATTGATCGTACTAAGAGAGGACTACACTACTTGCTGTGTCGCAGAGGGTCGCACTACGTCGAGCGACCTTCTGCAACCGCTGTCGCAAGCTGTCTCGCAAACAAAGTATCGCTCGTCTGTAAGAGCTCTTATTCTTATTGATACCGTGGCTTAGTGGTTCCCTTCTTTCATCCGACACACTAACTCTGACACGTGTAACACAGTAGGCTAGCCACGCTAATTGATTTTACCGGAAAGCCAGACGAAAATCGTCTCCAGATTTCGGTCATTTAGACATCTTTTTTTTTACTAGACGGTTCAGTCACGCACGGCAGCGTTTGGGATTCCCTACGTTTCTACCGTACCTAGCCGGTCATTCACTGTCTGACATATTTTTTCTTTTATTTCTGTAGCTCGCTGGCTCTGAGTGGGTGTTTACCACTTTTTAGGGGCTAAATTACTATTTTAAAAGCTTTTCTTTTTATGCAAATTTGACTTTTGTTTTGCACTTTATGCTCTCTACCTAGTTGTTTGGTCTTGTTAGAGGCTTGGTAGGACAGCTTGGAAATATTCTGATGGCTAGTTTAGTCAACTTGCCTCCATCAATCCGTACTAAGCCTTGCTTGGCCTCGCTCTTTCTTATATAGGGTCCTTCTGAATATGCTGACACTTTTAAGAGGATCAGACCATCAAATTGAACAACTTTCTCTATGGGACCAACATCGAAATCGCGAAAAAAACAGCTGTCCCATACATTTCGCTCGAGTCGGTTTGCAGTTTTGTATAGGACAGCAGATATTTTTTTCTCGATTTCGATGTTGGTCCCATAGAGAAAGTTGTTCAGATTGATGGTCTGATCATCCCCTTAAAAAAGTGTCAGCATATTTTTAGTTGGACCCTGTATACTTATTCGTGAAAAGAGGTCGGTCTGAAGTACAGTGGCCTAATTTAATATGATAGGACTTATATTACCAGTTAATCTACGGTCAAGTTCTAAATTTCTAAATTTTCGATTCTAAATGGTCAACTTTACAGTCAGCATCAAAAGTATCTAAGCATCTCCGGTGTTCAAAAACATCTGAGCAATTACAGGAAAATAAACCCTATTTCCTACTAGATACCATTTGTTTTTATCTTAACAAAATATAATAACATGACAGATAAATTAATTTGATTTCTTTGTGAGTTGAAATAAGGTTTGCTATCGCAAAGTTGTCCAGATATTTATGAACACTTAGCATGCCTAGATACTTTTGATGCTGACTGTACATCTTTGTTTATGCATCACCGTTGGTCACTGTAAACGATGATCAAAGGAGTCAATATCTTTTAAGCTCACAAACGGTTACTTTTTTTGATGGTATTACTCTCTAAAAACATAATCAAAGTTGTATTAAAAGGTTCTATGTTTGCACACTCCTTAACAATCTCTTGTTTAATTTTAACCCAATATTATACCTAATTATAAAATTTGACATCAGTGGGTACATTCAGACGTAGTCAGGAATTTTATTTTTCATTTAAATCCAAAATAAATAATTTCGAAATGCGTTATACGAAACCCTCTGCGTTCAAGTACCGATAGCACTTGAACCTTTTTTTCTTACATTTAGGGAACAAAAGACTATCTTAAACTGCCATCTGACTAATTACATCGTGTCAAAATCAAACAAGATAATGATCATTTAATTAATTAAAGTTGCAATCTGGTAGTAAAAATGGTAAATTAATAACTGCGGTACTTCTTAATGAAGGACACAATTGAATAAATAAAATGGATAATTTATCGAACTCGGTGCAGTTAATAACAATGAAAATATCAAATTTATATCATAATATATTCGTTGACAAAATAGATAACAACGATCCATGTAGGATCCCACTGCAGGGCAAACGCCTCTTAAGAATAAGGGGGCCATATTCCACCACGCGGAACCAGTGCGAACTAGTGGAGGCAAGGTACCTATTGTCAAGCAGCTTATTAAAGCCTATTGAGGCTTTAGTTACACCGCCATCTGACATACTCGTAACTATCAAGGGCCAACCTGCTTTACGTAGGTACCTTCCGAAGCACGGTGACACTCAAGATGAAAAACCGTGAAATCGGTGACCTATCCAAAGACTGACCGGACCTGACGTTGCAACTTCGGTGATAGTTTTCAATACCGAAGCTACACTAACGAGCGCCTCGAAATATTAACTTCCTAAAAACTCATTAGTACGTAGTGTTGTAGTATTAATACCTACTTATTATCCAATTTAAATGAAACTATAAGAAATTATAGACAGGCGAGTTTTTCTAATCCATTTCTCAGCGTTATCTTCGGCTTGGTCGAATCTCGCGATCAACTGGCGTTTGCGCACGCAAAGCTGTCGGCCACGGACCTAACATTATTTATTATTCCAATCTTACTAGAAATTTTTTCATCGGACCAGAAATTAAGCCTATGAGTCTCTTTCTTATCGGTTGTCAGTTATTCAGTAAATGTGACCGGCCCGTTGTCACTTCACCTTCCTAATTTTTTTGACAGTATCTAATTAGTCCTACATAAATACTCAACCTTCTTAGTCTTGCGTACCAGATGTGGCAAAACGAAACTTATGGAATCACCTCGGTTACTATTCTTGGTTGTTGTTGTTGTTGTCCTATGGTACCCCGATGGTACAGAGGGCCCTCGTGAGACGTCGCCACCTCTCCCTGTCCTGCGCCAGGTGTTCAATGGCCCGCCAACTCAACCCGGCTGCTCGTAGCTCAGCGTCGATGGTGCACCGCCGCGTGTGTGTGTGTCTCCCCGGTCGCCTGCTAGTGCTCCCACCAGCCGACCACGTGAAGGCGACCCTGGTGGAGTTGTCCTCTTCTCTCCAAAGCGTGTGCCCGATCCACTTCCACTTGCGTTGAGCAATTTCTTGCTTAATGGTAGTTTGTTGGCATCGAGCCCACAGTTCTTCGTTGCTGATCGTGTTCGGCCAGTAGATGCGTAGGATGGATCTCAGGCTTTTGTTGACGAAGACTTGCACTTTGCTTGTCAGTCCCTTTGTTTCCTTCCATTCCTGGTTACTATTATATAATATATGACTCGGCATCTCTACGTGCATAGGAAGCTGGAACTTGGCATAGTTATAGCAATTAATTGTCCAATCAAATGCCTACGTGAAGTCAATAAAACCTAACATTCTATTCTGAAGCACAGTTTAGGGGAAAAGTGGTAAACAAAAACAGTTTTTTTTACAATATCGTGTGGACTCTAAAAACTTGTTTTTATTTTTGAAAAGAGTGTCACTTCCAGTACGAAGCTACATCTTTCCTTTCTCCTAATAAGGCTATAATTATTAACACGATGTATATCGGAATTAAGTCATAATTTCCCCTTACCTCGACCAACACTTTGTATCCAGTGAATAATTTCCACAAGAATAAACATTGTTAGACTGTGTTTTGTGAGAACTTAGTTCTTTTAAAAACATACATTAATAATCATAAAAAGGAATGATGATGATCTTATAATTATAGTCCTACTTATTGAATTAGGTTAAGGGGAAAATTATTATAAATTACAGTGAATCCTAGATTATTTATTTTCCAGGCCATAAAGGTCATAGTATACCTACCTAACACTCAGTTGCAGAAACGCTCACTAAAGTTAATCCTCCATTAAATCTTTTGCAAGCTTTTACTACGTCTACAAGACAAAAACTGACAGCAAGAGATTTAATGGAGGATTAACTTTAATGAGCGTTTCTGCAACTGAGTGCAAGAATACCAAAAAATAGGGTTGCGGTAAAGACTGTAAGTTTTGCCCCTTTTGGAGTCATCAGAGACTTAGCACAACCAATATCTATGAACGCAAACAAAATTTGACGAATCGCCGACTCGTGATCTTCCCTACGATAAACATTTCAATTCCTCAAAACAAAACCTCAACCAATCCGTATTAGGTCAAAAGTCCCACCGCAAACATTACGGTGCCGTATTTAATACTATTATTACAGTCTCAATATCTTCGGCAGATAGTGCAGATCGTGACGCGGCGACTGCGACGCGCCTTATCGCCGCATCGGGTTCGTGGTCGTCGTAAATAATGCGCAACTTTTCCCGCCACGCCCCCACTGAGCGAAGGACAGAGGCGCGGTGAAGTTGCTCTTTGGAATTTTTAAGATAGGCCAGGAATGCAATTCAACATCGTCACTACCTAAATTTCGTCGTTGAAACATCGGCAGGATCAATTCGGTATTCGCAAAGGTGACATGTGTCAAACTTATATAAAAACTTCGACGATCTGAAGGATGCAAGAAGGATATTACATTTGTGAGCTCATCGGTCTTTTTGTCATAGATGTAACGCTTAGAGATTTGCACTTCTTAATAATTATATTGATGGGTGCCAATTAATGCTAGACCGAGAGTTACCGTTGGTATGTGGTAACCCTAAGAGGCTACGTCATTGAATGTTTGAATCAGATTTTACGTCATCAAATGCCAGAATGAACCAACAATGTGGTATTTGACCAATTTTTTGACTGCAAATGGTAATTCAACAACCCCGAAAGAACCAAAGGATTATCAAATTGAAATGACGTCTAGAGGAAGTCGCTCAAAAATGAATCTTTCGGCTGAACTGATGATGCGCTGAGATTCTTGAAATAAAAATGTGTATTTCGCTGGGCTAAGTAAGGCATAGTGGTGGGTCGTCACTCTTTTATGATATTTTAGTCATTGTGATTGTCATTACCTCTGGTTATAAATGGTTTTTAAACTTTTCTCTGTCACGCGACGGCCACAGGTGATGCCCGCGCGCGGTGGTCGATATGACGCATGATTCGCGGGAAACGCTAATGTCCCCGAATGTTTTACTAAAAGTGATGGGTTACAGAGTTTGTGGTTAGTAAACATTTGTAGGGTTTTCCCGGTACAATACGCTAGGCGTAATGCTTTATTTGATGCCATATTATAAGACCTGAAACTCGTATTACATGTTAAGTGTAGGTAATCAGCTGCAAGAATGGCTTTTTGGATAGCAATGCTTTGAAATCATGGTACTGTCGTCGTAACCATTTCATGGTCATTATGATACTGGGTGTAAACTTAAATGCGTTAATACCTAGTTAATTGCTTGAAACCATCAAACTGAACAACTTTTATTATTAGACCAATATTGAAATCTCGAAAGCAAAAAATCTACATTTTGTTAATTTTAGTTTTAGGATTTTATGTTAATTGATAGTTTTTGTTATAAATTGTATTTGTGCCCTACTTACTACCAAAATAAGATTCTTAAAATGTAAAAAAAAAAACTGCAGCGAGTCGAGCAACTATTGAAATTTTCTATAAGTATTTAATTTCGCGATTTCGTGTTGGCTCTATAGTGAAAGTTGCCCAGTTTAAGGGTCTTAGATGCGACTGAAGCACTTTTGTTCGATCTCTAAAGCATCTTATTTTACACCCTGTATTAGTTTTTTCTTCTTAGTTTTAATTTAACAAAAAGCAAAGACTTTGCTTAGCTAAAAATGATTATGCTTACGACACGACACGGCCTTTTCTATTTAAATTCAAATCGAAACCAATAAAATAAACAATACAAAACTGTTGTTCAGTTCAATGACGCAGGCCTATCTTAATCTCCAGCTCAACGATCGATTCGACTCCACGTGTTCGCAATCCGGAGCAGCCACCTAGACAGTGCAGCGGCCGACCAAACCGCGGTAACACTCTATCGCAGTCGTGGCCGTGGCGTTGTTTTTGACTGAAAACGGTGCACGCGCGCTTCATGCGCCACGTGAGGCCATAAGACTAGCCAGAAGCGAGTTACACGCTTAGTTGGTATTGGTATTGGTTGAGCGGGCTCATTTTCCACAACTCTACAAATTATTTTGCGTGATGTGGGAATGACTACTCTTGCCATCCTAGCTCCTCCAGGAAGCCCACCAGCTTGTTAATGCTGCCGAATTCTCCTGGAAGAAACCCCGGTGATCCGAGGTGTTGTGCCCGATGGTTTGCTAGCCCGTTGCATCCTAACTAGGTTACAAGCTTTGAGAGATACAAAAATACTGAACAAGATTTGTCCAGAGTTGGTAACCACCATAGGTTCTAGTTGTCGTTCTTGCTTCAGAACATCAAACTGAACAACTTTTAATGTTGACAATGGGACATACATTAAATTCGAAAAAAAATATAATTCTGCTGTTTAAAACATTGTGAGAGTGACGGGTTCGCATTGGATCAGATTAGCACAGGATATACAAGGGAGCTGGCCTATGCCCGGCAGTGGGTTGATGTGGGCTGATTTGATTCAATACATTCGCGTTGATTTGGGTTGGCTATTGAGTATCGACATTTTCTATGGAGGAACCAAAGTTTTTCTCACGGTTTCGGTCTTAACTCCAAGCTCCAAGGTTGAAGCGCTCCGTAAAGTATGTTACGCAATTAAGTTTACAGCCCTGTAAAGTCAACTTGCTGCAACGAGCATTTTCAAGCCTGCTCGATTTGCCTCTGATTTGGGGAGAAAATTACAACTTAATATTAGGAACTAACCAGTCGAGAAGAATACCTGTATCATCCATCCAGAGTTGCACTCCCGTTCCGTTGAAAACATGTTAATTTCTGACAATGAAAAGGTCACAAAGGCACAAGTAAGTAACAATTTAATGTTCTAGGAACTTTCTATAGCCCAACAATCCATCGCTAGCTACCCACGAGGTTCGCAGAGCTGGACTAAACGCGACTGTGTTTACACGAGATCCTGCCCACTGCCCGCCGGCCACCAGGGTATATCCCTCGTATTAAATTTATATCGATCTACTGCTGCGTCCCTCCGTCAAACCATTTTTGTCTTTTGATGGAACAATTTTGTTTGTCACCGATAACAGAACAGCTTCGAAAAGATTTCCATACGCAAATGCTCACGGTCATTGTCCCCACTAAACCATTATGGGGTAATAGTTGGAGATATTATTATTTTTTATAGGGATTCTATTTGGGTGTAATTTAATTGGCGTATCGTGGCGCAATGCGGAGAGGTTTAGACATTCAGCTACAAGGGTCCGGGTTTGAAGCCGCATGGACGACATGACTTGTACCAATGATTTTTTTAATATCGACTGTTCTCAAACGGTGAAAGAAAACCAGTATATGTATGCTAATGAAGAAATCCGTATTGGCACGCATGGTGGACTGATGCCCTATCCTTCCTGAGGGTATTCCTGTACACTTCAGAGAGACGTTCTTATAAAGGAATGACGATGATGAAAGAAAAATTTTTTTTTAATGTTAATTACAGTTAGGATATAAAACATTTTTAGTAACCGTTTTAATTTCAACCTTCTAAATATACCGTATTCAGAATATCTACTTTAACTTGCATTGCCCAAACTCCGACCAATGTTACAGCCCTTCGCTACTTTTAAAACATGTCCCGAATAAAAAAAAAACATGAAAATAAAAAAAAAATTTACAGAAAAGTCAGTCGTGTTAAAATCGTTTATTAGTTCCTAAAAATCATCGATCTAAAAAACCATTAGTGCGAATCGGCCTGGATAAGGATCGCAAACAGTCGCCTCTTGCATGGAACTCTCCACTTGACCATCACGAAAAAAGGTAGTATACAGGGTGTAAGTGACAGCCTAGCAAATAAATACTGAAACGGTGAACTCATACCATCAAACTGAACCATTTTGACTACGGAGCCTACCTCAGGAAACGCGAAAAAAAACAACTGTCCCATATATTTGAGTCGGGGAGTACAGCAGTTTTGTATGGGACAGCCACAGATTTCGTTTTCATACTGCGATCGATCAAAGCGGGGTCTTTTTCTTACTGGTCTGTGGGGACAGCAGATTTTTTTTCGCGTTTGCTGAGGCAGGCTCCATATTATGATCAGTTTTATGGTCTGAGTTCACCGTTTCAGTATTTGCTAGGCTGTCACTTTCACCCTGTATTGACATAGATAGGTTAAAAACCTCCTGATTGTGGTCAGCCCTACAACGGCTTTAATCTGTAACGGATTTAAAATTAATATCGACCCGCTCCGACCTACTTCCAAACTGCATTTTAAATCTTATCTGCATAGTAATTTCCAATTAACCTATCTTTCTGAGCATACAATTATACATTTGTGATGTGCTGTAGAACTTAGGTATACTCACATACTATCATCGCTGATATACGTTAACTATAATAATATGGTGAACAACAAATGAATGACACATTCTGGTCATACATTTTATCTACATTAAATCTTAATTAACAGGAGGTTTGGAACTCTCTCCCTGCGTTTGTTTTTCAAAGCAAATTCAATCAGGATAGTTTTAGCGCGTTACTTCCACGGCTTCATAATTATATACACTTTCCATCAGGTGAGTTGAATGCACGAGACTATTTAAAAAAAAAAAACATAAAACATATATTTTATATTCGCAGACATAGACTTAAACTCTACTCGCTAGAGTAATATGTCTATGTTCGCAGGTCTGTTTATGTCTTAAGTCTATCTTGTTGGAAATTAATATTATAGGTAATCAAATTTTAATGCACTATTTCGTGGCCGGATGATTTTTTATCACAATTTGGACTGCGACAGGTTTGCCTTCATACATATTATTATAAGTAGTGCACTTGATCAACCGGTGTGTCTAGTCTAGACGAGAGTTGTAAACGTGTAATAAAACGGTGAATAACTAATTAGAAAATTTTTGTAAGGTTTTTTAAGTGCATTTAGCATATGGCTCAAACACATACCGAAACGTTCGAATTGCCGAAAAGGGTAAAACCTAGAACGATTTAACATACAGGGTCCTTTTTAAGGTGGTTGGAGAGCTGTCAATTTCATACAAAACTTGGTCGTAGAACACTCGTAGACGGTGTTAATAAAAGTAATGTTTTATATTATGCAAAAATAGCTTAGAAAATTGAGATTGTGCGTATCAAATAATATTTACAATTTACAATATACTATAATTACGAAGATAAGGCTTTTTAAGGGAAATTTTATATGAATAATTTCAAAGATATCTTCGTAATTATATTATAAATTGTAAATATTATTTGATACGCGCAATCAAGATTTTCTAATCTATTTTTCCATATATAAAACATTACTTTTATTAACACCGTCTACGAGTGTTCTAAGACCAAGTTTTGTATGAAATTGACAGCTCTCCAACCACCTTAATATGCTGACACTTTTTTAAGGGGATGATCAGAATCAGATCATCAAGCTGAGCAACTTTCTATAATGGAATCAACATCGAAATCACAAAAAAAAAGCTGTCCCATACATTTGGCTCGAGTTGGTTTGCAGTTTTGTATGGAAAAGCAGATTTTTTTTCGCGATTTCGAAGTTGTTCAGTTTGATGGTCTGATCATCCCCTTAAAAAATGTTAGCAAATTAAGAAGGACCCTGTATAATTTTACTCGTTTAAATGAAGCGCGGTAACGGATATACACTCAGATGCAGAAACGCTCATTAAAGTTAATCCTCCATTAAATCTCTTGCTAGCTTTTACTACACTACGTTAACAGAGAAAAAGTGACAGCAAGAGATTTAATGGAGGGTTTACTTTAACGACCGTTTCTGCAACAGTGTTAGTGTGACAACGTTAGACATTGTTGTTACAATGTTGACTTAGAAAAACATTTAGAAAGACAAAAAGCTAAAATTTATTGTAACATTTTCAAATATAGACACAAAAACAGTAAACAAGAGATCCTATAAACGCCACGATAAATTCAAACAATGAACAATTTCGTTGGCATTTTACACACAATGCGGGGACAATCGAATAGTCATCATTTTTTTCCTACTTTCATAAGGGGCAGATGTATAAAGGCCAGCGTACTGAGGAACTTTGCAAAGATTAAGTAAAGTGCAGTAATGACACTTTAGTAAAATCCTCGATTCAGTGGCGAGGCAAACAGATAGGTTCCGTTCCACACCACCACACAACATAATTATCTAAACTATTATAAAACTGTAACTGAAGTGTGTCTGTACATTGAAGATATTTACAAAAAAAAGATTACGATTATGGTTTTTAGGTATCCCTGACTCGAAATCGACCTTTTTTAGAAATGTTATCTGTCTGTTTGTTTGTTTGTTTGTTCTCGCATCACACAAAAACGACTGAGCCGATTTTGATGAAACTTTTTTTGTTTAATAGCTTATGATCTGACTTAAAATCTGGTATACAATTTGTGCGGACGAAGTCGCGGGTAAACTCTAGTTGACTTATAAAACTGTTTTGTTTTCTTCGGGTGTTTTTAATGCGTATGCTATGCTTTTATGCTATGCTTGTTTTCTCCGGGAACTCCGGGAGCGCGAGATCGATTCACACTTGGCCGGGTTTTTATTATTTGTTTTTATACTGTAGAGTTTGCTCTATAATCACTTGTATGTAATACCGTTTAAAGAAAAAAAAACGTTCTTAAAAACTAGTTTCTTGTATGAGGACTCCTCCCCCCCAATTTTTAACTTTTTGACTGTTTTATTATTTGTTAATAAATTCCCTGTAATAACGCATATTCTGTGAAAATTTCAACAAGACGGTTACATGGACGGACGGACAACCGAGGCTTAGTAATGAAGGCTTCGTGATAAAATGGTGTCTACAGAGTCCTTCTTATAATGCCGACGGTTTTTTTCAGGGTTTGATCAGACTATCAAACTGAACAACTTTCTCTATGAGACCAACATTGTAAACGCAAATAAAAATCGCAGGTCCCATAATGCACCAAACATTTATAGACTAGGTTTTCATTTTCGTATGTAACAGCAGAATTTATTTTGCGACTTCAATTATGTTGCTCCCAGCGATTAAGTTCTTCCCCTTAAAAAATCGTCTTAGAAGGACTTTAAATGCGTTACATATTGAATGGGTTGCTTCAGACCATCAAACTGAACATCTTTCAATATAGACTATAGAGCCTACATCATCAAAAAATCTGCTGTTCCTTTCTTTTACACCCTGTATATTGGTATCCTATAAAGTCTATAAACGATCGAGAACTAACCGCTTATTTAAGCGCGTGGAACTTCTACATTCTAGTTATTCTTTGAACGTATCTATGAGTAACTTTAACGGTCATATTACGTTTGTAAATGTTTCAATTATTGGTAACTGTCGCTTCCATATTTGATGCTAGGAACGTGAGAGGTGCAAATGTAGGTAAAGAATTACAATTTAATCATATCTATTTGCCTTTTTAACCATCTAGTTTTTGTTTCAAGTTTATCTGTCTATAGCGCAGTTAAATCTATTTTATATCCTGTTCGGAAAAAAGTTGATGAGGATATGAAAACGAAATTAAACGAAATTAAAAATATTTAGTAACAATAGACCCAAGCTCACTAACTTATAGTTTATTTACATTACTGTATAGCATCAATTATTTTATTACATAGACTATGTATTATTGTATACATTGTAATAGTTATTAAGTCGTGTTATGTTGTAGAGTTTCTGGCCGCATCTTCTCTACAGCGACAACACGTTCCGACGCGGTGGTAGCTTAAAAAAGATTTGACGTTTAATAAGTGTGCTTCAAGCTCCTATATTGAATAAATTATATTGACTTGACTTGACTTGACTATACAGGGTTAATTTTATATCACTGCTGATAACCTCAGCATGTATTCTACGCATCAAACTGAACTACTTTTACTATGGAGCCAATATCGAAATCGCAAAAAAAAAAAATCACCTTTCCCATACAAAACTGCAGTACCTATTCGACTCGAATGTATGGGACAGCTGTTTTTTACGTTATTTCGATGTTGGCTCCATAGTGAAAGTTGTTCAGTTTGATGAGTAGAATACATGTAGTAGTTATCCGCAATGATATAAAATTTACCCTGTATATAAATCAAAAATTTATGTTATCATTTAATTTTTGAGTATCCTACCATTATAGATAGATATTAAGTTACTATAGTATTGTTTATTTCTATCTTTTAGTGCGTTCACACACGATGACGCACTGACGCAGCGGCAGACGTCTCAGTCCGTCATTTGCGAAGCAAGGAGTTGTATGAAACCGCACGTAGAAGCACACATGGTGACGCATTGACGCACCAGGTGTGGTTCTATGGAATGACATCTGCCGCTCCGTCAGTGCGTCATCGTGTGTGAACGCTCTTAAATATGGTTTGAAAAATCTTTATCTAACTTTTCTATTATGACTTACATACTTCGTTACTATTTACTTCGCTTTGTTATTTAACTAAGAAGATGCAGTAAGGGAGGGGATTACCATACCATCATCGGCTCATGGTGGCACATGTCACAGGTCACATGGCCTATTTGGCAAATACACGCATGACAAATATACGTTTTTGCGTGAAAATAGGCAATAAAACTATATAATCGTGGATCCCAGGGGATGTTTTGCTTGAATATGTGCCTATTTCATTCCTTTTATGTGCGTCGAAAACCGACAGAAGCCGGGAATAGCGTATTTGTCATGCCGAGTCTTGCGTGATATTTGCCAAATACGCCATGTGAAGTGCCAGCATTAGATGTCGACGTAGCATGTAGCTACCAGTTATCGTCACTGCTCCTATACCCCACCTCTGATCGTAGGTACCGGGTTCGCGTTCCATCTGATTTTAGAAGGGTAAGGACGGGAGTGTATCAGTGTTCAGCGCATGCTTATGCACGTCGTATAAAATGCATACCTGACATCTTAAAATAAAATAACTATGCTGTCGGTGTTTAAAGACGAAATATATTAAGAATATTTTGTCATCATTATGTTCTCTGCTTTTAGATAAAAAGAAACCAATCGTTTTTAATGCAAGCAGATCTCTACAAAAGACGAATTGTAAACATGTTTTTTGAATTGAACACAACCGCTACTTCTTTTAGAAAAAAGTCTGACATCATTTTTTTATGTCTGTTCCTTTTAAGGTGGTAAATTCTCTAGGAAGATGTGGGGGAAAAGCAATTAAACGCACCAAGGGCGTACTCTTTAGTATTTTTTTTATGTATAACGTATCGAAGTGCACAATTATTTCTTCTAACATCTAAAACGTACGCATTCAAAGTGCGTAAAAGTATAATTAAAGAAAAAAACGAACGTCAGTTATGTCTCTATTGCATATAAAAGCTGTAATTGAGCCAATTACGCTCACACACATATTTTTTGCACACATACATAATCAATTGATACTTATTGTTCCAATGTCTATAAATTACCCATACGACAGTTGCACAAAATAATGTGTTTTGTTTATTTATAATACACGTTAGGTGTTACAAGTAACTTTTTTATGAGAAAGTGAACATTAAACATCAATAAATTATGAAACTGACTGTTTATAATAAGAGCTGTAAATAATAAATATGAATGAATATGGTAGACGAACGAGTTAGGCTTAAGAACCTGTGTGAATTGTTCGATACAAGCTGCAGTCTCCATGTCCAAATAGTTCTAATGCTAGCCAACCTCCGATAGGAGATGGCACCACAATTAAGTAAAAAGGAAACAATACTCCAAAGGAAGTAAACGACCAAAATGTTGTTTGTTTCGATTTCTGTTTGCTCTAGCATCACGTGAAAACTACTCAATATTTTTTTATGTGGTTCGAAAGCCTTTGGTCAAACTAAAACACTACAATACTTGTTATTCCGTTATGCAATTTTGATATAAGTAGAAGCATAGAAGCCGAAGAATCAAGGTAGCCAACATGGTCAGGAATAGGTAAGCTCAAAGTGGCAATGGGCAGGGCATTGCTTGTAGAACAGATGACCGACGGGGCCGAAGAGTTATAGAGTAGTGACCACGTACCTGGTACCAGGTCGTCGGTTCACGTGGTAGACAACAGGTGAACCGACAACCACTGGGAACTCAGTTCCCAGTCCAAGATAGCTTATATCTCGTTAGATGAGACTTCGGTCTCTACCTATTTTTTACAACAATCAAGTCAGCGAAAGTAAGTTATAACGCAGAAGGTTTTTAGTAATAGCCATACATACCATTCACCTAGCTTAAACTACCAACTATCCCTTTAAGCATGAAATTAGTGGCATACTGTAGATTTCGGGATGGAATGACATGTCATTGTGGTGATAAATGGCCAGCATTTCGCAAAAACGAAGACTTAAATGGGCGCTAAGCCTACAGGCGCTATACGCTTACAGGTTTTTATGTCTTGTAAAGTATATGACTTTCCTAAAACCTAAAACCGTGTATATTAACTCATAGAAAAGCAATACATTTAATATGAAATAATTTAGCAAACCTTTTCTCTTAGTCGGTTAGTGCGACACCTAGGTACATCAAGAAATGGGGTGGCCCGCACACAAAGGCAAATAACACGCATTATAAACTTTTGTATGGAATCTACATTATGAACAACAACTATTATCTTAATTAAGATTAGTCTACAATGTTTAATCTACCTTTAATGAGGCTGAACGTTTTTATGTAGATACTTGAATAATTCATTAGATAATTTTCTTAATTATTTATGACTTATCCATGAGCGTTTACACATAAAAACCGTAAAAACAAACTTTTCATGATAAATTAAATTTAAATCATCATCATCATCGTCGTCCCTATTCCATCTCTTTGAGCTCCTCTCTCGACCTTATATAATATACCAATATCCGAACGCAAAATTATGTACGTATTTGTTTGGTGAACGAAATGTGATTTAAGTGAATTTTTATACAGGTGTTACAACGTCGTCGCCGCGTTGCCTAGCAAAATCTTGCCGCAAGTACCTTTAACATGATGATTTATGGTATTATTTTTTCACCTTTCTTTTTGGGAAGTAAATGAGGTCCCATCTGAAGGAAACTTTCACTTAAATCACATTTCGTTCACCAAACAAAAAGATGCATAAATTTACGGTCGGATCATGGTCTATCAGTGCCTAAAACCTTAGATCAAAATAAAATTAATGGATAGGCCTAAAGCGCGGTAAGTAGAAGCAAACTACTGGTGCACTTGGTCCATACAAACTAGCGCCATTATCTGTCAAATCTAGGGCAGTTGCATACAAATTTGACGTAAACCTTTAATTTGTTTTGCCTCATTTTTCTGGTTTGAAATGTTCGCGTAATTCGGCCTATCCGTTCATTTTATTTTGATCTAAGCCTAAAACGCATTGGAAATTTTGAACCAGTCTTATTCAGGCTGGAAACAGATGGGATCGAGCCGTGCCAGCACGGAAAAAACATGGTGTTTTATAATATTACAATCAATACTTTTAGATCATGGTGTCGGCGGTAGCTTGCATGACAGACGTAGGCTGACCAGCACGCACTAAGAACAGTCTACCGCACTAATTTGTACCCTAACCCCTGAATAATGTAGGCAACGTGGCCTACAGGTATTTATTTTGCTCCGTTGGCGAGATTTTTGTGGACTGTAGTTTTCTTCTGGTGGCAAGAGTGGTTCAATGGAAAGAAGAGCCTTGTATGCAGCACTGGAGGTTTATTTTAGTGATTTTTACACCATGGTTAGTTACACGCACAAGCACCGTACCAATATGGAAATCAAGGGCTGTCTCCGTGGTTTAATGGTTAAGAGTAGGGCTCACGGTGGTCCTGGGTTCGATTCCCACGGGGGGTACCTAGTGATATGTCACTTTGTGCGTTTTTCCCCAGTTTGTTAGGCCATTGCAGGCTGAATCACCTGATTGTCTGAAAAGAAAGATGGTTCCGTGCTTTGGATGGCACGTTAAGCCGTTGGTCTGGGCTACTATCTCTGGTGGTAGTACCACCCCTTTTTTAAAAGAACCACGTCAGAGGCCGTAAGGCGGTTTGAATAAACTCTGACACCAGGGCTTGCCCACACGATAAAAAGAAGAAGAAGAATATTGAAGCGAGGAAACGGAAAATATAACTTTTTTAATTACTACATTTTATGTTGGTGTTGCCAACAAATAACAAAAACTGTTTAATAGAAATATACATTTTTGAAGCTCTCTAGTGGCAACTTATATAACAAGGTGGCTGACAGCTTATGAAGGTCACGGATGGATCCAAGTTGTTCAAAATTGATCTTTATGCACGACGAAATAAGATCGAAAAACCGTAAAATGAATATACATTATTAAACGTATGATGCATCACTTACTTTACTACGATCGATCACAAAAAACGATATAATTTCATAATACTTACTATACGTGTAGAGTACGGACCTAAACATTCGTGAAGAAAGATGTTTGGTTTGATTATTAAGAGGATAGGCGGGCTCTCGAAGAAATTTGGAGAATAGGTCACTTTTCAACTGTTTAGGTATTCGTCCGATCCCAGTGATCCCACACACCCCGACGGCTGGAGTGGGAAAGAAACAACTGCAGCTCAAACTCATTTAATGTAAGTATATCAAATGGACGATATCAGCATTTTTTATTCCCCTGTTTCCTCCTCCAAAGCTAAACCGATTTTATAATAATTCTTGTTTATGTTTTGCTTTTTTGTTTATATTCGTAAAATGTATTTGCTGGATGTCTGAAAACGGGTGGTAAAATTAGGCATTTTTGAGGGTCCATATTTCTTACAGTAATTAATTTATGCAAAAAAGAAAAACATATGGACATGGCAGAGGTAACATAGATGGTATGGTAAATTTGTTATGGTCTAGTGTCATTATCCAGAGAGAAAACAGGGGAATACGTTTGATTGAAAAAAATAACTACTCTATCCTCTTAAATATACCTACTATATTCATCATCATTACTTAGTATTCGCATTTCCTGTCTTTTTCAACCTTTTCTTTTACTTGTGCTAGAAACTCTGTCTGGGTCTTCCTCTGCCTCTCTTCCCATCTTCTTCCCCTTTCGTGCCGAATTAAATGTCGTGAAGTGACGTTTTCTACTACGTAGATATCTCTTAAATATTAATATTATCTTTAAACTTTTGATATCTCCTCGGTTTCTGTTTTTCCGTCCGTCGTGCGTCTGTATTAGCCATTATTCTCAGAGACTGAAACTTGGCACAGTTTATAGCAAATTACATAAATAAAGTCAAAAAAGTTTAGTTTTATGAAACTAAACTTTTAACTAAGCGGGGTCATTTTTGAGATACATTGTACGTGGGTGATTATCCGAAATGTGGACAAACATGGTAATGAAATGAGAATCTGATTTTTTTTCAAATACTGGCAAATTAACTGTTTCTATGTGAAGAAGTATCGAATATAGGTAAAATGTGAGAAAGGCACTAAAATCCACCCATTGAATTAGGAGATATATTGAATTCGGTAATGATAATGATCATGGTAATGAGAAATCGAGACATGGTTATGAGATGCCTATAATGGTAATGAGATAACGAGATATAACACTGAAATACCTATCATGGTAATGAGAAATTCTTTGGAAACTTGGGTAGCTTAGATAGCTTATGTTCTAGAAAAATGGGTCAAAGCAGTTATTGCTCTGCTACCGAAGAGGCTTAAGTTTCATTAGCACTCGTCCACTTTACATCGATAATTTTCAATGTGTAAGATGATCAGCGATTTGATGTTGTACACACGTATTGAATCAATGGAATATACTCAGACTACTTTTAGATCCAAAAAGTTAGATAAGGCTATTATATATGTCCCTGGAGCGAAGAAGAGAGTTTGTGACTCAGTTACGAGGCAATTTAATTCCGATTCGATTCCACGCCTGTACCACTAAGTTCCTCTTATTCTTTCGCACCAGCATGAGTCACATCTCATGATAAGTACTCATGCTTAAGTGGAAAGATAAGCCAGTCAGCAATTATAGTATCGAGACTGATTGCCCAGGATGCCCAAGAAGAACTCTGGTTTCGTCACTCGGGGAGGCTCTTTTCTTCTAAGTTCTTTTGAATTTATGTACGGTTGTATCCGTCAATATAATAGTCTGCTCCGGAGCACCACAGTCGCACTCGAGCGAGCTCTTTATGCCCCACTTGTGAAGGTGGTAGTTACACCGGGCGACACCTAATTCTGTTCAAGCTAGACCACGATTTTCGGTCTAGTAGGAAACCAGGAAGCTGCTTTGTAGGATCGGAGACCAGGTCTGTGCCTGACTGCATTTCCGATTGCCACGCGAAGTGCCATCGGATACTGACATCGAAAGGCGACGTGGCTTCCTCGTCTGACCAGATAGGTTTGCGGGATGGAAGACGGGAGTTTGGAACGTCGTCCAAGGTCCTCCTAATAGGTATCTGGTACGGCTGCACATTGTTTCGTGCCTTCGCCCATTCAACAGAAGCCACCCGTGTCCGCCTGAGATGCGGCGGAGTGAAATGTGCCAGCACTGGAAGCTACGGTGTGGGGGTTGGCTGTAGGGTGCTCGTGATTGTAAGCATGGCTCGGTTTAGCTGGACGTCTACCTTATTAACATGCGCGATACTACACCGGGGCACAGTACTCTGCGGCGGATTAGACAAGCGCCAGTGCAGATGTACGTAGGACATCGGCTCGGGCTCCCCACGCAGTACCAGCGAGACGGCTCAGAAGGTTGACTCTAGTTTTTACTTTTTGGCTGGTGTTGGTGGGATGTGGTCTTTGAAGGTCAGTGAGCGATCTAAAGTGATTCCCAGGTACTTAGGGTTAAAGTTATGCTGAAACCTCTTTCCGCAGAAGGCGACTGTGAGTTCTTTATGGGCCAAGCAGTTTGTTAAATGGAACACTGTAACTTCTGGCTTAGTAGGGTTTGGGCAGAGTCGGCAACTAGAGGCAAAAGTGCCCAGCTTTTTCTACTTGAATGCGTGAAGTCCATGCCCTCAACGCTGTCGATCCATTTCGGCGGGAGTCGTCCAGCGCCGTGATCATTTTGTTTGCTGCTTCGGGGTCGTTTGACGTAAGATACTCCTGTTAAGCTTTTTCAGAGTCAGGATTCCATCCGGGAGTATACTCCTTTCGAAAACCCCTAGGTATTGATCGTTTAGCGGCACCGATTATAATTTTGCAAAACCTGGTATAATTTGAGACTGTAGGCTTGACCCAGCGGATGTGTGAGTCAGTTCGTTTGCCAAAAGATTCCCAGTTCGCTTTGTTGAAGTTCCATCGTGGTTTAGGTACTGATCTGACAAGTGGGACCTCTAGGCCAATTTTTATCAGGGCCGGGCGGTGCTGGCTGCGTGGAAAGTTGCATAGGATCTTACGCGAGGTTGGCAAGATGTGGCCACCTTGGTCCTCCGTTACAAAGCACAGGTCAGGATTTGTGTCGCGCTGCCATCGGGTGGAACTAAATGATCCTTTATCCTTTGCGTTAAAAACAGTGCATGTTTTCTCTTTCCGCCCAATTTGATATAATGTTCCCATTTGTGTCGTTGGAGGAGTATCCCCAGGACGAGTTTTGGCTCCGACGTAAACAGTCGGGTGTAGTTCAGGTTTAAGCGGAGGGTCAGAAAAATCTTTTCATGGGGGCTTGTATATAAAAACTATAGTTAGATCTGATATTTTAATAGTGATAATCTCAATATTGTTTAAGTTATGGATGTCCATGACCTTTGCATTTACCAGTGTTGATTTCACGTACACCGCAGAGCCGTAGATTGGAGAAAGGGTAAAAGCCAGGAGGTTGAAGCCGGGAATGGAGCCACGCTTGTCGAAATTACTATCTTTGTCAATATAGTGTTCCTGTATAACAATCACGTCTACGCTTTTGTCCTTTGCTAATCTTGCCAAGTATTCACATTTTGATTGGCTCGATCCCTCTACATTGAGCTGTAGTATGAGGACAGAAGGCCCTATACTTTTTGTCATGGGGCCCTGAGAAGGGCCATTGTTTGACTACATATTGTTATGTTGCATGTGCCGCAGTAAAAATGCTGGGAGGCTCAGAAGAAGCAGGTCAAGCTAGTAAAAGTAGTCAGAACTTTTTAGCCGTATTCACTGATAGGTCGGTAAATCTGTTGCCCCGGGTGGACCACAAGGCGGTAGATTCAGACAAATTACCACCCCTTGATACGATTCTTCACTTCTTGATACGATACTACTTCAATCTTCTACTACATCTGAAAATTAGCACTGACTCTAGGTATCACTTTCTGCCTTTCTTCCTTACATTTATTTTCTAAAATACCGACTATAAAACAATTCTTCGTGGTACACATACTAAATCCGTTTGTTCTTGAGTCAGTATTCATAATAATTATAATAGATTTTGTTAAAAATCTACATCCAGCAAGTAATATCTCATCGCCATATTAAATGCCTCATTTCCATGATTGATTTTCAATCATGGAAAATATGGTAATGAGAACAATGGTAATGAGAATATGCTTGTTTATTTGAATTATTTTTTTAATTATCTAGTTTCTGTGCTTTACTGATTTCTACAATGAAACAAAAACATGTAAAGCACGCTTCTAAATAGCCATTTAATAAAAATAGCAAATATTATATGTGTACGGAGAGTAACATGAATGAGGTACATTCCGTGACAAACCCCAAAATCGGGCATATACAGGACTTTATTATTTAAACTAACCAAGATTGCCTATGGCTCTCCTATTTAACCTGTAGGTTGATATCGAATGTATGCATACAAGCCGGGGCAACACTGGACTTTGTCAGTAAACAAAGTTATGTTTGTGATTGTGCTCGGTCATGGGAATGAGTGGAAAGTCGTGTGACAACATTGATTTGCATGTAATTAATTAGTCATTAGCCATAAACTGGAGCACATCATTTTATCAGAAAGGCTAATTGTTTAAAATACGTGTGACGTAATTTAATTGCAAAGGTTCCTTGTAGTTTCAGATGTACACAATAATTTGTACACTGACCTGTGCTGTGTGACAGTCATGGAAGTGAGAATTTTCGACTTTGAATTTTTGTTTTAATATGTTATTTATACATTTCACATAGTTTTCTTATGTGCCATAGTAGATACTGATGTGAACTATGTTGTAAAAATATAATATTGGGAATAATTACAAGGTAACATGCGTTCTCCGGCCTGTGACATGGCTTTGTCCACATTTCGGATAATTGCCCACGTATTAAAAGTCATAAAATACTTTTTAATTTTTTTTCATGAAAGACTGCTGTGTCCAGCTGTTTTTTTTCGTATTTAATATTCTTAGCCAAAAAATATTATTTCTATTCAATTAATGGTCATGTTCAAAACACAGCTCCATTGTGGTCGTCTGTACAACTTGCGTGTGCCTAATGCTTGCATTAAGGTTGCAACCGGGTCAAACATACATTTTATAATTATGAAGATTATTGTTTTTTGTTAACGAAACCTAGTATTTAGTTAGTTAGTACCTACCTACCTACTTAAAAGTTATCGGCCAAAAAACCCTACGACATCTAAAAAAGATTAAAATATGACGTTAATAAATGGAAACAACATTATTTTTCTAAATCAAAATTGTTACCTATTTGAAAAAAAATACTTCCACTTTCTTATGTTCCCGTAGATATATTTGTTAAAGATAAAACTAACTAATCATCATCATCATCAGCCTATATACGTCCCACTGCAGGGCACGGGCCTACCCTCTAGGAGGATGTTTGGGCTTTAGTCCACCACGCGTGCCCAATGCGGATTGGTTAGACCAAAGACTACAGTTTAATATACGGGGTTAGACTTCACATACGCATCGGAATGTCTTCTTCTGCGTATGCAGGTTTCCTCACGATGTTTTCCTTCACCGTTTGAGAGCAGTCGGTAATACGTACCTACATAAGTTAGAAAAACTCATTGGTATGTGGCATGTTGTCCGTGCGGATTCCATACCTCTCCGCAACGCGCCATGAGCTCTCAAAAACAAACTAATATAATCTAAAATTTGTTTTTTATGAAAGGAAACAAACTAAAACTTTCGAGTTTCTGAGCTCCTAAACTATACTACAGGATGTTAACTTAAACTTAAATGCGTTACATATATTATATCGAACATAGTGCTTAAGGGTCACCGCATATTGCGTGATGCTCGAACAAACAAACAAATCCTAAACACCATAACAGTAACCCTTTTTTTGTTGTAAATGACTTCAATGTATGAACGCACTTCTATTACAGTTTTATTATAGTGTAGAAGTGAGGAAATACATAGAATTTCTAGTTTCCCTATTAACCCTAACACGCTTAACATTCCTGCCCTGTTTCTGCCCCAACAAAAACCCGACGCTTACATAAATTACAGCCTCAGAGTGACGATTAACACATAAATTAATCTAATGTTACGTCACTACACATTAATTTTAATATTAATTATACAAAAAATATTAAAAAGTGGTCTTTATAGTTAAGGCGCGTACGTGCGTGAAACGACCTAGCCTCCAACGGTCGTTCTAATGAAGTAACCACTTAAAATACTTATCTTAATAAAATTCTGTTCACATAATTACATTAAGAAGATATTTTATTTTACATGATAGAAAAATTTTCTTATTTATGAATATGCTAACCACTTTACTACTATTTTTTTTCATCCGTTCCTTGTTTGTCGTATTAAAAGAAAATGTATTCTCTTTAAAACATAAACTTATTTCTGTAGACAAAACACGACATTAAATTAAGATGGTATCGGACAAAAATAACAAAATTCAATTAAGAGTTTTCTAGGTATCGAACGCATAAAAATATTAGTCAACGTAATTTATTTGTACAGGACAAACAGGGAAAAGTTTGCCAATAGTCGAATCTCCGTTCCGTCAACATACCGTCAACAGGCATCATTATCATCATCATCACAGCCTATTATACACGTCCCACTGCAGGGCTCAGGCATATACAGGGTGTAAGGGATAGCCCTCCGCAAACTGAAACGGTGAACTCAGACCATCAAACTGAACAACTTTCAACCTCAGGAAATGCGAAAAAAAATCAGCTGTCACAGACAAAACTGCCGTAACTACCTGACGCAAATGCATGAGACAGCTGATTTTTTTCGTGTTTCCTGAGGTAGGCTCCATAGTGAAAGTTGTTCAGTTTGATGGGCTGATTTCACCGTTTCAGTTTGCGGAGGGATGTCCCTTACACCCTGTATAACCTCAGGGAGAGTGTATGAGCGTCAGTTCACCACGCGTACCCAATGCGGATTGGTAGACTTCACATACGCATCGGAATTTCTTCTTCAGCGTATGCAGGTTTCCTCACGATGTTTTCCTTCACCGTTTGAGAGCAGCAGTATTGTGCATAAGTTAGAAAAACTCATAGACACATGACATGCCATCCGTGCGAATCGCGAATCCGTGCGTTCGAACTTGGATCTCAAGATTGAGTTTCTATAGCTTTCCGTAACACACCACAGACGCTCTACACAGGCATACAAAGACAAAAATACCTCGCTAATAAACATTAATAAATCTAAATAATTATTGGAGTTTCATAGGTACACACGGCGACACATCAAGCTCAACAAAACCAAAATAAGGTGGCCACGCGACACAATACATTGTTCAACCTATACGCGAAGCCAGCTTATTTTGGTTCTGTGTCGCCTTCTTCGTAGCTTGATGTGTCGTCGGATAAAATATCCCCACTGACTAAAAATTTACAATGTTTAGAACGTGGGAAAGAATCATTTTGTTCTACATTTTATATTATTCTTGTTTTTAAAAAAGGTCCTCAGGCAACACAATCAGGCTGGTACCCAGTCATCATAAAAGTTCACAACTTCATGCTAATGACAGAGATTGTGTCCTCATAATTTTTAACAATTTCATTCTCGAAAACAGTGATTTTGTTAAATGTAATTGGGACGTCTGTTTTTTTAGGAAAAATAAATTGCCACGATAAAATAACATCCATTAGGTAACAATTGACGCGCAACTCGTGACGCTCAACATGTTCGGCAACGTTGCAAAACAACGCGCGACGTTGCTTCTTTCAAAGTTTCTTCTTTTTGCAGAAGAAGCAACGTCGCGCGTTGTTACCGAACATTTTAAGCGTCACGTGTTGCGCGTCAATTCGTCGCTAGCCTAACTAAACGACGTTAATAACATCGAGGTGATTTACAGGACAAGCTTTTTTTGGTTGAGCGCTACGTACTAAATTTTCAGTTACGCCACCTTTCAAAATGTGTTTTCTCGGTAACGCTCAAAGATACAGATAAGTCAATTAGACCGATCGATGCGTCTTTGAAAATGGTTTCACCCACTATTAATAAGTCAGTTACGCCAAAAATGTCAGATACGTCGTTTAGTCGAAATTGTTGCCTAGTGGATACGAGGTTTGTCGCTAAAAAGTAACAGAAATTGTAAATAATAAATAGTTACAGTGGAGATAACTAAAGTATAGTTGACACAGCTCTGAAAATTTACAAGTTGAAGAATCATATCTAGAACTGGTAATTGATGGGGAGTCGCAGTTCTATAATTATGTTTATACAAGGTGTAACAAAACGCCCTAGTTATTTAAAATACACACACACATGAAGGTTATATAATTTGAGTCGAGCATGTGCTGCAGTTTTATATGAAACAGTCGATTTGAATGTTTGATGGGCTAAACGATCCCTTTAAATATTAATAGGGTGTTCCGTTACACCCTCTATGTTTGTATGTAAGTAATGCCATAAATGCGAATCTCTACATTATTCTTATATAATATAACCTAAATCTTTAAAAGAAAATCATTATGATTCAAGCTCATTTAGCTAGCACCAGTTTAGAGTACACTCCAGTCAGTCAGGGTAAGAGCCAGCAGATCAGGTCGGTTCCCATGGCGCAGCGCACTGCCGCGCCGCTGCGCGCACGTCCGCGCCCATTATCAATTAGGCGGCGCGCGCGTGCGGCCTGTCATTACTGCCTGCGCACGACCACGCACCAGGCCGCGCTTTGCCAAAACACGGTTGTGGTTGCGAATATTATGCAATGAGGGATTTTCAGAAAGTAATTCAAGACAAAGTAGTTCCTAATGGCTCGATAGATGGCGTTGACGAAACAGGGGGCGAGCGACCTTGCAGATAATAAAATTCAAATAAAATAGTAAGAATTTGTGTTTTTAAGTAAGCAGCAAAATATGCACATATATTTTGTCAACGGATGGGACTGACTCAGTGATATGCATTTTTATTTACTTTTTAACCTAAAATTTTCGTCTTCGGACCCCTCTCTGGTCAATGCCATCTATTGCCGGTATGTTGAACTACGTTTGACTAGCTGTCAGAAAACTCCTCATTACTTACTACAGAGTACGCCAGTTTTGTCCGTACTTACCTTTACAATCAGGAATTTAAATAATTACACTTAAAGCAATGGAATTTAAATTGAAAATCGTCATCGTCAACGTATGTACTATTGTACACTGTAACGATGTAATTTTTTTATCAATTTACAACAGGTTTGTAACATGTTACGGCTGGTAGAGAAAATTCGGAAACTGCAACATTCAAGGCATACTTTGTTGCATGTTTGACAAAGCTGTTTGTAGTAAAACTTAGTTGTTTTGCGTATTTGATATATTTGTCGAACAATCGCCATTTGTGTTGAGAGTATTTGATAAAATATTTGCTTTATAATAAATATAGTTGAAAATGAGCGTTTTTTTTTTTCGTTTCATAGTAGATCGATAGATGACGCTACGGTCTATACGAATCTATGTCAAACACTGAAAAATTATCATTCCCCGAAATGAGGGTAAAAGTGAAGTGAAAAAAAAACAAAAATCTTTTGGAACTTATTTTTTTTATTATATTTAACTATATTTCTTATGCTAATTTACTCTTTAAGGTGATACAAGACTACAATTTGACTAAAATAAATATAAAAACTCTTTGATCATAAGGCAAAATCTGAAATTGAACTGGCAATAAGAAAACTTGAGCTGTCAAATGTCATTGTTAATCAAACTCGTATCGTAGCATTTACTTTGTCGTGTTTGTTAGTTTACTTCAGAGAGTCACGTTGCAGGGTTTGCCTTGAACACTTGTCTCTCGCGTGGTGTTCGCGCGGTTCGCGTCTCAGCCTGCCACGAGGCTCCAAAATCCTTCTCAGTTGTTCTTACTCAAAAACAATCCTCGAGATTGGATAGACACTCCCTCAAACTACTTGACACTGGCGAAATCTAACAAGGAAACGCCAATAAATAAAAATAGAATAGAATAGTTTACTTCAAACTGCTTTTCTGAAAAACAACGAAAAAGGACTGTATTTTTGGCTAAGAAAGAAATCGAAAATAATTTAAATTTTTTTTTTATGACGTCTTCCAAATCCGAACCAAAGAGAATGAAATCTCTACGTTTTTTAGTCTATAGGTTACATTGCAGAGGAAGTTTTTGCTTGACAGTTTGTCGTACAGACAGTACAGCCATCTATTGAGTTATAAGAAAACGGCATTAAAAAAAAAAAAAAAAAAAACGCTCATTATCACACACTTCACTTGATAGCTTAATACGACACAACAGTTTCTTTAAAACTAATTTGGAAGGGAAAATAGAGGCAGAGGAAGACCTAGAGACAGAGTAATCTAGCACGGGTGAAAGAAAAGGTTGATTTATCGTGTTGCATCAAAAATAATGGCGAATACTCCAACAAGAGCGTAGCTTTTAAATAAGATGGTGAAATAATATATAACCACTTTTACTTACCACCTAACCACGTCCAATTTCTTCAAACAACAACCACTTAAAAACGAATCACGCAAAACCTCATTCAACTCAGATCGGTATACTTTGGCATCTCGCCACCGCTCAGAGCCCAAGTCACTGGATGCAAATGGCGAGATTACGAGATACGGTGCGCGACCCGCGCCCGCGTGCATCCCGAACGTGTGCGGTGGCCCTTAAGCCAGCGAACATCTGATATGACATCCACTATTTAAATTAAACCGTTTTTAATGGACTGTTATTCAATGGTAATAAGGATCAGTTTTGCATTAATTCGCTTGAAAGGAAACAAAATATAAACAGTTGTCACATTTCTTTTATTTTTTGATGAGGATACGCACGTTTATGGATGCGTATCGAGTTGCTAAAAAGTTGCTAAAAAGTAATGTTAAAGTTTCTGATTATAATGTACGTTTTGAATTATTAAAAAAAGTTTCTATCCGCATATTCTCTACAATGGAACACCTTCTGACGCGGTGGTAGAGTCAAAAATATGACGTCAGAAAGTTGAATGTGTGAAATTATTTCGAATAACCGAATTTGAGCTTGAAAGATACACAGTATTTAAGGAAAAGTATCATTAACCTTTAAACCACATATGTACTCTACCCTACGAATAAGAATAACTCTAAACAAAACCCTCATAATTTTTGGCACCCACTGAAAAATGACATGTTGTATGAGTTTTGGCGGCACGGTACAGTTCTTAAAGAACAAATTTATAACACGGTAAGTCATAGAGGTATTATACCAGGAATAGAGGAACATACAGCTGAGAGAGCGAGATGTACCTAGCGGCACCACTGTATAATAGAAAGAGAGCCGTTTTTTTAGTCTCCAATTAATTTTTACAATTCGGTTTCCGTGAATAATTGCGAATCTAAAGTGAAATCGTAGATAATTTTATGAAATATACTGACACTACTTCATTAATTTATCCACACTCAGAATTATAGACAATATTCGAATTTTTGCCTGCGAATAGTCTCCAAAAAACATCCAAAAAAGGTTTCATTTGACAACTCATGTTTGTTGCTCTATTCCTGGTATAATTCCTCTATGCGGTAAGTACTCTTTTTTTGGTGCCACTTTTTGAGCTTGATTTACATTTCTATAGATTCTTATTCGTAGACTCTACCCAACAAACAGAACAACTTTAAATATGGGAGCAAACCTATCAGCACAAAAAAAAGGCCATTACTACGACTCATATGTATGAAAGAGCTGTTTTTTTTTAGCTCTGACAGGTTTGCTTTCATAGTAAATATTGTTAAGTTTGATGGGTACAGTATGTGGTATAAAGGTTAATAATACTTTTCCTAACACCCTGTATTTAGGCAAATGTAGTCTAAATATATACGTTTACTATATTATTTCTTGCGCATTCTTATCGATTTCGACGATATTTCGAATATGCTATACTTATTCAGAATTTATCTGATGGTTATCTCGGGGAATACAGTTTATTATTGTCAAAAGCTTACTGTCATTGGTAGATAAACTGGAAGAAACAGCACGACCAAACAGTAATTAAAGACAAAAGCCGTCCTACCTCACATTCCTTTTCCATCTTGTCGGTTGACACTGAATAATTAATTATGTCCTGGTTTTTAATAGACAAACAGTCAAGTATGTTGACTCTCTCCGTCCTTACTACCACGCTTCAGAACCAATGCCCAATTAAAATTCAGAACAAAATGTCTAGATGAAGTGAGTGATGGTCTAGCCGGGAAGAAAGCCTTACCGGCTGGTGTGGTGACTGAGTTTAAGAGAGAGATGGTGTCGCGATAAACTCTAGAAAAATTCTTATTAGACCGAGATAACGATAGACGAGAAACTTAACACTCCCCCAGTTGAACAACATCTAGTTTTAAGAGGTATTCGTTAAGAAGGCTTCGAGCCTCCGGTGCTGCTCTTAAAAGATAATAACCAACAAACAACAAACGACAACAAACAAACATAAATCGTGTAATGTTTCTATAAATTGAAAACAAGCAATAACCAAGTCGACACACGGCGACACATCAAGCTACGCAAAACCAATGTAAGCTGGCCGCGCGACGTTATACATTACTCGACCTGAGCGCGGTCAGCTTATTTTGGTTTTGCGTAGCTTGATGTCTCGCCGTGTGTACAATGTAACATTCTTGTTTCACGTTTTTTAAATTTGTTAACAAATAAAAGAAATCTATAAATTGATAGCAGCACTGGAGACTTCTTCTCTTCATCTCTTCCTGTTATCCCTACGTGGGGTATAGGGCTCGGATAATAGCTCTCCACGGTTGCACAAGAAACTTGGACCTAAAGTCAAAAGTTCGTTGAGCTGTTTGAAAAACCTCGTGAGCTTAACCCACACCCTCTCAACCTTCATTTGTGAAAACGTGTGACATTACAGTGAATTCCACAGCCCGTTTATTTTATAGACTGCAAGTACTTAATTAACACCTCGAACCTCGGACCAAGTTGATTTCCGTACCAGACTCTCACGCTAGGAAACGATCTAGAAAACGTTCCCGAAATCATGCGCAGTGCATCCTTACGCAAACGCAAGAGCACGCTAACAGAAATTGTAGCCTAAGCTAAGAAAGCTAAGGTTTTCTAATCACAATAGAAGGTAGGCTTCGGTACTTGCCGCGTACAGGATGCTGCTTTACATTTTTGCAACTTTGGAAATACCTACAGATTAGTTGGTGCAAGCGATATTTTAAGTATAAGTCTTCGATCAACAATATACAACTAGATAACGGGTCGCATACAAAATCAAAGAGAAATTCTGTCCTCGTGAATATACAACATTTTTTGTTAACGAACCGAGAAAACAGTCCGAATACATTATAATTTCGACCTCAAAGCAACCATAATTCCTAGTAATTTAAAAAAGGAACACTGCGGCATTGCGAGACGTGCTTACGTTGGCTTTGTTCGAACGCAACTAATTCAAAATAAGACCTCACTCCAATAGTGAGGCGTTATTTGCCGGGACATGTTTTGAGCGCTGACGCGTTATCTAGTTGGATATTGTTGATCGAAGGTATAAGTACTTTAGAATCGCATGTGGTCAGTAGCATAGTTATCTTTTTGAGGGTGAAATGGGCTAGTTCCAGGGGTAGTAAGATTTTTCGGTCAGCAAGCTGTGCTAGGTCTTGGTGATCTGATGTTTGGGGGTTTCACCCCCAGCCAGAGAAACGCCATAGCAGCGGAGCCAAAGGAATATTATCATTTATAATCATAATTTGTATTATAATGTAGATTGCTTCGCTTACAGCTTCATTTTCTTTCACGTAAGCAGATAAACCAACATACTATTGGTCATAAAGAAGTCGTGGTGTTGTGAAATTTCGAGCTCGCTTCACATGCTCCCATTTAATTATAATTTGAGAGACTTTAAACAAGTCTGTGAGCAGAGGAATTAAGCTTGCAACCATCATAGGTCCGGCTTCAACTGAATGATCGAAATTTAACAACGTCGGGGCCGATCTCACCAGGTCTTCGGATGGTTGACCAACTTTAGAGATGAAATATCACTGAAATCAGTGGCATTTCATCTGGAACATCTTCATACATCGGAAGGCACGTTAGGCAGTTGTTAGATATACATGTTAGATGGTGATGTACTTTTTCGTTAAAAGCCAGGTGAGAGGTCAAGTAAGTAGTATTGGGAATAGTTTGACAGCAAGTTGACCGCACTGTACGCACTGTACTCGAGTGACCTCCTCTCTCATCCTTATTTGAGGCCTTTGCCCGGTAGTGGAACTACGGAAGGTGTTTTGTCAGTTATTGTGTATCCTTCCACACCCTATAGAAGGTCTCATACTTAACGAAAGCACGGTCGTGCGCGCTGCGTAGTCGTGAGAGCGCACGAGATAAGTGCGAGGTCGCACGGAGTCACGACCGCGAGCTCGTCGCGTCGCAGCCAGGCGCAGCGCGGGCGCATGGCAAGCCGCAACCCCCGTGCGCATGGGCCACTTTATTGGACGATTGTTCATACAGTTTGGGTACCGTTTTTAGATTATAATTGGGGTTAAAGTTCGACACAGCCTGAGATGTGCTCCTCTTTTCGTATCTATATTAATATTAGGTATCTATGCTATAGTGCTGACGTATTTATGCTATGGGTAGTGAGCTGATGTGGGTAGTAAATGCTCACCTGTCACTACAGCACCCACTGACGACCGGTCTTTGTGGTGATCCTTGGGTTTCCCCCAAGGCCTATCAACAACCAAAAACTACTGTACCTATACGTGCAATTTTTAACAGCCATAAAGCAAATCACTTCATTTAAATTCAGATAATAAAAGAACCCTATCATGGGCGAATCCGACACGCTCTTGGCCATTTTTTCCAATACAAGGTTTTTTGACATCACAACACGAGTTTGCTTTAGAACACACGACTGAAGTAAAATTCACCTCGCCCGATCTTGGCCGGATCACACTTTTCGTAACGCTCTCGTCACGCATTCACCAGCTTACTCCGAAAGTCAAGAATGCGTAAAGAAGTTTTACTTCAAAAAGTATCGCTATTGACTCGTTCACAATAATAATGTTATACTCTTCTGCATCTATTCCGTGATATATTTACGAATGCGTTCTCAGTTCATTCCAATTCCAATTAGAAGTCTAACCTAAGGTAATACACAATGGAGCAATTACAGATACATATAAAAACGTCTGTCTGCCCGTCAGGGACATTTCACATCTAAATTAGAGAGTAATTTGCCCGAACATTTCTTCGATGACAATTACGTAATTAACAAGGACTTGTTTATTTCCTACGATTCTTACGACGGCTTGCAAGGAAATAAAAGCGTTGCTTTATTGTTCCATTCTTTTATGCGTTACGTGATTTTTACATGTACAAACAAACCGTGTGTCATGTTTTCGTGGAAAATTGAGTTCGATTTAGGTTTCTATCGATTAAAATCTTCATTAAATTTTGTTGCTTGTAGTAAAGGTGTCGAATAATAGCTTTTACAGGATGTTAGGGTAAACAGTTGCACTACTAAAGTAGTGGGGGTGATTGTACCCATGATACTGAGCAACTTTCCGAAACCTCTAAAATAGAAACACAATTTTACAGTCTGTAATCGAAAAATCTCTTCAGCAAGCAATACCTATAGATACTACATGATTTATGATTAAAACTCATTTCATTTATTATTGTTGTTAAGTAGTTAAACATTATTTTACGTTCGTCGTTTGCTTCAAACAAGATTAACGATTAACCAACAGATTGAGTGTAACTCATGAGTGATTTTCATGCTGACTCTAAAAGAAGAAGAATAGTTTAACAAAGATTTATTGCCGTAGTAAAAGTTGATTTGCTTTTTGCATCTCTTATAAACATAATTAAAAATAGGTACGTAATAAGTAACACCACTGGCTTTTCAGTGAAGGAAAACATCTTGACCTACAGTGGGTACCTACAATACAAGCCTCGAAATTGAAGCATGCAGGTTGCGTGCTTCAATTTCGAGGCTTGTATTGTAGGTACCCACTGTCCATTATAAGTGGCGACGGGCTCACACTGGACAGAGTGTCGTATGTTCGTGGATGTTCTGAGGTTTCAGAATATCTCTGACTACCCCCTCGGGGAATATAGTCGTGAGCATATGCTATGCTATGCTACGTAATGAGTTTATCCACCATACTTATCCTTCTAGTTATATTTATAGCTTGATGAGCTTATTAAGCATTATGTAAAAATAAAGCCATATCTGTAACTTTAATCAAAAATTACATCTAAAACAGTTAATAAAAATAAATTACATTGAAGACTCCCATTAATTTTATCACTATGTAACTATAAGTGTTCTTAATTAATTATTTTACTAGCAACTAATTATCTTTACATTTTAACGTTAGAAATATTAATTTTATATTCTCATTTATCGCAAACTGAAGCAACTGGTAGAGTCGATGTATGTATTCCATGTATTAGACTATACAGAGTGTAAAGTTTTGTGGTTACGTCAAAAATGCAATAGACAAAATATCACGCAAAAATTTAGGGCCTTTCTTACTATGGAAATGATCAGACCATCAAACTGAATAACTTTCTCCAATTAGACTAAAACCGGTAGCGTACTGCGAAAAAAAAAATCTCCTTTTTTTTTGCCGATATCTATGGTTTCTGATCATTCCCTTAAAAATCCTTCACCATTTTAATGAAAGACCCTATAATACATTATATAATTACGATGCAAATGGTTCAAACTGAATAACATTTACCATGATTAAAATCGCAAAGTTTTTCAACGAAATTATCTGTAGGCATACCCATAAGTTGGTACTGTATTTTTAACGCGTATTTTGTGTTTCAAAATCTGTTCACCGAGTAACCAATTTCAATCTTATACAAACAATTCAAATAATTCAAAACACAATAAAATTTTTGTTTTAATATAAACCTTAACAGTATCATATCACGGAATGCCTACAGACTAGTTAATTGCGATTTTTATTAAATAAAATTATTTAAATACTGTTTTTACCACATCCTATAGTTAGGTAAGTGTAATTATAAGACGTGTGCAACCCTAAAGGTCGTATTTTTTCAGCGTAATTTGCAATTATGCGTGAGTGCTTCTTCACTTTTATAAGGGGCAATTAAAGAAATTAGAGCTATTAACGTGTAATGTACATGAAAGATTATGATAGCAAAAGAATTTCCGGTCAGTTATCCGTGGAGATAGGGTTTGCAGTCCCGGTTTACTGGGATCTTAAAAACCGGGATCTTAAAAAACGGAATCTTGAAATTTGTTTATGCTGTCGTAGGATTGGTACAGTGAAATTGAAAAACCGTACACAACAATATTATGCCTATCCAGCATACTAGCACAATAGCGGAAAAATTTATATTTTATTATTTATCTAAATGGGTATCACGAAATAAAGATAGGTAGGTACAGTTTGAATTTAGTTATAAAAACTTCAAACTATGCTACAACATGCATGCTTTAGTTAAACTTAGTACTTGAGTTTAAATTACGCAAATGTCTTAAAAATGCTTTTTACTCGTAGATGATTCTTTGGTCCGGTTAATACCGGGATTGTAAAATGATTGCATGATGGCAAACTCTATGTTAGACAAGCTGAAAAATTGTTTTGGATTGCTGGAATGAGAAACGCATGCAATTTTTCAATTATTTTGATATTGCATCCTTTTAAAGAATTTTTTGTTAGAATAAATGGGTACAGAAAATGATAGCCTACCTAATACAAATTCCTATAAAATCAGTATAAAAACTTTATTACGTTGCTAACTAGATAATGAGTTAAGTAGTACGTTTATCACTAATATCCTTTTTTAAACTAAGAGTCCATCAAACTGAACAACTTTTAATATGGGAGCAAACCAATCGGAGCAAACCAATCGGAGCAAAAAACAAAAATCTGGTGTCCCATACATTTGAGTCGTGTAGGCAGCGGCGGCGGGTGCAGTTTAATATGGGACAGCTGATTTTATTTTGCTCCGATTGGTTTGCTCCCATAGTAAAAGTTGTTTAGTTTGATGGGTAGACCCTTAGTTTAAAAGGATGCTAATGATATCAATTTCACCCTGTATATATAGAGGTATCCCATTTCAAATAGAAACGACATTTTAAGGCTATTTTGGATTACAGAAACAGAGATTTGAGTCACTTACACTGAGTTGCAGAAACGCTCATTAAAGTTAATCCTCCATTAAATCTCTTGCTAGCTTTTTCTGCGTCAACAAGGCAAAAAGCGACAGTAAGAGATTTAATGGAAGCATAAGCATATGCTCACGACTATATTCCCCGAGGGGGTAGTCAGAGATATTCTGAAACCTCAGAACATCCACGTTTCACCAGTAGTATCGAAACTGTCCAGTGTGACGTGGGGTGAGCCCGTCGCCACTTATAATGGACAGTGGGTACAATACAATTTAATGGAAGATTAACTTTAATGGGCGTTTCTGCAACTGAGTTTTACTCTCACTTATTCTTAGAATTGCTTTAGTGACGTCCAAGAAGGGGTAGTATATTTTTATTCAATAAATGCGATATTTACAACATTATATACAACTTATGACTAAATATGGCTATGATTAAAAATAAAAACTGATACAAAAAAAAAGGGAAAGAACAAATGAGCCACTATATCGAGCACGACTTCCGTTCAACTTACACTAAACAGAAGACGTGCTCGAGGCCGCTGTCCTGCGGGAGGGTGCCCAGGACGCTGGCGGCGTTACCTCTTTGGATGGCAATAGATATTCGTTGCCCGAGGTACGCGCCAGCCCTTCGGTCACCAGACACCTCTACCAAGCGCGACGACAACTCTTTATAAAGCTGTCGAGCGTCTGGCCCCCACGGCCCCAGGGTCTCAACACCGAATGGCGCAAGGATGTAGCCGTCACCCAGGGTGGCATACGTGCGCCGCTTGATACCCTCTGCAGCAGCCGCCGCCGCGCCCGCTCTTAGAGAGGTGGCAGGGAGGTGTGAGGGCGCCACAGTATCGACACACGTAGCGTCCCACACCAGGGGCCTGCCATTCCTCCAAGGAATGACAGTCATACCGTCGGGTCTCCTGCCATCGTCTCTTGCAAGGCCATTTGGCTCAAGTATAGCCGGCACGTTGGCGCTGACAAGGGCCCGACGGATGATGTCATTCAAGCTGGCGTGGCGAGGGAGACGGCCAGCACTGTGTCGACAGGAGAGACCATGGTGGCCGAGGTCGTTAACGTTCGCGCCGCAGCGGCAGCGATGTGGCTCAATCGTTCTGGCACCGAGTCTCAGACCGATTGCCAAAGTGAAGGAGGATCTGTCCAGAAGCGTGCCCACGTTTGCAGATGGCAACGCATTTAGCCAGAATCCTGACTCTGGCTCGCTTGAGGCTAGGAGGCGGGCTTTATCTGCAGTAGGGGAGACTGGGGCTTGTTGTAACAGTTTTTGGGAAAATGCTTGTATTTTCAATTTCATGAACTTTTTTAGAATTTTGAATTAGTGTGTGTGTTGAGTAACTATTTGAGCACTATATTCAGATAACAAACCATTTAAAATCCTTTCCTATCCTCCATGAGAGACCATTTAACAAAAAATGGGAGGTGTTACAATTTGCCCCTTCTTTGGGGTAAGTTGTAACAGGCTCGGGGCAGGTTGTAACAATGAGAAACCTTCATTATTTTCGATAAAATGTACGTTTATATTTATTAACTAAACAGTACTAACAAACATTTTTAATAGTAGTTAGATTTAAACAATTTAATCCACGTGTCTATAAGTGTACTTCTAATAATCAACAACTGCATTTCTTCTTGTAACATACCTGAATTAAATAGCTAAATAATCATTATTGTGAATAGATAACACCAAATTTTGATTAAAGCCTTTGCTTCATTGCTATACTTACCTTCTCTTTTACTTTCTTTTCTCTTTTTTCTGGTTTTTCTCTACAACATATTTTTTTCGGTATGTCAGTTAACACAAGATAGCGTTTTTCTTATCATAGAGGATGAAAAAATCGTTTGAATGGTTATCTTTGGATTTAGAAGGCAGTTAGATTATACGTTGACTTTATTTGGGCGTTTGAAGGACCAGAAAAAGGATTCAGTAGCTTTAATTGCGCACTTATTAATAGTTAAAGACTCAATTATATAGTTTTGAGGGTTATTTTGAGCAATTTCGAGTTTTCAAGATGTAACGCCAAATCGTCGCCAAGTCGTTTATGATTTCGTTTGTTTCTGTCGAATTTGGATGATTATTAAGGTAGCGAGGACCCATTTCGTTATGTTACAACTTGCCCCGAAAATTTGTTACTACATACCCCGCTGACTCATATTTTCATAATGTCAAAATTTCTCAAAAACTACTAACCTATGGAAGAAAAAGAAAGCATAAATTAAAAGCTAGATATATTCTTATTCTATTTGGTAAAAAACAATCAAATATTTATTAAATCTACAATATGAAAATCAAAATTTACTTGTGTCATTTTTTTTATAATACCTGCCCGAAATTGACCATGGGTTCACCACCTCTCATTGCGCTGTCCTATGGGCCACTATCATTACTTACACAATGCCTCATGTTATACGATGAACTTTCACCCTACACATGAATCAAAAATGTAAAAAATTCGCGTTGAAAATTGACTGTTACTTCTTACCCCCGTTACAACAAGCCCCAGTCTCCCCTACTGGTGGCGTTGTCTATAAGACTTTTCTGAGTCTGAATGCAGAGCGGCTCGTCCCATAGCCTCTGCGATGTCAGGCTTGTGGGGACAGCGTTATCGGGACCGGCGGCGCTTACCCAGGCGTCTCTGGCTTCAGCCAAGTACGTGACCTCTATATCACCAAGTGATGGGTTTATGATACTCCCGAAGAGGTCAAGCGTACTATGGACTGATGACAGAAACGCCGGAAGCGCTACCGCCGATGCTTTTCGAATGCCAATACCACCGAACCGAATTGGAAGGGTGGCTTGGCACCAGCTGTGGTCATTCTCAGTAAGGGGACAATTTAGAATTTCTGATAGGGTAATTTTGATTAGGTTGTCGAAACGAAGTAGAAGCGAGGGGTATCTCCAAAGGGTAGAACAACGCAGCACATATGTGAATTTAGGCACGAACAAACAGAATTTTATAATGCAGTACGCCATGTGGGGACTGATTTCTTTTAGACGATTTGAGGATTCTTCAAATTTTGCAATTAAGTCCGAAACAATTATTAATCGTGAACATATAAATTTTATACAATACAGGGTCCAATTTAATATGCTGACACTTTTTTAAGGGGATGTTCAGACCATCAAACTGAACAACTTTCTCTATAGGACCAACATCGAAATCGCGAACAAAAAATCTGCTCTTCCATACAAAACTGCAAACTTACTCGAGCCAAATGTATGGGACAGCTGATTTTTTTTTCGCGATTTCGATGTTGGTTCCATAGAGAAAGTTGTTCAGTTTGATGGTCTGAACATCCCCTTAAAAAAGTGTCAGCATATTAAGAAGGACCCTATATATCCTCACGCCTATGATGGGGCCTATAACGCCCAATGGGGTAAGCAGATATAATTTGTCTCGTGGTCGTTTCAAGCGTGCTTGTCGGTTTCGGGTACATTTGATTTCATCAAGCCTTTATATCAATTGACAATGTTAATTAATCCTATTTTCTCCCCTCCGGACGGAAAGCGTCAATTGTCGTCCCGCTGCCCTAAATGATGTTGTCGCTTTCCACCTCCGTCGAGGAGAAAAATAGTATAAGTACTAACCTCGGACAGTAAAAAAGAAAGCCTCAGATCACATGTAATCTGAGACCTTTCTTACTTTCCTGTCCTCGGTGTGTAATCTACTATTATGTCATAGAATACAAAATCATAGCATATACTCACGACTATACTCCCAGGGTGACGTATTCGAAAATAATTATTCTATACAATGAAAAAACCCATTAAAATACATAATTAGTATGAAATATAATTTTTATCTAATCTGCGAGCATCGGTGGCGCGTTGCGGAGATGTATAGACACTCAATTATGGGGGTACGGGTTCAAATCCGCACGAAAAACGTACCATGTACCAATGAGTTTTTCCAACTGATGTACGTAAAGGAAACTGCTGAAGGAAAGATGCTGAAGAAGACATTCTGATGCGTATGTGAAGCCTACCAAACCGCATTGGGCACGCGTGGTGGACTTACGCCCAAACACCCTCCCTAAGGGTAGGCCTGTGCCCTGCAGTGGGACGTATATTATAGGGTCCAACTTAATATGCTGACACTTTTTTAAGAGGATGTTCAGACCGTCAAACTGAACAACTTTCTCTATGGGACCAGCATCGAAATCGCGAAAAAATAATCAGCTGTCCCATACATTTCCCTTAAGTATGTTTACAGCTTTTTATGGGACAGTAGATTTTTTTTCGGAATTTCTATGTTGGTCCCATAGAGAAAGTTGTTCAGTATGATGGTCTGATCATCCCCTTAAAAAAGTGTCAGCATATTAAGAAGGACCCTGTATAATATGCTGATGATGATGATGGTTGGTTTCTAAAACGTTTTTTTACCATATTTTTCTGGTAGGTAATTACTACAACGAAATTATATAAAACTTTACCGTAATGAGTGTGCAACGAGACGATTGCGTGCTAGGCAGGTCGGCGTTACAACCGCAGTGGACAATCGATTCTGACCACCATGCGGCACACTATGCGACACTATGATTTCTACACACACTACTTTTAAGGCCCTTCCTTTTTTTATGTCAATGGTTCTACTATGTTCATATATTTTACTGGCCAGTTTTTCGACGAGCTTTGTAGCTTCAGGTCTAGCTTTAGGTGTAGTTATTTTATGTCCTCTCTCGAGCACTTTGGGCACAGTGGGTGTTCTACTAAGTTTCCTATTGACTGGATAGATGCTCTACAGATCCAGAATGTAAGGATGAGACTGAGGCTTATGGACCCTGAGACATCCTTTTATGCTTGGAAACGGACTCAAAATGGAGTCAGATAAAATATATTTAGTTGGTAATATCAATTAATTTAAGGTGGTTGGAGAGCTGTCAATTTCATAAAAAACGTTGTATAACACTCGTAGACGGTGTTAAAAAAAGTAATGTTTTATATATGGAAAAATAGCTTAGAAAATCTAGTTTGCGCTTATCAAATAATATTTACAGTTACACAGGTAGGTAATTCTTCCAACGATCTTTCATTAATTCCTATTCGTGAATTGCAAGACTGCTGTACCTGTACCCTTAGATCAACTTGTACCTACCTATACCCGTGTCAAAATTGAGATTAATTGATTATGATCCGTTTTCGGACCCTTTCCCTGGTCTTCACTGGGCTGACGGAGCAGTGAGAAGGTTAGTCGGTCGTCACTACAATGAAGTGAGTGTGCGGTACCTACCTAGTAAAGTTACAAGTTCATTACAAAATAAGAGGTTTTCTCAATGTATCTAGGTATCTTTGTTTTATTTACAAGGTAAATAAGACAACCTATTATGAACATACATGCTAGAGCATACACTATTCTCAACTCAACACAACCAAAAATGTTACCCAATTATTAGTTATTTTATAAAAGCGTTTTAAAAAATGTTAGACTTCTACAGGGTGAAATTGATATCATTAGCATCCTTTTAAACTAAGAGTCTACCCATCCTTTTTGCTCCGATTGGTTTGCTCCCATAGTAAAAGTTGTTCAGTTTGATGGGTAGACTCTTAGTTTAAAAGGATGCTAATGATATCAATTTCACCCTGTAGAAGTCTAACATTTTTTAAAACGCTTTTATTAGCTTCACTTTTATGTAATTAATTGTTATTCATAATCAAGATGGTGACCGTTGGACCAAAGCTTATCGTTACATTTTCCCACCGCAGCCGATTGTAAGCAATCGACAGGTTGGTTCTCTTCTTTGTCATCCATTACTGTCCCCCTTTGATTCGTCTCAACATAAACTGTCAGAAACATCAATGGATTTGATCCAAGCAGTGTTTACGATGGAAGCATGGTTGAATATTTAGTACGGTAGGTCGTGCACGCGACTGATATTTGCCTCCAAAGAATCCAATGACAAATTTAAAGTAGGTATGAACAAAGAAATCGATGCGGTAGGCGCTCTGTGTTTGGGTTTGTACTTTACATCGGTTCTCAAACTTTGAAACTAAGAGTATAGCTCGGTTGCAATTCCCCGGTTTGAAAGATTGCGGGTTCAAGTCCCGCCTGAGACATAATTTTTGAATCTTTAATCTGATTTTAAGAGTATACACTTTTATAAGAGTTTTGTAGGGTTACATGATTCGAATAAGTCTGAGAAAAGCGTTTAGCGGTAGTTTTATGAAATCACTACTAATAGTCTTCTCGCCGTTTAGAATAGATCACCCCATAGTAGATCGGCGAATCGACAAAAAGTCGCTTAAATACGATTTTGGTACTTTTTTATATTGTTATCTGGTATCGATGCGTTCAGTATGACCTCCTGATTACAAATATATGCGATGACAAGCGCACATACCAGACACTACGAGAGTACGAGATACTTCGAGACCAAAGTCTGAGCGCTTGTCATCTCATATATTTGTAATCAGGATTATCAGGAGGTCATACTGAAGCCATTGATACCAGATAACACTATAAAAGAGATGACTTGAACGGAAAGTTCCGAAACATCCTTTTGCCAACCCTCTACCATTCCATCCTGTCGGTTCGAGGGAAAAGGTTTCTTTTACTGTGTTTTAGTGGGCGACAGACCTACTGTCATCACTTGACACATCATCCTGAAACTTCCAATATGACAACAGCAAGCTTTAAATATAGGCGCACCACAAAACTACGTTGCTCTCCAGACCTGTCGCAGGTCTTAGTTCCAGAGTACCGGAGGACGTCCTACACCACGCCTGCTAGTTCGAGATACCCATTCAGAAAAATGCATAGAGAGCGTCGGTGGCGCTACAGAGAGGTATGGAAACTAAGTATTGAGGTCCGGGTTTCAATCCGCACGGACTACATGTACACGCCATGTACCAATGAGTAATTTTAACTTATGTACGTAATTATCCACTGTTCGGTAAAAAAAAACATCGTTAGGAAACCTGCATTCGTTGAAGACTTAAATTTCGATGCGTATGCGAATCCGCATTGGGTACGCATGGTGAACTAAAGCCCATACCCCCTTTAGGGTAGGTAGGGTAGTGGGACGTAGGTATCCAGGGTTACCTCGGAGACAGTGCGCATTTTTGTTCCATGCAATCAGTATCGTTAATAAAACACATTCCAGGAATAAAACTATTTTTTTTTGTGTGTTTTCGTCTTCGGATTCCTATGAATCTCGGCCGGGATTTAACAATTGGATTTCTTTCTTTATAATCAGACGGTCCAAAGCGCCAAGGATGTCAACCCCAACCCCTTATAACTGTAGTAAGACCCTAATCCGAGTTCTGGATTTTTTTCTGTTATCTTTGGAACTCTTTTGTCACGACTATTTTAATATTGTTGTATGAAACATGATAAAATAAAAAAATACGTGTCTTTTTATTTTCAATGGCCTTCATTTACGCAAAATTTGCTCACTGTCTCCGAGGTAACCCTGTATAGGCTGATGATGATTCAGAAAAATCTGTGCGAAGCCTAAAAATATTGAGAACCATGGTAATATTGACTTCCGATCACCGCTATCGGAGACCTAAGTAGCCAACTTCGTTGAACACACGACAGTCTGCAGCAGACAGGAAATTAGGTATTAGGTACAAAGGCATTTATTGATGAGTATGACACTTGATATCACGAAACAGGTGAGTGAGATACCTGCTTTAGATTTACATCTGACTAAATAATACATACAATAAAACCGGTCAAGTGCGAGGCGGGCCACTCGCGCACCGAGGGTTCCGTACCACACCACCACAAAACACAACATAAAAAAATACAGAAAAAAAAAATTTCGGGACCATTAGCGTAAGACCGACACACACTTGACCGGTTTTTATTATTTGTTGTTATACTGTAGAGTTTGTTCTATAATCACACCAATTTTGACGCTTGTATGTATTACTATTTTTACAATAGAGAGAGAAGAAAAACGTCGATAAAAACGAGTTTCATGTTGAGAACCCCTTTATTTTTATCTTTTGAAAATTTTATTATTTGTTAATAAATCCGCTATAATAACGCATATTCTGTGAAAATGTCAACTATCTAGCTATTATGGTTTAAAAGTTACAGCCCTAAATAGGTAGGACGGGCGGACGGACGGACAACGTAGGCTTAGTAATAGGGTCGCGTTTTCACCCTTCTGGTACGGAACCCTAAAAGAATGTTACGATAATTCACTTACGTGTATTCTTGTGGGATTCATTCATAAGTTTCGTAAACTTTTTTGTGATTAATTTAAGTTTAGTTTAAAAAAGAGTTTACAATTCAGTGGCGCCCTCATCACTATATTAAAGATTTCTCCATAATAAAAACTCAACATGAAAAAGTGCTACTTCAACTTATCTACTATATCGTACTTTTAATTGTCTTTTTTTTTTAAAACCTATAGAAGTATTGTATAAAATAGCATTACCTAAGGCTTTTCTAGTATTGGAGTAATAGTTAATATGAATGTATAGATTGTATTTGACACGATAAACATATTTATTTTTAAACTCGTGCGCTACCGCAACATTCCACGACATTAAACGTATCGTTTACACTGATTATTAAAACAGGTAAAATGCGATCGAAGATAAATTTAAACAATATCTTATTAACGTATCTCTCCCCCTTATCTTCAGGGGCCCAACATCATAACATTGTTCCAGACCATTTTGAGAGCAAAAATGTATATTTTGCTTAAAGGTGCTAAAGTTAACGCCTTTATGAAAAGGAAATCTGCATACAATACAAGACATAGTTACTGGCGGGCTTAACTTTATAACTAGTTTTTTTGGGTTCCGCGGTACGAAGGTTCCTCGGTCTATTGGCGCTGTTTATAGTGATAGTCTTTGATATCGTATTACAAAAGTATTTTAATTACTTTAATCAATGCAGGTATGCCATAAACACGTTTTCTTTAATCGCTCCACCCTACATGATACACGTATTTTTTTCTGTAAATATTTTTTCCAGAACATTGCACGGTATTATTGCAAATTTTTTACAATTACTTATACAGAATCAGGACAGGTTTACAGGAACGCCCACGAATTGAATATGGAAATATATTTTTATAAATCTCTATATTTTATGACTATGAGGCTTCTTTTCCTACATATATTATTGTAAATTGAACTATAAGTAATAATTAATTATTTGTTTTGACGCATTTGATTCGATGATGCTATGCTAATAATAATTAGATTCATGCTTTTCCCACTAAATTTTATTTCAAGAAAAAAACGAGTCAATACATCCTCTGTGTCAATACTACGTCATCGTAACCCGAAACAATTATATGCTACAACATTAATACCTAGTTCTTCATAATTTAAGCGCGTTTTTCGGTCGAAAATATGAAAACGGATGTAGCTGTAGCGCAATCAGTATATATAAAAAAAAATGTTTTCTCCCCTCTGGACGGAAAGCGTCAATTGTCGTTTCCACTTCCGTCGAGGAGAAAAATAGTATAGTACTAACCTCGGGCAGTAAATAAGAAAGCCTCAGATCACGTTTGTTGACCTCGGCTTGAGATCTGCGACCTTTCTAACTTTCCTGCCCTCGCCTCGGTGTGTAATCTACTATTTCTGAACAATGAGTGTATGGAGGTGCTACTTGGGAATGTTCCTCCATTGAAAAGGGAAGATCTTCCACCAGGCTTAGTGTGAAGCCTGGGGACCGGCCGTGGTCCAACAGTTCTTAGTTGGACCTTGTATATATATCGAATCTCTGTGATTATTTCTCTTGCGCGATTTGTGTCTCGCATTCGATTGTGAACCTTATTTGTAGTAGGTTACGAGTTACGTATTTACGGTGAACGTTGTCTTTGTATGGAGCATATTTCTGAGAGCGACGGTATCGCCATCTGTTAGCTTCTTTGCTATAACTTGTGGGTGTAGACATCTATGGCAAGTCCCCACAAGTGTTAGTGAGGTTCTCTTGTATTTGCACCTAGTTGGATAGATCAATAATAAAGTTAAACAATTAATCATTATTATTCATTATTCAATGCCTACGGCTACGGAACCCTAATATGGGCATGGCCGACACACTCATCGCCGGTTTTTTATCTTAACGTTAATCGTTAAGTTCTTACACTTATTGCGTGACACTCTGACATGGTCATACGTCATGTAAGTACATTAACGAGGGTTCGTTCAAATTTAGATTCTAACGCAGACGCTGAAAGCTTAGAATGGGTAGAAAGAATTGTAAGGGTAATAATTGTGGCTGTAGCATGTTTTTATTGATACCCTTTAGCCGTGTGGTTCTTGGCGTAAAAAAGACGTTGATCTATCAATGTTTTAATTACCTTGGAAGTTGTGAGACGACTACGGGATAAAGTTTCTTTAGATATAATTTTGTGAGCGTGTGTAGTAATATCATCTCATCATGTTTTTTGTATTTGTTGTGAATGAAGTAGGTAGGTACCTACATTTCATTTATTAATTATTTACAGCTTTCAAATAATCGAAAGGCAATATAATGTAATGGGTGTCTGTCATGAATATTATATAATTTCCCAAAGAAACACAAGGTAAATTCGAAAAAAAATGAACTGATGATTACATTGGAAGGTCCAATTTTATTTTTGCGATTTGGTTTCTCAGGGAAACTTATTATTATCATGGGCACTGCCTCCGTGGTCTAATGGTTAGAGCATTGGGCTCTTGACACGGAGGTTGTGGGTTCGATTCCCACGGGGGGCACATAGTGAAATGTCACTTTTTGCATTTTTCCCCAGTTGGTTAGGACATTGCAGGCTGAGTCACCTGATTGTCTGAAAAGAATGATGATTCCGTGCTTCGGATGGCACGTTAAGCTGTTGGTCCCGGCTACTATCACTGGTGGTAGTAGTCGTTACATAAAAACCACGTCAGAGGCCGTAAGGCGGTTTGAATAAACTCTGACACCAGGGCTTGCAGCCCACTCGATAAGAAGAAGATCATGGGCACAATCAATCCTTAAAGTAATGCAACTGTTTACTCTAATACCCTGAATATGTACAGTCAGCATCAGAGAAACCTGATGCCTCTAAAGTGCAAGGGGGTTAGATTTGTCTGATGCTAACCCTACGCTCGAATGATACAACAAATGGTAGAAATTAATTGGTTCTCACATCGCCAACGTTCACACATGAGTCAGGCCACGTACTCACGCGGTTCTCGATACGACACGGCTGCTGACTCTACACATTCCCGTTTGTTCGGGAGTCAAGTGACACCACCTGCGCGGGCGCTGATTCATTTTGTTGCTACCTTTTGTTTATACCTACCTGAGTCTCGTACGTTATTTTAACAAAAGTTTTAATTTTTGTCAAAAATATTGCCAGTATTTCAGTCAAACTAATATACAAGGTGTTACAAAAATACGAATAAACATTTAAGGCGGTGGTTTAGACCATCAAACTAAACAAATTTCACTATGGGACCAATATCGAAAACGCGAAAAAAAAATGATGTTCCATACTCTACAAATCGACAAGAGCTAAAATATTTATGGGATATCAGATTTTTTTTTTGCGATTTCGATGTTGGTCCCATAGAGAAAGTTGTTCAGTTTGACGGTCTAAACAATCCCCTTAAGAGTTTTAAATATTAATTTTGACTTATGAAACACCTGAATGGAACGAAACGAGACGCAGTCTCGAAAAAAAAATTGCCCCAAGAAACGATGTTTATACGAGTATTCCCCTGGAGTATTCAACCTTTTCAACGTTTAGATCTTAATTTAACCTAATCAGCTGATTAGACAGAGGGTCAATAGTAACGTCCTAAAGAATCAGCTGATTATAGTTAGAGGGTCAATGGTAGGTAACTATAACATAGGTTAATATTTAATGGGGTTTAGACCTACGGATTAGACAAGGTAGAAAAAAATCTGCTGTCTCATACCTACATTTGAGTGAGGTAGGTTAGCTACTGTAGTTTTGTATGACTTCAACTTAAGAATTAGATGCACATAAAACAGACTTTTCCAAATATTCAGGCCTTCCTTTGAACACAGGTTTCATATGTGTATTTCATAGAAAAATAAGAAATATACTTCAAAGCAAATAAAGTCGAGAATGTCCAGATGTTGAAGACATTGCTATATTTTTCATTGATTTGTATGTGTCAAATAACGAGAAGATAGCTTCGAAAAACCATCAAAATATGGCCTGGCCCTGCGTTTACCTATGGGGAGTCATGTTACTAAAAGTGTCCTGCATTTCAAACGAAATAGGTACCTACTTTGTTTGTTCGGAAATGGCAAATCGGCGTGTTGCTACAAGCAAATCTTTTTTTAAAGGTAAGTATTCTTCATATTGACCTTCAAATAATTTTTCAACACAAGCTAATAAAAGACAACTGAAAAACTCGTCATGCTTCCAGACGGTACTAAATAAATTAGTAAAATACTATGTTTGTTCAGATTTTAGCAACGTGTCGGCGACTCTCGAGGCCTATTCTGTTTCGTCAACACTTTGTACACTTTAAAATAATTCACACGGTGTTCTGGTGTATTTTTAGAATTATTATTATTTGTAATTATAAACGACTACAATAACTTGACAAAATGAGGATAATGCCATTGTTTGTGTTGCCTTTGTACTGAATTTTTCCAAAGTTGAAAAAAAATTTACAGGCTGTAAAATCGTATACTTACCTACGTTAGACATTTTAAACGGTTCTTCAGACCATAAAAAATGGCTACTCGAGTAAAAAGTATGGAACAGCAAATTTTTTTGTCGCAATTTCGATGTTTAATACTGAAAATTGTTTACTTTGATGGTCTGAACCACCCTGTTCAATATGCAACGCATTTAATTTTACAGCCTGTACACTTCTTTATTCTTTGGAAAAATGCCGACTACATGCAGTCTTTGAAAGATTACTAACGTATTTTACGTTCTGTAGATCAACCTTAGTAAAATTTTACCTTTTAAAATCAAATGGTAATAAATTCCTAATCCTATTATAATAACAAACGATTTACTGAATCGAAATGAACATAATCCGTTTTATATCAGTTTTTCTTCAGCTTGCAAATGGCATGGTACCATGACGCATTTTGTGTAAGAAAGTGGCTCGTAAATCTCTTAATTGACGGCTATCACGCCCGCGCTTGCGGCCGTGGGGCAGTGCGTGCAGGGTTGCCACAAGCCCGAATTTATCTGCAACTGAGTCCTGATTTTTTAAATAAAATAAAATAAAAAATTTGCAGATCCTTTATTCGAAATTTCGATTTTCTTTCCTCATGATACGAAACTGCGAAGAAGATATAGAACCTAAATAAGAATGGTAAAGTACTGTATTTAAATTTAAGGGCATAAGAAGATACACAATTTTATAATTAATAACTAATAAAACAGATGATTTTGAATTTGTAAATCTTCAGTAAACTTGCATGAGTTTACATCATAAAATAGGTAGATAGTAGGCGTATTATCGGTTTTTATGAGTGCATTGACACTAGAATACAAGTAGTATAATAGGCAATAAAAGATACAATATAATATTTTGTGTATTTTGTAGTACTGTGCTATTCGTATCATGTTGAAAATATACAATATTCTCTTATGTATAATAATTTTTACTAACTACATACCGTATTTCAATTAAAATCTGTACCTACATTTTCCACAACCGTTCCATTCCATCATTTCCATTCAATCCGTTCTTTTTATGTTATTTTTTCTTTGTTTCTGCATGGCCCACTATCTCTCACTAATTTCGTAAGAGGAATCCTATAGGTACCTTACATTGGAAGTGCGACGTTTATGTGCTCATGGGATAGTAATTATATGATGTGATGGAATTTTCTAACAAGGAATAATAACATTTAATAATTATTTATTTGCACCAAGTATTATTGGCGTATGAGTTTCCGGTAATCAATTAATTTATTAAAGCTGGCAGCCCTAACTGCGTGCGTGCGTGCGTCTCAGTGCCCATGCTGCTTGAAAAATCACCTTTTTATTTCGCCTTTACGTTATCTGGTTGAGATGGAGAGAATACTGTGATTGATTGGCTTGTACATTCTTCCAGAGTTTAATAGAACTATTCACACTTGCTAATTTTAATGGGATACGTTTTTTTCCTGACAATGTTGTTATGATCGTTTTTACACTAAAGATATTTTCTACGGGGGTACAAAATGTTGAGAAAAGTTGTGTTGGTATTCTTCTTCTTCGTATCTGAGTAAAATTAGACTGTCCGAATTCTACGCGGCAAAGATCTTGATCTTGGAGAGGTAGAGCTATCGCGCACCATTTTGTTATTCTGCGCAGTTTAAATCTTTGCCAAGATATTGGTTGTAATGTGAAGAATTAAAGCAAATTTGTCTTTGTTCATTTTATCTGACACCGCACACGATGACGCATTGACGCAGCGGCAGACGTCAGTCCGTCATTTGTGAAGCAAGGAGTTGTATGAAACCGCACGTAGAAGCACACACGGTGACGCATTGACGCACCGGGTGTGGTTCTATATGGACTGACATCTGCCGCTCCGTCAGTGCGTCATCGTGTGTGAACGCACCCATTTTAACATTTTAACTAGAAGGAACACACCGTAGGATAGACGAGAAAAAACCATCCCCACTTTACATGCAGGGGAGGTACTGAGACGTACCCTAAAAATAATTCAAGATTTTATTTTACCACTTTGTCGGCGCGACATGACAAATAGTAGAGCTAAGTCGCGTACACATCGATTCATATTAATATTGCGCGGACAGACAGACGGACGGACATGGCGAAACCATAAGGGTTCCTTGTTGACTACGGAACCCTAAAAAAAGAATGTTGCACTTCATAGCTGTGTAGGATCAAAACGAACTTACACCTGCCATAAATTCGATACCTACACCTTCGCGGACTCTTACATATTGGGATCATCATCATCATCATCTCAGCCGATGGACGTTCACTGCTGGACGTAGGCCTCCCCCAAGGATCGCCATAACGACCGGTCCTGCACTGCCCTCATCAGCAGTTTCCCACCGCCTTCACCAGGTCGTGGGGGGCTACCCACGCTGTGCATTCCAGTACGCGGTCGCCGCTCGTAAAGGAAAACGTCGTGTGTAAACCTGCATACGCTGAAGAAGAAATTCCGATGCGTATGTGAAATCTACCAACTCCAGTCCGCATTGGGCACGCGTGATGGACTAACGCCCATACACCCCCTGAGGGTAGGACTGTGCCCTGCAGTGGGACGTATATAGGCTGTGATGATGATAATGATGAAGTTAAGAGTCGGCGATGTCTTATTTACCGTCAGCGCACTCAGCGTCGTAGCACTACACTACTTTTGTTATTTTTCTTTTCTTTTCTTCTATTTCTTCCAGACATGTTGATACCTGATGGTATTAGCCGACGCCGTCTGGGTTGATGCCATTCAGACACCACGCGGCAAACCTTTTATTTTGTTCTTACTTCTTAGTCTATTAGGAGAATGTGTTAGGTTACCAACGCAGTAAAATGTCACGAGTAAAAGAAGTATGGGAAAGGAATTCCAATTTTGTTGTTGTTAACAATAGAATATGCTCCCTAGGTTTTAATGACAATAAAAACAACTGCGCACTCGTTTTTAACCGAGTTTCATTTCCATCCGTATTATTCTGTATGCGTAGGTATGCGTTTTTTGTAACTTTTACCTTTAGATTGTAGGTATATTGGATATGAATGCAGCCAGAAATTGTATAACCATAGAATAATTATTAATTACTAGCTGTTGCCCGCGACTTCGTCTGCGTGGACATGTGATTTTGCACACTGTACGAAAGATAGTTGATAGTGAAAAAGATTTTGAAATGAAAGGCTTACACTATTTTGGTCAAAATAAATCATTCAAATTGATTCAAAAATAGCTGATATCTGACATACGAATAAAAATAGATTTCAATTGGCAACCTCCTCCTTTTCGAAGTCTGTAAAAAATGCCTCTTAATTACACTTAATTTATCTTTTGTCTATATCAAACGTCAGAAGCTAAATTAACAAAAACGTAATTAAAAAGAAAGCAAGAAACAGTCAGTTTGTCTCCGCATTAAAAATTGGCATTACCTTATTACTCGTACACAAGGTCGCCGGCGCGCACGCAACTATTTAATTGCGTTTGCAAAGAAATGCTAAAGGTTAACCCTATTAGAGGAACTTTACGTTTTTTGCTCCACATTTAAGTTTGCTTGTAAGCAAGCCGCCTTTCTACATAAGCACTTATGCTTAGGGTTTGCAACATTGTATCTTATTGTAGGTTAGATCCATAGGCATCGTGGCACACTGTAGAAAATTATTGTAAGAACGCAATAAACAAACGTTTGATTATGTTTGCTACAAAACAGTTTGGAAGTCTCTAAAGTTCGTTTGTATTTAAAAAGATCATGTTTTCAGTGCCAATAGGTAACATAACGTGTATATCTTCATCTTCTTTGCATTCTTCTTTAAATTCGTAGCAAGTTCTAAGATATTTCAGCTTCAGATATTTCGGCGCTAGTTTAAAACATCGAAGTTCAATCCGAATTGAATTTCAATTCTAATCACAGCTGAATTTTGTATCGCGCTGAACTTGACTTATTTACTATGGGCTGACAGCTTTTAACATCTGAGCGATCTGTCAAAACGGCTCTAACGGCTGTCAAGTGAATAGCGCCATACCGAATGTGTTAAAAGTTATGGTTCGCACGCGATCCAATCACGGTTCAGTTGAGATTTATTTAGCGCGTTTTCTCTCCAGAGCTCGCCGGACTTCATTGTTATGTTTAGTAACAATAGTGGGAACTCATTTTTTTGGCACGTAAAAAGTGAGTTCCAAATTTCGGAGCTAGGAAAAAACAAATCAAATTAAAGATTGAAAAATTTGTCTCGGGCGGGACTTGAACCCACGCTCTTCCCTTCTTGGCACGTCCCCTTAAGACGCAACAGATTGAAAATTTCGTTCTCTGGGTTGTGGACTCGGTGGTGTAAGTGGTTAGCACGTTTCCCCGGTTTGGAAGAGCGTGGGTTCAAGTCTCGCCCGAGACAAATTTTTCAATCTTTAATTTGATTCGAAATAGCACAACATGGCTGTAACATGTTTATAATTAATAATATAGGAAAAAACAATTCAGGTTTGTATGGTCGTAAAATCTCGTGATGTGGGTGTAAACTTAAATACGTTTCATATATTTTAAGGAGGTGCTTCAGACTATCAAACTGAACAACTGTCACGCTAATCGCGAGTCTCGCGAAAATATTTTGTTCCATAGAAATGTAGTCCTCCTATTGAACAGTGATTTTCTTGATTTCAATGTTGGTGCCATAGGTTAAAGTTGTTCAATTTGATAGGCTGAAGCACCCCTTAAAATAATTGTAATCTATCAGTCTTCTTGTATAAGGAACACAAATGATTATTTCTCCCCTCCGGACGGAAAGCGTCGATTGTCGTCCCGCTGCGCTAAACGAAGTTGTCGCTTTCCACCTCCGTCGAGGAGAAAAATAGTATACTAACCTCAGACAGTAAATAAGAAAACCTCAGATCACAATGTTTGTTAACCTTGGCTTCGCCTCGGTCAACAGTTGTTTGAGGACTGAGACCTTTCTTACTTTCCTGTCCTCGGTGTGTAATCTACTAATAAAACATGGCAAGATGCCGAGAAATCCTAAAACAAAATACATTATTCGGTTATTAGTTAGCGAAGGTACTCAAAACTATATGGTGATGTCTATATTATGAGTAGGTAGGTACACTTATGTGTTTCTTTATAAGGAACTTAGTCTAATTAATTTTGTCATTTGTTATGGATGGTTTCATATTAAGAGGATAGGCGGTCTGAAATGCTAATTTGGAGAATAGGTCACTTTTCCGACTGTACACAATATTTGTCCGATCTGCCACACCCATATACCCCGCCGACTAGACTGCGAAAGATACAACTGCAGCTCGGACCAATTTTATCTACATGAAATCAACGAAAACTGCATTTTTTATTCCCCTGTTTCCTCATCAAAAACTAAACCGATTTTAATCATTTTTTCAAGAGTAATATATGAAAGACTTTGGCTATGTCCGTAAATTTTGCTTTTTTTACAGTCCTAGTTCATACAACAATTAATTAATGCACAAAAGCAAAACATAGGGACATAGTAGAGATAACATAGATTGTATGGTAATGTTATTTTTGCTCTAGTGTCATTATCCAGGGAGGAAACAGGGGAATACGTTTGTTTGGAAAAAATGGTACTCGCCTATCCTCTTAAACAGCTTGTTGTTACCTATTCACACAAACTTAATTAGAAGGAATGACGACTTTCTATAAAATGTCAAGTTATGCAAGTAGGTATGACGATGCGATGAGTAAGCAACATTAAATGTCATAATTATTATTTATGCACATTTTTGCCAAGGGATGCGCCGTTATAATAGTTACAAAACATACCTACTTAATAATGTTACCACCATATATAGAGTATAGAGCCTACTTGTAGTAGAGTAGAGATATACTTTATTTTACACCAAAAATATAAGCATAGCATAAGGATAAGCATATGCTCACGAGTATATTCCATGAGGGGGTAGTCAGAGATATTCTGAAACCTCAGAACATCCACGTTTCACCAGTAGTACCGAAAACTCTGTCCAGTGTGACAGGGGAAGAGCCCGTCGCCACTTATAATGGACAGTGGGTACAATACATGCCTCGAAATTGAAGCATGCAGGTTTCCTCACAAATCGTACATAAATTCCGAAAAACTCATTGGTACGAGTCGGTCTGGACGGGTAACGAACCATCGCCTCCTGCACGACAGGCAAGGTTACTCGCCACTGGACCACCACGGCTTTTATCCGGCGACCAAAAATATAAAGATAAAATAAAGAGAGAAAAAAACATTAGGCACAAAATAAGGTGGTCTCATCGCTAAGAAGTTGTTCAGTTTGATGATCTGAATCACCCTGTTCCGGCTTCAAAATGGCCCCTATTCCTTGGTATATTGTATGATTCTGATTTAGGCTGGGTTCAAACCGATGCCGCGCCGCCCCAACGTCCTACATTCCTCAATAAACGTGCCTAGGTGGCCTAGTTGCCTCCACCCGGACCGCACACCTTGCCAAAATTAGCCCGGCTGTTAGCAAATCAATATACAGACCAAAACGTTCTACGGAACTAGAGCAACCTATATTTATAAATAAAACCTTGTCGTCTGCCTTCTGGCCGTCGTATTGAATTTTAGCGCCGATTTTAAAGGTAACATGGAAACGCTTTTAATACGTGGAAAGTAGAATTTAATCCAAATAGTTGTATTTTAGGAATACTGCATAAATTGTAACGCATCATGATTTGTATTTGTAACGTTTATTTGAGCTATTAGTACTATTATCGTATTATCTATTCTACAGAGTGTTAGGGTAAATAGTTACATTAGGGTTGAACTACACATTGCCGCACGCGATCGCATTTTTCCGTCGCTCCATCCTTTTCTGTCACTCAGGAACGTCATTTGCTAGAGCATATAAGATAGACGGAACGCGATCGTACTGTAAGGGGTGATGACACCTTTATTTTGAACTAAGGATGACACCCATCAAACAGATCAACTTTCCATACTAAATGCAATCAGGTTTATATGAAAAGTTAATTTTTTCTTTTTAATTTCCTTTATGTGTCTTTTGAGTTTTTCAGCATCATATAGTATCTATCATGCTCGTTCATTGCTCCTCTCATCGTCCTTGCATCCATTGCTCATTAATTATGCTGACGGATTTTTAAAGGGGTTGATCAGACTATCAAACTGAACAACTTTCTCTATGGGACCAATATCGAAATCATTAAAAATGCAGCTTTTCCATACAAAACTGCAATCAAACACAACCCAAATGTATGGGACAGCTCTTTTTTATTTCTCGATTTCAATGTTGGTCCCATAAAGAAAGTTGCCTGATCATCTCCGTACAAAACCGTCAGCATATTTAAGTTGAAAATTTTAATGAAAGCCTTCTTTCTAACTCATAACTTGTTTTAGCTTTTATAATTATGTATCATAGCTGTAAGTAAATAAACTTATATCAAATGTAAATGTAATATAATTATGCATTGAATTAGTTCTATGTCGATGTAATTATGTTTAACTTTATATAATATTCGGTCCGCGAACGTGAACGCCCCTTCCCCAGATAAACCCAAATAGGTTTTCGTGGGAATGGTTTAATTTCTTGTGTTATAATGTTTGTAAATGTTTTATTCAATAAAAAAAAAACACACACATTCGTGTGCGTTTGAAGTTACACAAATATTAGCTACTTCCTATGTATAATTTACCATTTCAATGACTACTACTCGCATTTATTTATTGCAGAAGCAATTGTGATGACTAGACAATGATAAAGAAATAGTAAATACAAACACAGAGAATGCGGTTTTGACTATAATGTATGTACGTCTAATCATAGATTATTAACCGAGTATCAATCGGCGTGAATGCAGCGCAGCGATCCGGCATGCATTATTAAACACATCAAAGGAGAAAAATCGAAATGTTCAGCGACCAGTGAAGCGGTTTTCCGCGCGATTACCTGCACATGGATGTATCAATTATTATACGCGGTCTCGATCACGCCTCTGGCTTGCGAAGCTGAAGTGTTGGATTGAGGACACTATTGCCTATTTTATTTACTTGCACAATCATTGTAAGTACAATACTTATTTTTATTATTTATGTACTTTTTCCTTATCGGGATATAAAAGTACCGGACCTTTGGAAGGCGTGCGTGAAGCCGAAGCTCACACGTAAGTGCAGCGTTACAATCAAACTGGACAACTTTTACTATTGGAGCAAACCAACAAACAAAAAAAAACTGCTGTTCCATACTTAAACTTCAGCGCCTACTCGACTCAAAATGTATTCAGAGACAGCTGATTCTTTTGTTGTTCTGACAGGTTTTCTCCCATAGTAAATGTTATTCAGTTTGATGGGTATAATATGTGGTTTAAAGGTTAATAATACTTTTCCTTACACCCTATAGGTCCTTGAGCGTCGTTGGTGGCGCGTTGCGAAGAGGTATGGAAACTCAATCTTGAGGTCCGGGATCAAATCCGCACGGACGACTGACTGCTCTCAAACGATGAACGAAAAAATCGTAACGAAATAGAAGCAGAAATTCCGATGCGTCCCGTGGTGGACTAAAGCCACCCTGAGGATAGGCCTGTGCCCTGCAGTGTGACGTATATAGGCTAATGATGATGATGATTATTATTAGCGGCCTGCTGTTGCCCGGGCTGCAACTGACATATCGGGGGTCCAGTAAGGCCTCCACATATTCATCATCATCATCATTTTCAGCCTGTATCTACCCACTGCAGGGCATAAGCCTCCTCCATATTTTGCCATTCTTCTCGGTCCTGTGTCAGTCGCATCCAGGTCTTGCCTGTACTTTTCCAGATGTCGTCAACCCACCTGGCTGCCGGACGACCCACTTCTCTTTTACCTAATCTCGGCCACCACATATTGCAGCGATATTATCGAGCGATTTTATCGAGCGATATGTTACGCACCACCACTAAATGTGGTCTAAAGAGATTGCGTCGGAACAAAATCGCAGCGATATTATCGCTCGATAATATCGCGGCAGTGTGTAGGATTGCGCGCGTCCCCATACAAAATGTACTGAGAACAATTATCGCAAAATCGCAGCGATAATATTGCTTGATAAAATCCTTAAAGGCCTTGTAGAGACTCACTACGTACACCCAAAGATCATCATTGAAAAAAAAGGAATGTGTGAAATGGTATGGATGGAAGGAAACGGGTTTTGAGTTCTTTTATACGCTGTACCTACTTCTTTAGCAGGGTTTTGTGAACAAAAGTCGGAATCTACAAGTACTTGACACGACAATCGATCTGTCATCAACGAAGTATAAAATAGATTAATTGATATTACAATTGCATACTTTGTAAATTTGACAACAAGATTTATGACTCAATAAATTATGTGAAATTAATATTCCATTATGTTTTAATTTCATTACACATTTTGATAACAAAAAAGTATGCAGTTTGTCATTTTAAATTTATGGCAACATCTGTTGCTGGAAACAATGTTGCTTTGCCTATATGAAATTGAAATCGCTTACTAATGTCGTGTTACAATGACAGAGATAGTGATATGTGACCAGGATGAATGGGAAGGACAATGAGGTATTTTGTTGTCAGTTTTTGTTCCATTATAACTATGTCAAAAGAAAATAACTAAAGGTGACAAGCTACTTGCTACTTATAAGTTAAAAAGTTGTGTTTTTGATAAAAACCCATTTATTTTCCAAGGATGTTTATTTTAAACTTTCCTATAACTTATAAGACGATATTTAGGTTGAGAGTAACTTTGTATAGCATAAGCATAACTATGCTCCCTAGAACTCTAGTCGATACCCCAATGAGTAGTCAAAGATGCTCTGTAGTACACAGGGTGAAATTGATATCATTTGTATCCTTTTAAACCAGGAGTCTACCCATCAAACTGAGCAACTTTTACTATGGTAGCAAACCGACCAGGAGTGCGATTTTTGAATGTCATACGTTGAACTCAGCAGTAGCAAATGTCAAAATTACTCTGGAGAAATGCATCTTTCTACTGCTGATTTGACTTTAAACAATCGCACTCCTGAAGCATGATTTTTGAAAGTCAGATCAGCAGTAAAAAGATGCGTATCTCCGTAGTAATTTTGACATTCTCAACAGCTGAGCTCACCGAATGAGATTCAAAAATCGCACTCCTGGAGTGCTATTTTTGAAACTCATTCGCTGAGCTCACCAGTAGAAATTGTCATAATTACTATGAAGATAAGCATCTTTCTACTGCCGATTTGAATTTCAAAAATCATACTTCAGGAGTGCGATTTTTGAAAGTCAAATCAGTAGTAGAAGATGCTTATCTTCAGAGTAATTTTGACATTTTCAACTGCTGAGCTCAGCGAAAAATCGCACTCCAGAGCAAAAAACTGGCATTGCCTAACCCAGGACCCTGATTTGGTAGTCCAGCGTGGTACAAATGTATAGTTTTATTCATCAAGACTCACGTAATCACATTCTAACGTTGAACTAAAACGGATTCAAGAACATCGTTTTTTTATATGAAAAAGTTTATCTTCTCGATGCATCCTTTCCTATAATTATAGCGTGTATATTTAACATTTGTAACATTTTTCTTTAACGTTGTTATGTGCACTTTTTATTCCTAATTGAGTTACCCTACGATGAAATTAGCCCTCACACAAAGCAAATGAATAATTTTCAGGGTTCCGCTGTGGAAATTACAAATTATCCATATGTGTTAGAACGAATAATTGGTTTGCTTCGTAAATGATAGGCTATCGAATTATCACCATCAAACATTTTTGGCCTATATAAACGGAAAATACAGTGAGGAAACCTAAATATATTTTTGAGGCAAGTCACTGTTTTCGTCCACTATTTTCATAAAAAGTTGCGACAAGCTACTTGTAATAAAATCTTGCATTACCAATTGTATTTTGTATATTTTTATTTGTTTAAAAGATGTGTGTTGTAGAATTTCTGTCCGCATCTTCTCTAGAACGGAACACCTTACGACGCGGTGGTAGAGTCAAAAAAAATATGTCAAAAAGTGATATTATTTACAGCAAAAAAAATTAATTTCACTGCATATCACTATTAATACACTGGACAGAGTTTGGGCACCAGTGAAATATGCCTATTTTGAATAATATGCTACTTTAATTGAGAGAGAATATAATTAGTCGAGAGCATTCATATTTATGCTCCTCTGAAATATTTCTACGGAGCTCCATTAACGCAAGTTCCGATTTGCGCTTGCCCAGTTTTTTCCATTCCCATTTCAAAGGCGGCTGTACATTTATGCAGATAAATTATACACTAACTGTCATGAATTAAGTCAGAGAAATAGTAATAATGCTAAAACTAGGTAACATTTTATTCACGCATGTTTAATGAATGCCGTTTAAGAAGATTTAGGGCATCATTTTACCATTTTAAGTTTAGCAAATTACAAGGTGTAAGTTCAAATGGGGTAATATTTTAGGACTTGATGATAGGTTTACCTATATAAACTTATACAGTACTTTTTTCTATTATAATTAATTCTATAATTATTAATATCGACCGGTGCTTGTTTTGTACATAGGCAGCAAGCTGATGAAAAAATTACAACATTACAATTTTAGGTACAGTAGGTCTACCATGAGTTTTCACCATACTTTACTACTGTAGTTACGTAACCAATTTTGTATTGAATTTCGTGCAGAGCTCTTAGTGGTTACGTTGAGAACTAATTTCTGTCATACTAATTGGCGACGTAACTACAGTAGAAAAGTACAGGGAAAACTCATGGTAGGCCCTCTGAACTGTCAATATGATGTCATAAGGATGAATATTTGCTACCTGGGAGGAGTATTTCATTCCGAACAAATCCGTGCTTCGGAAGACAGTTTGGGATAGTGCTAGAGATCGGTGATGGTCGGCAAGCCAAGTGAGAGGCCTATTGAGAAAGATAGCTAAACATAAAGGTATTATACCTTACAGGAATAGAGCAACAAACATGAGTTGTCAAATGAAACCGTTTTTGGATGTTTTTTGGAGACTATTCGCAGGCAAAAATTCTAATACTGTCTATAATTCTGAGTTTAACGTGAAATCGTGGATAAATTAATGACGTACTGTCAGTATATTTCACAAAATTATCTACGATTTCACTTTAGATTCCCAATTATTCACGGACACCGGATTGTAAAAATTTATTAGTGACTAGAAAACGGTTCTATTGCCTCGCGTCACGTATCTCATATACATCTCGCTTTCTCAGCTGTATGTTTCTCTATTCCTGGTAGGAGGAGGAGGAGGAGGTAGGTGGAGCTGAGTTATGGTAAAGGTATATACCTTTGTGGATAAAAATAACTCTGAAAACATAATATGTACCATAATAACCACTAGTAGTGGTTTAAGGTAGAGATATAGTGCATACATCTTTATAATATTCGTGTCTATTTCGTCACTCACAATGACTTATAAAATTATTTTCATGTCACAGGAAGTAGCCCTGTCGCATGGTGGAGGATGGCCCATTCCCCTTGCACTTTTTATCTCTAAATAGTACCTATAAAATAAACTCACCATCCCCGTCTGTATGTCTCTCGGCTTACTTCTTCTAGACCACGCAACGGGGTTTTCACTGTTATTTAGAATTTTATAATTTAGAAATTTAGAATTTGTTTCCGATGGATTAACCATCCGTATTTGATATATTTATTTATAAATCCTATAGATCCGAAGCGAAGCTGGCGCGCGGGTCGCTAGTTAGTAATATTCTCTGTGCCCTCCAGTAGAGAAATGGGATATCAACTTTTATGACATATAATCTTAGATGCACCTGTGGACATTTTGTAAGCCATTAATTTTTTTATTTTAATTCAATACCTTTATAAATATCACAAGACGATATCCTGGTCTTGAGTAGAAAGCATTGAACCAACCAAGTATATAAAATTACTAATACTAAACCATAACAATTTAACTAAAAAAAGTACAATAATCGCACAAAAAAGCAAATATAAAACGTTAAGCGTGCTGTTTAATCGGTCGCGTGCGTTTTCGATGCGTGAGCGCAGCTTACAGCGAGCACGCCTATTCAATTATGGAAAGGTCACGCCGTTTGTAGGCGCATGCGCGGGCGAAGCGAAAGATTATCGGTACTCCACTCACCTGTCGGGTGGCGTCGGATTGTTAGGTATGTGGAGTAATGAAAGCTGTAAGAAGCGATCGAATCAGAAATCAAGAGATCAGCAGAAGAACTAACATAGCCCAAAGAATTGCTAACTGAAGTGGCAATGGGCGGGGCACATTGCTCGAAGAACCAATGGCCGATAGGGCCGAAGATTACTTGAGTGGCGACCGCGTGCCGGAAAGCGCAGCATGGGTAGGCACCACAAGGTGGACTGACGACCTGGTGAAGGCGGCGGGAACCAGTTGTATGAGGGCAGCGCAGGGTCGGTCGTTGTGGCGGTCCTTAGGGGAGGCCTATGTCCAGCAGTAGACGTCAATCGGCTGAGATAATGATGAAGAAGCGTAGATATACATCTAGAACTTTAAAGCTTTAAAGTTCTAGATGTATATCTACGCTTCTTGTAGTGTATTGTAGTGCGAAAACGGTTAATTGAATACTCTGAAGTACAATTACGTTCTATTTATCTTATTCTATTTTGACATTTATCAAGCAATCAAATGCACTATTGAGCATAGGTCCTCTCCCTTCTATTGCTCCATTCCTCACGGTTCTGTGCTAATCTGATCCAATGATAACCCTTCTTGTCCCGAACCCCGCACAATGTCATCGGACCATCATCGTGGTCTGTGTACTGACATACTTCCCCGATCTGACACTGGGCCGGCGGTGCATTATGGTGGATATTATGAAACTCTATTGGACGAAACGTAACTTTTTTTTATTTTATTTATTTATTGTAAGAAAATTAACAAAAGGTTTGAACAATTGAACTTCCAAAAACCATCGGAGGTTTATCCAGAACTATTCAGTTGGGTAGTGAAGAAGATAAAAACTAAAATGAACTTTAATTATGATTTTCATGTTCTTGTGTGTGAGTTTTGAGACAATGCTTTCTTTTTTTTTATCAATGAATAAAAAGATTTAAAAGAGAGGGTTTTAAATTATTACTTTTACGCTAATGAACATAAACATAAACTAGAAGACTCCGATAAAAACTTGTTAGAAATATTATCGCTTCGAATACTTTCACTGGAACATTACCCCATATTAAACGCACACAACACGTTTTGCTATTAAAAATTCCTATTAGAAAAAGTGTACCTCTATTTATTTGTATGCAGTGCAGTGCGTGAATGCAGACGATATCTATGAAATTAATGTCATGTTAATTATCTCAACTCTGTACGTTTTAAAGGTGTTCTGCCGGTACATTGCGTATCTATAAAAGGAAAGTGGATTATCTTACATTTCAGCCGAACCAGAATAAGGGTGGCTTGCAGTTAAATATCATGCTAGCTGTCACCAGTACGATCAGCCAAAGACACGGTTATCACTAAATACGTGTAAGCCTTATAATATTTTTGATGCAAGAACTAATATAAAGCTATTTTTGATAAAGAAAACATTGTTAGGAAAAATGTAATCTATTCGGGGGGCGTATTGTATCCACTGTTAATTAAAAATTTGCCATGGGTTCACTACCTGTCACATTGGACTCAGTTTGGGAACTGTTAGGGCCTGTTATACCACTTCTTGGTAAGTTCTTGTAAGCTTATCCGACAGATATTTTGACACATCTTTCATACAAAATATGTCAAAATATCTGTCGGATAAGCTAACAAGAACTTACTCAGAAGTGGTGAAACAGGCCCTTAGTGAAATATGGATATTATGACCTCTACAATATATCTACCCCGATTGCTGCTGAACTGCTCCCTTGCTTGATCTCGGCCACCACTAGCTCATGGATTTGCTCCATCTGCCTTCTGTTCTTCTAGCCACGTGACCTGCCAACCCCGCAATTCCAGCAATTTTATTCCGACGTCCTGTTACCTTAGATCAACGTCGGATCTCGACGTTAGTGACACGGTCTAGAAGTGTTATGCATAGCATGGCTATCATGCATAATGTATTGCCTTCTAGTAGAAGTAAAAGTTATTATATTGAACACCTCAAACATGCTGAGACATTTTAACAAGATAGTTGCCGACTGCGATCATCATCACATCCTATATACCTACGTCCCACTGCGGGGCACAGGCCTACACTCAGGGAGGGCGCATGGGCGTTAGTCCACCACGCGTGCCCAATGAGGATTGGTAGACTTCACATAGGTACGCATCGGAATTTCTTCTTCAACGTATGCAGGTTTCCTCAAGATTTTTTCCTTCACCGTTTGAGAGCAGTCGGTATTACGTACATAAGTTAGAGAAACTCATTGGTCATGGCTTGTGGTCCGTGCGGATTCGAACCCGGACCTCAAGATTGAGTCTCCATAGCTCTCCGCAACGCGCCACCGGCGACGACTGCGATGCTATACCTAAATAATTATTTTTGCGTCGAACCTGGCTATCATTGTGGGCTTTGTTTCTTTATTGCCTTTTCGGGAGGATAAAAAAAGCAGAAACCAATAAACACCTAATAGACTAACTAGATCTTATTGATGAACAAAGTCATAAATTAGAATTATTCGAGGACGAATAAAGCGTCTTTTGTCACCGTACGACATATCAATCCAATGTTTTACATACAAATTGCGATTCAACACGTTTATCACGCCTTCTGAGTCCGTGACTACGACAGAATGAAAACAGGTGCAAGGTTACTTACATGGTAATCATTGATACTAGTGTGTGCTTTATGTTTTGCCTGAGATCTGGGCGGTACGATACTACTTTGAGATAAAAATCAGATTAGCAAGAGCTCTCGCCTGTGAACTGCTTTCTGACCACAAAACATTAAAATAGGGGTTAGAAATGCAAAGTAGTGCTTTTGTTTCAGAGACGGCGTCGCCACTTGTCTTCCCGCTCACGCTGCTACAATTACTCATGCCCTCTTGTTCGCACCACCCCGCGCGTCTTATGGTGTTATGCAAATCATTGCATAACCTGTGGCGACACGTTCTACGCCTACTTTGCACTTCTAACCCGTCATAATGTTCTGTGTTTCTCACTATTCGATGGCATTCTGTTTTGTTTGATGCCGTGTAGTGATGAAGTTATTTGCTGAACAGCGGGGCTAGTACGCCAACCCGCGATAGCGTAACGTGATATAGCGCTAACACGCTTCCGCTCTCTTTCTATTTCCGCGCGAACGAACGAGATAAAAGACTAAATTTGACAGATGTATGTGTTAAATGTCACCATCGCGGGTGAGCGTACTAGCCCCGCAGTACAGCTGATTGCCCTGGACCCTGGTTGCGCCGGACGTATGGGGGAGTTCAGTATGTCACTCGGGGAGGCTTTTTTCCTGTTCAACACTTGAATCAAAGTAAAATTAATGGATAGACCTTACGCGAACATGTCAAACCAAAAAAATGAGGCAAAACAAATGAATGGTATACTTAAAATTTGTATGCAATTGCCCTAGTTCTGACAGACAATTGTGCTAGTTTGTAAGCACCAATTTCCCTAGTTGTGTGCTTCAACTTAATGCGCTTTAGGCCTATCCATTAATTTTACTTTGATCTAAGGTTAAACATACCTAAGTCATAGAATTCAAATCTTTGGCGGAAAACGTAGAAAGATTTTAGGCTCGTAAACGATCTGATCTAAAGAAGGTAATGCATGTGCTTTCTTAAGCACGCACATTGCTCTGAAGATAACAAAAAGAAACCATTTAAAAAAACCTAAGCTCATCAAACCATAGTTCAATAAACAAACAATTATGTGCATCCAATGCACCGATCCGATGCGTCCAGAAAGATGGGCAAAAACGATCACGCCCTTTACCTCAGAAAACGGGTCGCCAGCGCCCTGGGAGAGATTTCTCAAAACAGAAATGAGTGGAAAAGTAAAAATAGAAGCCTTTGCCCATCAGTGGACTGAGATAGCCTAACAAAAAATTTACAAACTAACAACAAAACAAACATCTACTATATTATAGTCATTTGTATGTCCATTTGGCTAAATTTTATAACATTACTATTTAAAACGTTGGAAAGATTTGTGTGTTAATGAGTACGTGATTGATTTGTAATCTCATGTTTGAAGGCTTAAGACTTTTTATTCAAAACATCTCTGTCATAAAAGCACAATAAAAGTTTCTAAACACTAATAAAAATTTGACGTGACTAAGTTACGCCAAAGCAGTCCTCTACCTTGTTTTTTAGGGTTCCGTACCCAAAGGGTGAAAACGGGACCCTTTTACTAAGCCAACGTTGTCCGTCCTAACTATTTAGGGCTGTAACTTTTGAACCGTAATAGCTAGACTGTTGATCACAGATTGCGTTTATTATGGCGGAAATCATAAAAATGTAAAAAAATTTAAAATTAATTTGCATCCTCATACAAGAAACTAGTTTTATCAACTTTTTTTCTACTCGCTCTATCATAATGAATGTTTACATAATAACGGTATCGACTGTGATTGTAAACAGATAGAACAAGTTAATAAAATTAAATACTTAGGGCTCACAGTCGACACCGATATGAACTGGAAAACTCATGTTTTGGATGTATGTGGAAAACTACAAGTTTTACTGGCAAAGTTTACTAACATAAAATATTTCGTTAAAAAATCATTGTTGTTTACTATATATCACGCCCTCGTGGATCCTATAATAAGTTATGGCTTGAGTAGCTATGGACGAACCTTCAGTACCTACATCAGTAAAATAAAACACCTACAAACAAGATTCTTAAAGTGTTTAGTAAGTAAAAAAGTCAAAGATAGTTGTAATAGAGAATATGAAAAGTTATTTAAAATATGCAAAGTAATACCCGTTAATGAAAAAGTACACTTATTAATCGCAACTCAGCAATATCTTCAAAAGGAATGTATAGTTAGGAGAAAACATAGCTACTCAACTAGACCAAAGCAGGTTCCTAGGTATATAATACCAAGACATACGAATTACTACGGTGCCCGAACCTCAATGTATCTGATACCAAAAATATTTAATTCCCTTCCACAAGATTTAGATTTAGATATAAATAAAAGTAGTGTTAAATCGTTTAAAAGAGCCCTAAAAAGGCATATTCTGAAAAGTCTCTGAGTAAATTATGTTGTATTTTCTGTGTTAATTTAAATATTTATGTAACCTTGAGGTCACTGTACCGTCGCGGAATCTAATTTCACTAGTGGTTCAGCTTTAGGTAATGAAAACTAAATATTAATGCATAATTACGAATAAAACCGCTGGACGGTTGGGTTCCGCGAATGTACCTATTGTACCCACTTTAATTGTTTATATAGTTAGCGTTTAGTGTTATGATTGTTAATTGTTTGTAAATGTTATCAAGAGCTCATTGCATGCCGACAAACTGTTATGCAGTTTGGCATATGATGTATTGTGTAATGTACTGTGTTTTTTGAGAAAATAAATAATTAAAAAATTATTAATAACGGTAATACATAACAAGCGTCAAACTTGGTGTGATTATAGAGCAAACTCTACAGTAGGTATAACAACAAATAATAAAAACCGGCCAAGTGCGAGTCAGTCTTGCGCTAAAGGAGAAAATAAAACTTTTTTCTAACTTAATAATAATAAAAAAGAGCTAGGTGGCGCGTTGCGGAGAGCTGTGGACTCTCAATCATGAGGTCCGGGTTCGAATCCGCACGGACAACATGCCACGTACCAATGAGTTTTTCTAACTTATGTACGTATTACCGACTGCTCTCAAACGGTGAAGGAAAACATCGTGAGGAAACCTGCATATGCAGAAGAAGAAATTCTGATGCATATGTGAAGTCTACCAATCCGCATTGGGCACGCGTGGCGGACTAACGCCCATTCACCCTCCCTGAGGGTAGGCCTGTGCCCTGCAGTGGGACGTATATAGGCTGATGATGATGATGAATAATAATAATGTTGTATGGTGGTCTGGTACGGAACCCTCGGTGCGCGGGTAGCCCGACTTGCACTTGACCGATTTTTAGAGATTCAAACCAATCAGTTACATACATAGACGTGTTCCTTTCCGAGGTCAACAGAAATATCGCTACAGGGGCCTTCCTTATCCAGTATCCAGTCCAGCCAATTGGCATCCTTGGTAGCATTACTGGTAAACTATACAAGGTGTTACAAAAATACAAATAAACCTTTAAGGGGGTGGTGTAGACCATCAAACTGAACAACTTTCACTATGGAACCAATATCGAAATTGTGAAAAAAAAATGATGTTCCATACTCTACAAATCGACTAGAGCTAAATCATGTATGGGATAAAATATGGATAGGATTTTTTTTTCGCGATTTCAATGTTGGTCCCATAGAGAAAGTTGTTCAGTTTGACGGTCTAAACAACCCCCTTAAGAGTTTTAAATATTTATTTTTACTTATGAAACACCTTGTATAATACCAATTTCAAACAATTCACTCCTGGAGTACGATATTTGAATCTCATTCACTGAGCTCAGCACATGAAATGAAATGAAATGTTAAAATTACGATGGAGGTACGCATCTTTCTACTGCTGATTTGACTTTCAGAAATCATACTTCAGGAGTGCTATTTTTCAAGTCAAATCAGCAGTAGAAAGATGCATATCTCAATAGTAATTTTGACATTTTCAACAGCTGAATTCAGCAAATAAGATTCAAAAATCGCACTCCTGGAGCGCTGAACCGTTGACATGAGATGAGTGCGAATGGACCAGGAAGGTCGAAGATAGTTTTGTGACACGTCTAGAGCCACCCTATGTTCAGCAGTAGACGATGAAATGCTGATGATGATGATGATTGCGAGCAAATCGAGTAATGTTTACTCTTAACGTAATCACACGTTATTTAGTGTATCAGGTTGGAATAACGTGTCAGGAGGCGATAGGTGACCAACTTTACGGTCACAAAAACAATGCAATAGAAAATTGTACTACTGTAGAAAATGAGCTGTTATAAACGTTGGAAACTGGGTTGTTTTGAAGCCGGAATAATCGGAATATGGTGCTTCAGAACATCGAACTGAACAACTTTCACAATCGAAATCGCGTAAAGAAATCAGCTGTTCCATGGAAGATTTTACTAGCTTCTCTCGACTAGTAAAAGTTTTTCAGTTTGATGGTCTGAGGTTTCAGGCTTCAAAACAACCCCGATTCCACCAGATCATAAGCTATCAAACAAAAAAATTTCATCAAAATCAGTTCAGTAGTTTTTGCGTGATGCGCGAACAAACAAATAATATCTTCAATGTACAGACACACTTCAGTTACAGTTTTATAATAGTTTAGATCTTCGATCAACAATATCCAACTAGATAACGCGTCAGCGCTCAAAACATGTCCCGGCAAATAACGCCTCACTATTGGAGTGAGGTCTTATTTTGAATTAGTTTCGTTCGAACAAAGCCAACGTAAGCACGTCTCGCAATGCCGCAGTGTTCCTTTTTAAATTACTAGGAATGTTGCTTTGAGGTCGAAATTATAATGTATTCGGACTGTTTTCTCGGTTCGTTAACAAAAAATGTTGTATATTCACGAGGACAGAATTTCTCTTTGATTTTGTATGCGACCCGTTGTCTAGTTGTATATTGTTGATCGAAGGTTTAGATGGAGAAACTGATTAGAAGAGGTAAACATGTGTGATACTGATGGAGTGTGAATGAGAGGGACAACTCCATCGCCTACTAGATTCTGCCTCCCATCAACCATCTGTCAGAGGGGGTGAAGTTAAAATTAGTGGAGAGCACTGTGTCTGTCCATACTGAATGTACTCTTTCTTATGCTGTGATCATTGACTTCAGGCTGTGATACTGTAAATTGGTGAGAATCGTACGTAGAACTGAAATTTTCAATACATAGTCGCCCACGGAAATGGGATCTCTACAAATTTAACCCCTAACGAGGTTAAAACGAGGTTAACGAGCTCCGCTAGTATTTCGCTCACCACTTTTGTGTAACAGATAGACGACAGAAATGACCAGACCTAATTCCTAGAGTGAAAATGTGATATTTTAAGAGAATATAACCCGTATAGAACCCGTAAGCACGCTCCATACAAAGGAACTTTAATTCTATTTTGTTTGAATATTAATAAATTTAATTCAACGATAACACGATCTAAAAACTAATCTCTGTGACTGTGTAGTTTACATTTTTGAACCAATTAATTGGTTACTATTGCAAATAGGATCTTACTTCGTTTGTATCTTAGGTTATCACACGAAACTACTTTAGATATACTTACAGAAAAACGAAAAAAAACCTCTCTTACAAAACTGCAGTATTTACTGGACTCAAATGTATGGGACATTTGGACAGTTTTGTAAGAGAGTTTTTTTTTTTCGTTTTTCTGTAGGTATATTGAAAGTTGTATTACTGGAGTATTTACATGGGACAGCAGATTCTTTTTTAATCTTATCTCCGTAGTGAAAGTTGTTCATTCTAATGGTCTAAACCACCCCTTTAAATAGTTGTTCAGTTTGACGATCTGATCATACCCCTAAAAAAGTGTCAGCATATTAAAAAGGACCCTATATGCTATTAAGGTTTCAGTATCAGAATCAGAATCAGAAAATCATGGTGAAATGTGAGAAATTCTGGTTCCAAATGTAATTACTTACGTTTTTTTTTTCTATAATTCAATTTAAGGGTAAGGCAACTACATATTCCTGTGTATTATGAAATAATATTAAAAACTACCAAAAAGTCATAATTTCTGTCTTTATAATCACAGTCATACGCTGTTTAAATACAATGCCATTAGAAAAACAGTACATTATCAGAATTTTAAATCAATTTTATTTGTGCATGCTGTCGTGCCACACGCTCTTTTATAATTTAAAATCATTTAACCAACAAACATCGATGAACGCCTTACGTAACTAATTAATAGTTTTAATAAAAATACTTAGGTAATTTAAAATAATATTTTAATCTTTTTAATTATAGAACAAGCACAAAACTCAAACCAATGCCAAAAAATATTGGTATTTTACGGTTTACCTATTACTAAAGAAGGTAAATGAGTTTGAAATTTATATTCGGATGTCTGCTCGAAAATTCAGGTGGTTGTAGAGTTGTCAATTTCATTTGAAATTTTCAAAGTCAAATTATCGATCTGTGGTATTTATATTGTATCCGCATACACACACATAATCAGTACACCTTTTAATCATATCGTGGCGATAACGACCATGCAGGCACTGCGATTCACAGTGATTGGACTGCAATAGAATTAGCTATAAACTCTGACATTTTCCATCCTGTCTTACTGACAGGTTTTTGTTCTGACAGGTTTGCTCTCATAGTAAAAGTCAATCAGCGCAAAAAAAAAGTCTGCTGTCCCATACTAAACTGCAATAGGTACCTCCTCGACGCAAACGTATGGAACAACTATTTTTTTGTTCTGATCGTTTTGCTCACATAGTAAAAGTTGTGCAGTTTGATGGGTAGAGTATGTGGTTTAAAGGTGAATGACAATTTTCCTTACACCCTGTGTACTGTATAGGTATCTTCAAGTACCTAAACATGTAGAAAACTTGTGACGCGATCTTAAAATATTTTTTATTATAAAGTTTATCAACGCTATCAATTTTAATTAAACTGAAAGGCTTCAGAATTTTCCTGTAAACATACATAATTTACTTCAAAATGCTGCATGTTAAAATTTAATAAGACGAAACCATTTTGCGAGCTGCGTTCTGAGCTAGGTCGGGCTCGATGACCCGAAATAAGGCTCTAGGGGGGGGATATTGCAACCCCCACACCCCTTTAGAAGCCACCCCCTAGTGCGCCGAACCCTCATTCATTACGCAATAAAAGTTCCGAACACTTCACACAAAAGACTATTTGAAAATTCTGGGAGCTTTCTGTGCTGTGTGACTTGATTGAAATTTTTAAATTAGTATGTGCTAGTTTTGGAATGATTTCGACTTAATTTGTATATTACGTTATCTTTGAAAGTTTTCAAAAACTATTGCGTTATTTTTTTAAAACCTTTCGGTCATTATGCTTAGGTACTAAGAGATAGTCAGAGATGTTCCAACAAGCACATCGAATAATTATTTAGAATATCCATAATTCACTAGAAGTGCTAAAACTCTATTGAGAGTGACATGTAGTGACGCAAGGGATATTACCGTTGGCGCGTTCCATACGAACGAAGTTCGGTTATATTTTCAATGAAATTTTCTAGAAACAATCCAGAAACTAATCTAGATTCAGTCAGATTTTCGTTGAAATATACAGTTTCAATGCCAGTTTTATTTTAAGATTTGTATGAAAATCTTTGAGGCACTGTAATTTTAAAACTATACCTACTTAAGTTTAACGAAAATCTGACAGAATACAAACATAGAAAATAATTTCTAGATTGTTTCTGAAAAATTTCATTGATTTTAATTGTAAGTATTAAAAATATAACCAAACTTCGTTTGGATGGAGCGCACCAACGGTAATATCCAACAGGACCTAGACAGGAGACAATACACGCTACGAAATTGACGTATGCAGGGTTCCTTATGGTGTCTACACATCAAATGTATGCGGGGCGGCGGGTTAGGTGTGCAGATACCTTTACGATGTTTTCTTTCACCGAAATGGCAGTTATTTGCATAGTTCCTAAAAAGTCATTGATCTAATCTAGCTGGGTACTAACCGGAACTCAGTACTACGGTATACCATAGTAGGTACATTTTAGGACAATATATTTTTAATCTGAGGCTAGGGCCGATACCAGTCTTTTCAACGTCATTCCGTCCATACTGCAAGTCTGAATTGTTTAACTTTGCGTACCCACATAAATAGGTTTTGGCTACGAAAAGAAAAACAAATTTCTCCCCGGCGTTGGTGCTCCAAGAGGTGACTTAGCGATATGAAATGTGTTTTTCACTCGAATGAATGGTATATTAGGCTAAACAGTTGCATTACTTTAAAAGGTGATTGTATCCATGATACCTCTGTAAAAAAGGTTACTATAAACTCGATGATTATTTGAATGACCGAAATGTCTGGTCTTGACAATGTTACACTAAGTAATTCAATATTTGTACTTTGTATATTTTGTTTTGTTTAAAAGAAGTGTGTTGTAGAGTTTCTGGCCGCATCTTCTCTACAACGGAACACCTTCCGAAGCGGTGGTAGAATCAAAAATGACATCAGAAAGTTATCTAAGTATGTGATATTATTTTGAATACAAAATTTTGATTGGATTTGATACTGAACAACTTTCCCTGTGAAACCAATAGAGAATTAGTACAAACAATTTTGGACTTTCCATGCTAAATCATCATCATCATTTTCAGCCCGTATCTGCCCACTGCAGTGCATCCTCCTTATTTTGCCATCCTTCAATGTCCTGTGCTAGTCGCATCCAGGTCTTGCCTATACTTTGCCAGATGTCGTCAAGTCAACCCACCTGTCTGCCGGACGATCCACTCCTCTTTTGCCTAATCCATACTAAATACAATCTGATACAAACATTTTGACATGTAAAATTATTTTTATGAAATAAATGAATATGAATATGAATATATGATAATAATAATAATAATAACGCTCACAGGCACATACATTGTAATGATGCCAAGTAAACCTTAGGCTTTTTGTTATTGGAACCATATAACACCGGCACAAACATGTAACATCCATGACCGTACCGGGATTCGAACCCAGGACCCTGGTTTGGCAGTCCGGCGTGGCAACCATTACACCAACCGGGTCGTCCATTCGATCGAATCGAACATTCGTATGACAAATTGTTTTTTTTTTCGAATTTTCTTTTGTGACTTTGGGAAAGTGGTTCAGTATCATGGGTACAATCATCCCTTAAAGTAACGCAACTGGTTACCCTAACACAATGTAGATAGTGGTTATAGCAAGGTTTCTGACCACGCCAAAAAGAATTTGTCATTGACTTTAATGAAGCAAACTAAAAGGATATACCTAAGTGAGTTAGAACACATTTCACAGGTCAATCTAACCCAGCGATCGTGATCTATAATCAGGATGAGTTTATCTATAGCGGGTGATTGAATCGCCGCAAATTGCCGGCCCGCGGTAAGGACCCTACTTCAGCCATTGTTATTAGGCCCTGCGTAAACTGGCCTATCGTTTGACCTCGGGCTATGGATTTCCTAGTTAGAAACGTTGTGCGATTGGTTAGTCATAATAGTGTCTAGTTTATCGTTTACTAGAAGTGTAGTACGGTATCTGGTTAAGAGGATCGCGAAGCAATGAAGAAATTCAACCAGAAATTCTGTATAAGTAGGTACAAGAAACTATACTACGTTACTATAAATACCTACGTATAGGTACCTACTACATTTATGCGTTTCGATTTTACTTTACAGTTAATTCATTTTTATTGTGAAAAAGATTATTTTACATTTCTATGGGAAAATCTTAATTATCATAATTTATAAACCTATAACGAAATAAAAAAAAAAAAACGTAACCTGGTTATTTACCATACCATAATAACATTTAAAAAATAATTGAAATACGTTAAGGTTCAGGAGAGTAAAACATTTTCACTTTTTGTATGGAGACTGCTGGATAAGTGTTATTATATTAACGTGGGCTACAGGCCTACAGGTAAGTAGATTGATTCGTTGTCAAAATTGACGAAAAGCGTTAAGATTACAGACAAACAAAGTTACTATTAGGTCTTACCTACTTTTGTTGGTACGATTTGTGTTTTAGGGTTATTCGATTTGCAAAGTTATACCTACCTTCAGCGATTATAATAGATCAAGTACACAAGCATTCTCTCAACAAAATATACTTTGCTCCTTACCTTCTCGTTAGGAGCTGGACGGCTAGCATGTCACCCAACAGTGAACAATCAAAACGTCATGCTCGCTCTTTTTGGCATAGGTAAGTAAAATAACAAAGACTGGGGCACATTTAGACTTTTATCGTTTTCTCGAAGCCTACTTGATATTGATTATCTAAGAGAAACAGATAGATTTTGTTTTTATTTTAAGTACCTACGTAAAGTAGGCCATTGATTTCATGTGAAGATGTCAACTATGATCAATACACTACTGGCCCAAAAACAAGAGTATCTATCTACTTGACGTTGCATCTCAAAGTTTACCAATACAGAAATACTCCCAGACCAAATAGCCTCTCCCTTTACCATGTCAACTATAGACGCATATTAGCCAGACATGACGTAGGTCGTCAACAGGCCTCTGTAATCTTCGGTTCATCGGCCAGACTTGCAACTGGAGCGACGTACGAGCATCAAAGAGGCATTGACTTAGGGTGCGGTTCCGAAACTCCTGCTGGGGTCATAGGAGGTCCCAGACGAACTGCGTTGAGGGTGAACGTACGCAAGTTCAACCCTGTCTGCAGTCTGTTGCTCTAGGATGTTATATAAACTTTTTACAGTTGATTGGTGCAACCTTTTTGTTGGAAAGTAAATGAGACTTCATATGCTATTATAGTTCTTTCCATAGACTTAAACTCTAGCGATAGACTTGCCCTTTCATACAAGCAACATGTTCCACTTGAATGAGGTGTCCGCACCTGATTGATGTTCCCGAGTTCACTTCGTCAGTATGGCAATGACAGACCGCAATGTGTCATTTTGTGTTTTTTTGTGTGACATGTTGTTTGTTTGAACGAGCTTGTCTATCGCTAGAGTAATTTGTCTATGGTTCTTTCTTTGAAAATGCTAGAAGGGCTAACGTATTCTAAAACCATAGAGAAATTACATGCTCTCCATGTCTAAAACTCTAAACATCCTTGGTTTGATGAACTTAAACTCAATAAAGGAAATTTGTCCAAGAATCAGAACTTTTGGGAACCGATTTCACGATCTTACCACAGAGTTGCGACACTAGGCCAATCGCGGAAGTTCGACACTGTTATCATAATTTATTTTATTTTTATTATACAGAAGCCTTCTTAATATGCTGACACTTTTTTAAGGGAATGATCAGACCATCAAACAGAACAACTTTATCTATGGGACCAATATACAAATCGCGAAAAAAAAATCTACTGGTCCAGACAAAACTGCAAACCTACTCAAGCCAAATGCATGGGACAGCTGTTTTTTTTTTCGCGATTTCGATGTTGGTCCCATACAGAAACCCTTATAGTTTTTCTCTTTTGGGATGGTTAAAAACTTTAATCGTCCAAAAGTTTGCTCTTAGTAAGGTTCACTTTTAGCATCTTTGTGATTTCGATTTACAGGGTGTTACAGTACGACCAGAAAAATAATGAAACTCGTCAATGTTCGTTTGCGCAGTCCCCCGACAAAACCCGAAGTCGTTTAGTAATCAAAGGGTGTAAAGTCGGATAGCAGCGAAAAGGGCGCGAAAACAATAAACCAATCGTGGCAAGGAATTTAAGGTGGCACATCCTGATTGGTCAATATAATTTCGCGCGCTATTAAAATGTGTCAACTGCGCAGGTACATCGGGGGAACTTATAAATCTGGTACTACTGTACAGAAAGGTACTGTGTTGTGAGAATCAACAGTTCCATGTAATTTGGATTTAAATGATTACAGTGTATATATGGAACAGTAGAACTTAAACTAAACTGCCTCCGTGGTCTAATGGTTAAGAGCATTGGGCTCTTGACACGGAGGTCGTGGGTTCGATTCCCACGGGGGAAACCTACCTAGTGATATATCACTTTGTGCGTTTTTCCCCAGTTGGTTAGGACATTGCAGGCTGAATCACCTGATTGTCTGAAAAGGAAAATGATTCCGTGCTTCGGATGGCACGTTAAGCCGTTGGTCCCGGCTACTATCTCTGGTGGTAGTAGTCGTTACATAAAAAACCACGTCAGAGGCCGTAAAGCGGTTTGAATAAACTCTGACACCAGGGCTTGCCTACACGATAAGAAGAAATAGAAATTTTAGTATGTCAGGTTTGCTACCATTGCAAAGATGTTAAACTTTTGTTTTGTTTAACTGTAAATCTAAACCACCCCTTTAAATTATGACCATTGCTTTCTGTTACAACCTGTAAATACTTAACACCTCCTGCAAGAGGTTTTTTCCTATTTATCTGATTATGGTATGCCAGAAAAGTAGGTACTTTCAAAAAGTACTTGAGCTTTTGTATGAAGCTTCTACGCCAGCGACCATCTCATCTACATCTGGTATACAAATAGTGTTGTGAAAATTCGTAGGGGGAAAACTCAAGATGCAGCATTAGGAGGTGTCAGCTTTTAGAAAGATTGAAAGAAACATAACATCAAGAAGAGTCCTAGAGTGCGATTTTTGAATCTCATTCGCTTAGCTCAGCAGTTGAAAATGTCACAATTACTATGGAGTTAAGCGTCTTTCTACTACGGATTTGACTCTCAAAAATCGCTCTCCTGTAGTATGATTTTTGAAAGTCAAATCAGCAGTAGAAAGATGCATATCTCGCTCGCGCTCCTGGAAAATAATATATCGTTTTGAAGAGTTAAAAACTATCGATATTGACTGACAAACAGACAATACGTGTCTCAAATGTTAAAGGTTTGAAGACGAAACGATATCTTTAAAGTACAGACAAATTATACATATTGCAAACATACATTTATTTGTAGAGGAGTTAATGACTAAAATGCTGAAGCTCCAAGACGTTATGTAAACAACAGATCATATTATTGTCACTGCACGTCACGAGTTGCTACCAATTAAACGACACGAGATCCTAAATCACACAATCGAAGTTTCCCAGATAGTTTGTATAAATACAAGATCCAACTAAATCACAGGATATTTGACTGAGCGTAGAACAGTTGGACTGCGATCCCGAACATTCCAAAATACGTAACTATTGGTATATCTTATTTAATCATTCTCCTCCTCCTCGGAGAGCCTCGGCGGCGCGTTGCGGAGAGCTATGGGAACTCAATATTGAGGTCCGGGTTCAAATCCGCACAGACCACATGCCATGTACCAATGAGTTTTTCTTACTTATGTTCACGTAATACCACGCTCTCAAACGGTGAAGGAAATCATCGTGAGGAAATCTGCATATGCTGAAGAAGAAATTCCGATGCGTACCGTGGATTTAGTTATTTTCTGAACGGTGCGGAAAAAGTAGCGAACGAAAGCAATTTTTTTAAAAGCGCCAGTACCGGGACCTCATAGACCAAGGAATTTACATATTCAATGTACATAAACTCGCGATTGTACTTCCTTTTGGGGGGGTCAACATCTTTGCCACAATAACTTTATAAGGTTGCGATTTCAGCAAAGTTAACTTTTCTTAAAGTAGTCAAGATGAACGAGGCATATTATTAGTTTAAAATAAGCATATTAAACTAGGTACATCCACTTCTATCTTTGCCACACCAGCGGCCCTATGATGGCATCGTGATACAGCGCTATCCCTTGGCTCTCTTTTTATTTGCACGCAAACGAACGAGATAAAAGGCGTGATATAGCCTGCCATGCTACGGTCACTATTTATATTAAACATTTAGTTAATTTAAACACCTTTTTTACCTCTAAAAACAACAAAAGTTTTAACGCGATGCAGTTAGTACAGACCTCATTCCATATTAATTCGTGAGCTGAACAATTACTTGTAAAAGCATGAAACAAAGTTATTTGATGTCGTGCACTGAATCGCGTAAAATCTTATCTCGACGTTTAATAACAGTCCTTTATACGTTGATATAAAAATTCATGTAAAGTTAGCGTTAGTGTACATGGAATACTAATTATGTATTTAACAGACTAGACACTGGTTTGAATACTGCCGCTCCTGCCGCCTTGTTTACCTATCAAGTCACCAGATTGTCTAAAAAGAAAGATGATTCCGTGCTTCGGATGGCACGCTAGGCCGTTGGTCCCGGCTACTATAGGTATATCTCGGGTGGTGGTAGTCGTTACATAAAAACCACTTCAGAGGCCGTAAAGCGGTCTGAAAAAGTCTGACACCAGGGCTTGCTGCCCACATTATGTACGGACCACAGAGAACTTACCCGCTCCCTTAGGTACGAATAATCCCTACCCCCCAACCTGTTTTGATCTCACCCCTTCTCAGTGTAACGGGAGGTGAACGACAAAATGCTGTGGTGTTTTCTCTCTTACTCACACTCGATCAGTACAACACCTAGTTTCTTCTTAGCAGTTCTAGCCCGTTTGTATGTAGTGTGACTCATACATTGATTATATATCTGGTTTTCACTAGTCAATTAAAAAGAATATTAAAAAAAAGTACAACCATAGGCAACAACTTCCATCCAAAAAGTCCTCTCTGCTAACCATCAATTCTTTGCCCCTGCCTTAGTTAAAACACAGGGCTGCAGGGTACGTATTGGGCGCGGTCGTGCGGCAAGGTCTGCGACCTTCCTCGCTCCCGATCCAGGTTATCAACATCACCTCCCCCTGCTGCACTCTTCAACCCCCCTTCAAATGCTGCAGAGATTCTCCCCAGCACATTATTATGGAAGACGTTTCTAACATAAGAGTGCGTTGACTCGAAAGTCCTGGTAGTTCTTGCTTTGCATTTTACTTGTTCCTTTTATTATTCTTAGTGCGCTCTGCTTGTTGCTTATGCCATTTTAGAGAAACTTTTTGTATTAAGCAAATGAAGAGTTGTGTAAGTTTGTCACGGGAAAAATCTGTTCACGTTAGCGAAAATTAGAAACGGTGGTGGTCTAAAGACACCCTTACCTTCCTTGCAGGATATACCTAAACAGGAGTTGAGGGGTAGAGATGACCTTATTCTTAATATATTTACTTGAAATAGAGATCCGTAAAGAGGGCAGTGCTCTGCGGTCTTTCTGCAGTGAGAGTCACAAAAGTGGATGATGATGATTATGATCTAGAATTTTTCAATTATAATCAAAGTTTACATCATGATTTTGTAAAGAGTTACCAATTTTTTGAAGTTTTTGTGCTTATCATGCGTTCAGAAACTTCGCGACAACTACAGATGCAGTTGCAGTTGTAGTTGTAGCAATGTTAAATATTTGCATATTTTATCGTTCGGCTCGTTAAGGAGATTTCAGCGCGCCTTATAGATACCACTGGTGATAAGAGGGCTGGCAGTTACCTTCGTCAGCGCATAAGCTTGGCGATACAGAGAGGGGATGCTGCCAGCATTCTTGGAACCATCCCTCAGGGATTGGAGGAGAAAAATAATATACTAACCTCGGACAGTAAATAAGAAAGCCTCCGATCACATGTTCCTCGGTCAACAATTACATGAGATCTGAGACCTTTCTTACTTTCCTGTCCTCGTGTAATCTACTATAGGACCAAACGAAATGAGGTGAAGCCGATCTTCAAACCTAACAAGTTTTTATATGGGACCATTATTGACTCCGGGAAAAATTAATGTTTCATACTGAGGATTGTACAGAGTAACAGCTTCATAGGAGCTTCGATTACATTAGCCTATTCTTGTAGGGCTGTCTAAAAGGAAATAAATTTGATTGAAGTATGAACGATAATGTTTTCTTTTTTGTTGTTGTTGTTTGTTGTGTTATTTATTATATGTTATTTAGTTGAATAAAATGAGTTTAAATTAAAAAACCGTTGCCGCCCGATCCGTCGCTTTACGCGGGTGACTCAAAAATTGTATGTACTTACCTGTCACTATCTTTGGGGAAGGTATATGATGAAGGAGATGTTTGTGTTCCTCCTCGTATTATTAAAGCACACAGTGCAATAATTAACCATTTCGTTTAATATTATTAAACTACTTTTAAACGTGCTCGAGTAAAATGAACGATAGGTATCTCACACTTTAAATTCACATGACATGACGTTCTAAAATGACAGTGACGATCAAACAGAAAATAATCCATAGACATCTTGATATTAACAGAGGTCAGTAGCTCCAATCTCTTTCCGAAAGGAAGAATGGACAATATCTCACACATTAAATTCACACCCTCGTTACGCCGTAACCACCCGAAGCACAGCCAAAGTGTCCCCTCGGCCTCGTTCGTGAGCCCCGTAGGTGAACGCGCACACAATCATACTGCGCATGTAGTGATGCGCCGCTTTCGCGAGCTTGTTTGAAGCTGTAACTCTGTACAATATAATCCTCTGTGGTAATACTACCCGATCCAAATGTATGGGCCAGCAGTTTTTTTTTTCTTTTGATTTTGGTCCCATAGAGAAAGTTGTTCAGTTTGATGGTCTGCTTCACATCGACCTTAACTCGACCACCATGATACATGGTGTCGTATCATGGTCGGGTTATAGTAGTCATAGTTTAAACTATAGGATTTCGTTTGTATATCTACAGTGACGCAGTTGTACAGGTCTCAAGGGATAATTTCTCAATCGTTACCGACGTACCTATCTATTTAATTATGCGAACTATTACGTACGATCTATACCTACGTACAAACGTTCGTAATTCGTGCGTAGTATAAACTACGTAAAATATTAAGGCTGGATTCGACCAAACTTAGATTTATAGAAGAGTAGCTATACAAGGAACAATTTTACTTTTGGTGTTTACACAACCCCTTACTAAAAGAACGAATGTATAATTCACCTAAAGAAAGAGGTCGTTGTATCCGTACTTATTGCAATGTGAGGTTATACAGTTTTAATTTATTAGGTTTCTTTTTATTATAATTTTTTTAATTATGTGACATTGACATTTCATTTAGATTAGGGTTGGTAAAACGCAAAATCAGTTTACTCTACAAGGTGTTACAAAACTACAAATAAACCTTTAAGGGGGTGGTGTAGACCATCAAACTGAACAACTTTCACTATGGGACCAATATCGAAATCGGGAAAAAAAAAATTATGTTCTATACTCTACAAATCGACTAGAGCTAAAATATGTATGGGATATGAAATTATTTTTTTCGCGATTTCGATGTTGGTCCCATAGAGAAAGTTGTTCAGTTTGACGGTCTTAACAAACCCCTTAAGAGTTTCAAAAATTTATTCTTACTTATGAAACACCTTGTATAGTAACCGGCGACTTAATATATTTAGTAATAAAAAGTTTAGTAATAAGATTAGTTGTTTTGTATATGATCGAATGATCGATGGCTACGAACCCAAATACGTACAATTTCCATGAAAAGACTTAAAAATGTTAACGATACTGTTTGTTCGTAAGCCCCATGTCATTACGATCGTGTACTCAATTTTCATTTCGCAGTGAAGGATTTTGTACTGCGATTTCAATGGAAATATTTTATACAATTCTTTATCTTCGACAGCAATAACTTTGGTCTAAATTCAACCGTGTCGCAAATAAAATAGTGCTGGTTTTTCTTCGCCAATGTACAATCTCACGCTAGCTAAAACTTTTATTCGAAATTCGAGCACCGATGTTATCCTAACATTTGTGGTCCTTGACATAAAAGAAAGCTAAAAAAGTTTGACTTTACATACAAACAATAACTTTACCTAACCGACAGCACAGTATAAGAAATAGAAACACCTAAATACAGTAGGGACACTCCTTAGCTTACAATTTTGATCTTACCTCTCCTCGGTGGTACGGAAAGAGGACGACAGTAAGCAAGCAGTAATGTAAACTATTATAAAACTGTAACTGAAGCACATGATTAAATATCCGAACAGATCGGAAGCTTCATACAAGCGGGACGCCGCGCCGGAGACCGCCGCTATAACAATGGAATACAACTTTTTTCGCGAGTCTAGCGGCGTTGCGCGCGCTTTAAGAAGCTTGACTTCTTAGTCTTATTAATTATTCATATTATGACTGAAGTGTGTCTGTACATTGAAGATATTTACAAAAAAAAGATTACGATATGGTTTTTTGGTATCCTTGACTCGAAATCAAACTTTTTTTGGAAATTTTGTCCGTCTGTTTGTTTGTGTTTGTTTGTTTGTTTGTTTGTTCGCGCATTACGCAAGAACTACTGACGGTTCAGTAGTTAAGTTAGTTCGGGTAATATCAAAATCGGTATTTTGATTAAAGTTTTTTCGTTTGATAGCTTATGATCTGACTTAAAATCTGGTATATAATTTGTGCGGACGACGTCGCGGGTTAACACTAGTTTCTATTAATTTTGTTTTCTAATAGATATGCTAAGAATGATATAATAAGTTACCTACTTATTTGTAATGTTCACAGTTGCTGTGCCCTACAGGGTCCATATTGATCTCATAGCTTATAAGTTAGCACCTTGTTGTACATTATGGAATGCAATAAAATATTGAGTTTCCCTTCTCACATCTCATATCACATTCACTCGTCATACTAAAACAAGACTAGACTAAAATTATGACAACAAAACAACCGTGTTTATAGGTAGGTACAGTACGACCAGGAAAATATGGCCGTTCGTTAATCTTCGTTTGAGCAGAGCAGGCCCGAGTCCCCGACAAAACCCGAAGTCATTTAGTAATCAAGGACTGCAAAGTCGGATAACAGCGAAAAGGGCGCGAAAACCAATTAGCCAATAGCGTAAACGGATTGAAGGTGGCACATCCTGATTGGTCAATATAATTTTGCACGCTATTAAAATTTGTCAACTGCGTAGGTACATCGGTGAACCTTATAAACCTGGTACTACTGTACTAGATGATTTTTTCCGTACCCAAAGGTTGAAAACGGGACACTATTCATTTCCTGCGTTGTCCGTCCGCACTACCTATTTAGGGCTGTAACTTTTGAACGGTAATAACTAGATAGTTGAAATTACACACAGTGTGTGCGTTATTACGGCGGATTCGCTAACAAATAATAAAAATAAAAAAATTAAGGGGTGTCCTCATACAAGAAAATAATTTTTACCAACGTTTCTTCTTCTCGCTCTAACGTAAAAACCGTAATAAATAAAAACGTCAAACTTGGTGTGATTATAGAGCAAACTCTACAGTATAACAACAATTAATAAAAACCGGCCAAGTGTGAGTCGGTCTTGCGTTAAAGGTCCCGGAGTAAACAAAACTTTTTTGGATGTTAATATTTTGTGTTAATATTTTCAAAGAACTAGAGATAGAATTATTTTTGGAAAAATTTCAAATTGACATTTTATGTTTAACAGAACATTGGCTGCGAGAAAGTCAAATGATGTTCGGTTTTGAAAATTATTCTATAGCTAGTGCACTCAACCGAAAGACAACAACACGAGGTGGATCAGTTATATTTAGTAAAAATAGTTTAAAAGTGAAAGAACGAAAAGATATTGTTAGGCTCTCGGTTGAATGTAATATTGAACTCTCTTGTATTGAGTTAGAGAACCACATAATTTTGAGTGTGTATAGGCCCCCTAATGATGAAAACTTTAATACTTTTGAATCCGTGATGGAGGATGCTTTAAAGTTAGTTTTTAAAAGTAGTAAATCCATAATAGTTTGCGGCGATTTTAATGTTAATCTGCTTGAAAAGGATTCCCGAAGTTGTAGATTAATAACCCTTTTTAAATCTTTTAATTTAAAAAATTTGTTTTTAGAGCCAACCAGAATCACAGCAACGACTGCCACATGCATCGACAATGTATTTTGTAACTGTGATAAAGCTGTAATTAATTGCTTAAAGTCTGATCATAGTGGCCAAACAGTTAGCTTTCCAGTTATTAAAATAGAACCTAAAATTTCTATACGAATCAGGCCTGCCACTGTTAACAAAATAGAAAAATATAAAGAAACACTGCAACTTAAATTGCCATTACCATATTATCAGCAGAATGACCCAAATACATGCTACAATGAGTTTTTTAATATTTTACAAAATGAATATGACAAGGTTTTCACGGTTCGGAATATTGTAAAATCAATTAAATTTAAATTCAGCGATTGGGCAACAAAAGGAATCCGTAAAAGTAGAGAAACCCTTTTTGGTCTATATGATAAAAAGACCTATACTCATAATGACGAGTTTCTTGAATTTGTAAAACTTTATTCAAAAACTTTCAAGAAAGTCTGTATCACAGCAAAATCACTACACATTAGCAGGAAAATTAAGAGTTCAGATAACAAAATCAAAGCCGTTTGGAAAGTAATTAATCATGAAACAGGCAAAACAAAACCTCGTGATCCAGACATAACTATTCAAACTGATCACGGTATTATCAGTTCCGAGGCGGGAGTAGCTCAGGAATTTGAAACATTCTTTACTAACATTCCAGTAAAGATTACAGAGTCACTAGGTTCCTCGTCTGCTGTGGCCGAGACAATACTACAAGAGAATGTAAATGCCTGCACTTCCGAATTCAGATTTACGCATGTTGACCCTGATACAATTGTTAAAATTTATAAAAAGTTTAATCTCAAAAACTCTGAAGATATATGGGGTATGTCGGTTAAGTTGTTTGGATCTGTCATTGGTGTCCTGTCTCCTTACTTGGCATCAATATTTAACATCTGCATCGATCAAGGTACTTTTCCCGATCTTATGAAACATAGTAAAGTCGTACCTCTCTTTAAATCAGGCAATAGACATGATCCCAACAATTATAGACCTGTCTCAATTTTACCAGTTCTCAGCAAGGTTTTTGAAAAGATTATTCTCAATCAAATGCTGTCTCATTTCAATCTAAATAAACTGCTGCATGATCAGCAGTTCGGGTTTACCAAAGGACGCTCGACTACAGACGCAGGTGTTACTCTGATTCAGCACATATTCAACGCTTGGGAGGAGCACCAAAATGCGATAGGCGTTTTTTGCGATCTTTCCAAAGCATTTGATTGCGTTGATCATAAAACTTTGCTGTTAAAACTAAAACATTACGGAATTAGTGGTAGAGCTCTTGATTTGATGGACTCCTACTTAAAAAACAGAGTCCAAAAAGTGCTTGTGAATGGATCTAAATCATCTGGATCACATGTGCAAACAGGCGTGCCACAGGGTTCAATCTTGGGCCCGTTCCTTTTTTTGGTCTACATAAATGATTTGCCACATATGGTACAAAACTTGTCGAACATAGTATTATTTGCTGACGATACTTCTCTGATTTTTAAAGTAAATAGGAAGGACCAAGAACTTGTCGACGTAAATGATACCCTTCAACAAGTTTTGAACTGGTTTAACGCAAATAATCTCGCACTTAATGCAAAAAAAACGAAATGTATAAAATTTGTTTTGCCGAACGTACCAATTGTAGATAATCAAGTAATTTTAAACAGGAATAGTCTAGATTTTGTTGATAATACAGTGTTTTTGGGAATAACGATTGACTCTAGGCTGCAATGGGGTTCCCACATTGAAACTCTGGCTGGTAGGCTAAGTTCTGCAGCATATGCAGTCAGAAAAATTAAACAACTAACTGATATTAAAACTGCCAGACTCGTATATTTCAGTTACTTTCATAGTATCATGTCCTATGGTATTTTATTGTGGGGTCGTGCTGCAGACATTGAGACAATCTTTATCCTACAGAAACGGGCAATTCGAGCAATATATGGTTTGCGCTGTCGTGATTCGCTTCGCGACCTTTTTAAGGAAATTAATATTTTAACAGTTTATGGACAGTTTATTTATGAAAACATTTTATATGTAAGAAAAAATTTGTCTTTGTTTCCAAAAAATTGTGATGTCCATAATTACAACACTCGAAACAAAAATAAACTGATATCTCCGCACTTTCGGCTTAGTAGGGTCAACACGTCTTTCATGGGTCACTGTATACGTTGTTATAATAAAATCCCCGAGACCATTTTGAATCTTTCCGAAAACATGTTTAAAACTAAGATCAAAAATGTTATCTGTAAGAAAGCGTATTATAAACTGGATGATTATTTAAATGATCAAAATGCTTGGGTCTGAGGTCACTAACTTATAGTTTATTTACATTACTGTAAAGTATCAACTATTTTATTAGATAGACTATGTATTATTGTATACATAACAGTAGCTTAAGAATTTATATTGTAATAGTTTTAAGTCGTGTTATGTTGTAGAGTTTCTGGCCGCATCTTCTCTACAGCGACAACACGTTCCGACGCGGTGGTAGCTTAAAAAAGATTTGACGTTTAATAAGTGTGCTTCAAGCTCCTATATTGAATAAATTATATTGACTTTTTTTTTTTTTGTGTGGTGGTATGTTACGGAACCCTCGGTGCGCGATTTTGCCCGACTCGCACTTGACCAGTTTTTGTTTAAACACTAAAAAAATTCAGGGGTGGTTCAGACTACCAATCTTAAAAACTTTTACTATGGGAGTCAACTTGACATCGCATTCTCCATGCAATAGTTAAAAAATTCCAAGTTCTTCGTTGCAGACTCCTAATACTGCCCCTACTTTGGTTAGAACAAAGAAAACACAGATCTCACGATAAAACTGTTTTAAATACAACAATTTTATTAAAATATAAAGTCATACAGCCATGTACACAGAAACTGCAGCATTGCATGCAGCAGCGTCAGGCGTGACACTTCGCCGTCCATAACACTTTTTTTTTTTTTCTTAAGTTTATCCTTTCGGATAGGCTATGGGAACTAGCCCTTACTGCCTGGTCATTAGTGTCTTTTTTTCTTTGTACTTAAACCTAACCTAACCTTAATACCTAACTCTTGAAATGCGAGGGTGGTACACACATTCCAATGGTCAGGGGAGTTTCACGCGAGAATCAATCCGAATCATACGGGAGCGCCTTCTTTATTTCTCACTCTTACTATATTGCTCTCCATTAATGGCACATTATCAAACTAATTCCACCACATTAACACAATAATAGCCACGAAAAACGAATTTAGAAAATTAAGAAACAAAGCCCGTTTGTTTCTTCACAATTCCTGTGCAAAACTCTCCTGATGACGATGGGATGATAGATGAACGATGAGGATGAAATTTTGGTCGATTTTGTAAGCACGCGCGTTGCCGCCAAAATCACCAGTACGATTTAACTTGCACCAAAACTTTTGTTCTTTCTTCGTATGTATTTGAGATTCCTGTTATGTTGGTCGATTTACGCAACTTTTTGGCACACAATCCGCACGAAATTATGTCACAAATATCACTAAAACCAATTTTTCACGAATATCAAATACAACTTTGACCGAACAAATTTAATGGCGGGAAGCCAAATCCCGTCCATAACACGTAAATACGCTCAGCAGTGAACTAAAATAAATGGTATTAATAAAAAAAAACAATCGCCGAACGCGTTCGTGAATGGCGCAGTGAGGACAAGAGAGGACACTTTCGGTAGCCCTACGTTATCGAGTAGGCCACAATGAGGTTGCCCTGTGGTGAAACGTACAGTGGCGGTTTTGCCCTAAGGCCAAGTAGGCCCGGGTCTAGGGCGGCCAGATATTAGGGGCGGCCGATCGAGACAAAAAATGCTTTGATGATAAAAAAGGAGTAACTCAAAGTACCTAAATATTACAAACAAGGCGCAAAACCTCATTCACCCCAACTGATTTATAATAAAATATATAGATTGAAACAATAATTACATTATTTATATAGTTAAAATTTAAATTTATTATTATCATTTCAGCAATTAATGAAAGCGCTAACATACTCATGGATTCATTTTAAGAATCTTGTTTTGGTAGTAAGCAGGGTGAGTATGCCCGTGCGGTGGGTTGAGATCGAATTCAGTAAATTACCTATGTTAAAACCATGATAATTCGATTCTGCTCTCGATTCTAAACAAACTACTTTCTAGTTTTGCGTTAATTCATTAACACGTTGTATAGTCTGAATCGATTTCGATAAAAGTTGGCAATAAAGTAAATTAATTATGTAGTCTATATGATGGTTGTTGAGAAAGAGCGGCTGGTACTTACTACATGGCCTGAGGCCTAGGGCGGCCAAGACTGCAAATACGCCACTGGAAACATGCAAGGAAGCACGCATACGAACAAGCACAGAAGCGAGCAAGCTTTTTTTTAAACACTCTTGGAGTATAAATAAAGACTTAGATTATCTAGATGGAACGTCGCCTCACAAATGGAAAACAAAAATGGTTCCATTTTTTGACAGATGTGTGCGTGACAGGTGCGTTCTACGCATGTTTAAACCTTTCAGTGTGTGAGTGGTTTGGGTTACCAGCAGAATTCCATCTCCCTTAGAATCTGGGAAAATTTAGTCATCTTTGGGAGTCAACTAAACTATACAGGGTGTAAAATTAAATGCGTTGCATATCGAACAGAGTGCTCCAGACCATCAAACTGAACAACTTTCACTATGGAGCCAACATCGAAAGCACGAAATAAATTTGCTGTTCCATAGTTATACTCGAAAGGGGAGGTCTTTGCCCAGCAATGGGATGAAAGGGGCTAATACAAAAAATAGTTAATCGACCAAAATGTATGAAACAGCAGATTTTTTCGCTATTTCGAATATGGTCCCATAGAGAAAGGTGTTCAAAGACTGTCATGCATGCGAATTATTATCTCAACAGTGGTTCTTAGACATCGGATATTCAGATGCATAATTTACCTAAACTTTATTTTTCACAAGAATAATACCTATGGACGCGTCTTTTTATTTTATGAAGCAATCCCAGGATCATTCCGAAGTCCCGGGATTGCTAAAAGATTTATCTATACAACGTGTTAATGAATTAACGCAAAACCTGAAAACCGTTTGTCCAGGCCATCAAACTGAACAACTTTTACTATGGAAGCAAACCTGAATTCGTAAAAAAATCGGCTATCTCATACATTTGAGTCTAGCAGGCATTGCAGTCTAGTATGAAACAGCTGATTTTTTTTTGCGATTTCAGAGTTGGTCCCATAGTAAAAGTTGTTCAGTTTGAAGGTCTGGACAAACGGTTTTCAGGTTTTGCGTTAATTCATTAACACGTTGTATAAAAACTATCGTAGAACTCGGACATTTAAACAACTCGGACAACACGAACAACTCGGACAACATGAACAACTCTAAATTTGGTCAACTTATACAATATTGTCTGAGTTGACAGAGTTGTCCGAGTTGACCAAGATGTTCATGTTATCAGAATTGTTTTATTGTTGAAAGTACTTAATTGGACAACATGGACAAATTGGACAACCTTATCAAGTCAATTCAGTTGGTCAGGTTGACAAAGTTGACAGAGTTGTTCATATTGTCGGAAGATCATAATGGTGAGGATAAGTGTGACAAAACAGTGCGTGTGGCACTTTTTTTTTTAATGATCTTTATTCAGAAAGGCATTTATCTATATTCAGTTTCCGTGGAAAAAAAAAAATTTTTATGTAAATAAGCATCCGATCTCTAATAATTATGCTCCTTCTCACCATGATAGTTGGTAGAAATAAAGTTCGGAAGAAATAAAGACTTAATAAAGTGAAATATTTTTTTTGCTTTTAGGTTGTATGAACGAAAAACCTTTGTCTATTAGTTGATAAAAATAGTAATGAAAAAAAACGAAACGACTATTGGTCGAGGCATAATGGCGGGAAATTTAGAAAGAAAAATCTGACCACACTTTAAAAATGGCCTATGTAAACAAAGAAAAGTTTTTAAAATTTTAAATCCGCTTATTGTATCTCAAATCATGGTGAAAAATTAATTTATAAGTGTGAAACATGTTAATCTTTTTTTTATTGTGTATATTGTTGTGAATTTGTTACAATTTGTTCACGTAAGTAATTTATTCGGAATTTTTTATCTTTGATTCAGGAGGTCTGTACCGTTTCGCGTCATGATTGAGACTGTTGGAAGGTTTTTGAAAGGAGTACGGTTTTTACCTACTTTTTTTGGGACCATTTCGCCCGCTTGTTGCTCTGTCTATATAGTCTAAGTAATAAAGAGAAGACTACGTAAGCCAGGTATCCTGCTTAGTATTAACACTGAACCTAACTAGTCACATAATCGGCACTATATTATTGATAAATACGCTAGGTATTAAACACAAAAACTTATTCCTACCTCCCAATGGACTAGACTTATATAAAAGTCATAAGTTTTACCTAAGTAAGTAGTTTATTTATGTACCTACACATTTAGTTAGGAAAATGAATATATTTGTGCACTAGAATATCAATATACTTTCAGGTCGTGAAACAAATATGTCACGCGATGACAATCGCCCGGCGACTTGCGTGCGGTACCTCTGTTATACAACGGGGTTAGTGTGACCAGCTTACTAAAGCAATATCACATTACAAATATATTTTAAACTATAGCAACAAAGAGCGTTTCACCGCCATGTGTCTCTAAGATATAGGGTCGAGCAATGACATAATGGGACGAGGCATCTTCTGGGTAACAATTCCATCTTCGTCTTTACCATCTGGGGTAACGCAAGCCATACTCAGTCACTCTCTTCTCTCGTCGTTGTCCTTCATCTAGTGGTTGGGGATATACCTCCTAGCGGTCCACCCCGGGCAACGGCATCACAAGCTACCAAGTTTGTGGTGGCGGTTGAACGATCCCCCACAGCGGTGTGGTAGGCTTCGCAAGGAGCTGCCTGGCTCGCGACCAGCCTCCGGCCGGAGTCTGGCGCCAAGCAGCTTGCTGCGTTCCGTCGGTGTGCAGGAGTGCCAGTGCCCTTCTGGGTAAGCTCGCTACATTTTCGACCCCATCTTTGTCCTCAGGACTAGATTGCGGTCAAGAGCAAAGGAATAGTAAAAAAAAATTGTGTCTGATAGAACGGGAAACCGCTGCATTCGAAGAAAGGGGACTGTTACTAACTAACTGTGGCATCAGAGAGATTGAAAATGCCTAAAAAGATTCATATTTCGCTTCTTTAGACACCCCCCAGATGCGTTTGATACTATTCTAAGCCGGACAACACAGCAGACAGAATTTTACATTTTAAAAGAATTTACTAAATGTCTTTTTCTTAATCGTGGTATGGACACTTGATGAGAAGAGATGAGTGTCATATTACAAGACGAATGTTAAATATGAATGTGGATGGCAGAATAAAGAGAGGACGACCAAAGAAAAGATGGATGGATTGTGAGAAAGAAGACATGACTGTTTAAAAAAAGGAACGGCTAAAAGAGATGAATGGATGAAGACGACATATTGCGCCAACCCCAAATAATGGGATAAGGGTATGAAGAAGAAGAACAATGATGTTATTATTAATCCGACTAAATAAGTAAAAAGTTCTCGAAACTGGTAACACAGATTCTAGTGTGCGTGACTGCACCGACTGCACTAATGCACACAGGACTTGGGCGGTTTTCTGTTCTTTTTTTTAAAACTACCCCGTCGCGTCGTGGAAATCGTTGGAACCTATACAAGCCAACATTAGACCTGTAACTTTTAAAATTCGCGTGCAAATACTTTTTTGAAACATTGGCAAAAGTCTTACTTTGTAGAGAACCTTGTTCATATAACAGAGTACAATAATTACTAACGGTCATATCAATAGATAATAATAATGCCTTGGTACCATTACTCTCTTATTAGGTGGTTGATGGTAGTAGCAGCAAAATTTCTTACCACACCCAATGGTAAATGCAGTCGTGAATTTTTTCTGTTTGTTTGTATGTATACGAGCGGGGTTAATAAATTAACTCCAAACCTGAAAATGTGTGTATAGAATCGATGGTTCTATCAATGTTGTTTTCGAAATTGTCTTATTCCTTTGTAGAAAGTTTCAATGCCTTATGGAACCGACTATTTTTTTTATTTCTCCGTAGCGCCATATTGAAAGTTGTTCAGTTTGATGATCCTGTGGCGGTCTGGAAGTCTATCAGGAATATTTTAGGAGATGTTAATTCAAAGAGCGTAAGACAGTAATTGGGATTGGGCTGGATGGATTGGGGTTATACCTACGTACCTACCTACCCTACAATTCGGTTAGACCACGCTTCAAGTCACAGCTCGTACGTATAGAAAAACTATGCAGCGAAGAAAGTTTATTGTCATTCTTTCTCAGGAGGTCTACCCGGACTTTCGAAATTTACTGAAAGTTTTCGTTCCAATCTCAACTCTGTTTCAAAAGTTCGGACCGAAACGGTCGCGATATATCGAAAATCGAAAATCCTGGTACAGGGCCAGGGTGTTATTCCAAAGGTGAAATACTTGTCATAATGCAGTTCTATATAAAACAGCAGACCTTAGAAAGAGAAGGAACTAGAAGGAAGCACGTGTCTTGTCATAATATAACAAGACTTCGTAAGAGATGCACATAGCAAATTCGCTTTAGTTAAAAACGGTGATCGCTACTTATTGCTGTCCTTATCGACCTAGCCACTTTTTTGTTCTACGACGGCTGTCTGACTCCGGAGTCATCATACAAATCGTATAGGATTTTATGACTATCGCTGTCTCATACGCGGTTACACTGATGTTCCGTCTATCAGCGTAGGCGAAAAATACTTCGCCTATGCAGCAGACTCTTTTTTTTGCTGTAGCAAAGTTGCTAGGGTTTGACGTTTTAAATCTAAATGACATCTTTAAATTTGACCGCAAAGACGCCAAAGTTCCGCGAAACGGCCAAGCCTTTATAACTTTCTTTGACCAAGATGAAGTTTTACTTAAGACTTGGTACTTCAGGAGATCTCATAACTTTTTAAAAGTAAGAGTTAATAACAATCTTGGTAAAATGTTTTATTTGAAATGTTTCTGATGTATGACAATATTTTTGATACAACACATAATGCCTTTTGCTGTAAGCGATTCCATTTGTAAATTAGTTTATATTTTGACATTACCAATTTTGTATCTGTCTGTGTAAGCAACAGTATAGACGTCTACATAGCTCAAACATGATCCTGCTTAAAGTGACAATACAAACTTCGTTGCATTTTAAAAACGGGTCAAGTGCGAGTCGGGACTTGGGCAGTTAGTGTTCCGTAGTTTTCAGCCATGAACGGGACATAAATGATCCACTATAACTGTAAGGTTTATTTATTCTATGGCACCAATGATGTTGGCTGGCACCACATAACTGGCTAAAGAGGGTCAAGAATTTGGTAGTACCTATGATATACAACTTATATGGTAGTTCTAGAGTGGAGACCGCGAACTGGTAGGCGTAGTGTGGGACGCCCTGCTGCCCGCTGGACAGACGACCTAAAAAAAGTAGCGGGGAGCGACTGGATGAGGAAGGCCGAGGATAGAGTTTTGTGGTGCGCCTTGGGAGTGGCCTATGTTCAGCAGTGGACGATGATAGGCTGATGATGATGATGATACACGGATTTTTCTTTTTGTTTCATTAAACAGGAACGAGTAAGTAATGTTATGGAGTGCCTTTGCCCAGCAGTGGGATGATATAGGCTAATAGTATTTTTTTTTCCGTAGGTCAATTCAAATCCAACGTGTCTTATAAAAGAGATCAACGACTGCAACGCAATTGTTTATAACTTTTTCTCCCCTCCGGACGGAAAGCGTCAATTGTCATCCCGCTGCGCTAAACGAAGTTGCCGCTTTCCACCTCCGTCGAGGAGAAAAATAGTATACTAACCTCGGACAGTAAATAAGAAAGCCTCAGATCACATGTTTGTTGCAATTAAATGAGATCTGAGACCTTTCTTACTTTCTTGTCCTCGGTGTGTACACTACTATTTTTTATTTCCATAATTATAATGGTACTGTTATCAAACGCTTCTTCTTCTATTCAGTCCAAGGCGTATCATTTAGATACACCATAATGGCGACGAGATTTGCCAATCATAAAAAAACTACAACCAAAAAAATATTTCATGAAATTTGTAATTATTTATTTTTCTTTTGATATTTGATTAGTAGTCTCAAATCCAGGCACCTAATCCAACCGACACTGCACAAATGCCTCAACGCAAGTGCAGCAGGCCTTGTCGCTCCCGAATTGGCTTATAAAACCACGAAAGTCCAAACAGAAGCTGTTTCAAACATCTGCCCATGACTATGATGAGTATAGTCTGAAATGATTATTGTTATTAATAGAATCACATCTCTTCTTTAATAATGAAACTACACACTATTTAGTAGAATATATTTATTTAGCAAATTGTTTATGAAGCCCAACCAACCGGGGGCGGTAATTAGCGATTTGCATGTAGTCGATGGTCAATTAGTCCTTAACGCTCCACTCGCCTCCACTCCACCTCGTGCTCGCTCTGTGTTGGCTACCCTGAGTTGTCAACTGCCACAGAGCATTCACAACCAGTGGGAGAGGCAGTTGTTGCGAAACTGAGCTATCATTAGCATTATTCTATTACTAGTGTTAGAAGAAGAAGAAGAATTACTAGTGTTTTCCCGCGACTTCGTTCGCACAAATTAGATACCAGATTTTAAGTCACATCATAAGCTATCAAACAAAAAGGTTTCATCAAAATTGGTTCTGTAGTTTTTGCGTGATGCGCGAACAAACAAACAAACAAACAAACAACTCTATAGCTACACGTCATTTAAATCGCGCTATCGAGTGTTATAAGTTTATATGAAGTGAACCGCAACTTTTTTATTCCTCACGATTTTTACGGTTTTATAATAGTTAAGATTAGACGGTCCGATAGCTCGGTCGGTAGTGAACCTGCCGAGCGTCGCGGGTTCGAATCCCGTAAAGAGCCAATATTTGTATGGTGTATAATTATTTGACGAATATTTGTACTGGAGTCATGGATGTTTGAATCTTGAAATATATTCTACATCGTTGTCTAGTCATTATAATAAAAGTCCAGGGGAGATTCTGGGATTTCTGGATAATTTGTTTGACAGCAACCAAGATATTTATAGGACAGACGTGGTCAAAATATGTCATATTCAGAATATCGATATTTCACTAGCAGTGCCCACACTCTGTTCAATGCAAGTAGTCAGTTTTAGTTGATATTGGGCTCAATACGCGATATTTTAATGTAGGTACAATTATTGATTGTATTTGATGGTCAAATTAGTCCTTAAAGCTCCACTCGTCTCTTCTCCGTCTCGGCACGTTCTGTTCTTCTGTTGAGAATGAGAATAATTTAAGTGTTTCTCCTCCTTTTTTTTTGTCCTACATTAATATATCTGTTGTTTTATAGAACTATTGTGTTGCACAGATTAGTCAGCCTAGGCCTCTAGTCTAGGTCTCGGATAAATAAATAAATATCTCTAATTATGATAAATTATAACTGTTATGAAGGCTTGAATAAACTAATGGGTAAGGTTTCCTGTGCTGCATTAAGAGGCTAGCTACCTTTCAGCACTTGATACGTCCACCTCCTTCAAACCTGAAATATAATTAGTATTCAAATTAAACGATTACAATCTCTTGTAGTCTGTGGCAGCAGGAAAAGTCGAGTGTTCGAATCGGAACGGCGACATAACCGTCGGATTTTACGAGCACTCGCGACTTCTAACGACATTCGTCTCCCATTAAGTAGAGGGGGAAGGATAATGCCCAAAGCTGTGCAGTTTGTGGATTTAAGTTTTAGGACGTAACTACATTATGTATGTCTGATTTGGGGAAGTATCCTAGGAATGTGTAATGTAATTAAAGAAGGAGTATTCGATATTGTAGTGATGGCATGGTAATGGTGGGAAAATATTTATCAACCGAACGGTGACATAAACATGTTTTTTTTTCTTATTTAATGTATCATCATTCTCTTGCCCATTTCCCATTATTTGGGGTCAGCGCAATATGTCATTCTCTTCCATTCATCTCGCTTGGCCGTCGTTTCAGCACTCACTCCTTTCTTTCACATTTTTTTTTATTTTTTTTTTATTTAAATTAGTTTATTAAAATACATGAATAACATTACAGCAAAATATGCTAAGCGTTATATCATCCTTCACATATATCACATATCACACACACATGAATATGAATTCGTCTCTTCGCATCACATGCCCATACCACGATAATCGATTACCCTGCAATTTTTCCGTTATAGGTGCTACTTTCAACAGTCCTGGATTTGTCAATAGGCCGTATAGGCTGTTGCCTAGGGGCGGCGGCGGCGGGCCTTTCCTTACTAAAAATGGAAAATTATTATTTTAGAAAGGTACATGGGGCGGCGGAAATTAAGTGGCCTACACTCCTAAAAATGTAAATCCGGCACCTGACTTTCAAACTTCCTCTAATATACTAATTCCTAATCCTGTCCATATCCTATTTAATGCACTGATAATTATTATTATAGCGTCAAAGAAGAATGCTATAGTTAAAAGGTTGGCGTTATTCACTTTGTCAAATCCATAAAAATCTAACATAGGTATAAATTTTGTGAAACGATTTCACTAAACGGAAAACAACGAAAGCATTTAAGTATACATGGTGTTAGGGTAAACAGTTGCATTACTTTAGGGGGTGACTGTACCCATGATACTGACAACTTTCCCTAAGAAACCTATAGGAAATTTAATTTTTTTTTTGCATTCCCATATTAAATGCAATGAGCTGAACAAACTTTTGTATGAAAAAACGAAAAAAAATATCTTTAGGTTTCTTTGGGAAAGTTGTTCAGTATCATGGGTAAAATCACCCCTTAAAGTAGTGCAACTTTAGTGTTTACCCTAACACACTGTATAAGTACCTATACCTATATATAATTATAACAATATTCGTTTGTTAATCGATTGGGTCCTCAAAATTTTATTAAGATGGATCTATAATGTAGAATCCAAAATAGGATTTTAACTCCGTTTGTATGGGGAGCACTCTCGCCATACAGTTCTCAAAAGGACGGTTTTACACATAGATAAATTACATGCATTTTACAACAAAAAGTAACTCAAATTCTACAATCGTTTAACTTATTCTCTTTTGAAAGCAGAAGGCTCAGCATTGCACGTGATACGGCTATATCACGCCTTTTATCTCGTTCGTTCGCGCGCAAATAGAAAGAGAGCGAAGGCGTGATAGCGCTATATCACGCTGCCATACTACGGCTGCAGGCGAGACAATTAAGAAAATACGGGCATAATAATAATTAATAGTTATTTTATTCTCTTCTAGTATTTCTATTATACAAGGTGTTACAAAACTACAAATAAACATTTAAGGGGGTGGTGTAGACCATCAAATTGAACAACTTTCACTATGGGACCAATATCGAAATCGCGAAAAAAAAATTTCTTTTGTACTAGAGCTAAAATATGTATGGGATATAAATTTTTTTTTTCGCGATTACGATGTTGGTCCCATAGAGAAAGTTGTTCAGTTTGACGGTCTAAACAACCCCCTTATGAGTTTGAAAAATTTATTGTTACTTATGAAACACCTTGTATACGGGCACCAATTTCAATTGTTCTATAGTGAAAGTCTGAAGCACCCCCTTTTTTAAGTACAACGCATTTATATGTAAGCATAAGCATAAGCATATGCTCACAACTATATTCCCCGAGGGGGTAGTCAGAGATATTCTGAAAACCTCAGAACTTTCACGTTTCACCAGTAGTACCGAAACTGTCCAGTGTGACGGGGGGTGAGCCCGTCGCCACTTATAATGGACAGTGGGTACAATACACGCCTCGAAATTGAAGCACCAATTTGTGAAAGAAATACTGATTGGCAAACCGAGGTGATAAGTCATCATCATCATCGACTCGACAGAAGAGATGCAACATGCAATACAAGTGCGAGATGCAACAAGATGCAACACATGTCATCGCATTTAAAACAAGTCTATTTGTAAGGTGTCATTGACCCTGCTTAAATAATAATAATAATAAACTAGTGTTTTCCCGCGACTACGTCCGCACAAATTATATACTTACCAGATTTTAAGTCAGATCATAAGCTATCCAACAAAAAAAGTTTCATCAAAATCGGTTCAGTAGTTTTTGCGTGATGCGCGAACAAACAAACAAACAAACACACAAACAAACAGACAAACAGATAGACAAAATTTCTAAAAAAGGTTGATTTCGAGTCAGGGATACCTAAAAACCATATCGTAATCTTTTTTTTGTAAATATCTTCAATGTACAGACACACTTCAGTTACAGTTTTATAATTGTTTAGATTAGATGTAGAGCTATCAGCTGTTACGTAACATTGTATGAGCGCGTGAGACTAGACGTAACAAACGCTATTTCAGTTTATGTTTTATTACTATTGGTGATGTAGGTACCTATTGTTTTGTTGTTGATTTCAGTTTTCAGTTTACAGTATATTCGTATGATTCCCGCTTGAGAACAACCCATTTCTTCCTGTGGGTGTCGTCTTCGACAAAGCGACTAGGTTTCCTATAGGCTGTATTTTGTGGGCAAAAGACTAGCAACAAAACCGTCAATGTGGTAAAAGTGAGCGGCTCGCAATGTTGTAGCAAGATAGATAACAAGTGCACGCTGTAGGCAATGATTCTGACTACCCCACAATAACCTATAGTCGTGAGTTGTACCTATATCCTTTGTCCTAATTCTCCTTACATATGCATTATTTGGGTTCCGTGTTACTGGAATATTATACAAGGTGTTACAAAAATACAAATAAACCTTTAAGGGGGTGGTGTAGACCATCAAACTGAACATCTTTCACTATGGGACCAATATCGAAATCACGAAAATAAAAATTATGTTCTATACTCTACAAATCGACTAGAGATAAAATATGTATGGGATATGACATTTTTTTTTTGCTATTTCGTTGTTGGTCCCATAGAAAAAGTTGTTCAGTTTGACGGTCTAAACAACCCCCCTTAAGAGTTTCCAATATTTATTGTTACTTATGAAACACCTTGTATAAATTTTGATAAAATTTGTTATATAGATCGCTTGAAGACCGAGGATACGCATAAAAATTCCACGCAGACAAAGTCGCAGCTAACTACAACTAAACATCATAAAATGTAGAGAAATGTTAGGACGTGACTCGCGAATATTTTCATACGTTAGTTAATAAATATACTTTGTTTATTTACACGTGTTTCATAAACCTTGACTCTCCAGTTTACAGTTCACTTTCAGCACGAGCCTAGTAAACATACGAAGCAGTAGCGATACTAAGCCTAATACTTACCTATGATCAAATAACAACGTGATACTCGATTTAGATGGAACGGCAAGAACCCAGATGGGTGTCGTAGACCAATCCGTATTTTTATTTGTTTCCTTGAGACTTCCTAACTCGAGTAGAGGACGTTTTTGACATTTTGGTCATACGAAATATGTCAAATACGTTCTCGACTCCAATAAGGAAATGTTAAGAAAACAACTAGAAACGGCATTGTCAATATCTCTGATGCCAACACCGTGTAGAGACACTGCATCCTACCCCTCCTCTAAATAAGAGACAGTTCTTTCTTCTTTCTTTCTTCGCTGATCAAGTGATCACAGTGGTTTCACATTCCATCAGATTGAGGACAGATAAGACTATCCATGAAAAAATGTGTCTATCTTTGTCACACTTCTGAGCGTGAGTCTTGTCCAAATAGGATCGGAAATGCCATGATAATATCAAGTGGTGACGGTTGCTATAAATTTTGTTAATGCTAACCTTTCACTATTGATGTACCTACCTACTTAGTACCTACATAGTAGGTACTTACCTACATAGTAGGTACTTAGGATATAATTGCTTTCATCCACAAACACACTGCGGAATCAAAATCTATGACAACGGAACTTCATGCGTGATCCTTCAAAAAAAAATTTTTTTGTTTTCGAATTCATCCCATTGCTGGGCCAAGGCTTCCCCTTTAATCCTCCAACGATCTCTGTCCTAGGCATGCTCTGGCCACGCGTCATCGAAAGCATCCATAACATCCCGCCACCTTTTCCTAGGACGACCTGGACGCCGACGACTGTTTTCTGGGATCCAAGGCGTGACAATTCTTGCCCAACTTTCCTGGTGCATTAGACAGACATGGCCGGCCCAATCCCAATTTAATCTGGCGGTTTTTCCCCAACATCGGCTATTCGTGATTTATATAATTATACCTAATTATGACTTTTTAATTCGTCAATATTAATAAAAGCAAATAAAGTCAAGTAATATTTCAAAACCATTCTTTTTTGCACAACTAATACCTAACTCCTGCCCTAAGGGCAATATTTACCACCCAAAGTCGGTCGCCGTGTAAAAAGCGTGTCGAGGTGCTCAGTGGTGCCATCTAGACGTCTACATTGGCGCTAGCTCGCTAATTTAATCTCACGATAAAACTGCAACGGAATTGCATCGGAGCTGAAAGTTTGACGAAATTAAAGCGATTGAAGGAACTTTTGAAGGACTTTTACTTTTGAGTTAATTAGTTATCAAAACTTCATGTTAACTGTACACAAGACTTCGTTCACACAGCACTGAAATAGGTTAAACGATACCTACTTACAGAAAAACTGAGATGTGAGTAACGTTCACATACGATGACGCACTGACGGAGCGGCAGATGTCAGTCCATAGAACAACACCCGGTGCGTCAATGCGTCACCGTGTGTGCTTCTACGTGCGGTTTCATACAACTCCTTGCTTCAAAAATGACGGACTGACGTCTGCGGCTGCGTCAATGCGTCATCGTGTGTGAACGCACTAAGTGTATATGTAAAGCTAGGTATATTTCCCAGTGCGTAACGATCTAAAACACTCTATTATTATTTTTTAATAACTTATTTTAAATTAGATCAACTTCGTCTCGTACCTACCTATTCTAAATGCAGAACAAACATTAATTTCAATAAAAATGTATGCTTTTGATCAATGTGTAAGTTTGAAAGATGATTTTATTATATCATCTTCGTTTCGTATTCTAAATGCAAAACAAACATTAATTTCAACAAAAAACTAGAATGATTTAAATTCACATGCTTTTGACCAATGTGCGTAATAAAAACCTTAATTTGGACAATACGTATTCATTAAACATTTATGACATAAAAGAACAAAGTTATGCTGCTTAAAATTCACAGCGAGATTCTGATAACGATTTCATATGATCTACTTCAGCATATTAAGAAGCTCTGTGTGAAAAGACATACCTATCTTGGAAGAAAATGTTCGTGACGTCACACCCCGAACACTCCATAGAACGAGCTCACGATATTTAATAGTACTACTATACAGGAAGGAAGGAATAATATCATTAAACCTTTAATTAAACCACATACTCTACTACCCAACAAACTGAACAACTTTTCTATGGGAGCAAACCGATCGGAGCAAAAAAAAACAGCTGTTCCATACTAAACTGCAACGCCTACTACTCGACTCAAAATTTAATTTAAATGTATGCAACATAATTTTTTTTTTGCTCCGATCGGTTTGCTCCCATAGTAAAGTTCTTCAGATTGATGGGTAGAGTATGTGGTTTAAAAGTTAATGATACTTTTCCTTACACCCTTTATAGATAACTACAATATTATGATGTCGCCACATCGCTATCGAGTTTCCACACCATACCTAGGGTATTCCCACAGAATTTAGGGTAGGTATCTCTTATGACGTCTAAGGAATTTTTTGGAACAGAAATTTATTGCGACTATTAAAACGGAAAGTTTCAAATAAATCGAAACAAATTTTTCTTTTTGTCATTGTTTAGAGATTTAATTTATTGTACAATATTCCGGAATTTCTCAAAGATAATTATAGGTGATAGATATACTCAAAATTCGGAGGCGGCAACACTATATAGCCCAAATAGCCTATGAGCCTCATACCCGGTACAAATAAGTAGTTATTTACAAATGTATGGAGTTACGTCATAGTCTTTACTTTACACGTGTTTAAACAATAAAACTTTATGCTCACGCCTCTATTCCATTGAACTGTAGGACTATAATAATAACTCTTAGATAAAATAGGCGATTCTTCGACATGTGTTTATTTACGTCCAATCATAAACCTAAGGTGCATTGTTTTAAGAATCACGTCATATTTGCATCATATCAGGATACGTGGAGATTTATTAAAAGTAAAATAAATATTGACTGAATATGTGACAAAATTGGTAAATTCCAGTTAATAGTCGTATCTATATCAAGCGTATAATATAGTTAGTGCAAGCTCGATAGTGATAATGTCTCAGAATTTTTATAACCCGTTCTGGGACATGGCTGTTCACATGTCTGAACGTCCAAATGGTTCGATTGCCTATGTGCTAAATAATACGAAGGTCAAATTACACCCCATTTCACCCAAGATGTGCGAAGAAATTCGTGTAAAATTAAGAACCCTTTAGGGGTTCATCCTTTCTTAGCGCTTTGCTATAACTACCAACTATCTTATGAAACTGTAGAAATGATCGCATGCAGCATTTATCATTTTATAGTTTTCAGGAATTATGTCAAATGGTAGTTTTCAGAGCCTTACCGCTCAAAAAATAACTGCTTGCGTAGGAAAAGGTTACTATCCCTTTGTCGCCTCATAATCATAAGCTATATGGAGAAATGCGTCCATACTAAGCTGAAACTACAAAACCTTAAGCCTAAAGCTCCGATAATGTAGTTCCTTGTAAACTACGGTATAATTTTAGGATATCTTACATTGCCCCTGCTCAATTCATGCACGTAGGTATAAGCATAGTTTTAATACATGAACAAATTCATAAACTCTTTATTATTTCAGCATTGTATTTGTATAAACAGGTAAATACAAAACTGCCACGGTTACAATTTCAGTGCGGGCTAAAACTGTAATATTTTGTGAGGATTTCAGCAAAATACGGACGGTGTGCAAGGGTGCATCTGCTATTGGTCTGACAGTTTGGCCTGCCGCCTGGCACAAACGCAGCAAGACTAATACAAATTTCTTTGTTTAAAAATATTTTAAACTTTTTCCAAACAGGGTCTTGAATCGTAATTTGCCGTGATCGTCAAGTGGCTAGTAGCTATGCCTCCCGATGCAGGGCCGGTGTTCGATCCCAATGTATTAGTGGGATCGAATGTATGATTTATCGCATTTTGCCATTGACTTACCAACTACTGGACGTAGGGCCGCGCTCAAAAGTTTCCGAACCAAAAGAGCATCAAAACATATAAAGAGAACCAATTTTGCGACAGTCTTCGTTTGACCGGCGGACTACGCACGCCATGCCGCGATGGGGTAAAAACTACGCAAACAAAATGAAAAAGAATTTCGGCATTTTCAATGTTTATATTAACTAGACACTTGTCTTCGAGAATTTTGTACTAGACCCGGCGTCCATTATATTGTATGTTAATGCATTTTGCGGAAAGAAAACATCGCTAGGAAACAATAAGATTTACCGAATTTCGAGGCATGCATTGTATCCCCAGTGTTTAAAATAGTGACTCTTACTTTGGATTAAGTTCGGGCATTGCCAGTGAAATGTGTACATAGGTTTATCCTTTTTCACTTCGTTATTATTATTACTCTCAGATTCAAAAAGTTACAACACAATCATGCTCTTGCCCTTATCCCATTATTAGGTATCGACGCAATATGTCATTTTCTTTCACTCATCTCCTTTAGCCGTTAAATACCTATTAAGGTTTTAGACAAAGATTATGTTTGGTCTTCGCTGCGCTCCCTCTAGATTCTGCCCTTCCTTAGAACAACAGCTTCTGAAGTGAGGCAATATAAAAATATTTTTTAACATTGTGCGTTTTTGACATTTTGCGCTTTTGACTAAGTGCGCTTTTGACATTTTGCTACCCACTTGTCATTTTGCGCTTTTGACATTATGCTCTTAAACGATCAAATTCGCATTTCGAACGTGTATTTGTACCACAGAGGATTATTGTACCTTTTACCTTACCTTTGTTACTTACTACGCCGAATTCGGCGTAGTATTTTTTGCTTCACTTTATTAGTACGCCGACGGTATCTAGTCGTAAGACCAAACAAAATCTTTGGTTTTAGACTATAATCTAGGACCTATTGTACGTAATTGAGCAGTCTTGTGGTCTGCCTGGCCGGGCACGTCTGGCAGTGTCTCCCTCTGTTGTATAATGCACGATACCGCGTAGACTCACAGACTAATTTCACTGCAAGACGGTGACACATTTGTGTAGAATGTTACAGTTTAGTTTAGACAATATTGTTACTTACAAAGCTGGCACGTTTAGACAAAACTTTATAGGTTTTTTTTTCGGCCCTTGTATAAACACATGAACGTAATCAGTCACACAATTGGAATATAATTTAATGATTTGGTTTTACTCATTATGCTGAAAATTTTATAGGGAGTGATCAGACTAGCAAACTGAACAACTATCTCTATGGGACCATCATCGAAATCGCGAAAAGACAAATCTGCTAATACAGGATTTCAATTTTGTATGGAACAGTTTTTTTTTTCGATTTCTACAGGGTGAAATTGATAAACTAAGAGTCTAACAACAACTTTTACTATAGGAACAAACCAATCGGAGCATAAATTATTTAGAAAAACAAAAAACCCGACTGCATAAAAAACTATTAACTGAAAAGATAAAAACAAGCTCCTTAAATCAGCTATAATAACTTTGCTTGGGCAAATTAATACAATTTGAATGTTATTCCTTATTAGGTAGGTATCGCAAACGGGGACAAAGAAAAATGACCTATTTGTTGGTTATTGGTTTGTCCCCGCCTGCAAAACCTACCTAATAAGTAATAACATTCAAATTGTATTAATTTGCCCAAGCAAAGTTATTATAGCTGATTTAAGGAGCTTGTTTTTATCTTTTCAGTTAATAGTTTTTTATGCAGTCGGGTTTTTTGTTTTTCTAAATAATTTAGTTTATTTCAATCTTTTTAGTCTTGTGTCACAATGGTTGCATAAAAATACTATAATATATATATAATTGGAATCTGCTCTTCACCAGCTTTCATTTGATACCCATATTGTATTTTTTTACGAAAAAAATTTGATTCTCCACCCTCTCTTTTTTAATTCGCATACGCCATATTAAAATAATATACCCTATGTCACTCTCACGATTTTTACGAATCTAACGACACCTCATATGTTAAAATCCATCAAGCCGTTTAGGCTGTAGGGCGTGCCAAAGAAATAGACATACAAACATACATACATACATACATACATACATACATACGCTCGAAAAACATAACCCTCCTTCTGTCGCAGTCGGGTAAAAAGATGCTGGTTTTGGTATGGGGATTGGGATTGTGGGGTGTGGGATTTGGTTTTTGCTCCGATTGGTTTGCTCCCATAGTAAAAGTTGTTCAGTTTGATGGGTAGACTCTTAAGTTTAAAAGTATGCTAATGATATCAATTTCACCCTGTATAGAAATACCATAACAAGGACCATATATGGTCCCATAGAGAAAGTTATCTGGTTTGATGGTCAGAACATCCCCTTAAAAACTTTCAGCATATTAAGAAGGAATCTATATACTTTATTTACACCAAACACACAAAAATTCAATAAAAAAAGGACATACAACAAGTATTGATACAAACAATAGGCGCTATTATTGATACAAAGCAATTTCTTCCACGCAGCTAATCACTTTGGAGAGCATCTAATAGTCTTAAGCATTATACTAAGCTAATTTTGAATGTTTCTCCAAGCATAGCTCAAATCCAGCACCTGCAGTTTTTGCCGCCATAATCTGCAGCTGCCAGCTGTCCAGCGCTCACCAGCGACGTTGATTGATGCTGGAGCTGCAAGAAACCTTCACACTTTACCGCATTACTCACGTCTAAGCAAACTAAACTGTTTCTAACCGCTTTTAACTAAACGCTGCATTTATTTTTATGACCAGAAGCCAGAAGATTATGTTTTTAACGAGGATGTAAGTTTGTGTGTAGGCATGTTATCATCTATTACATAAAGGCTTCTACCAATTTGGAAAAAAGAGGTGTCTTTAGATTCTTATAAACATGCATCAATAAACTGACGTCAGTATTCTCTTTAGACATTAACTTCGCTACAACTACCATCGTCTAAAATTTATTGATTAAATATTAAGAAGCAGAATAGCTAAGAACTGCCAAAAAACAACATAATGATTTGATACCGATTGAATCGGGAGTTGTAATGACGACCCGGTTGGTGTAATGGTTGCCACGCCAGACTGCCAAACCAGGGTCCTGGGTTCGAATCCCGGTACGGTCATGGATGTTACATGTTTGTGCCGTTGTTGTATGGTTCCCATAACAAAAAGCCTATAAGGCTTACTTGGGGTCATTACAATGTATGTGCCTGTGAGCGTTATTTATTATTTATTATTAGTTACACAGAGACCCCAGAGTGAGGTCCTGGGTTTGAATTCCAGTTTAATCAGCATAGATGTTAGCTATACTATGTTTATGTTGATTTCTGATGTCACAGGACAGACTTTCGGTACTAGTACTAGTGAAACGTGGATGTTCTGAGTTTTCAGAATATATCTGGGGGTAGTCAGACGTATCTGGAAACAATATCGGGAGCATCATTATGTAAATATGTCTTTGGTCAGATTTCCAGCATGGTGAAGTATGGCCCAATCCTACCCATTTTACAAAAAGTTTAATAACAGCTAAAGGAAAAGCAATAAATAAATTTACTGCATACAAAAAATTGTCCTCGTACTTTATATTAGCCCTTACCACAGATTATATAATACTATACAGTACAGATGCCCAACGTCAAACAATGGAACGCGACTGCCGTAACGCGGGCAGTCTTCGGGCAAAGTAAATTGCTTGATTTTCCGAGGCTCATGAGATTTTTTTGTAGTCAGATCATGTATTTTTTTAGTAACAATTTACACTTTTACGTAAACATTAATTACAAATCGATACCATAACGCCATATATTGCCATTTTGTTAACAAAAATTTCATTTGTATGGGATGGGACACCATGCCCTTACTAATTGCAACTTCGTTAAAATTGTATACAATCATCTCGATTATGCACTTTTCGGTCCTTTCGAGTGTTCGACATAATTCGAGGACATTATTGAAATTGTAGGCTTTTTGTCATACTTACTCATTTAGTTGAATTTTTTATCATCGATCAAATTATTTTATGATTGAGGGTTGTAAGCTTGTAACGGTCTTTAGGTATTCCAGCTGTGTCAGAGACTTTTTAATTCTCCTAATTGCCTTAAACGTAGGTTTTCTGTTGCAGCAAATATACATTCGTCCAATAGTCAGCAATGCATCGACCAACGAATGCCAGATCAAAAGAAGCTACTCCAAAAAATTGCCTTCCATTTTCTGACGTGTCAGAAACTGTCATAGCAAAACACGGACGCGCCTTGCGAATATTTTATTTGGGCAGCGCAGGGACGTCGCCCCCCTATGCCTATCCCCAAAAGGGGGGGTTAGGAGCTAAGTGAGGGGGACTATAGTGGGTGAAAGGGGGGGCGACGTTGATCGATGCACGTCTTGCGCCGGAGGCTGCACCCGACGTAATTCATTAAACGCTGTAACTCCAAGCGGATTTTGAGTAAGTATTAAAATGATTCCTCTCGGGTGTCTAGTCCATTGCTATGCTAGTAGGTGGCGCTTGGTTAAAATTTAATTTAGACCGTCACATGTCCAAACAAAACAATGCTAATTTAATCACCTTGTATATCATCGGCTCGCACAACTCCACCGCCCCGTGTCTATACAGTCTGTGAGGTGACTAGTGACTACAGAGGGGGCTGATGATGTCGTTATATTACCGCTTAGAATGGACCATACCACATTTCTTTCCCGCTGGTATCATACGAGACGACTAATGGATAAGGTTTCTTATTCAGTGTTGTCTATCAATCACCAATTGACACGTCATACATAACACTATTAAAATGTGATAAGAGAACTTTGCTACAAATACAAACCAAAAATAATTGAAACAAAAACCGTACCTACTTACAGATTATTTTTAATGTGAAAGTGTGTTTGTTTGCCGTATGCACCCGTGGACCAAGATAGCCACAGAATGGGTTCCACAAGACAGTTGCCGAAGTCGAGGAAGACTCAAGAGAAGATGAAGCGACGATTTGAATATCTACCTTCGGTTGGCCCGAGTTCACGTTGCGTAGGGAGGATTGGAAGAAAAGAGGGGAAGACCTAACCTAGCATAAGACCAAATGTTACAACATGAGTGCAATAAATGATTCAAATTCTGATTCTGACCTTTGTCCAGCAGTGGGACACAAAATAGGCTATAAAAAAACCATAACATTTATGATCTTTAAAATCACTTCAATGTTCTTTTAATTTATCAAAATGTTTAATAATACAAAATTTAAACAAAGTCATCCACGTGAAAACGCAACATCATTCTTTCCAATCCAATTTTCTTATCCAGTTTAGGTACGGGCTTTAGATAAAAAGAGGCAACTGCGAATTCGCTTGCGTTCTTGCTTTCGCTGTTAGCCCGAGGGGCGGTCTACGTGACGCTCCTGGATTATAAGAAAATGCATTTACGACCGTGTGCCGCAGAGCTGCACTTTCGTGCCTAACGGTACGTGAGCTGGCGATATGGATTAGATGAAATTTTTAATAAATTTTACAAAGAATAATGTATTGGTGCTTTTAAGGGAAGAAGGTGGTTTTTCCAAGAAATATATAGAGAGGATTGGTTTGAACGATATTGTGGTTTGAGTATGAGTTTCTACCTAGCAACAACAAAACGTTTGCGTCGAAACAATTTAACGGGCGGTTTATTAATATATAGGGTCCTTCTTAATATGCTGACACTTTTTTAAGGAGATGATCAGACCATCTAACTGAACAACTTTCTCTATGGGACCAACATCGAAATCGCGAAAAAAAAATCAGCTGTTCCATACTAAACTGCAAACCAACTTGAGCCAAATGTATGGGACAGCTGATTTTTTTTTCGCGATTTCGATGTTGGTCCCATAGAGAAAGTTGTTCAGTTAGATGGTCTGATCATCCCCTTAAAAAAGTGTCAGCATATTAAGTTGGACCCTGTATATTTATTGAGTTTCAGATAAAGTATTTTGTACCTATACAGGGTGTAACAAAACACCATGAAACTGAACAACTTTCAGTATGGAGCTGGAATAAAAATCTGCTGTTTCATACAAAACTGCAGTACCGCCTCGACTAAAATGTATGGACAGCTGATTCTTTTTTGCGTTTTCGAAGTTGGCTCCATAGTGAAAGTTGTTTAGCTTTATGGTCTGAAGCATTAAGTATTACTAGGGTGTTTTTTTACACCCTATACAGGGTCCTTACTCCTTCTTTATATTATGCTGAACCCTTTTTTAAGGGGACCATCAGACCATCAAACTAAAAAACTTTCTCTATGGGATCAATATCGAAATCGCAAAAAAAATCTGCTGTCCCACACATTTGGCTTGAGTAGGTTTGCAGTTTTGTATGGAACAGCTCAGATTTTCTTCGCGGTTTCGATGTTGGTCTCATAGAGAAAGTTGTTCAGTTTGACGGTTTGATCATCCACTTAAAAAAGGGTCAGCATATTAAGAAAGAGCCTGTATAACATGTTTATAATCTTCTATAATTTTAGTACATCTCAATTGTAAATTTTCATAGTGGGCCCAAGGTGGATTTGGACCGACGGTAGGACAGCGCAGGACCGGTTGTTGGCGATCCTTGGCAGGCCTATGTCCAGCAGAGGACATCTATCAACTGCGATAACGATGATAATTAAAGCTACAATTGACTGTAAATCGTTGTCTTTAGTTTATCATTTCAATTAAAAACTTCAAACTCAACAACTTTTACTATGGAAACAAACGTTCAGCGCAAAAAAATTTGCTGTTCCATTCTAAACTGTAGCGCCTACTCGACTCAAATGTATGAGACAGCCGATTTTTTTTTGTTCTGACTGTTTTGCTCCCATACTAAAAGTTGTTCAGTTCGATGGGTAGAGTATGTGGTTTATGATACTTAGGTTAATCGTAACGAACAGCAGCGGCCGTAGCATGATGCGCGCAAAAAGGTTATACCGCGGTTATACCGCGTTACCGACCAAGAGCGTGTCGGACTCTAACATGATAGGGTGCCGTACATACATAAGCTCACGACCGTTATCCCTTACGGGATGGTCAGAAATATTAGTACATCTACCAACTTCCAGTATTTTAGAAGTTAGAGGGGGGTACGCCCTATTTTTTATATTGAGCGCAGATATCTCGAGTCAGAAGCATTATAACGATTTAGTTTCTTTGGGAGTTTTGTTTCATTGGACAAGACCTATCCAACGACCCCTCACTTCATTTATTAAAAAAAACAATTTTATTTCAACCCCCTTTTCGTAGTATGGGAGGGGTGTGTCAAAAACAAATTAGTTTCTTCATGACTACCTCATTTTTGTTTTTCGGTTACTGTAATCTGTCGTCATGCCAAATTTCGATTCAATAGGTGCAGTCGAGGTGGGGCATACAGACAGAATGGACGAAAATAATGTATTCTTTTACGCTACGAATAAGAAATACTCTATTACGTAAAGAAGTATCTAGCACGTATCCAACACCCAGGACTCAATCAAAGTAGGCAAGTATTATAAGGTGTAAGTGTGTATTTTTGTCCATCCATCCATCACAGCCCTTGATCAGTCCGTCTTCGGACATAGGCCTCCTCCGTATTTCTCCATGACGTCCTGTTCCTCGCCCTCTGCATCCAGTTGGGACCCGCGTGTCTCCTATTTTTGTAAGTACAACAAATTCGGTATGTCAAGTTTTTTTTTGGAGGGTTGAATCGAAAACCATTTCGAGATAATTGTCTCAATAATCATATTTTCTATGTCAGATATTTTAAAATGAAAGGATTACAGATATTTTAAATAAAATAACGTTGTTTTTCGGTACGTCCAGTGACGTCACTGGCATACCTGTGAACTCCTTGGTAAACATAAAATTAACTTATAATAACCGGCCATTAAGAAAAAAAAAATACATTCGCAATGTCAGAATTTGACATTTGATGTTGCCGTATCTGTTTCCAGCATAGAGTTAGAAAGAGGAGGCAAGTTTTATTTTTTTTAAATATAGCATGTAGATAGTTTTTCTCCATGGAGTTCGAATTATTTTTTCTTCACCATTTTTGCACTTGGAGATTACAGATCAAAATAATTTAAAAATTAAATTTATATTGATAAACTCGATGAATTGCAATAAAAATGAAATAGGTGTCTTAAAATTATGTCTTCTATCCGTAAAAAATATAAAAATGAAGACCAAAAAAAACTTGACATACCGAATTGGCGCAAATGCTAGAATTTACCAGAAAAATCGTCAATCAATAAGTTTTATAGAATCAAAGGCAACAAAAACAAAACAAACAAACTCATCAGCATCACACAAAAAATACGAACCTACTTATCATAATTACTATAGCAATCCTTCCAAGATTATACCTAACAAAGAATGCAGCAAGAAATGTATGCAGCTTACTTGCATCCGAGCTTATCGCATCTATCAACGTCCAAAGGCTTTCACGGAAGGCTTTGTTCGCACCCCTTACACCCCTCACTCCCACCCCTTACGTTACAAACAACTTGGGCCAACACCCAACCGCCCAACTTTCTTTGTGGGTTGATAGCCTTGCGAAATGTTAGCCCATTTGTTAGCTTTTTGCTAATACGATTAATTATAGTTTATGATGGTCTAAAAGGTAAAAATTTTAAAAGTTTAATTCTTTTTGTCATGAGGGTACTTCTTTCGGATTAGGTATAAATTATTTTTGTTATGTAAGCTTTATGTATACGGTATTCTATACATTTTTCACTGGATATCCATATATCGTCGCTAGCCTTACTAAACGACGTAACTAACATCGAGGTGATTTTACAAGACAAGCTTTTTTCGGTTGAGCGCTACGTACAACATTGTCAGTTACGTCACCTTTCAAAATGTGTTTTCTCTGTTACGCTCGAAGATACAGAGATACGTAAATTAGACCGATCGATGCGTCTTGAAAAATGGATTCGCCCACAATTAATAAGTCAGTTACGCCATTAATGTCAGATACGTCGTTTATTAACCTGTAAACTTAAAGCTGCATCCCACCATTCATGCATTACCTACTTAACACCTAGACCGAACATTTTCGGGATGATCAGAAACATTTCGAATACTACAAGGCATAGCAAGAAGGTAACTTCTAAGGTTCAGAATTGACGTGTCAAGACGGTAAAAGACGACAAAGGGTCCAGCTCTTTATCTTAGCGCATAAATACCTGTATACCAACTAGCACTAGGTATTTAATAGTCTATGACCTTGCGTCCACCGATAGTTGCATTCCCAAAGATTACCTGTGTGACAGCCACAATACTTTTGACAAAACCTTCAGCACTATTATGGATGCACCTTCACACCTCTATGGATCTGATGCAAAATAAATGAATTGAATTGAATTGAATTATTGATTTTGCTTGCAACAAACCTCGTTAAAAAGGTAATTTTGTAATGAGGCTGTATTTCCGTATCAGCTGTACCGTTTGCGAGATGGACCCCCCGAAATCATACACAATGTGCGTGTGTTCCCTAAAATTTCTAAACAGTGTGACTTAGAAACTTGTCCCATATTAGTGTGTCGTAGTGGGAACTCTCATTTAAAATTGTAATAATATTACCAAACGAGTTATAGAGGGAACTCTTAACTGGTTGAGAATTATGTTTTGAAGGGGACAAAGTCGTCAAAAGGGTCAAAATTAACCGTAAACTACACTACACTGTGCGTACGTGCGTGATACGCCTTAATAAACCATATGGTTAGCCAAAGAACATTGGCTATTTAGCATACCCATATTTACCAGCATAGCAGTACCCAATTTTCTTAGTGTAGATACTCGTGCTTGTTTAACTCATCGCGTCTTGCAGCAAGTTGTGAATTCCTTACCGATAAAGGCCAGGATACCGTCACTCTCGAAGCCCAAGCACTCTTCCATGCAGGGTACCACCACAGCTATACACAGATACGGTTAGAGTTAACGGATGAGACGGGATTCGGACGGCACGCTGCGGAGGCGGCATCGATCAAGCAGATAGCCATCACCACCCACCGCATGGAGGCGTGTGTGCTCCTACGTATGCCTTGGGCCCTAACTCGCCGTGATTTGGTGTTGCTGACGACCATTTGTAGAAAAATTTTCTAAGCGAATAAGCTTAAACAAATAAGAATAATTGTCAGGGTGTTAGTAAAAAGATATCATAAGTAAAATGAAGTATCGTTTTAACGAGATAATATTTTGGGTTGATTGATCACTGATACCTTTTTATAACCTCAATGCTTTTCAATCACCGTAGTAGAAGAAAAGAAGTAGCAAGAAATGTTATGTTAGGTAAGAAACACGTTAATCACGTTAATCTTGAACGCGTAGAGACCCACCGTACCTTATAAGCTAAATAATATTCTTTAGCAGGCATTGAACGTCGGTACTTAGATACTACGTTAGTATATAAAGCAAAATTAGAAAGCAGAAGTAGCTTGGGCCGAACGTTTTTAATTACAATTGAGAAGAAAGTCTGTGAAAAGCTCACTATTAGCGCCAAAAGCAGAAGGTGTTAGAGAACCTATCACTACAGATGCTAGCTTCAAAGTCGTGTCATTTTCATAGTAAAGGCAAAGTTGGAGCAGCGATAAGAACATAGACGAATCGCAGGCGCTCCGTCAAACGAATCACCATCACCCGCGCTCCGACGCTCTATCCGTTAACCAGGGCTGCTACGATACTAGTAATAAGCTAGATATCTAATACTAACTCCATACTAACTCATACTAGTTCAATGGTACAGTAACTTAAACAAATTATCATGCAGAAGCTACCATCATTTCCCTTTTGATGCAGTCAGAATGTCAGTTAGTCGATGCTACTGCTGTCGTGTTTTGTTTTATAGATTGAATAGGCAGACTGTCGTCAAGTGGTAATAATTTGCCTAGACATTAATTGGACCAGTTCCTAAAATGTTACCGAATGTTTACTACACATGCCTACTATCTACCCATGTTTTGGAAAAAATTAATGGTATCAATAAATGTAAATTCTATTTAATCCTGTATTATTTTGGGTGTAAACACCCTTGTAATATTTAAAGGGCTGGTTTGGAGGATCAAATTTTTACCAAGGAGAGGAGTTAGAAATGGCGAAAAAAGAAAATCAACCGGGTCATACAAAACTGGAGTTCGGACTCGACGTTGTCCCCATAGTGAAAGTACCTAGTTCAGTTGGATGGTATAATCCACTTCTTTAAATATTACTTGTTACATTCTTTAGTCTTTCACCCACAAGAACGTTTCATCTAAATTCATAAAATATAGGGATTCAACCTTTAAATACTCATCCCATTTAAACTGTACATATAGTAAATACAAGTTACAAAATTCCATCTCAATCGCCACCCCTACTCACGTCGGGCGAACGTTTAATATCCGTACAGTTGCGGCGATCTTTTTGTACGTAGAGCGAAAAATAATTGATCGATCCCACCGGCGCTTAATGGCGGGATGACGTGAAAGGAGCGAAAGGAACGTCGGGCTCTTTGTTGCTGCAGCTCGAAGCTTCCAATACCATTGGCAAGAAGTGGCTTGTCGTTTGAAACAGATAGCAACCAGATTGAATGTTTAAGGGTCGGCACTACCTACGGCCCGTTTGACATATCTGTCAAAAGAAATAGACCGGTGGCCGACAACACTCAACTCTATGTTATAAGATTAATGAACAAATCAATTTGATAGCTTTTGGTAATAAATTTCTTGCAAAAAACTTGGTCGGTTGCAGCGCGCGGCGCCGTGAATGACCGTGATGGACCTCTAATGTGACTGATCAAAGATCACCCCTGGTGGTAGGATAGGATGGGTCCCAACTAATTAGATCACAGTATTACTAAGGCTTAAAAAAAACTTAAAATTATAATAATTTTAAGTTTAAAAGCAGAACAAATTAAAACTTATAACAGAATAATTACATTATTATAAGTTTAATATTATTGGTATTAGCAAACTAAGGGTTTGTAATCTTTTATCATCATAATCATCGTCAGATATAATATTTTAAGCACGGAATAAAAGTTAATTTTGCAGTAACTGGAACGATTGCCTTCAAAAACATTTGCGCAAAAGGACATCAGTGTTACCACTTTTAGTAGATTTCTTCTTTATTTGTAGATTTAGGGCAAAATAATTTAGTAGATTTTAGTAGAAATTGGGTATTCGAAAATTTTTATGTATTTAAAATGCAAGGATTCAGGCTAATAAAATCTAAGCTGGCAATACAAATTGCTGAGAAAACGATTGCAGGGTTTGCAAGTTTTCCGGAACTTCTAGTACACCATGATCATAATCAACACCCTATAATTACGTCCCACTGCAGGGCACAGGCCTACCTTCTAGGAGGGTGTTTGGGCGTTAGTCCACCACGCGTGCCCAATGCGGATTGATAGACTTCACATATACATCAGAATTTCTTCGTCTGCATATGCAGGTTTCCTCACGATATTTTCGTTCACCATTAGAGAGCAGTCGGTAATACGTACATAAGTTAGAAAAACTCATTGGTAGGTGGCATGTGGTCCGTGCGGATTCGAACTCGGACCTCTTGATTGAGAGTCCATACCTCTCCGCAACGCGCCACCGAACTCACTTCTAGTATAGCAAATATTAATCATATCGCCTAATGTTGTTTTTTTTTACAAAAGAGGGCTTCTGAGCAGAGTTGGAATTTTGGTACCTAGCACTTTTAATATGTCAAAGGGATTGCATGTTTATCGACTTCCAATAATTTCGAAATACGGGTATATTTTTAAATCACTGCGGATAACTTCAGCATTTATCGAACTTCAAAATAGCGAAAATAAATCAGCTGTTCCATACATTTGAGTCGAATATGTACCTACTGCAGTTTTGTATAGGACAGCTGATTTTTTTATCGCTCTATTGAAGTTGGCCCCATAGTGAAAGTTGTTCAGTTTGATAAGTAGAATACGTCATGCTGGAGTTATCCGCAGTGATAAATAATTACCCGTAGGTATATCGACACAATCGGAAGTCGATAAACGAGCAATCCCTTTGACATATTAAAAGTGCTACCAAAATTTCAGACTCTGCTTATGAGACACAGAAAACTGTACTAAATTTAAACTTGCATAGGGACGACCTAATTTAATATTTATTTGAAAATTAAAGCATCCATGTTACAAAATGATGAAAACCAATAAAAATTATACAAAAATTCGAAAATAACATGTGTAATGATGAGTGTTTAGATACAATTGATAATATTTTGTACAAAAACGTGTTTTATATTAAATTTTAATCATCTGTAACGACATAAATATTATTTGGTAGATTTCAGCAGTAATTTTGGTCACGCTGAAGGACATTGTGCGACACAAGTACATATAGGTGTTACTTAGTAGCTAAAGTGGGTACATGAACCCTGAAAGGGCACAGCAATATTAACAAGAAGTAATTTAAAAAAAAAAAAAAAATTGTACAATGTCAATAGTTCTTTAGGTTCTTTTGGTAGTTTTTGGTTCATTTGGTAGTTTTTGGTAGAGTTTAGTTTTTTTTTTAGTTTTTGGTAATTTTGGTAGTTTTTGGTAGAGTTTAGTAATTATTTTTTGTAGTGTCTGGTTTTTTGGTAGTTTTAGGTTAGTTTGGTAGTTTTTCGTTGTTTTTGGTTATTTTGGTAGATTTTCGTAGTTTTTGGTTATTTTGGTAGATTTTATATTTTTTGGTAATATTTGATAGAAGAATGAAAATTACCAAAAACTACCATAAAAAACAAAAGAGTTCTTGACGGCTTGGCTACGGGGTGGGTCCTGTTGACATAAATAAAATATTTGTTTTGCAAAAGAGGTGCATTCGAATCGTAAGCGGAATTCAGTCAGTAAGGGTGTCTTGCCGATCCTTGTTTACCGACTTTAAATTACTCACTGTGACAGCTTTGTATATCCTCGATCTGTGCAAAATCGTGAGACGATACCCCGTTGTATTCCGTAGCAAGAGATTAAATTTAACTCGCAAAAATGAGCTACTGGTACCAAATTACCGACTAGCATCGATGCAAAGGACTACAAAATAAAGTCGAATACTGTTCTTGTTGGAGCGCTCGTTGGCGTAGTGGAGCTTCGGTATTGGAAACGATCACCGAAGTTAAGCAACGTCAGGTCCGGTCAGTCTTTGGATGGGTGACCGTTTAGTGGTATTTCATCTCGAGCGTTTCCGTGCTTCGGAAGGCACGTTAAGCAGTTGGTCTCGGAAAGTTCCGTCAGATGGCGTTGTAACTATTCGTTAAGGGTATATTTTCTAAAACCCCTAGTTTTAGGAACATTGTTTTCAGTGATATGCTATTGCATATCCAGTGTTTTATATTTATTATGAAAGAACTGCCTTTACTTAAAAATGTAATGAATCGTTTTTTTGCATGTTTCATATAATTTATTTTAGTAATCGCATAAAATCCGGACACTGTTCGTCGAAATATTGCTAAAAATGGGGTTACTTTAGGAACATTTTTAGAAGGGTTACGTTACACTGTTGAATTTACAGTTTACGTAGAAAGAAAGTTTATATGAATTTAAAAAACATAATGAATCGATTTTTTTAAATACTAGTCTGAAACCCGAATATTTTTGAAAACATTTTAGTTAAAATCAAACATTGTGATTACCATACAAAATGGCGAACAAATTCAATCTTTTGACATCCTGTGACAACTGCAAAACTATCCTTGTTTCTGATTTTTTTCATTGTACGGCGAAATGCCGTTACTGGAGCACGTCCGCGTCAAATGTTTTTAAAATAATTTGCGACAATTTTTTTCTCGATCCGTCTGTGGATGACTGAAACACAAAGGTAATTGAATGGAATAATTCATTATTTGTGTTTTTCTAAAGCTAAAATTATGTTATATTCCAAAAAAAATTAACGAATTCTAGGATAGTATTTGTCATATTGTTCAATCAAATTGAAATGACTTCAATTATGTCAGTAGAGTATACCAAATCTATTACCATTCTCTTTGGTCGGCTTTTCAATATACAATTGCCAATACAGTCGCGCACAGTTTCAAATAAATTCTAAGCAAGAAGATTAAATTACCTACGTAGTATAAAATTCTTGATAAGAAAATTATGAAATTTTTATTTACTTCTGAAATTAAATCACTGCAAATAATATCAAAAGAACTAAAAACTTACTTCCTACCAATTTCAATGAATAATTGAATAGAAAATATTTATTTAATAGCGGCGTTCGCGAATGGAGCGCGCTCCATACAAACGTACTATGGTGATATTATCAATACTAACCAATTAATAGTTATTTGTTATGCTAGGCTGCAAAGTTGTTTTTTGGCGCGAGTACTTGTATTGAATCCTGAGCGTATCGAAGGTTACAAAGGTACGAGACGCAGAATAATTTTGCAGCCGAGCGAAACACACAACTTTTCACCTCACAACAGCGAGGAAAATGTTAGATGCAAGCACTGACTTTAGATCATCATCAGATACATCGCGCTTCATGACGTTGTCCCATTCTATTGCGGCGATATAGTACTCTTGTATTTAATTAATCACTGTCTCACTGCGGTCACGTGTAGCAGTTTGATTGAAAAAAAATTGATCAGCATAAAAAATATCCCGGTGTGTACTGAGACACTGCGCAAATAATTCAAGAAATGTAAGGAAATGTAAAGAAATAACTTCTCATAGGTAAACAAGATGAATTAATTATTAAAAAGCATTTTAAATATTATTCTATACGATATTTTTATCCCACACTGGGAAAATAATTATATGCAAATGCAAATAAGGACAAATCTATACGTGTGAAAGAGAAGACAAGAGATATTGTTACTCAAAGAGATTTTAATTTAGGTATAATCTCTTTTTTTCCACTCAAATAAATTATAGTGAAGGACAAACTTATACGCGAAAAAGAGAAGACAATAATATTTACGAATGTAAGTATGCAAAGTTCGTCAAGTTAGCAACATAATCTTTTTGTCTTTCTCGCACGTATGGTTTTTACTATCTTTTTATCTGGACTGGCAGTATAGACAAATATTGAATAGAAATATTCGAATTTTAAAAACTCTTTCCACGCTAGCGGATAAAATGCCCTTTTGCACTCAGATTTCGAATGATAAACAGAATCTTTCCGAGCTTGTGAGGTGAAAAGTCAATTATTTTTTGCAGAATCAATCTAGAAACAAATCTCTATGCTTGTAATTGGTTAGTATTGAAATTATCGCCATCGTACGTTTGTATGGAGCGCGCTCTAAATTATATCCCCTTTAATACTCACAACTTATGATTGAACAATATAGCGTGAATTTTAATCCAAACTGAGCCCTATGCTTTCGTGAAATCCAAATCTGTTCAGTAGTTTTAAAACAACGTGTGCACAAACAACAGACAAAAATTCTAAAAATGGTCTCAATGTATTCCATTACGTACCTATCCCAAACGCCCCCAATTAACATTTTTATAAATATCTTCAGTGTACATCTATGTTTGCAATTATGACCCAATCAAAGACTTAAATTGCTTTCGAATGACATCAAAACAATGGGAATATTGAAATTCCACAGCAAATTTTTCTCCACTAGTCTTAAAGTACCTACATTACTGCAGCGGCCAGCAAAAGAGGCATTGATGGACGAACGTGTAAATGTGGGCCGAGGCGAAGCCGAGGCACATATACGTAAGTTCATCAATGCCTAGTTGTGGCCAAGGCTTGTATAGTGCTTTTCTCAAATAATGCGTGGAAATTAAAATCAATCAACTTTTCAAAATCAATGACGAACAAAAATATTTTTTCCTTCGTTGAAGCTAGTAACTTATTATTAATCTATGGTTAAAGTGTCCATTCGGTTTTTTTTTCATTATAAAGCTGTCTATTTGCAAACCAGTTCGAAATTTAAATAAAACCTTTGATAAGTTACCATGGAGAGAGCGGAGGGAGGCCTTTGCCCAACAATGGGACACCGACGGCTGATATAATAATAATAATAATAACCCCGCGGGGGCAGCTTGTGGCGAGCTGACGGTGAGTGGCGACACCGCGAACCCCTATCCAGGGGGACCATACAGACATGCGCTTACACACACACCCCCACAGACAGTAACACACCCCCCTACCTCTGGCTTGCCTTCATTGGCCGGCCAGAGTGGAATCGCAAGAGCAAAGAACCTATGCTCCAGGTTGGAAGTGTATTGCACGTAATGGCGTAATAACGGGGAAACCCGCTCACGGGGGTAAACCCCGCGATGGTGAAACCGGTGCCGCACCTCTCGACAACCTTTAGCCGCTCAATGGGATGTTGCCCCATTGTCGCACTTTGTGCATGCGGCCGTTTTATGGGGCCCACTCGACGAGTCGGCGAGTCACCGCCTGCCCTATTTACAATTTTGAGACTAGTTGTCATGGCAGGCGTCCGTTAGTCTCCTCCCATAGCCCAGTATCCATCCATCCAACTTTCACCTCTATAGCCCAAGACCTTATTTTTCCATCACGGCCATAGCGCCGGACTCCAATAGTCTTTGCACCTGGCGGGGACCATCCCCGTGTGTATCATGTTGTGCGCTCGGAGATGGTATCCGCCATGTGTATCCCTTACATTTAGATTAACTTGTCTTCTGAACGGGCCTCTACATGTTGGCTTCGGCTCCATGCACGCCTTCCAAAGGTCCGGGACTTAATTGCCCGTGATTACGGATCGTAAGACACATAATAATAATAAGTTACCTACCTCCTTGGTTGCCATGTTTCGGAGTAAAAGATTGTTCCATTTTTAAATAACACGACAGATATATTATGAGTTTACTATGTAATTTATTTGGCCGCTAAACCACGACAGATATGGATTTTCATACAACTGTTCGCTTAGTACAGCAATATCGATTTATCTCGAAGAAAGTTGTCAAAATAATGCTCAAATTTCCAAGCATGTTTGAGAAAAAGCTATATTATATTTCTACAATTTTATTTAGTAAAAACTACTAAAGCATAATATAAATATATATTTAACTAGTGTTTTCCCGCGACTTCGTTCGCACAAATTATAATTATACCAGATTTTAAGTCAGATCATAAGCTATCAAACAAAAAAAGTTTCATTAAAATCGGTTCAGTAGTTTTTGCGTGATGCGCGAACAAACAAACAAACAAACACACAAACAAACAGACAGACAAAATTTCTAAAAAAGGTTGATTTCGAGTCATGGATACCTAAAAACCATATCGTAATCTTTTTTTTGTAAATATCTTCAATGTACAGACACACTTAAGTTACAGTTTTATAATAGTTTAGATTAGATGAAAACCGGCCAAATGTGAGTCGGACTCACGCACGGAGCCTTACGAAGCGTCCCTTAGCACCATACAATAGCGTAAATTCACTTTGACCAAACCGGCCAAGAGCGAGTCGGACGCGCGCCCGCGTCTCGTACGCTCTGTTTTTATCGACTTTGAGCATGCTCTGAGCGCATATAATATATGCTTATGTCTTGACAACTCTTCTTAGCAACCCCCATTTTCGTAGTAGCTATACAGAATAATATAGGTACAGATTATAGGAGATAGTTAAAAGTATATTAATGAACGATAGTTTGTTGCAATGAAAGCTGTATCTTTTGAGCCGTAAAAGCTAGCTAGTTTATCAATACAAATACATTTTTTAAATGATTTTGATCTGTAATCTCTAAATGCAAAAGTGGTCACAAGAAAATCATTCGAACTCCATGTAGAAAAACCTTAGCTTATCTAAAAAAGACACCTTCCTTCTTTTTATTACGGAAAACCCTATGCTGGAAACAGAAACAGCAACATAAAATGTCAAATTCTGACTGACAGAATTTTTTTTTTCTTAATGGCCATTTGTTTGGTGCACGACCCGGTTGGTGTAATGGTTACCACGCCTGACTGCCAAACCAGGGTCCTGGGTTCGAATCCCGGTTCGGTCATGGATGTTATATGTTCGTGCCGTTGTTGTATGGTTTCCATAATAAAAAAAAAGCCTTTAGTGCTTAGTTTGGGATCATTACAATGTATGTGCCTGTGAGCGTTATTTATATTTATTTATTTTATTTTATTTATTTATTTTATGTTGATTTCAAGTTTACCGAGGAGTTTGCAGGGCCCTGTTTAATAAACGTGACAAGTCGACTTATTTGTCAATTAAGTCTGCTCGTCGACATAATTGACGCATTGTCGCGACAAGTGCTGTTCAATAAAGGCGACAAATAAGTCAGACAGCGACATAATTGTCATGGTAAAATTGTCACACTTGTCGACCTTGTTTAATAAAACTTTACAATTGTCAGTCTCAAAAATAAGTAGTTCACATATGTGGTGGGGATCGACAAATTTGTCGTGGTGATTGACAATTTTACTGACAATTTTTGACATTAATTATCTCGATGATTATTAAAGAGTGCAAGGATAGAATGAAAAATAAATAATGTGGAGTACATTATGATGTTTCCAATGGATTAAAATTACTTAGTAGCGTTACATTAGTCTTGAGATTAAAAATCAGTCAAAACTATTTTATTCAACTTCGAAGCTATCTAACTAAAATTCGTATCTTTTTAGGAAAACAACTCATTGTAAGAAAACACTGCGTTTGGTCTCACTTATCATCACTCAACGAGAACTTTTTAGTCTCACTGTCTTGGAAACTGGATATTTAGTTAAAAAAATACTTTATAATCAAAAACATTTTAAGTAAGACGCATTTATTTCTATTTTTTATTATTATTGTATTAAAAACTTGCAATTAATGTATTTTGGTTATAAAATCGTGGGTGCTTCCACTCCAATAATAGTACTTATGAATCTTATGATTCACTAAATAAAACAGACTTGCAAGCACAAGGCAAGCACACGATTTTCATAACCAAAAGAAATAACATCGTTTTATACTTAACATATTAAATTCTTAAAACTTTTGACATAGACCATAGTCTCCTGTCGCGATTTTATGACAATTCTACAAATTTGTCAACACTAGTCGCGACAATTTATTGTTCAATAAAACAAACATGTCAAGTTTTTCACGACAAATTGTACATGTCGCCTGTCAGGAGAAAATGTTTATTGAACAGAAATATGTCAAATTGACGCGACAATCCGTCCAATTTGTCAATTTTGACAATGTAAATTTTTATTGAACAGTAAATTGTCGAATTGTCGCCTGTCACCTGTCATTGTCGCATTTATTTATTATTTATTTATTCATTAGCTGAGGTCAGCAATTGAAAATGTCAAAATTACTATGGAGATATGTATCTTTCTACTACGACACATTCAAAAATCGCACTCCTAAAGTATAATTTTTGAAAGTCAAATTGAAAGTAAAATCAGCAGTAGAAAGATGCATATCTCCATAGTAATTTTGACATTTTCAACTGCTGAGCTCACCGAATGAGATTCAAAAATCGCTCTCCTGGTAGAAAACGACCTTGGGTACCCAGTTTAAAAAAATATCCGTAATTCTTTCATTTTAAAATCTCTAACATAGAAAATATTGTTATTCAGACAATTCGGTACTTATGTCAAGATTTTTTTTGTCTTTATTTTTATTTTTACGGATAGAAGATAAATTATTAGAAACTAATTTAATTTTTTTGCTTTATTCTGTAAATGGCAAACGTGGGCGCGAAAAAATCATTCGAACTCCACATTATTCACGTTGTTGTTTAACATGCATACATATGCTCACGACTATATTCCCCGAGGGGGTAGTCAGAGATATTCTGAAACCTCAGAACATCCACGTTTCACCAGAAGTACCGAAACTCTGTCCAGTGTGACGGGGGGTGACCCCGTTGCCACTTATAATGGACAGTGGGTAAGTACAATACACGCCTCGAAAATGGAAGCATGCAGGCAGGTTTCCTTCACCGAAAAGCCAGAGGTGTAACAAATCGTACATAAATTCCGAAAAACTCATTGGTACGAGTCGGCTTGGACGGGGATCGAACCATCGCCTCCTGCACGGCAGGCAAGGTTACTCGCCACTGGACCACTAGGCCTTGTAGTTTAACAATTTAATTTAAAAATAAAAATTACCCGCCTTCTCTTTCTAACTCCATGTTGGAAACAGAAACGGCAACATGAAATGTCAAATTCTGACACATTGAATATATTTTTTCTGAAATTTTATTTTCAGTTGATATTTAGTTTACAAGGAGTTAACAGGTCCAACTTCTTCGTTGAACCGAAAAACGACGTTATTTTTATTAAAAATATCTGTGAGTAATCCTTTCATTTTAAATTCTCTGACAAATAAAATATTGTTTATGAGACAATTGTCTCGAAATGGTTTTCGATTCAGCCCTCCAAAACAAACTTGACATACCTACCTACCGAATTGACGAAAATGTCGGTAAATTTTGTTTTCATTATGTTCAAAATTAGAAAATATCACATGTGTAATTTTGAAACTCTCGAAATATTTAAAGACAATCTGTAGGTACCACTTATAAAATAAATTGAAGGCATATTCCGTTACTCTACATATTGTGAAAGCATAATTTTTGTATCTCTATAGTAAATTTTTTTGCCCTCAGTGATGATCGTATTTAGTTTGAAAAAAGTGGTATGTATGTAGGTTTACCGAAGGTAAAGGTAGTAGGTTACCGAAACTTCCCACTTTGGTTAATTTAAAATGTTTTAGTTATGTAATGAATTTCATATAGTGTGAAAAAAAATTATTACCTACTAACTAGGTATTCTTCACTCAACCAAATTTCAAAAAATACTTAACACTTTTCTTATCGATGGTGGGAGCTCAAACAAAAGGTCACGGAAAACTTACAAAACATTATCAACATTTTTTATTCAAAATTGACAGCAAGTGATGACGTCACAAACGAAAATATACCCTTAAGCCAAGTCAGAGGCCTATTGGCGGCTTGAAAATTCTCTGACAGCAAGGTGACCACTAACTTGCCTCCACCAACACACCCTGGGCCCGCGTGATGGAGTATGGCCCACTCCCTCTCACCCTTATTCGTGAGAGGAGGCCTTTGCCCTGCAGTGGGATTCTACAGGCTATAACTTACTTTTTTTTTTTACTGTTCTTGTGTATAATAAAATACCAGATGACATTAAGGGCTTGTCCGGACAGCGATGTTTTTTCGCGCGATTTTATTTTCGCAATTCTGTAACATACGCCTCTTTTCACATAGGATGACTTCTGACAGGACTCTTATGTCAAGGCACTAAGTACGAAAATTGCTTGTTTCACGCGTCTTTCTATGTTGAACGGATTATAGATGTATTCGCACATACGGAAAAAATCCGGAGCTTTGTTGCAAAACTGCGGTTTTTTTCCGCGGTATTGTGCATCACGATGGCGGGATCAAATCTTCTATTCAAAATTTGGCATATCGGTAACGTAGTACCTACTCCATTCAACTGTCCCATATATTTTGGTCGTGTAGGATTGCAGCTTTGTATGGAACAACCATTTTTTTTTAATCTTGATGTTGGTCCCATAAAGATTTTCAGTTCGATGGTCTGATCAACCCCTTAAAATCCACTGCCTGACGGGCAGTGTTGCGCGTAATTGATTAGGTACATTTCGTACTTTAATTAATAATTCGGTATGTCAAGTTTTTTTTTGGAGGTCTAAATCGAAAACCATTTCGAGATAATTGACTCAATAATCATATTTTCTATGTCAGAGATTTTAAAATGAAAGGATTACAGATATTTTTAATAAAATAACGTAGTTTTTCGGTCCACGAGTCACGTCACTCGCTGCCCCTGCAAACTCCTTGGTAAACATAAAATCAACATAAAGTAACTTGGCCATTAAGAAAAAAAAATACTTTTTCAATGACAGAATTTGACATTTGATTTTGCCGTTTCTGTTTCCAAAATAGAGTTAGAAAGAGGAGGCATGTGATTTTTTTTTTTTTTATTGTAGCAGTAGTTTTTCTCTATGGAGTTCGAGTTCGAGTTAGTAATTTTTAATTAAAGTCTACAATTACAATTAGTAATTGGTAATTAGTAGTTAATCGTATTTTGTCCAACACTGGTATCTACTATGTTACCAATAAGATAAATTTTGAATCGAGGATTTTGATCCTGCCGTCTTGATGCTCACACTCTATCAATGGAACACACAACAAAGCAAGCCGCGCGCCACCGCCGCCGGCCGCTCTCACGCACACATACGCAACCGTATTGAGTGAACTCTACAGTCATGATACCTACTTGATACTTGATTTTTTTTTTGAAAACGTCTACTTGGGTAAGTACTTTTTTTGGTAAAGTAATTTATTTATCATTTAAATTTAAACTATAATAAAACTGTAACTTAAGTGTCTGTACGCACGGCGACAGATCAATCTACCCTTAGTTGGACCTTATGTCCATAAACATAGAGTTCAACAATGGGTAGGTTGATCTGTCGCCGTGTGTACATTGAAGATATTTACAAAAAAAATGATTACGATATGGTTTTTACGTATCCCTGACTCGAAATCAACCTTTTTTAGAAATTTTGTCGGTCTGTTTGTTTGTTTGTTTGTTTGTTCGCGCATCACGCAAAAACTACTGAACCGATTTTGATAAAACTTGTTTTGTTTGATAGTTTATGATCTGACTTAAAATCTGGTATACAGGGTGTAAGTGATAGCCTAGCAAATACTGCAACGATAAACTGAGGCCATCAAACTGAACAACTTCCACTTTGTGCTTTCCTCAGGAGACGCGAAAAAATCAGCTGTCCCATACATTTGAGTCGGGTAGGTACAGCAGTTTTGTATGGGACAGCAGATTTTTTTTTCGCGTCTCCTGAGGAAAGCTCGTAGTGGAAGTTTTTCAGTTTGATGGTCTCAGTTCACCGTTTCAGTATTTGCTAGGCTGACACTTTGTACGTACAATTTGTGCGGACGAAGTCGCGGGTAAACACTAGTAGGTACTAAAATGCAACATAAATAAACATAGAACGTTGACTTTCAGTGTATAATCCCTGATTTTAATTGATAAATCAACAATTTTATTTTTGGCTTTTGTTTGTGCTCGAACTTCACGTAAAATCAACTGAACCAATGCTATACCTACAAGGTGTAAAATTAAACAATCAGGGTATTTTAATTAATAGTTTACGTTTTATGTTTATTTAAGTTAAATTTTAATACCTATTAGAAATGATTAATAAATTACTTTTCCAAACAAAGTAGGTACTTAAAATAGTTACAAAAAAAAATTACAAGTATCAAGTTGTCTTGTTCACTGTTACTTGCTAGCTAGAGGTGAACGACCAAACATGCGATTTTTTTCCGGCAGTGCGGCTAGGCTACTTTCTGGCTCCGGAAAATAATTCGCGCGAATTTATTTCGCGCGATTAAAATTCGCTATGCGGACAAGCCCTAAAGCCAACAAGAAATTTCTGGAGAAGGTTAAAGAAATATTAATCGAACAGATGCCCCTATGACTTTAATTAGTTTCTTCAGTATAAGTAAACAAACAGGCATCAATCTGAGTAGAAAAAAATGTGTTGCAGACCGATTATTTGTACCTCAATAGGTTATTATAATTTTTAACTAATCACATTGGACTGATTTTATAACATTTAACTAATTTAATTGTAGTGGTGAAAGGTGGCAGTTAAGTTATTGTCTAGCATCTATTGTTTAAATCTGTTTTTTTTAATGTTTATAAATTATATTGTAGTGTGACTAATAGGTACTCTGTAGGTACTTACCATCTGTAACTTATGTACCTACCTACAATTTAAGGTAAATAAATGAAATGAATTAATGAGATGAACCACAAAGTACCAAATTAACCATAAACTACCAAAAAGTACGAAAAATTACCAAAATAACAATAATCTACCAAAAGGTACGAAAAGCTACCAAAAAAAACTAGAAACTACCAAAATAACCAAAAACTACCTACCAAAAAGTACGAAAATCTTCAAAAATAACTTTTTGGTTACTTTTGTACGAAAATTTACCAAGACTCAAAAACTACCATAAATTACCAAAATATCCAAAAACTACCAAACAGTGCCCGGAAAACTTTTGTGAAATTCCTTTGTGTTGTCTTGTGTCGCGCAATGTTTTTTCGCGCAAAATTCTGTCGTGCAAATGACTTTCGAAGTCAATCGTTTGAGTTACCTACTACGGTACAGAATTCACTCTTATTCCATTCTTATTTAAATATATCTGACGATGATGATGATGATTTCAGATTATCAATCCTTAGCTTGCTAGTAACAATAGTAATAAACTTACATTTATTCTGTTATAATAATAGCATAGCATAGCATATGCTCACGACTATATTCCCCGAGGGGGTAGTCAGAGATATTCTGAAACCTTAGAACATCCGCGTTTCACCAGTAGTACCGAAACTCCTAACAACCACACCAACATAACTCCGTTATAATAATGGGGACAAAAATTAACGAGTAATAGTCGACCAATTTATAAAATGTACTTCTAAGTCCACATATCGTGACGGGCAACTACGGAACCCTACACTGCATGTGGCCCGACACCCACTTGCCCGGTTTTTTATAAGTTACTTTGCCTACTTTAGCTAAAAATGGATTTGTTCATTAATCTTCTAAGACAGGGTTGGGTGTTGCCGGTCACCGGTCTATTCGCAATGATTTCGAACGATTGACGGCCCATAGTAATTTGTATGAAGAAAACGTCCAAAAAAATATGTGATATTTGGTAACAAATTGCAAAAAAACTAGAAATCGTATCGAAAAACTGATTTGTTTAAAGTGTTCTTTGATGTTTTGCCATTGATTAGAAATATATTTTGTTGCTTTATTTTGTTTCACTAAATCACAGGACTCGGAACGCGGCAGTGCTATTCTAGAGTTTTTCATGAAATTCTCGATTACTTTCTGATGTAACTACACAATTTTACTCAAATTTTTTTTGTTCATCTTGTACTTCATCTTTTAAAGAAGCGATGGTATTAATTTTGTTTCTAAATATAGCTATTTACTATCCTCAAAAGTCGGAACGCCGAACCCTGTTTTGCTCGATTAGGGTAGTGCCGACCCTTAATGAGACTGGTGGAGTCATCGCGCTAGCGCTTAAACTTATGAGACTTCAGAAAATAAAACCTACAACCCAGAGTACCTACCTGCAGGATTACCTTCCCCCTAGAGGTTCTTCATAATTATTATCACCATCCTACAAGCATATTCGCGCAAAACAAATCTGCTGTTGTTGGCTCTATAGAGAAAGTTGATCAGTTTGATGGTCTAACTCACCCCTGTAAGAAGCAAGCTAGGTGCTGAACTTGTTGGGCCTGACCTGTATGCCAAGTTATCAAGTAGACGGCTAACGAACAACAGGAGTGACGAAGACTTGTAAGGGGCCTTTGCAGCCTCCAGATTCCATAGGACGTCAACACACACCATTATAGCGGCACCCTCATTATGCTATTAATCCTTGTCCTATGCTTATCCCATCCAAGTCCGTCCGACTCTATTTCCCTGGTCATTGTCTTCAGCCTACCTAGCTCTTCTTCTTCTAGTCTTATTGAATATTTCCTCTACGAATCAGATCCTTCTTCTTTATCGAGTGGGCTGCAAGCCTTGGTGTCAGAGTTTATTCAAACCGCCTTACGGCCTCTGACGTGGTTTTTATGTAACGACTACTACCACCAGAGATAGTAGCCGGGACCAACAGCTTAACGTGCCATCCGAAGCACGGAATGATCTTTCTTTTCAGACAATCAAGTGACCCAGCCTGCAATGTCCTATCCAAATGCGGAAAAACGCACAAAGTGACATTTCACTAGGTGCCCCCCGTGGGAATCGAACCCACGACCTCCGTGTCAAGAGCCCAATGCTCCTAACCATTAGACCACGGAGGCAGTTAAATCAGATCCTGCAACTGGTGAATATAACGCGTTAGGAAAAGGTGCTTTGGTAGCATTACAAAGCAACAGAAACGATTTGGTCGTTCGCCAACTTGTTTGTCGCCTGATTATGCTGGTCTGAAGCGTGATAGATGGTGGTTCTGATAAATAGTACCTAGTTTCGAAGGGTTGCTACGGCGTGGCGTGTTAAATTTTGCTGTGTTTATTTGTACTGACCGAAAAGAGTAGGTCAATGCCCGATCAAAAGCCTGGGCGCCACTTTTATTTATGCCAGTGGAGTTTTTCCGAATTGAAGTTGATCTTACGTGAGACTTTATGACAAAGCTTGGTTTATTCTGACCCAAAAATATAGATCAAAACATATTTTTTGTACAAAGGAATAAAATAAAGAATTCAACAAGTATATAACTACATAAATACTTACATATAGATAGCCCGATAAACAAAACGTTGCCTTTGGTGTCAAGTTTTATGAATTCATGAGTCATGCATGACGTTACGTTCTGGAGTGCGATTTTTGAAACTAATTCGGTGAGCTCAGCAGTTGAAAATGTCAAAATTACTATGGAAATACGCATCTTTCTACTGCTGATTGACTTTCAAAAATCGCAATCCTGAAGAATTATTTTTGAAAGTGAAATCAGCAGTAGAAAGATGCATATCTCTGTAGAGTAATTTTGACATTTTCAACTGCTGAACTCACAACCGATTAAGTACCTATTTCCTTAATATGTTAAGAGGTCATTAGTTGTTCCACTTTATGATCAAATCGGGATTTTCTCTTGTAAAAGTATTAACGCACCATATTCGTACAAATAAACAAAATCCTGCAAACGTGTCTAAGGATCCGACAGAAACTTTGGTCATTACGATAACTCGGTAACAACTTGTAATAAAATTTGCACCCTAAACCGTAGATTTAAGCCTTATTTTTCAGAAGCTTCCCACGCTAGGCATCGATCAGTGTCGGACGTTCAGTCTAGCTCTACGAACGCTGGATCCGAAGTAATCCGCACCAATTAATAAAAGAGCTGCACATTCCCACTGTGGGTTTACGTGAAGTGGAGGGGCGCTTTCACCTGATTACGATGGAGTATGAAGTAGATGGTGGTATATGTACTGTAGCGGTAAGAATTATATAATAAGCATATGCTCACAAATATATCCCAATAAACATTTAAGCTGAAAAAAAATCTTTTAACCAGTACAATAACAGCTAGAAGTGTTATAAACGATGTACAAAAGCGTCAAAATATATTTAAGGCTGTGGTAGAGCATAAATATATTATTTTATACAGAACATCTGGTTAAGGGCTGTATAAAGTCGAAATTATTACTTTTCGCTTTTAAATAGCACCGAAAAACTCGAATATACAGTGTATAGAGTAAAAAACCGCTATAAGCAAGTTTATAAGACTAGAGCAGTATATCGACTGAATAGTGCTCTAGAATTATACTTTTGTGTTGCCTAATTCTGTACAAGAGCATTAAATATTGCTATCTTCTGGATATTGGTGTATAATTACTCTTTAGTACAGTCATCATATTAGGCTTGATAATAGTTGTTCAATGGTTATTTAGGAAACCCTCATAAAGCAAATTTCTGTACAAGAGTGTAATACAATGCTATCTGCTGCTTAAGAGTTTAGTCTTACCCTATTCTAAAGCTAACGCGATAAGCGAAATTTTTCCCGATAGTACAGCCCTCAGTTCTACAGTAGATCATTATAAAGTTGATAGTGTTTCAATAGATAATTATGCAGCTTATTGAATATTTCAATGCCTAAGTAAAACTGGTGTACCTAAATGTCAGTTTTTCATAGTTAATTATTGTGTTCATTGTGAATTTGTTTTGCGCTTTTTTCAAGAGTCAAAAATGGACATCAAACCATGGAAAAAACAAAAAAGAAGTGGTGAAATAAAACAAAAACTAAACAAAGCATATTCACAATTGCTGTAATATTTTCTAAACGTATTCTTTTAAGCAGCTACTATAGTAATTAAATTCTAATCTACAACCAATGTTACTCTTTAGGCTGCTTTAAATACTTAAATTACAGCTTAGTTACGCAAAAAGCTTCACAATTGAGTACTAGAAGAGCAACAGCTGTATAATTGAAGACGCCATTAAGCCATAACCTAAAAATCATGGCATCATAATTCATAAAATATTTTTACGTATGATTTTGAAAATTTCGGCGATATTTACGCAGAATTTTACCTGAATACCATACAAAATTAATTTATTTTCAATAGAAAAGTACTGCGTACTTATAAAGCTAGTCTCAAGTTGGGTTACACCGTTCTTATTACACAAACACTTTCGTTAATATCTATTATTTCAAGATCGCATGAGTTTTTGGCTTACTATTAGCATACATATTCACGAAGAAGTAGCAGCCGCAAGCGAAATAACGACCAAGAAACAAATAATGGGTACCGCAAAATAATATTTGTTCTATTCACAAATTAAAATATTATGGCCGCCGCGTGTCCGATGATTCGATGAATAAATAAGTCTTAAGAAAATAAGATGGAAGGATTCAACCACGAACATAATTTTATTCTTATATTCAGACGTTTACAAGCCTGAGACTGTATATAAGAATAAAATACGTAAGATTTGAGAACATTATCTGCATAATGGTATCTAATTACGCTCTAAGTCAGCCATTGCGCCGCTATTACACAGCTGTTAGACAGCTAGATCTACACTTAGAGCTGTATAATTTGGGGCCCATTTTGCGGATATAACGGCTGTATATCCGGATATACAGCCCTAATCCAGCCAATTTGTACAGCCTAAACTCTTCAAAATTTTCATTGTACAGCGTTTATACAGTTTCAAATGCTATCTGGGATGGCCGTAAGGCGGTTTGAATAAACTCTGACACCAGGGCTTGCAGCCCACTCGATAAGAAGAAGACAAATATATAAAACTCAGAACATCCACGTTTCACAAGTAATACAGAAACTGTGTCCAGTGTGAGTCCGTCGACACTTGTAATGGACAGTAGGTACAATACATACCTCGAAATTGAAGCATGCAGTTTTCCTCACGATGATTTCCGTCACCGAAAAGCCAGTGGTATCACAAATCGTACATCAATTCCGAAAAACTCATTGGTACGAGTCGGCCTGGACGGGGATCGAACCATTACCTCCTGTATGGCAGGCAAGGTTACTCGCCACTGGACCACCACGACTTTTGCCTAAGTATAATTATACCTGAGTATAATTAATTAATTAATTATTTATTTAGTATTACGTATAACAATGAACCCTGGAAGCCTAGTAAGTATTGATGGCAGAGAATAAAGAGTTTTATTTCCAAGAGTATTCGTACACGGATTTAGTTGGTTTCTGATTTCCTTTGCAATGATTTTCGCCACTTATAATGGACAGTGGATACACCACTGTCCATAATAAGTGGCGAAGAGCTCACCCCCCGTCACACTGGACAGAGTTTCGGTACTACTGGTGAAGCGTGGATGTTCTGAGGTTTCAGAATATCTCTGACTACCTCGGGGAATAGAGTCGTGAGCATATGCTATGCTTATACTCAGGTATACATTATTTTTTCATTTCCAAATTATTCTTTTTGAGCATATACGAATATTTTACAGATTATAACTACCTCTATCAATATTTTAGGTAATATGTACCTTGTTTCATTCATATTTTTATGTATACGTTTTAAACTAAATTTTAACAGAAACGGATGTATTGGAAGCTACTGCCCCATAAACCTTCCATTTTATAATCAAATAGAAAAAAAGCTACTCGGCCTATTGTTCGCACATTTCACCTAGATATCAAGAATAGTGATGTGAGAGTGACGCATCACAAAGATACGAATACAATTTTTTTCAGACTTACATAGATAAATGCAAAAGATTACCTATTGATAGACTTTGTTTATAGGTTCTAATTTTTTAATTCATTCATTCAATTCATTTATTCAACAACTTACACTAACAGTACAAACACTACACATGCAAGTTTTAGTCGTTTGATAATTTATAGTACATTATTACAGACATTCATATTTCTAGCGGTAAATCATTAAATTAAAAAATCTTTATTACATTTAGAAACAAATAAATAGAATGAGATATGAATGTCAAAGAATATTAGATTAGGCTTATAGTCAGTTTCATAATTATACATATCAAAATATTAATCATAGTTAGGAGCAATGGGGGAAATATCCACCACAGAGCTTCTAGCTGATACTGAGCCTAAATATCGTCCGGCTGATAGTAGGAGCCTAGATTCCGAGTCCGCAAAAATATCAAAAATATCATTTGAGCAGCCCTATAATTTTGGTGGCCTAATAGTTTGGTGTCATGACTATTCCTAGCGTAACATCGTTGTATGGATTAAATGCGATGATATTATGCTAGAATCCTTGTGATTCAGCTCCATATATTTGAGACAATATTTATGGCGGTAATCATTAGGTACATAATAAGAAACAAAAATAATAAATGAGAAGTATTATTTATTTCTCATTCCCTTCAGATAAATAAGTAAAAGTTAATCCAAGCAGCAGTAAGAATTATTTTTAAGATAAAACCCAAAATTTGTCCAAAAGAAAAATTACAAATAAGAGACCACTTTTCAGGTAAAAAACTAGTATAACTACAATATACCTACATAACGGACCATAAGCGACCATATTTCCTTTCTGGGTGATCATACTATCAACTATCTTGCCAGCAGTTTGTGACAAGGCTCACTTTTTTAGCGTATTGAAGGTTTTTATAAATATCTACAAGTTTAAAAAGCTTGTAAATAGACTAGTTTTTTGTCATGGTGCATGGTTTTTCAATACAGGTATATTATACCTAACGACACGTCAACCAACACTGGTCTGTATAAAAGATAGATAGGTTTTTGACACCGTGCCTGATGGCCGTGCGGATAATCCGTTCGGACATGTATACGCAGATCCGATCCCATCACTAAACTAGACCAAAGGCTTTGCAAAACGCTGTAAGCTGGAGCCTTCGGGAGCACGGCCTTTGGAGAGATACGTGCACGAACCATTGTGTGAGAAACAATAGACGTTTCAACGCCGTCACAATAGCCAAGTTAGAGCGGTGAAAAATTAACGCACCGCGTTCGAGCTTCCAGTTTTAAACTGACTATGATTGAACTATCACTTTAGGTATTATTAAAAGCATTCTGCCAATCCTTCTACACATGCAGTCTATGGGTCAGTTATACGCAGAGGGCATACAGCGCGCTGCGGGTCCAATACAACAATAGTTTCAGAGTCCTGTTCGGGCTACCTCGTTTTTGTAGTGCGTCTGCTATGTTCGCCGAGGCTCGAACTGACGACTTTTACGCTTTTATGCGAAAACGTTGTGCCTCCCTACTCCACAGAGTTCGAACCAGTCAGAACAGCATTCTGCAAACTGTTGCTGAAAGTTGGGATAGCCCCATAATGATACGATCGGTGCAGCTGCACACCAGCCTGTAGACCTTCCCAATGTTGGGTGAAGTTCCATATTTAAAATGAGTTTTGTTTTTGTTTTGTTTTACTAATAAGTAGGCTCGCTAAGTTTCTCTGTTACTAACACTTTTATGGACTAACTGTCTGAAATAAAGAATTATTATTATTACACCTAAATAGTAATTCGAGTAAGAATAATCATCGTTAAAATCCTCCTGATACTACTTAATACACCGTTTTAATGAATTAACGCAAAACTAGAAAGTAGTTTGTTTAGAATCGAGAGCAGAATCGAATTATCATGGTTTCAACATAGGTAATTGTTTTCAAAATATTAAATTATTTGTTTGTAAAATTTAAAATTTACTGAACTCGATCTCAACCCACCGCTTGCCGGGCACTCTCACCCTACTTACTACAAAAACGAAAAATTATCTAATCTAATATTTTGAGTTCATAATTGTTTTTTCTATTACAGAGATGCACTCTCTTGTCCTCTTCCTTTAGCTAGATCCATAAATCTTGTCATACCGACATTCTCGTCGATTTCGGCTACTTTTGCATGCATATGCTCACGACTATATTCCCCGAGGGGGGTATTCGGAGATATTATGAAACCTCAGAACATCCAATGGCACATTGGCGACGGGCTGACCCCCCGTCACACTGGACAGAGTTTCGGTACTACTGGTGAAACGTGGATGTTCTGAGATTTCAGAATATCTCTGACTACCCCCTCGGGGAATATAGTCGTGAGCATATGCATGCTCAGAACATCCACGTTTCACCAGTAGTACCGAAACTCTGTCCAGTGTGACGGGGGTAGAGCCCGTAGCCACTTATAATGGACATCCTCCTGCCATGCCTCGAAATTGAAGCATGCAGGTTACTTTCGGCTAGGTTAGGTTCGGTTTCTTTTAACCTGGAATTTTTTAAGGACGTCCTCATACTCAATCTGGTCTAGATTCGTCGGCTTAAATAAAATAAGATAAGATAAATATCCTTTATTTGCACACCAAAATACACAAAAAACAACAAAAATATACATGAACAAGAAGGGTACAAAGGGCGGCCTTATCATTAAAAGTTATTTCTTCCAGACAACCAGTGGATGGAAGAAGTCTTAGGTACATGAGATAAATGTTATGGCGGTGTATTAGTCGATACATAATATTATAATTTACGCAAAGTATAAATATGTACATAGATACATACATATAACTCAATATAACAAAAAAATTATAATTAGGTACCTTATAAATAAGTAGTTATTAGAGACTAGTAGTAGTAGATCTCTAGTCTAGCCTAGTTACGTCCGCCTAGGACTTTTGGTCGAAGTATTTCCGCCTATAGGTTGACTAACTACGATACGCTATCAAACCATCAATGTTTAAACTTTAATCTATTATTTTATTTTTACGGTCAGGCCAATGGGAAAACGACGTTAATGGAACTCAATACGGTCCAATTAGTGGACGTAGAGTTCCGCACGTTTTTGCACTCCCAGTAATAGGCGAGATCTCGCTGAAAGGAAGGATTGGACCGAAAAATATTTTTATTTTTTCCTCCTTGATTTTTATTACAGAAACTGACTTGTTTACTTCGGTTTCAGTTTTGTTGTTCTTCTTCTCTTCGTTTCAGCATACTTTTATTGCATGTCAATAATTACTCATGCTGTATGTGATAAAAAAAACGAAATTCCACGATCTTTTTTATAAAATAAATATATAAACGAGCATAACCGATTATTATACACCCGGAGGCTAGAATCTCACGCACTGTTAATAATTAAATGATAGCTTAAAAATCCCTAATGAGAGATTTGGTGACAGCCAATCAAAAGTAAAATATTAGTTCAGAATGGCTAAAACATGGCTTTGATGCGAAACGGTTGTTCCACTTCCTGCGTTAATAAATAATTTATTCAAATAAGCAGAAAAGACATCACAAAATTTAAAAGATAACATGGTCAAAGGATACGTCTCATGACTCAGTAATGTTCATTATTTCCTCATTTATAAATCATTTACCTGTAAAGCCTTTTTTTTCTTAACCTAGAACTCGCGAACTTAGACTAGAGTCGCGTTGCAAGCTTAATATGTAGGCCTAAAGCGCGTTTAGTTGAAGCACTAGGGCAATTGGTCCATACAAACTAGCACAATTGTCTGTCACATCTAGGGCAATTGGGTACAAATTTGTAGTATACCTACCATTAAATACCATTACCATTTATTTATTTTGCCTCATTTTCTGGTTTGAAATGATTTTACTTTGATCTAAGGTTGCAAGTCAGTTATTGGGTGGTCGTGTAAAGGTTGCCTGCTTCCCGGCTTATTGCAACGAAGCTCTAACATTGAATGTGTGTTTTGTGCATAGAACAATCCTGTAGGCTCCAAATATTTATTACCGTACAACGTCAACAACTAGATATTGGCAAAGTCAAGTTCAAAATAATTTATTCAATGTAGGAGCTTGAAGCACTTATTAAACGTCAATTTTTTTTTTAAGCTACCAAGCTTCGGAACGTATTGTCTCTGTAGAGAAGATGCGGCAAGATCATTAACGCTAATATGTAACCACAATTTAAAGATTAGAATAGAAACTAGCTGTCAGAAAATCGCCCATTGAATATCAGATTCAATCCATAACAAAACAAAAGATCGTGGGAAAACACAGTTAACTGCCCGTTAACTAAACGTCATAAGCTGCGATCCATTTCACTTAACCGCAGTCAGTGGGTGCAACACGCATCTAAGTTGCATTCTTGAAATATGCAAAGCTTGGTCACGACTGCAGGGTAATAGCGCATACGCTACGGCGGGAGATGTAGACCGTCATCTTACCCGACTGTGTTGAGGCTACAGGAAGGTTAATGTATTTAACTTCTAAGGTAGAGAAACTAGAGAACCAAATTGTGAAGAAACGCTGAAAAAAGCTAAAGTAAAATATGCTGACCGTGCGTAGGTCGAGTAACATACAGGGTAAATTTTATATCACTGCGGATGACTATGAAGCCAACTTAAAAGTCGCAAAAAAAAAGATATCCAATACAAAACTGCAGTAGGTCCCTACCTACCAATTCAATTCAAATGTATGGGACAGCTGTTTTTTTATTCGCGATTTCGATGTTGGCTCCATAGTAAACGTTGTTCAGTTTGATCAGTAGAATACATGCTGAAGTTATCCACAGCGATATAAAATTGTCCCTGTAAAACTACTGTAAACTGTACTTATATCTAATTACTACCGATATACAAGGTGTTACAAAAATACAAATAAACCTTTAAGGGGGTGGTGTAGACCATCAAACTGAACAACTTTCACTATGGGACCAATATCGAAATCGCGAAAAAAAATATTATGTTCTATACTCTACAAATCGACTAGAGCTAAAATATGTATGGGATATGAAATTATTTTTTTTGCGATTTCGATGTTGGTCCCATAGAGAAAGTTGTTCAGTTTGACGGTCTTAACAACCCCCTTAAGAGTTTCAAAAATTTATTCTTCTTTATGAAACACCTTGTATAACGTAGCGCGGCCAGCCTATGTTTGTTTTGTATGTATCTTGATGTGTCGCCACTTTCAAGGCGTGTATCTCCACCAAAATTTGGTCGGGCTCACTGCTAACAGTATCTTCCCGAACTATCTCGTGTAAGGAGCCCGACCAAATTTTGAAATCTTAATAATCTGTTAGTGAAACGTGGATATTTACAATTTCTGGATCAATATCACGAAAAAAAATATATAAAAGAAGGATTAACTTTTTTGACGAAAGTCCCTTAGCCCCACTTGCGCCAACCTGGGTTAGCAATAAACTCCAGGTTAAGTTGGTAACCCATGATTATTTGTATAGAAAAACAAATGAGAGAGCTATTTTATCTGGAGTTAATTGCTAACCTGTGGTTGGCGCAAGTGGGGCTTAGAGATTTTTTTTTTCAGTTTGATGGTCAGGAGTGCGATTTTTGAATCTAATTCGGAGAGCTCAGCTGTTGTAAATGTCAAAATTACTACGGAGATACGCATCTTTCTACTGCTGATTTGACTCTCAAAAATCATGCTTCAGGAGTTCGATTTTTTAGAGTCAAATCAGCAGTAAAAAGATGCGTATTTCCGAAGTTATTTTGACATTTTTAACAGCTGAGCTCACCGAATGAGATTCAAAAATCGCACTCCTGGTCTGATCATCCCCTTAAAAACCATCAGTATATTAAGTTGGACTTGTATTTATAATATCTCTGCCTGTGGGTATAGTTGTAAACATGAATCTATTTCCTATTAGTCTTAACAGTCACAGTCTCTGCTTCTGTTGTTACTGCCTACCACAATGGGAGACAGGCGTGAGTATAGTCATATGACCACTGTTTCATTAATTACGAGTAATTGTAAAAATAAATGTCGGCTTGCAAAAACGTTAAATAAGTCAGGTATTTACTAACATAGCGGAGATCAGCAAAACGAACAAGAGGTATGGTCCCGCGCCTGCGCCAGCGCAGCGCTGCGTGAATCGTGACAAGCCCGCACACCCTGCGCTAGAGTCTAAGTTTAATCTATATAGTCTATTCCTAGTATTAAATAAATGCCTATAGAGTTTCGATTATCTATTTAAAAATTGTTTTTATGTCATTTTCTGATTTCGAATTTTTTTACTTAATTATACAGGGTGGTAGAAAGGTGTAGTCATATTTAAAAGACCATCAAACTGACTTTTTACTATGAAGCCAACATCGCAATGGAGTCGAAAAAATAAGAAAAAATATTGTTGAAGTAAGACTATTTTGTTTTTCGTACTTCCAGATCCCCACCACCTTCCATCTTCCTCATCAGATCAACTCTAAGTAACAAGAATATTATTATATTGTGATAGGACCTTTTTAAGTGTGCAAAATTTGAGCTTCGAAGTTGAATAAAATCGTTTAACAATAATAAAAGTCAGCTGTTTCATAGATGTGAATCGAATAGTATAGCAATTTTGAAAAGCAGCTGTTTTTTTTCACGATTATCAAGCACTTAGAGTTTGCTAGCCTTACAATCTTGAAAACACTGCATAAGAAACCTTATCCCTTAGTAGTCTCGTACACCACCCACGGAAGGAACTGCATAAGATCAAAATACATTATAAACCCCGCAAACAGGCATCGATGCAATAAATAAAACAAATTAATAAGCCCACCACTCAGTAGTTAGGAGCGCGTTATCTGCCGCGCGTGGTGCGCTTGCGCAGAATTACGACTACCCGCAATGCCTCGAGCCTAAATAGAATTGTATTAAATTTGTTGTTCTTTATAGGTTTTGTGGCTGTTTTAATTTAATACAGGGTGGAAGTGACAGCCTGGCAAATACTGAAAGGGTTAGGGGGTGAGGGGGTTCAGACCATCAAACTGAACAACTTTCAACTTTTTCATACATTTGAGTCGAGTATGTTCAGCTGTTTTGTATGGAGCAGCAGATTTTTTTTCGCGGTATATAGGGGTTTATACAAGGAAGGCGTAACAAAATACCGCAGTAATATTTAAAGGGGGCGGTTTAAACCATCAAACTGAACAACGGAAACAAAGTCAAAAAAAATCCGCCTGTACATGCATACATAAGCTCAAGCCGTTGTTCCATGGGAGGCAGAGACCACGGACCGCCACACGCTACGACTCTGACACACCTCTTTAGCCTCATTAACATTCTTACATCTTTTCATTCACTTCCGTCGATTGAGGGTGCTACGCACTTGTCCTTTTCGGAAAAGATCATTGATTTGATCATAGTATGTTTTCCTCGGACGGCCTTTCCCAACACTTCCGCTCACCGTTCCTTACATTAATCTAAGTTTAGCAAGTAGGACGTCGACCCTATCGAAGCGCGATTGTATGAAGCTTTGTCTCTCTAGGGTAAGTAAGTTATAGCCTGTAGAATCCCACTGCAGGGCAAAGGCCTCCTCTCACGAATAAGGATGAGAGGGAGTGGGCCATACTCCACCACGCGGGCCCAGTGCGTGTTGGTGGAGGCAAGTTAGTGGTCAACTTGCTGTCAGAGAATTTTCAAGCCGCCTCAATAGGCCTCTGACCTGGCTTAACGAATAGTTACAACGCCATCTGACGGAACTATCCGAGACCAACTGCTTAACGTGCCTTCTGAAGCACGGAAACGCTCGAGATGAAATACCACTAAACGGTCACCCATCCAAAGACTGACCGCCTGACGTTGCTTATCTTCGGTGATCGTTTCCAATACCGAAGCTCCACTACGCCAACGACCGCTTCGCTCTCTGGGTATTGCCACCGTCAGTATCACAACTTCATAGCAAATTCCTCAAGTTTTATGCACTGTGGTTCTACTAATACAATTTGCGCACAGGCATCTAGGTGGTGTAGCCCAACGGGGACGGGCACAGGGGATCACGCAAGCGCCTCAGGCACGATGAAGCCCACGCACGATGCGCGCATTCAAACAACTATAGTTTGCATAGATGAAAGTTTAGATGGGAGGATCGTGTAGCGGTTTTGGTTTGGGTCAACGATCTATAGATATAGGAGTAATCAAAGATGTGGAATAGAAATAAGGTTGTCTGAAAGAAATCTCTTTTTAGTGATAAGGCTGTCTTATTTGTACCGTTATCATCTTTGCTTCTTTAATATGCTGTGTGTTTGGTGTAAATAAAAGTACAAACAAAAATATTGCATTTTTATCGCCAATGCCGAGTTAATTGGGTTTAGTTATAAGCACAATGCCATTGTGCTTGACTGTTGTACCTATGTACCACAGCATAAGAAAGAGTATCTAATACTACATACAGTATGGACAGTCCCTTCCTCCCACCAACTTTTTACCTCATCCCATCTATTGCCCTCTTGCTACCTCGGCAGTTACATGCATGAAACTACTAAGTACGATTTTCGCATGTACTGACGTCATGAAGGCGCAGTGGCATCTTGTCGTTAGCGAAAAAAAAATTGTCTGTGGTTGTACGGTAATGCAGTTTAAATTATTGTTCTCCACTGCACTGTTCCTTCTGATAATCAGAGGGACACGGGAGAAACGCCCACCCCTGTGTCTATTTAGGGTTGAACCTCATCTGCCAGCACCTTTGACTACTTATATGAGGACTGGTAACGCGTGTAATTCTACTAACAAACATTTCTGCCACTTTTTGCGGGGGGCGAGGTAACATGCAATCCGCAACTTTGGATTTTATTCCTCATAACTTTAGATTCTAATTTTGAATGTTAAAAATCATGAAAAGTAGTCTCGTGTGAACCCCAAACGTCTAAATTCGAAATTATTGTTTCGCTATTATAGGCTGTCTCGTTTAGTGATAAGGTATAAAATTGAATGTAAATTGCACATGATCAATTGATCTTATACCGTGGCAGAGGGGAAATACTACCGCAAGGCGAGTCCTCATTATAAGTAGTCAAAGGCCAGCACGCATTTTCCGCATCACGTTCCTGCGAGTAACAGAAAAGGATGGAGCGACGGAAAGATGCGATGTGGTGCTGCCAGATGAGGTTCAACTCTTATTCACCGTAAGTAAGTAAGGGTACACCGGCCCATACCTACGGTGGATCTCTCCGGACTCTGCCAACGGGGCCAGAAGCAGGTATGCACACGTGGAGGATAAAAGATATGTATCAAAGAAATAACGCCACTATCTATGACGGTTTTAAGGTCCCGTAAATATTAACAAATTATATCACTTGCATATTGATATAATGACCTTGATATAATAATGGGTGTAAAATAAAATACGTTACATATCTAAGGAGGTGCTTCAGACCATCAAAAGTTCGTTATCGTTTTCTATGGAACAGCTGATTCTTTTTTCGCGATTTTAATGTTGGTCCCATACTGAAAGTTGTTCAGTTGGTCTGAAGCACTCCTAAGATACGCAACGTATTTAACTCCGGTGGTGTCTACTCTAGATTTATGTAACATATTTCATGTTACGTTACGTACTGACGTGCCCACTTCAAACAGTAGGTACAGAACCCACTTCACATAAGCACACCTCGCGCTTGATCAGTTTATTTGAATACACATTGATAAGAGTATAGACCTACTTATTTTATTTATTATTCCGGCTCACTAGGTAGAATCCATGATAAAAATTTTATCTGATATCCCTCCAGATATATCTTAGCTTCGAGTCGCTAGTCGGTACATCAATAGGCTGCAGAAAAAGAGGTCTACAATATTTTTGATATATACATTTTTACTTATTAAATTATATTTCAGTGATCTTGTATAATGTTCGAAATAAACATTAAAAGAAAACTAAATAAATAAATAAACTATGACAATTCACTAAATTTAAATGGATCCATTTTCAACTATCCAATCAGAGTAATAAGAAACTCTGGTATTTACGCCTGGGTAAAACTCATGAGCACATTCGTAACTCCAAGATCTGATGCCCACAATGACGTCATTGTTGTGCACTATGGGACCTCCTTCGTCATGCTGGCAGGCGTCCTTGCCTCCGATGTCGAGAATGCCGGAACAGAGCATACCATCTGTGACGTTGGGATAGTTGGCTAAGGAAGCATAACGTTGAGTGCATATTTGGTGATTGATTACTTGGGTGTCGACTTTTTGCAGCTGATCGGGAGCGTTGCCGTTGAACTAAAAGAAAAGGGTTAGGTTAGGTTAGGTTAGGTTTGCTACAGGAGTATGACCACATTTATCGAATTGGCAATCATATACTTAAGAGTTTTCATTTTCAGGTGAATGTTATTGCAAATTTTCTTTGTTTCTAGGAATAGTATTGGGGTGGCTGCATTCGATATAACTTTTTCTACTTTACAGAGCCCAGTTTGGTTAAAATCATAAATGCATTGTTTTGTGTTTTTCATTCTCAAAAGTGATGGTACTGACTGAACTTCCAGTAAGGCTTAACTTGGAAAAGGAAGCCCTGATAAATCCCTTCACCACCGAAGCAAGTCATACTCAAGGGCAGGTCATTAACTCGACACGAGAAGAAGCCTCAAACTTACCCACAAATCACCCCATCCCAAAGCAGTAACGCCAGTTCCATCTGGCAAAATGTAGTTAGTACTTGGAATGCGCGCAACGCGGACTATGTCTGAGAATACAGCAGGAGTGGCGAGGTGGACAATAGCAATGTCATGCTCCCTGGTAATGCTGTTGTAACCCTTGTGGAGCACCAGCCGGCTCGCTGCATGCTCTGATCCACCGCCTGATTGGACAGACGTTCCGACACGAGCGCGCCATTCTATTGGAGAATTTTCGCTGCAAGGAACAAATTGCTTGGATTAGAATATTTTTAGAATATAAAATTAACTAGGAAATTTGACTACCTACCTTACTAACATGATGCCAAAACATAACGCGTCTCATGAATCCGTCAGTTTACTTATATTCTTACTCGTCTGCAATTCCCTGCACTTTTGTTTTGGCGCGTAGCCAGCTACCCTCTGGGATATTGTATATTAGACGACCACGACCAATAGTTGCACTTCATAAAATTAGGTTGTGGCCTAGTGCGTGACCAACTTCGAATTGGCACAGAGCTTCACGTCTTAGCTATGGATAGTACATATTGGTATCAGTTTCCTTATTCCTGAGAGTTATTACAACAACAAACAAAACAAACTATCCGCAAAATGTTCCACGCTTAATCTGGGAGTAAAAGAAACCATAGAATGAATTAGCTGCTTATCGTCCTGCGCAGGTAAAAAGTCTGCTGAGAGAATGGTTACAGTTTCATTATTATTAAGCGGACAACTGGTTACTATAAGAGACAACTTGTTAGCCCATGTTATGATACTTTTGTCTAAGAGTATGTGACCTAAATATCTTTGTTTGTGTAATCTTGGCTTCTTTGAGAAAGAGGTCCCTACAAAACTACAAAATCAACACACTGCGCGGGGAAAATACGTAAAATTTTCCTAATTCGCCTATTCACCCACAGACCTTCAAAGTATTAAATTAGTACCGTACAAGTAGCAGAAAGCAGCTGACAAGACAGTTCTGCTAGTTAGGAGAGACCCTGAGCAGTCGTGCCTCCACCAGAGGCCGAACCAGAAGTACTGCATGTTGACCATGAATGGGAACTCTTCGATTGACGAGGGCACACCTCCGACGACGCGAGATCCGCGCCTGCCAGCTGAAATTCATTATTTTGTCTTTCAATTTAGGTTCACGTGATCTGTCACGTAAGGCGCAAGTCAAACAGCCAAGGGAAGCGTAAAATATTTAGTATGTGATCCTCCCGCTGCGGGGGCCCCGCACCCCACTACTTCTGTTGTGTTTACATCACATACAAAATATATCATCTCGTATATCATACATAGGTACATCGTATTTGAAAGTACCTACATCAAAAGGGGTCCTCGCTACGCCTCGTCCGCGACCGAGAAATTTTTGACAAAACCTTTATGCAACATAGGTGCTCTTTAACTGCTGACGACCTACGTCATAGGTCAGCGACAAATGGGTCGCAGTGCGCATGACCCATCACACCTTGAGTCAGAATTGTATAGCATTCCACAGTGTTAGCACTGCACGAGCATCATTGTTTTGAGCTTTGCAGAGGATGACGAGGATAGTGAATAATCGTAATATTAGGAAAGACTGTTAAAGAAATATCATGTAACCTTTGGAACTATAGCAGCTATTCTGCAAATGGAATAATATTCTTACCGAGGGCTACTCCCAGAAGAGCAAGAAAAACAAATACACGCATTGTAACTGACGAATCTTATGGACTACTGTTTCGACACGATTACATTTTATTTTTATACTCTGTCTGCTATCAGAATTTATTTAATTTATTGAATTTATTTAAGGCATAAAACTCATAAATAATAAAATCCATTCCAAATGATAATTGATAATATCATAACTATAGTATTTTTAAATAAAATTAGGCGTGAAAAAATATTATTATCACGGGGGCTTTAAATTTTCGATAAGTATATATTCCAATGAATGTCCGATAAACTAACATGATTATTATATCGCCAACAAAAATTCTAGTAAGGTTCCGTGTCCAGGAAACATCTTAATTAATTGCTGATTTTATTTTTTTATTTTGTTATGTTTATTAGGAAGCCAACATGACACATATAGTTTTACATTCACAATGTTACATTATAATTCTTTGTGTATACATGTCATACTATAGGCTAACTCAGCATGCATACAAATTTAAACGCAAAGTTGTGCGAATTTCTTATAATGATGTTTCTTAGGGAAAGTTTTTCAATATCATGGATACAATAGCCCTTTAAAGTAATGTAGCTGTTTACCCAAACACCCTGTACTTAATGTTTAGAAGAAGAAGAAGACGCTATTATAATAAGATACCAGAGGATATTCTAAACTTGCCAGACAAAAAGTTTAAATCCCATGTTAAACAAGTCCTCTGTAAAAAAGGTTACTATAAACTCGATGATTATTTGAATGACCAAAATGTCTGGTCTTGACAATGTTACACTATGTAATTCAATATTTGTACTTTGTATATTTTGTTTTGTTTAAAAGAAGTGTGTTGTAGAGTTTCTGGCCGCATCTTCTCTACAACGGAACACCTTCCGAAGCGGTGGTAGAATCAAAAATGACGTCAGAAAGTTATCTATGTGATATTATTTTGAATAAAAAAATTTGAGTTGAGTTGAGTTTGAGTTGAATAATAGTTTATGTATGATTATCATTCATTTCTTCTTCTCCTTTCAACTCAAGAAGATTGGAATCCTCTATAGTGGAGTGCAGACTGCCTTACAAAACTTGGAACATGATAATACTCCTTTGTGGTCGGTAACGGTCGTTCTTTTCCGTCGCGTCGTTGTTTTTTGTGACGTTAGCTTTGTCCCTTTCTAATCCAACGTACAAAATTGTAGCTACTCTCCTGTCATTTTCGATAGATATATTGGATAGAAAGGGACACACCTAAAATTGGAAATATCGACGACGCCATTGCCAATTTTCTTGTATCTCTTCCGAACCGGGGAAGTGCGTTATCCAATTTCGCTACATAACGCACTTCCCCGGTTTGGAAGAGTGCAGGTTCAAGTCCCGCCCGAGACCAAAAAAATTCAATCTTTAATTTGATACAAAAACTGTAGATTACTACAATAGTTTTACTGTAGATTACTACAGTGTAAACTCATGGCCTACAGGATAAAATGATGCGGCAATTGGTTTTTGCTCACGACACGCTTGCAAATAAAACTTAATCCATTATAGGTGCCTCGTGCGACGCCCACGTGAACAAAATAGGTAGTCTATTCTAAGAATATTACTCAACTAGACCGCTTATAACTGATTTGCGAAAGTGCCTTAGAGAGGGAGTCGGTAAGGGGCACTTAATATACCCTATCTATGACATTATAATAACTATCAACGAAAAAATGCTGAGCCGCCTTTTCGAGATGTCACTGGTCACTCCAACAGCAGCCAATAAGGGTTTTCAGTATTTTCGGAATCCGTTTTAGCAGCTTCCGATTCTTGTAAAGCAAATAAACAACATTATTATTAATAGTTCATAAAATTTATTTTGTATTTTCGTAAACTGAAACCAAGATTTTGATTAGGTACTTTTTGCTAAAATTACCTTAATTATACAGGTTGTAACAAAACACCCTAGTACCTAATACTTAAAGGGGTGCTTCAGCCCATGAAACTGAACAACACTGTTTGGAATACTGACAGTTCCCAGCCTTTACATTCTTGTACTACTCTGTGACCTTGTGAAACATAGGCATCTTTACGAAACTGAAGAGGAGAGGCAGGAAAGAGATGGTACCAGAAGAAAGGACCTCAAAAGTACTATTGTACCTAAATTGAAGGTTGTAGAACACAGTGCTCGGAATCAAGCAGTGACACCATTTAACTCCCAATGGAGTTTTGGAGAGAAATTGTATTTGAAAGAATTTATAAAAACTTAAATAAATTAAAAAAAAAAAAAAAACAAGTTGCCTAAAGATTTAAGTCATCAACCGGTTAACCATTTTTAAGAACAAACTTAGAGCTATTCTGATTGATAAGTGTTGTTACAGTATTAGTGAGTTCTGACTTCTGATGGATTATAGTATTACCCTTAGATCAAGTATTACCTACATAATGGGAGAATTTTAAGCACACATCTAATCTAATCTAATCTAAACTATTATAAAACTGTAACTGAAGTGTGTCTGTACATTGAAGATATTTACAAAAAAAAGATTACGATATGGTTTTTAGGTATCCCTGACTCGAAATCAACCTTTTTTAGAAATTTTGTCCGTCTGTTTGTCTGTTTCTTTGTGTGTTTGTTTGTGTGTTTGTTTGTTTATTTGTTTGTTTGTTTGTTCGCGCATCACGCAAAAACTATTGTTACTGAATAAATAAATGAAATGAAACAACTTTCACAATGGAGCCAACTTCGAAATGGCGAAACAAAAGTGAGCTGTCCCATACAAAACTGCTGTACCGACTCGACTAAAATGTATGTGACAGCTGATTTTCTTTTCGCGATTTCGAAGTTGGCTCCATGGTGAAAGTTGATCAGTTTGATGGTCTGAAGCACCCCCTTTAGTATTACTAGGGTGTTTTGATACACCCTGTATATAAATCTTTTTCTTACATAGAGTAAAATTATTTCTAAAATCATAATTCCTTACTACCTAGCGGGTTCTTGCCAGTAACAGTAGTATACCAGTGGGTATATACCCAATGCTTATTCACGAAGACCCATTATCAACAATCCAATTAGCAAAGGAGGATACTCGAGCATAAACTCCTGGATAGAACTCGTGAGCGCAACTGTAACCCCAAGAAGTGACTCCGACAACCACATCGTCGGCATGTACCAGAGGACCACCCGAATCTCTCTGGCACGCGTCTTTCCCTCCAATGTTCAGGATGCCAGCGCACATCATGCGAGGAGTGACATCAGGCCAGTGGCTCGAACCAGGCTGCGTCTTCAGATAGGCATAACGCAAACCGCAGACTCGTTGGTCGATTAGGTTCACATCAACGCTTTGGAGTTGTTCAGAATACGGCCCGCCAGCCTGGCAACAAAAATCTGTGCTTAAGAGGATAGAAGAGTACAGTTTTCTTCATACAAACGTATTCCCCTTTTTTCTCCCTAGATAATATAATAACACTAGAGCAAATATTTTTTTACCATACAATCTATGTCACCTCTGCCATGTCCCTATGTTTTGCTTTTTTGCATTAATTAATTACTGTAAGAACTAGGGACCTTCGAAAATGTCCCATTTTACCACCCGTTTTCAGACATCCAGTACTTAATCAAATTTGACGAATATAAACAAAAAAAGCAAAACGTACAGACATAGCCAAAATCTTTCTCATATTATTTTTGAAAGAATTATTAAAATCTGTTTAGTTTTGGAGGAGAAAACAGGGGAATACTAAATGCAAATTCCGTCGATTTTTTGTATATACAATCGGTCCGAGCTGCAGTTGTCTCTTTTGCACTCTAGTTGGCGGGGTGTATGGGTGGGGCGGATCTGAAAAATACGTATACAGTCGGAAAAGTGACCTATTCTCCAAATTAGCATTTCAGCCCGCCTATCCTCTTAATTTCGTAGTTATCAAAATACCTGTAATTTTAACAATGCTGGGTTCTGAAAAATTATTGTCGTCAGTCAGTACAATGTCAAAAAAAAAGAATTAAATTATGCCGAGTTTCCTCTCTCTATACGCCATTCCAGCTATTTTTTATAGAACAGCTTTCGTAACATCCAAGATAATGTCGGATTTTTCTGATAAATAAATTACAATTGCTAATCTGCATTGGCCAGAAAGCTAAATAGGAATCGGAAAAGCTTTTTGTCCTTATTGGAATAAGAAGCATAGACTTTTTGAAACCATGATAAAGACAATCTTCATCATACGACCGTAAAATTATGCACCTATTTGTTTGGTTAACGAAATGTGATTTTGTTACACATGGGTTCATAAAACACCGCCAGGTTGTCTAGCAAAATCTTGCCGCAAGTATTATGATATGATTTTTGTTAAAAAAATGTCCACCTATCTATTTGGGAAGTAAATGAGGTGCCACCAGAAAGCGACCAATATAAAGAACTGGAAAAACTAAGGTTGCCACCGCTCAGTCTGCCGTAACTCTAGCGTTGCCAGGTTTACTTGCCAGGTTTACTTAGGTTGCCCACTTGCGCCAACCGCGGGTTAGCAATTAACTCCGGATAAAATGGCTCTTTCAGTTGTTTTTCTATACAAAAAATCATGGGTTACCAACTTAACCTGGAGTTTATTGCTAACCCAGGTTGGCGCAAGTGGGGCTTAAAGATGTCATTTTTAACCCTAGAGTTGCGACAGATTGAGAGGTGGAAACCCTAGTTTTTTCAGTTCTTTAGATTGGTCTTCTTACAATGGCACCTCATTTACTTACCAAACAGATAGGTGCTATTGTTGGAAAAATTGTACCAAAAATAATAATGTTAAAGGTACTTGCGGCAAGATTTTGCTAAGAAACCCGACGTTGCATGAACCTTTGTGTAAACTTTCATGTAAATCACATTTCGTTACATTTTACTGGCCAGGTCTTCGACAAGCAGAAAGCATACCTAAGAGTAAAGCTGAACGTTCTGAAACATACCCAAAGACTGCCCCAACCAATAGCAGTGACCGTCGTACCATCAGGCAGGTTATAATTAGTCCCAGCGATGCGTGCCAGGCCAACTGTACTAGACAGGATAGCGGGAGTGGCCAGGCGAATAACAGCGATGTCATTGTCCAAGGTGTCGTCATTGTAGCTCTCATGGAGATGGATACCGTTGGGGGTCAACTCGTGAATGGAGCCACTTGATGTGAAGGCAGATCCTAGTCGCACTCTCCAGAATGACGAGGTCCAGCCGCTGGTGAAAAAAGTTATAGCCTATAGAATCCCACTGCAGGGCAAAGGCCTCCTCTCACGAATAAGGGTGAGAGGGAGTGGGCCATACTCCACCACGCGGGCCCAGTGCGTGTTGGTGGAGGCAAGTTAGTGGTCAACTTGCTGTCAGAGAATTTTCAAGCCGCCTCAATAGGCCTCTGACCTGGCTTAACGAATAGTTACAACGCCATCTGACGGAACTATCCGAGTCCAACTGCTTAACGTGCCTTCTGAAGCACGGAAACGCTCGAAATGAAATACCACTAAACGGTCACCCATCCAAAGACTGACCCGATCGTTTCCAATACCGAAGCTCCACTACGCCAACGAGCGCTTCTTCGTTAAAAGACACGTTTAATAAATACCACTTCATTTTAGAACCTTGTGACAGGAACATTGTAACCATGTAGGTATACCTACCAACGATATTCAAGGACTTATGACGACTCAAGGACTCACGATAATTTTTGGGGATTTTGGCAAATATCGAAACTATTAAAATCTGTTTTGGGATAACATTTTGTATGGCTTCGTAGATATTCAATCTTCAATGGCGGACGATGACGAGGATAAACGCTAAATTTCAACTACAGAAAACTCCGAAACCAATGATACCCACAAGTAGCAGTGAGCTGCCGACAGCACAGTTCTTGTTGTGATGAGAGAACCTCCACAGAACTGCGTCCAGATGACTCCTTGCCACCTCAGTTCCATGTTACTCATGAAGGGGAAGCTCTCAATGTTGGTAGGATTTCCACCTACGATACGAGAGTTTTTTCTCTCGCTTCCTTTAATTTAAAATAAGCAATGTGTTTAGATTTACCATCATATTATAGGGTTTTTCTTAAAATGCTGAGAGTGTTTAATCAGACTTCACAGACATGCTCGGATTTCATTCTATGAAACAACTAAATAACACTTGTTAATACAACAACGAACAATAACGAAGGATCTTAAGGCTGCACCGAGCCTATTGTGCTGCCCCCAATCGTATTGTTTTTATTTCTTAACAATTAAACAATATTTCCAAAAAACAAAAATGTCACACTCTAGTCATTGCTAATTTTCAATTTACTCAGTCACTGCGGATTTGTTTTCATAGTGTTTGTAGTTATTATCTTTGAAACCGCCAGTAGCTACAAGCATAAAACATAATAATCCGTAATGTTTCGATAAATTGAAAGCCAATCAGGACTACAATGTGACATTCTTGTTTTTTGAAAATATAAAAATAATACGATTGAGAGCAGCACAATATGCTAGGTAGGCTCTTAGGTGACTGTTTGTTATAGCTTGTTATAACTACAAAATTGCAGAATCCTGATTAAATTGAATAATATTACAAAAGAAAGTATTTTAAAATAAACTCACCTGCAGCAACACTTACTAAAACAACGAAAAACATTAAAACCCGCATGACTGTTAGCAAATAGCAAGATTTATTAAAAAGAAAAGTGTTACATTTTCGAACCAATATTTATATTCTTTCACTATCTTTTATACATTAAACACAAAAACCATTTAATTTCTTAAATCCTTTCGATAAATAGGTTGATTACCTGAAGATAACGATACGTGTGTGGATAAGTCAAATATTAATAAGATTTTATATTCCTACATGTCTGTTTTAATAGATCTTAAAAAAAATCGACTAGGTTAGGTACCTATATTTATTTATGCGTATGGCGAATTTGGTTTGTAGGCATAAGGTCATAAATCCACATCCAGCGTCTGAAGCCATCGAGGGGCCTCAGGTGTCAGGCGTGACGGTCCTCAGGACGGCCCGGGTAAGATCGAAGAGGGCACCGTTGTATTATGTGCTGCATCGTTGTACCTATATTAATAATCATCGTTTTTTTTTTACCTGGTATCACTATCCTAGCCTAGGTGTTGTTACTATTAAATTTATTTTGTGTTACTTGGCTATACTTTAGTTGTTATTGTTATTTATCCTTACCTTTGTTTAATAAATAAATGCCATTCCATTAATTACTAATGAATTCGAAATAATTTAATTAGAAGGAATGGAATACGGAGGAGGCTTATGCCCTGCAGTGGGTAGATACAGGCTGAAAATGATGATGATGATGAATGGAATACCATTTATATCCTTTATCTTGTAGACGATTTATATGATAAATACAAGCTGATGATGATCCGTTTTCGAAGAATAAGATTACACAAAAATAAAACAAAATGTGAATCGAATAATTTATTCTCTATAAACAACTTAAATCTCGTATCGAAATTTATGAAGATCCTTCGGCGGCGATCCAGTTGGCATAATGGGAGACGCGAGCGTTGACTCCAGGGTAGAATTCATCGGCACATCCACGGCCCCACGAAGTGACACCGACGACTACATCACTGTCATGGACGAGGGGTCCACCAGAGTCACCCTGGCACGCGTCCTTGCCTCCGACATCGAGGATGCCAGCGCACAACATGCCGTCGGTGATGTCGGGCCAGTTACCGCAACAGGGTTGAGTCTTCAAGTAGGCATAACGTTCGGCACAGAGCTGCTGGTTGATGAGATTTACGTCCACGCGCTGAAGTACATCGGGAGATGGACCGCCAGACTAGAGGAACAAAGTAAATAAATAAGTGAAACTTGAGACGCATTCCTTGTTCTGATCTATTTATTTTATTTTATTCTAATTAAATAAAACACACTTGACTTTCGCACTACATACACTTGATTACATCACTTAAATAACTCATAAGCCAAAACAGTCCCAAGTTTAATGTGTTAGATATTTTATATGGAAACCGTCAGGTTTAGCAACTAGCAACACAACTAATTTATATTATATAGGGTAAATTTTATATATCACTGCGGATAACTTCAGCATGTATTCTACTCATCAAACTGAACAACTTTCACTATGGAGCCCACATAGAAATCGCGAAAAAAAATCAGCTGTCCCATACAAAACTGCAGTTCCTATTCGACTCAAATGTATGGGACAGCTGATTTTGTTTTCGCAATTTCGAAGTTGACTCCATAGTAAAAGATGTTCAGTTTGATGAGTAGAATACATGCTGAAGTTATCCGCAGTAATATAAAATTTAACCTGTATAACATCCATGACCAAACCGGGATTAGGACCCAGAACCTCTTGTTTATAATAGCAATCTGGTGGTAACTATCAGACCGTACGGAAGGTCAGGTATTGTCAGAGTATTTATTTACTCATTGATAATCTTGGAACATAAATAAATGACCCCTAAAAAATACGTGGTACTGATTACCGATACGTCTAGTTTTTGGGATGGGCTAAAGATCTGAGAAAATAACAGAAAATCAAAATAGCCTGTGACAGACGGAAGATGCAAGAACATACTGAAGTGATTCTACATGTATGGTTTTCCACTATTGCAACGTAAAACTAAGAGAAGATAAACCAAATAGCAAAGAAATAATTCTCCCTTACTTGTTAGATCATAATCATAATCATTTATTGCTTGTCATTTCTTCTTCTCATTTATTACATTATGATACATATCATATCCCAAATTGATCCCTAGAACACCTCACGCAATAATAGCAACGCAGTGATTTGAAAAACTGGAGAATAACAATTTAACAGATTAGTTCACATTACCCAGAGAGTACCCCATCCAATAGAAGTAACAACGGTGCCATCAGGTAGATTGTAGTTAGGACCAGCAATACGAGCGATTGCAACGGAGTCAGACATCACTGCGGGGGTGGCCAGGCGGATGATGGCGACGTCGTTGTCCAAGGTGGCGCCGCTGTACTGAGGATGCACAACAAGGTCTGAAGCAGGGTGGACGGTCCCGCCGCTGGAGGCGAGGCTTGAGCCAAGACGAACGCGCCAATCGCTGGCTCGGTCACCGCTACAAAGTGACAAAGACATATTTATTATTAAGGGGCTACCTCCTGGTTTTGGGTAACTTTGTAACCATTTTATTCATTAACTCTATGGAACTTTTTGAGCTGAAAAATAAACTGAACCATCAACACGATATGAGAAGTGATGTGGTTTTTCTAGAAATCGATTGAAATCAATAAAACCGAAGAAATGGGAATCTAAAGTCACCCCTTTTTTTCCAGTTGTAACCATTTTACTCATACATTTTTAATCGGAAGAAAATGAAATTTTTGAACATTATTCACAACACAATTTAGAGTTATGTGGTTTTCTTACTTTTTCGAAATTAATATTATTGAATTTTTCAAAGAAAACGGCTAAATTCTAAAAGTATGGAGAGTCGTGGTCCAGCACTGACATATTCGCTAGAGTGTAAGTCAATGTGGTCCAGGGATGATACGCCTTAATAACCCCTCTCTGCTCTCTCTGGTTCGGGGACGGGAAGTTGAGCCGGTAAGATATTGTGACCGCTCTGAAGGGTATTATAATGCGCAGAACTTAATCTCCCAATAAACTTAATTGAGATTTGTGTGGTGTGGTAGAAGATGTTCATCATATTATACTGGTGGTGTGAGCGGATCGAGGTACAAAGTCGTCAAATCTTGAACTTGTTTTTTATCGTCTTCCCTTTCTAGCGAGGCTATGATTCTGTGCAAATAAGTAAAACTAGCTTTTAAGATTAGGAAAAGCTGATTTGTTCCTTTCATTGTTAATTACTTCATCATCAGCCTATCATCGTCCACTACTGAACATAGGCCTCTCCCAAGGTGCGCCACAAAACTCTGTCCTCGGCCTTTCTCATCCAGTGTAAATTACTTATGTTCTGTTAATTATTTAGTATTCATTTACCTACTGTTTCTTTTGTAATAAAACCTTCATAATCAACAAAATATTAAACAAATGTTATTGATCAACAATCAAATTAAGATTGAAGATGTATTATTTAGCGATCATATTGGGATCGATGATATTAAGTTAAAAGCATTGTTGAAGCGTTAAAGAGAGGTATCCATGAGGGTCTGAGTTAGGGTCAATTCCCACCAAAAGAGGCGGGACGCGCAGCGGCCGCAGGAGCTTTTTCGAAGAATATGTTAACTAGCATTTTGAATCTTATTGCTAGTACGTTATGGTTCAAATTGACTTGGAGAAAAGACGGGCAGCGCGACGTCTCTTTTAGTGGGAAATCGACCCTTAGAGTCACTGCATCGTTCCCCAGCTCTGATCGTAGTGGTTCTCCGTTCAGATTTAGGGCCCATAGACAAAGTATCTTTCGATAACCTAGTAGCACTTGGTCTACACATTTCGTCCAAACGCATTTTTAGCGTTAACGACAGTAGAAAACATAACATTGTATGGACTTGACGTATGGTGACGAAAGCAAACGTCAAAATATTTCGATCGCCAATGTCAAATCCCTACATTCTGTCATTTTCTACTAGCGTAGCGTCAACGCCAATAGAATGTCATTTTGTCTAGGGCCCCAGGTAGGTAAGAACAAAAGACGCACAAGCTCATGCACTTAAAAATAAAATGTAAACTGACTTATAAAATATAAGCAATCACGTAGATCGGCAACGTGAGTTAATCTCCATCGTGTGCCTATAATAAAGAATACTAACAGGTAGCAATGTGCAGCGGATAGTACAGTTCTCGACGTAATAAGAGCTCCGCCACAGGACTGTACCCAAAAGATGCCCCACCAGTGGTACTCCATGTTGGACATGAAAGGATGGTTCTCAATGGTGGTGTCTTCGCCTCCGACAATACGTTCCGGTTGTCGGTGGCCCGCTGTAAATGGAAAAATTAACATAATCAAGCAGAATGCTAACTACCATGGAAAAGATAAACTGTGATATTCTAAATATAAGGTGTAAGGAAAAGTAGCATTAACCTTTAAACCACATACTCTAAATCAAACTGAACAACTTTTACAATGGGAGCAAATCGATCAAATGCAATAGCAGTTTTTTTTTTTAGTCTGATTTGTTTGCTCCCATAGTAAAAGTTGTTCAGTTTGATGGGTAGAGTATGTGGTTTAAAGGTTAATGGTACTTTTCCTTATACCCTATATAGCATATACATTTTTTTTCACTAGCAGTCGAAGTAGGGCACTTATAATGAATAGTGGACTCGATATACGCCTCGAATTGATTGCTTAGTCATAGTCATCATTTATTGGTTTCCTCACTTTGTTTTCCTTCACCATAAATTTACAAATCATACATATTATATCTCCTATCTATCCATAAGTATTATAAAACAGCGACGTGACTGACTGACTGACTAGTCTGAGCCCAAACCGCTGAAGATAGAAACATAAAATTTGTAAATATAATATATTCTGCAGAGGATGTTGGGGTGCGCTAATAAAGGACTTTTTGAAAATATCACGGATGCAACGGGATGTTGAAATTTATATGGAAAATCATATTCCCTGTTTGTATGCAAAGTCGACAAGGGCAAAACCTAGACTCATTGATATGATGTGTCAGAAAAAAAGATAAAGTAAAGCAACGAAAACGATATAAATGTAAGCAAATGTAGATAAGTCATGGATTCAAGTATACTGTTGTGGATTTTCATTGCAATTTACGGAATTTTACTGTTTGCTTGCTAGTTCTACATACATACACATTCTACATACAAAATCACGACCGTAATTCTTTTCGGGATAGTCAGACACAAAAAGGGGAGTGTTATTTATGAGTTTGAAGGTGTGGCGTATGTCTGTCTGTCTGTGTCCACTCAGCACCGACACCGGATGACCTATGTGATGTATTTTAAGGGTTCCGTAATCAAATAAAGGAACCCTTATACTTTCGTCAATTCTGTCTGTCTGTATGTGAGAGAGTCCGACACGCTCTTGACCGGTTTTTTTAGTTACATCTCTAGTTTAACTTACCAAGGGCAACACCCAGAAGGGACAAAATAATAAGGACACGCATTGTGATAACAACTACTGTTTGAAAAAAATAAAAACGTATATTTATACTTTTTCACTATCGCAATTGATTCGGATAATTAACATTATACCAGACACTAAAACTAGTAGGATAGATAAAAACGTCATGTATACATTATGATATACTTGAAGATTATAAAAAAACCGGCCAGGTGCGTGTCGGGTCACGCGCAGTGTAGGGTTCCCTAGTTGCCCGTCACAATATGCGGACTTCGAATTACCAAATAATATGAGTTTCCTTTTTACTTCTCCAAGGTACATTTTACAAGTTTTTCGACTATTACTCGTTATCTTGTAAAGCCTGATGCTCAGCTGTCATAGTTTCTTTTAACTCCTTTCCTTTACTATTGCCTAAAAAGGGTTTTTCAAGATTTTATTTTGGTACTTTGTTGGCGTGATTAATAATACTGTATTTTATATATATTTATATGATCAAGACAACGAGAGATCTATGTTTCAGACGATTCATCGACCGATCAGATGGCGAAAGGTTAAAACCCTTTAGAAAGTAGATCTTTACAACCATGTTACAACCCCAGTTTTTATTAATTACCTATACGTCTTAACATTGAATAGATCAATCAATAGATAAAAGACAGTTAGGTATTAGTTTTCATTTTCAAATATATTTATCTGGGATTAAATGCTTATAAATTAGAGATTTCGACATAGATTAATATGTAGGTATGGCTATAGGTAAGTCGCCTGGGATTTAAGAACATCTTAATTATTGGCGTTACCGCTTATTAGCACCAGGGGGAGCTACGTTGTGAAATAAATTGAAAAAGGCCCTAAAGAATTGAATATAATCCCCCGAATCGTGAGCCGGTTGTCTAGACCACTATACCAACAAGACAGTGATTACAGACAGAGACAGTGACAGTGATATGGGTGTTTTTTTTTGGCAATGACTAATACAGCATTGCTCAGGGAGCAGTTACTGCTTTTTACTGACTTACTGACTATTGGAGGGACCACGAAGGGTATACCGATCCAAATTAATGAACTTAAGCAACCGACCTAGGGGCACCCGAGGGGTACGGACCTCGGCATAGGACGCTGCTGGGGCTACGCGGCGGATTGGGTAGCGGGGATCGGTGAGAATGGGTGAAATCTCTCACTACTGGAGCGGCACGGTGAGGTGTAGCGCGCTATCGTCCCAGATTAGATACGAACCCAAATTCAACACATAGTGCTTCGAAACATCACCGATAGATGTCGGATGCTGTTTATGGAAAATCTGCGTTCCCCTTAGTTTGTACTAAGATAACATAGCATGGATTTCGAATTGAACTAGACAAATCCACCAGAGATTAAAAAAACAATAATATATCTACATAACTAGCCATGTTTTCTTTATAAAAAAGATAAAAACAAGCTCTAAAATCATTAATAAAGCTATACCAACTTTGTTTATGGAAATAATAGTGTTTATACATTGGTCAGGCATGTGCCATAGTCCCATTCAAAACCTAGTTAGGTACGTGTTTCACTAGCACCCCACCTCGATAGCCCTGATTTTGTTTCCTTCCACTCCTTACAATAGTCCTGACTCCTGCCTACACTGACCGGGGACTGTTTTGGATGCACTTCTTCACCAGCAAAAAAAAAATCAGCTGTCCCATACTAAACTGCACCCGCCGCCGCTGCCGACACGACTCAAATGTATGGGACAGCAGATTTTTTTTTTGCTCCGATTGGTTTGCTCCCATAGTAAAAGTTGTTCAGTTTGATGGGTAGACTCTTAGTTTAAAAGGATGCTAATGATATCGATTTCACCCTGTATAGTGTAGGTATAGTTGCCGGTTGGTGTCACATTACCATTTTATTTAGATCAAATTGTCTGACGGGCCTCTACGTGTTGGCTTCGGCCCCACGCATGCCTCCCAAAGGTCTAATAATAATAAATAACAATATTTTTTTTATCGTAATTAGCTTAGAAATAGTACAATGTAGACCTGGCTCCGAAACTAGTTTTGCCGTAGGTCTGGAGCCAGTTCCTTCCCCCACTACTATGAACGAGATTACATACATATTAGATACATTTTGGTAGAATTACAAAATTAATTTTAAATTGAATGTAAGTAATCAAACAAAATTTTAGAGGTACCATAAAATATAAACAGGTAGGTATAAATATTACACTAAATGATAATATCGCAAACGGGTTCAGAGAGTCGCGAGAGTTCCGTACCACAACACCAAACAATATTATTAACTTACAAAAAAAAAGTTTTCTCCGGCCTCCGGGATCCTTAGCGCGAGACCGACTCACACTTGGCTGGTTTTTATTATTTCTTGTTATACAGTAGAATTTGTTCAATAATCAGAAACACACTAAGTTTGACTGACGGTTGTATGTAAACCGTTTTTACGATAGAGCGAGAAGAAAAATAGTTGATAAAAACTAGTTTCTTGTATGAGGACCCCCCTTAATTTTTAACTTTTTCACTAACCTCCATAATAACGCACATTCTTTTTTAAAGGACATGCGGCGATAAATGCAAAATATTGTATACTTCAAAAAGAAAAATGATAAAGCGGCAATAAAAAAAAAGATCTGACAATTTCACTTGAAATTATTCTATTACGGTTCAAAAGTTACTGCCAGACGGATAGGTAGGATAGACGGATGGACAGCGTATATAGGCTAATGAATAGGGTCCCGTTTTCACCATTTAGGTACGAGAACCCTAAAAATTAAACAAAATGTGAATCGAAAAATTTATTCAAAATAAACAACTTAAATCACGACTCAACATTTATGAAGACCCTTCCGCGACGATCCAGTTGGCATATTGGGAGACGCGAGTGTTTACTCTAGGGTAGAATTCATCGCCACATCCATAGCCCAATGAAGATATACCGACGACTATATTACTGTCGTGGACGAGGGGACCACCACCGTCAGCGTCGCACGCGTCCTTGCCTCCGACATCGAGGATACCAGAGCACAACATGCCGTCGGTGATGTTGGGCCAGTGCGAGCAACAGGGTTGCGTATTCAAGTAGGCAAAACGTTCGGCACAAAGCTGCTGGTTGATGAGATTTACGTCCACTCGCTGAAGCAGCTCGGGAAATGGACCGCCAGACTAGAAGAACAAAGTTAATTAAATGAATAAATAGGAACAATGAAGCCTCCTGCAAGCGTTACTTATTTAATGACGCTTGCAGGCTTCATTGTTCTGATTTATTTATTTCAATTTATTCAGATTAGAGAAACATACAGCTTATGGCGTTCGCAGGACGTTTGTTGACATAACTTTAATAAAATAACTCATAATCCATACAGTCCCATACTTTTTGGAAACCAGGCAGCAACGTAACGAATGTAATATTATATAACATCCACGATCAAACCCAGGGATTGGGACACAGGACCTCAGGTTTAGCAATCTGGCATGGTAACTATTAGACCGTCTCTGTGTCAGAGTATTTATTGGTGGCATCTTAAATTACTCATCTTGAAACAGAAATACCTAAATGACCACTAAAAAAACACGTGATACTGATTACTGAGACGTCTAGCTTTTGGAATGGGCATCAGATATGAGAAAATTACTTATAATAAAATAGCCTGTGACAGACAGAGGAAAGATGGAATACTGAAATGATACTACATGTTATGGTTTTCCAATTCCGTACCGGAAAACAAAAGGAAGATATTCACTCAATAATAATAAAGGAAGATATAAATAAACCAAATACCCTTTCCCATTTCCCCTACCATTCTCCCTAACTTGTTAAATTACATTATATGATACTAGTCACATTGATCCGAAGTAGATTTTAACACGCCACGGAATAATCGCAACGCTGCGATTTTAAAAACTGGATAAAAACTATTTGACTGATTAGTTGACCTTACCCAAAGAGAACCCCATCCAAGAGCTGTAACAACGGTGCCATCAGGGAGATTGTAGTTAGGACCAGCAATACGAGCGACTGCAACGGAGTTAGACATCACTGCGGGGGTGGCCAGGCGGATGATGGCGACGTCGTGCTCCAAGGTTTCGTCGCTGTACTCGGGGTGCAGCACAAGCTCTGAGACAGGGTGGACGGTCCCGCCGCTGGCTGGAAGGCTTGAGCCAAGACGCACACGATAAAGCCTCACTTGTTCTCCCCTGCAAGATACAAAGAGAATATATTATTATAGCAATGCCATGATCATTGTTGTAAATCAAGTCAAGATTGAAGTTGTATTACTTGGTGATCATATTTTATGGGATCTAATAATTAAATAGGAGACTACCATGCAAATGATGAATATTTATTTTGTCAAAGCTAAAACTTTTACAACATTATATACAACTTATGGCTAAATATGGAAAGACCTTAGACCTCCGGAGACTTCCTACCAAATACGAGAAAGACATCAACCGTCGAATCCAACTCGGCTGGGCAGCGTTCGGGAAGCTACGTAGTATCTTCACGTCCCCAATGCCGCAGTGCCTTAAAACGAAAGTATTCGACCAGTGTGTGTTGCCAGTGATGACTTATGGAACAGAGACGTGGTCGCTCACTCAAAGCATCTTAAAAAGGCTGAAAGTCACGCAAAGGACAATGCTCGGTGTTTCCCTGCGAGATCGAATCTGAAATGAAGCGATCCGCAGAAGAATCAGAATAGCTGACATAGCCCAAATAATTGCTAAATTGAAGTAGCAGTGGGCGCACATTGCTCGCAGAACCGATGGCCGATGGGGCAGAAAAGTTTTCGAGTAGCGACCGCGTAGGCCCCACAAGGTGGACCGACGACCTGGTTTAGCCGGAAGCAATGCATCGGATGAGGACAGCGAAGGATCGGTCGTTGTGGCGATCCTTGGGGGAGGCCTATATCCAGCAGTGGACGTCCATCGGCTGAGATGATGATGATGATCTTAAGTAAAGACCATCGTTGGAGCGTTACGGAGAGGTATAGTCACTTGACCATGAGGGTCTGCGTTAGAGTCACTGCATCTTACTCTTATCCCATCTCTGATCGTAGGTAGTGGTTCTCCGTTCAGATTCAGGTAGGTAAGAACAAAATACGCACAAGCAAATACTTAAAAAAATAAAAGACAGCTTTTATAAATAAGCAATGACGTAGATCGGCAATGAGAGTTAATCACCATCTGAAGCAATGGGCAGCGGTTAGCACACTTCTCGAAGTAAGAAGAGCTCCGCCACAGTTCCGCGCCCAAACGATGCTCATCTCGTTGAATTCGTTGTGGGCCATGAAGGGATGGTTCTCAATGGTGGTGTTTTCGCCTCCGATAATGCGTGTCATTTGTCCGGGGCCCGCTGTAAATGGAAAAATGAACATAATTAAGTAGGCATAAACAGTATGCTAACTATTACTATGTCCTAGCTAGAGCATAAACATTAAGCATTGAAGTTTATAAGGAAATCATAATTCCCTGTTTTTATCCGAATTCCACGCGGACGAAGTCGCAGGCAAAAGCTAGTAAGCGAGGCGGTAGCGGAGGCGGATCGGGCCCTGGGGCCGGATTTTTTGTAATGTACGATTTTATAATGTACACAAGGCTCAAGGCTCAAGGCATCAAGGCATCAAGCTACACAAAACCAAAATAAGTAGTTCGAGCAACGTATAGGGTCGCGCGGCCAGCTTATGCTGGTTTTGTATAGCTTGTTATGTCGCTGCGAGTACTCTGCCACACAGAAATCCGGGCCGGGAGCGGCGCGGTGCGGCCCAGTATGTTCCGGGGCCGAACGCTATGACATACAGACAGCCGCGACGCGGAACAGGCGCGGCCGCTGTATTCTATTGTAGTCAATGCGAGGTGCCACACAGAGCGGAGGCGTATTTACCGCGCTTGCATTTTGTATTTTATGCATGGCCGCTTTCGATGTCACACCGGCCGCCACCGCTCTGTGTGGCACCTCGCCGCGAATCCCGCACCAGACCCTGTGTGACACGCCCCGGGACGCATTCTTTACCGAAAGGTCCGCCGCCGGCGCCGCGACCACTGAGCTCGTCTCTTACGCTATGCTTCGGTATGAGACAGTCGCTACAATACAGCTACGGCTACATGCTACTGAACTCTATAATGGGGCGATATGCTCTTGGCCGTTTTTTTAGTTACATCTCTAGTTTGACTTACCAAGGGCAACACCCAGAAGAGACAAAATAATAAGAACACGCATTGTGATAACAACTACTGTTTGCAAAAATGAAAACATGATTTATACTTTTTCTTTATCGCAATTATAATTATTATGATGATTATCGCAATTGATTCGGATAATTAACGTTATAACAAACACTAAAACTAGGATGTCGATAAAACGTCATGTATGACTAATGATAAACTTGAAGATTATAAAAAAACGGCCAAGTGCGTGTCGGGTCAAGCGCAGTGTAGGGTTCCGCAGTTGCCCGTCACAGTATGGAGTCTTACTTACTTCTCCAAGGTACATTTTACAAGTTGGTCGACTACTACTCGTTAACTTGTCAAGCCTACTTAGCTGTGAATGCGATAGTTTTCTTTTTAACTCATATACTACTATTACCGAGTATTTTTATCACATATCCAAAAACATACGGTTAGCTGGGAAGGGGAGGACACATTAAAAGGAGATGCGGCCCCGGCCATAGAAAAAATGCCTACGGTTGTATACAGCTGTATATTATTTTATAATGTATGTAGCATAAGTATAAGCATAAGCATATGCTCACGACTATATTCCCCGAGGGGGTAGTCAGAGATATTCTGAAACCTCAGAACATCCATATAATGTATGTAATATTACATCTATCATGTATGAACCCTTAAATAATTTTTGTGATGCTTATTTTGGTAAAAAAACACATTAAAATATCTAAATTGTGGAAACACCGGTCACCGGTAATTTCTATTGACATTGTCAGATATTTTTTTTTATTGCCTTGGTTTTGCCGCTTTATCATTTTTCTTTTTGAAGTATACAATATTTGGCATTTATCGCCGGATGTCCTTTCACTTTTAAGAAGTGTCCCACCGAAACTAGTTTTTACAACCGAAACCGAATTCCGGTTTCTGTTCTAGTTTCGGCCGAAACTGTAAATCCTTTTGACATAATTCCGATGATGGTCTCCTGCTCATACAATACTAGAGTTGGGTATCGAAAGACTGGCTGAAAATTGTCTGCAGCAAATAATACAGATTGGGGATACAGGAATCGTCTTCAGTTCGCCTCGCAAAAAACATTCCAACTACTGCTCAAAAGTATCCTGAAAGTACCTACACCACAAATCAAATCAAGGCATTGTAAAGAAAATATTATTTTTGTTATTTAAGCTTTCATTTTGAACGTAATTTTAGCTTCATTACGACTATAGGAGTGACAGCTGAAAGTATTTTTTCTTTCGGTCTTTGTCACAAAACACTTAAAATAATATATTCCGCAACATACCTTGGGTGCATATGTGCTATGGAGCCCCCGTTTAGGAAGATAGGTCAGCTATTGGCACTGCACGAAGTAAGTTACTTCAAAGTCAACGCTTAGCCCACAGACTTAAAAGAAGAACCAGACGGAATGTCATCTAATCATGAGTGAAGCACCCATTTCTTTTGTGTGCGTGCTGTCACGCGGTACGAGTACATAAGGTGACGGGTTGTCGGACCTGCGCCTAGAGCTAGTGCATCTGGGTGAGTGTAGGTCCCTTGTAGAACAAACGAAAATGTGGGACCTTGCATGCTTCACATCTTTTTAGTGTCACATTACGTCCGTCTTTTATTCAGGTCCGTGGAAATTATGTAATACCTATTAGAAGTCCCGATATTCCACAAAGAACACTTGAGAACCTATTAGTGCAATACTCGTTCCGTATTTCTTTCAAGTCCGTGGCTTAGCCTTGATTTTCCTGTGTGAAGCGTATAGAACGGTTAAAAAATAATATTGCAGCCGATGACTTTTTCGTTCGCATCATAAGAATAATAATTTGTATTATCGAAGTCGCTGACAAGCCGGTACGACTCGCGACAGGGCTTGCATTAGTTTTTTGGCTTGGCTTGACACCGACTCCATTAAAACAAATTATTGTTCTTATGATGCGAACGAAAAAGTAATCGGCTGCAATATAATTTTTAAACTATTAAGTTTTTTTTAAGGCCGTTTTTTTATTTATGTTTATTTCACAATTTTCAGTGGTGAATTCATTAGTTCGACTCAGTTATCAGTTATACACGCAAAGGGTACATCGATACGAACTATATGAAGCAAATGTTTCAATCGCCGATGATTTGCTGTCAACTTTTGAGGAGTTCTATTGTGCTATTGTGCTTATTGTTATTTTGTGGAGCTACAGCTCCGAAGCGCTTCATCAGATCTTCACCAAATTCAATTGAAATCATTTCGGGTCTAAATCCTTCAGAAATAAAAAAGAATCACCCAAATCGATCAAGAAATGCCGAAGTTATCGCGTAAATACAATACAAACCAGGCCGTCACACTCACAACGTACTAGTCCATATATTATCTTGAAAACTGCAGAACCGATTTTGATGAAACTTGCACTGGAGTAAATGTGAACCAATAAAAAAGAGTGGTCACAATCCGATTAAAAGTTTCGGAGATATGCGTGGACAAACATACATACATACATACACACACACATACATACATACATATATACATATTTATATACATATACATATACCTATAAAATTTTGTGTGTTTGTTTGGAAGCCCTAATAGATTATCATATGGGAATGATTTGCAATTCTAATAAGTAATATTACATACAAACGTATCGAATTGATAGCCTCCTTTTTTTTAAGTCGGTTAAAAATAGCCAATGAAGTTAATACATGTGGAAGCATTTAACAATGTTTAATGAAAACTGAATATTACAACTAATAGGTATGTTTACACTAACACACTGCTTTTATTATACGTAACAAAAACAAGCGGTAATGGTCAAATCATGCTTCCACTATCTAAATTAATACTTTCGCGAGAACTCGGTTCTCTTTTACGACCGTTTTACGCCATTTCGGACCAATTAGCTTCCAGCTAGCTATTATGTTAGTGCTCGTTTAGAAGCCTGACTTAATCCCGAATTTGTGCCCGCTAATGTCCATAGTATTTCTTATAATTTATGTTTGTACACGAAAGCTGGCTGTATGGATTATTGTGTGGATATTTTTTGTGATAGGTAGGTATTGTTTTTTTAAATTCCCAGTTATTGAACTATTTTTTCACGGTAACGTACCAGGGCCGTAGCTAGGACTGGATTGAAGGTAGGGCATAGGAGGTTTAAGGTAGGGCGGAAGCAAAAGGCTAGTTTTTTGGATGAGATGAGAAAAGAACATACCTACAGCTTGGCCAAAAAGAGTAGAAATTAAATGAGAACGTCTAAATCACGCGTAACCTGGCAACACCACCATACTCAAATTTTAGTTCTACTTGTCACCACAATCATGACTTTATGGCCTAGCTATACCAGTCTCAAAACGATGGTGATACTGAGTTCCATTAGCCTACCTATCCTAAAGACACCATTCAAATGCTGGAGCGAGCGAAGCGAGCTCGAAATTTACAATCAAAACGGTGTTGGTATGCGTTCCATTCGTCTACCTACGCTTGTAATTTCATATGCTGTAGCGAGCGAAGCGAGCTCGAAATTTCACATTTAAAAAGTCAAAACGGTGTTGGTATGCGTTCTATTAGTCTACCTACGCTCGTAATATCATCATAGGCTGGAGCGAGCGAATTGAGCTCGAAATTTCACAATCAAAATGGTGTTGGTATGCGTTCCATTCGTCTACCTACGCTCGTAATTTCATAGCCTGGAGCGAGCGAAGCGAGCTCGAAATTTCACACTCAAAAACTCAAAACGGTGTTGGTATGCGTTCTATTAGTCTACCCTACGCTCGTAATATCATAGGCTGGAGCGAGCGAAGTGAGCTCGAAATTACACACTCAAAACGGTGTTGGTATGCGTTCCATTCGTCTACCTACGCTTGTAATATCATAGACTTGAGCGAGCGAAGCGAGCTCGAAATTTCACACTCAAAAACTCAAAACGGTGTTGGTATACGTTCTATTAGTCTACCTACGCTCGTAATATAATAGGCTGGAGCCAGCAAATTCGAAATTTCACACTCCAAGACTCGAAACGGTGTTGGTATGAGTTCCATTACCCTAACTACGCTCATAATATCATAGGCTGGAACGAGCGAAGCGAGCCCGAAATTTCACAGCACTGGAACTTTGTTGTGACCAGAATTCTGTCAGTTTTGTAAGGGAATTTGCCCTACTTGCCCATATAGTAAAGACTATAATAATGGTTGGGTGATTTTTAAGGTAGGGCATTCGTATTTTAAGGTAGGGCATTGCCCCACGATGCCCCCCCCCCCCTAGCTACGGCCCTGTAACGTACCGATGATCGATCGATGTCTAATCGTTGTTATGTTTTCTGATAGTTACTGGTGATTCTACATGATGTAATTTGAAATGCGTCAGTCAATGTTCATGGGGTGGTTCAGACCATCAAACTAAACAACTTTTTCTATGGGAGCAAACGTGAAATCACAAAAATATCTGCTGTTCCAGACTAAACAGCAATGCGGCAATTCCTACTTGACTCAAATGTATGAACAGAAGTATAATTTTATTGGGCAATTTCAGATTTGTTCCCATAGTTAAAGTTGTTCAGTGAACCACTCCTTAAAATTTGACAGATTTCAACTACAACAAAATTGCTGGACATTTGAGATACTAAGCCCCACTTGCGTCAACCACGGTTTAGCAATTAATTCAGGATGAAATAGCTCTTTCAGTTGTTTTTCTATACAAAAAATCATGGGTTACCAACTTAACCTTTTTTTTTTTTTTTTTTTTTTTTTTTTCCGGTTGGGAAAATGCATTACGCATACCACCCGGGCGCAGGGGGCACCCGAGTGGTTATGTGGGACTCCCGTATAGGCTAATGAGACCCACGGTATACCCACTAAAAACCCCCCCATCTTTCTCCGCTCCGCCTTGTGGCGGGGTAACGGGAACGCTTTCGCAATCAACCGCGACCCGGCCGGCGGCAGCCGCCCACAAGCGGCTCCATCGCCAAAGCCCGAAGGCCCTCCGCGATGGGCGCACCAGATGGTATGGTGCGCCTCCCTCCTCGGCCTCCACCCGTACCGTAGCAGACGCCCCCCGAGTCTGCTACTAGGAGGCCATGGGTACCAGATAACTGGCACCCGGTGGCAGATCGGGTCCGTAGCTCTGCCACCGACCACACCTCGGCCGCAGAGGATAGGGCAAGCGGCGCACCTTATCACCGACATGCCTCTTCGCCTGCGGCCCCACCAGTGCCGGTTCTACCACCGACCACACCTCGGCCGCAGAAGATAGGGAGAACGGCGCACCGTAATACCGGCACTCCTCTTCTTCTGCGTCCCACCTCCAACGCGTCCGCAGCGGACTAGTTCAACCCGCTGCGAGCGCCCTCCTCTGGCCAGCCGACAGCCAAGATAGGCCGGCCCTGGTTGCCTCTTAGCTTCACCGTGTGTTCCCGCCCACGGTTACTAAGCCCCCCCGCCACAACAAGGCGGGCAACCCTCGGGGGGGTTACCAACTTAACCTGGAGTTTATTGCTAACCCAGGTTGACGCAAGTGGGGCTTAATGTATAGTCTGTCTATAAAGTCGTGGCATGAATGTTTGAGGAACTAATCATTTTAGTATGGTGGTGTTGCCAGGTTATTCTTGATTTTGACGTTCTTGCGTGGAGACAGCGCCCTCATTTTTTGCCAAGACTTTATAGACCAGTGAGGTTACTTAATTTATCATTTTTATAAACAGACTGTAAAATTGACGATAGGAAAGAAGATACGAAGGTGGAGACGGCTCGAAGCCTATTCAAAAATTTCCGGCTTGACACAGACACGAAAAAAACAACTTTTGTAATTATGCGAATATAACAAAACGGTTGTATTAGGTAAGTATAATATATTCGTTTCGAAATCGCTTTGTATTCCTTGCTAAAATACATTGAGACTCTGCTGTAAAAGTATTTTAGATGTGTTCGCATTACTGCGTGAAAACGCTATTAAAATAGGTACCAACATAGAAGGAATTGTTCCATTTTGAGTGAGACACTTTACTTACCTACCTATAAGGTTTATAGAGAACGATCATTACATCAGCTATCCGTCATGATTCGATACCAAATCATAGTGCGTCGTAAACAATGACGTGATGTACCGTTGATTCAGGAGTCAACAACAGTTTTATTATTGAACAGTTATTCTGGAATACGTAATAAGTAGGTACAATGTACGAGTACATCCTAAAATGATATTTCATGAGCTGTCTATACAGGGTGGCCCTATCATAAACGTCTAATTTTGTTGTTGTTAGAATGCCTACATACATCAAACTGAACAATTTTCACTTTGATGCAAACATTGAAAATCAACCTGAACAATTTTCGCTGTGATGCAAACATTGAAAATCGTGAATAAAAATCTGCTGCATATAAAGCTGCCTCTCTAATGTGTGGACCAGCTGATTTCGAAGTGGCTCCTTAGTGAAAGTTGTTCAATAAAAAAAACAGCTGTAGCATACACTTGAGTTGAGTTGGTATCAAATTTTGTATGAAGCGGCAGATTTTTTCTTCGCGATTCGAATGTTAGTCCGATATTTTTTTCAGTTTGGTGGTCTAATCGTCCCTTTAAAACCTACCCCATATGTTTAGATCATCCAGTATAATCAAACGAACACAAAACAATATAAATGTTGTAGTCCAATCCAATACCAATTCTAATAAAAAATTAGAAATGTAACAATATCGATATTTCGGATGTCGTTGAACTGAAGCATTCCAGCGTATTTTCGTTGTATAAACGGAAATACTCAGCATTCCATGTATATGACATCTTCATCGTGAATCAAAGATTACCCCTTATACTTATCACTTAGTGATAATCTTAAGTAGGTAATCTTTAATTTCCGGAATTTCCTGTTATCACGGACCTGAAAAAAAGACGGACGTAATGTGACACTAAAAAGATGTGAAGCATACAAGGTCCTACAATTTCGTTTGTTCTACAAGGGACCTACACTCACGAAGATGCACTAGCTCTAGGCACTGGTCCTACAGCCCACCAAAATTATGTACCGCATGACAGTTCGTCAGCACGCACATAAAAATAAATGGGAATTTTGCGCGGGAAACAAGACGAAACGGACGGACTTTGTTTCTTAATTTTCTAAATTCCTTTTTCGAGGCTATTATTGTGTGTGTGTGATTGTGATTGTAATAATGTGCCTTTAATGGAGAACAATATAGTAAAAGTAAAAAATAAAGTAAGGCGCGACCGTTCGATTCGGATTGCAATATCCCCGGGTAAAACTTCCTTAAACATTGAAATGTATGAACCACCCTCGCATTTCAATGAGTTAGGTTTAAGGTTTTAAGTTACAATAAACGAATTCCTGTCAATATTGAAAACTTATTGAAGACATCGGCAAATAGGTACTTGATCTCGGAAATCACACAAGGAAATGACGAAAACCACAGAAATGGCATTATTATGTAAAAACGAACATTAACTTGGAATATGAAGACTTGGAAAAATTATAATTTTAACACAGATCAGGCACATAGTGCCTTTATAATGGATTTATAAAAAAAGACCAAATCAGACTTGGCTGCATGGGCTATTTGTCTTTGCCTTTCCGCAAGGATAAATGTAACAACAACATAAAATAAATGGGTCCTTCACTCGTGATTAGACGAGATTACGTCCGTCATTTTCAAGTCCGTGACTGTTATTCAGTTTTCGATTTCGTTAATTGAAACGGATCTTATCAGACTTTTCGTTAATTTTTAACACCTCGTAACCTTGTACTTGTTTACAGTTTATTTTGTGATAAACTATATTAGGTATAAGATAATAATAATAAGAACAAATTATATTTAAAAATAGCGATTACTAAAGCAGTACCTAGCAGCTGTTTTTAAATTTATTTTTCTATGAATTCGAATTATCTTGTTATTGTACTTGTACGTAAACAAGGTAAACATTTTAATCTTCATGAAACTGGTATACCTACTTAAGGCGTAATAGTAGGTGGAAATACCTCGGAGGCATCTTTTACTTTCATTTTACGACTAGATTTATACCATTTACCGAAACTAAAGTCATACCTCAGTATTTTTGGATATTTCATCTAGTGCAATCATCAACTGAATACACGATTGGAATTACTTCACTCGATAGAAAATCGTCACAAAGATTACGTATTTTCATGCATTTTTAAAAAAAAATCTCGTTTTAGAAGAACTTAAAATAGTTTCCGATTTTTTGCATTCATACTCACATATTCACCATTAGTTTAACTTGTGAAATTATAAAAAAAATCTAGAAAAGGTATAAAGTTCTTTTTAATCGAAAATACGGCTCACGCACACACTTTTTCGAGCGCTGGGCAATCGCGTTTCTCATAGAAAATATTCGTCGGGACCCTTAAACACTAGCTCGGGATTTCTATTACTAATTGTATTGTATCAAATAGCGTTATCGAAAAATTTCAAACTCAATAATATGCTTTTGACTCTAGAGAAGTTAGAAAGAAGATAAGTACTTACTTACTCAAGGAAAGGGCCTTTTCTTGAGTAAGTATAGACGAACTCAGGTTTATTACTATGAACCTGATTTGGTTTTGCGCACCTTGTGTATTCAGCCTCGATATGACCATTGCTGATTGGTTACATTAAGAGTCATCATCATCATCCGATAGTCATCCACTGCTTGATAGGCCTCACCCAAGAATCGCCACAACGAACTCATCCAACAGGTTCCCGTCACCTTTAACCACACTGCGCCTTCCCGTTTGCGGTTGTCACTCTAGAACTCTTCGGCCCCATCGGCTAAGCCGTAGTAGTAGTTTAGCAATTCTTTAAGCTACGTCGGGTACTCTGATTCTTCTGTGAATGAATCATTCCTGATTCGATCTCGCAGGGAAACTCAGAGCATTTATATATATATATATATATATATGCGGGCTATATAGCCCGTTTTGGCGTTCATTTGCTGAAATGTCGTATTATATAATCACTAGCGACCCGCCCCGGCTTCGCTGCAATGCCCGGGTGCAATGCTCATATAAACCTTCCTCTTGAATCACTCTATCTATTAAAAAAACCGCATCAAAATCCGTTGCTTAGCTTTAAAGATGTAAGCATACATAGGACAGACAGACAGCGGGAAGCTACTTTGTTTTACTATGTAGTGATAATAATATGTCCGTTTAAGTGCATAGTTAGTTAAGGTGGTTGGAGAGCTGTCAATTTCATAAAAAACGTTGTCGTATAACACTCGTAGACGGTGTTAATAAAAATCTTAGCTATTTTTCCATATATAAAACATTACTTTTATTAACACCGTCTACGAGTGTTATACGACAACGTTTTGTATGGACGGAAACCACCTTAAGGGGATTCGGAGCATTCGGAGGTTATATTTTCAATACTAACCAATTAAAGTCAATAAAAATATTCATAAACAATCTAAAAACGAATCTTTATCTTGTATTTTGACAGATTTTTGTTAAAATATACAATTTCAATGCTAGGATTAATTAAAAAAAAAACTTTATTTCAGACATTACATCCATATGTTGTTAGTATCACACTTAAATAACTATGTTAATACAAACACTTAAGTGTAGACCGATCCAGTGCTTTATAAAGCTACTGTCACAGTATCTACTGGAGACCATGTTCACGATGCTGTTGATTTAAGATTTGTATGAAAATCTTTGAAGCACTTAACTTTAAACTATACATATTTTAACGAAAATCTGAAATTCTTTAAAATTTCATTGACTTTAATTGGTTAGTATTGAAAATATAACCTGACTTCGTTTGTATGGAGCGCGCTCTGAATTATATCATGTTAACAAAAGGTGGAGAACCCCTGAGTCGTCGGCGATCTAAAGATTGCTGTCATCAGAGAGCCCTTGGTCGGTCCTCATCTGACCATCCGTCGTTCTATCGACTAGGTTTATTCTCAGTTCGACATTTACTCACTGTAGCAATTATTAGCCTGAGGTCATTGTCGAATGAATTCCAGTTGTAATGCTGGACTTTCGAGTTGGTTAATTTTGTAATAACTTCCAGTAGATGGCGCGCACGTCCTCTTAAGACGCAACAGATAGACAATTTCGTTCTCTGGGCAGTGGACTGGGTAGCGAAATTGGTTCGCGCTTCCCCGGTTTGGAAGAGTGCGGGTTCAAGTCCCACCCGAGACAAATTTTTCAATCTTTAATTTGATTCACTACATGGCTGTAACATGTTTATAATCAACTAGTGTTTTCCCGCGACTTCGTCCGCACAAATTATATACCAGATTTTAAGTCAGATCATAAGCTATCATACAAAAAAAGTTGCATCAAAATCGGTTCAGTAGTTTTTGCGTGATGTGCGAACAAACAAACAAACTAACAATTTTGTCAATAGATGGCGCTGCACGTCAGTTAAATCGCGCAATCGAGTGTTATTTGATTTTATACATAGGCGTAGCAAAGGGGGGGGCCGGGTGGGCCCGGCCCACCCCAGAATCCTTCTGGCCCACCCCAGAAATCAAATGAATCAATTACTTAAATTAGGAGATATCAAAAGGTAATGATAAATAAACACGATATTATTTTCTTGTTTCGTTTCTCATGTCCACTTTCTTGAAAAGTCAATGTGGTCAGAATTACATTCGCAAAATCTTCCAAATCTTGAAGCAAAATCTTGAGCTCGCTTCACTCGCTCCTGTTTTTAGAACATACTGCTCTGATCTTATTTATATTGCTGTAAAATCTGGAGCTCGCTTCGCTCGCTCCTGGCTAGACACATTGCAGTAAAACCTCGAACTCACAGAATTGGGTGAAAAGTCGAGCTCGCTTCGCTCGCTCTAGGTTTTGGCTCGTATTTATAAAGTAGTTAAATCTTAAGTTTGCTTTGCTCTTTCAAGCTTTTAGGTTGTAAAAACTCGAGCTCGCTTCGCTCGCTCCAGGATTTAAATCGTATTACACTGATCTCACTATATTGCAGTAAAATCTCGAGCTCACTTTGCTCGCTTCTGGCTAGACACATTGCAGTAAAATCTCGAGCTCACTTCGCTCGCTCCAGAATTCGATGAAATGTCGAGCTCGCTTCGCTCGCTCTTTTAGATTTTATTACATCAACCTCGCCTGGGCCTGGCCCACCCTGGGAAAAAATCATTGCTACGCCCATGATTTTATATGAAGTAAACCGCTACTTTTTTGTTCCTCATGATTTTACGGTTTTATAATAGTTAAGATAATATAATAATTAAAATTGAGGTAAGTAATTGTCTTTTGTTTTGGGTAAACCATCTAGGGTAAAGTTATGCACTAATCTAGGAGAGTAATTATAAAATGTTCTCGTAGATAATTTGATGAATATAAACGACTCATTTAACAGTTAAATGAGTTGTTTATATTTATCATATCAAATATCAAATTAAATTTTAACTTAATTTACCTTTCTGACGTCACGTTTATGCGACTCTACCACTGTTAAGGCTGTACAAAAGATAAGGCCAGCGGCCAGCTCTAAAATAAAGCATAATAAAGAAATTTTAGAATAACAGATTCCAAACAAATATAAAAAATAAAATACGATACCTTAGTATACATTACAATTGACCTTATACAGGATGTTACGGTAAACAGTTGCATTACTTTATTTGTTGTATCCATGATACTAAATAACTTCCCCAAAGGACCAAAGGGAAATACGCAAAAAAAAAATTCTTTCGTACAAACGTTCGATCAGCTAATTGCATTTAGTACGGAAAGTCCAATTTTTTTTTTCGAATTTCCAATAAGTTTCTTAGGGAAAGTTGTTCAGTATCATCTCTTGGGTGCGATCATCCCTTAAAGTAATGCAACTGTTTAACCTAACATCCTGTTTATCTAAAGAAATTTCTTTCATCAGATTAAGTTTTATTGTGTGCTATCGATCACAGCTATGATAAAATGTCAGTCTCTTTGAGCTTGGCGTCAACATCTTATAAAATAAAAGCACAAACCAGAAATCTTGTTCTTACTGGTCTGTTCATAAAAGTTACGAATCACGAGTCATTTTCAATGTAACAAATCCAACTTTGGACCGCAGTCCCGCCACGCTTAAAAGAAGATTTTCCCTTTACGCTTTAAATTTGTATATTTTAATAAGTTATCTGCACCAGCAGCTACACTATCGTCCACGTTTGGTCTAATAAACATTCCTCATATAGCATTACCTAGTTGGAAACAGACCGTGGTCGTGCTAAAACAAACTCGGCCGCCGGCAGGGGCGTTCCCGAGTTCCCAGTGCGATGGTAAAGCACGCGCCCGCACAGATTATTTCTCTAAAACGGAACAATAGCTTATATAGATACCTCGTACGTATACGTAGGTACTTCTATAAGATCTGGATAATGTACTTAGGTGCTTTTGCACGTATGGAAGAGCTTCATAATTATATACTTGATAAATGTTATAATCATCATCCTAAATACCTCGCACTGCAGAGCACATTGCGCTAATTTAAAACATCCAAGTTCAATCCTAATCAAATTTCAGTTCTAATCACATTGCAATCCAATTACTGTTCAACTGTATTAATCCCGTATCGCGCTAAACTTGACTTATTTACGTTGGAGCCATCTGTAAAAATTGCTCTAACGGCTGTCATGAGTTGTACCGCGATTAGCGTAATACAAAATGTGTAAAAAGCTAAGCTTCGCACGCGGTCCAATCATGGTTCAGTTTCGATTTATTTACCGCAATTGCCCTCCAGGCCTATCGTCATTCAGTGCACGCATGGAGGGCTACAACAACACTACAAAATACGCATGGATATTTCATCTCCAGCGTGAGCAGGTTTCCTCACAATGTTTTCCTTCACCGTTTGAGAGCAGTTGGTATTAAGTACATGAGTTAGAAAAACTCAATGGTACATTCGTCCGTGCCGATTCGAACCCGGACCGTCATGATGTCTAGAAGATGACTGAAATTTTAATTATCTCAATAAAAAACAAAAATATGACTTACAAATATTCAAGACAAGCTAACTTGGACCATCAATCATTGAGATAAAGTTTCAACAAACATGAATGGATGGCCGCGATAACACCTTGCATGACGAATCGCCTACTGTTGGTTCTACGGGGCACTAAGTAGCTAGGCGCGAAACTACGCATTTTTTATAATAATACTTGTAAAAAAATGTGATGTCACTGAAAGAGTGAAAAAGGGGTCTTCTTCTTATCGAGTGGGCTGCAAAGCCCTGGTGTCAGAGTTTATTCAAACCGCCTTACGGCCTCTGACGTGGTTTAAAAAGGGGTAGTATTGCTTGAATAGACCAGGTACAGTCAGTCCCCTAATTAATGGGTGGATTATTTACGACAGATTTGCGAAATGCTCTTAGTTAGGGTGTATACTATTACCTATTCAGTGGTTAGAGGTCAGTTAATTTTAGGGTGACTGTATTATACAATCATCATCAGCTACTACATACCCAAACTAATGGCTGGGGTACAGACCTTTAGGGTCCTGTGTGTCTAACACTCAGTTGCAGAAACGCTCATTAAAGCTAATCCTCCATTCAACATCTTGCTAGCTTTAACTACGTCAACAAGACAAAAAGTGACAGCAAGAGATTCAATGGAGGATTAATGCAACTGAGTGTAAGGGAGAATTACCAGTATCAAGTTTAGCATCATTATTAAGTAACCAGCTATCTACTCTGAATTGTCATTGTCAATTGTCGCATTATAATAATATAATAATAATAATAATAGTTTATTGGTTCATAAAGAAAAGCACACATACATAGGTGTAATATGACAGTGAAAGATTGCTAAAAAGTAAAAACTAACAATTGTACTTATATAATAGGATAGTTACAATTGCTGTCTATAACTAAGGTTTATTAAAACCCTGTGCCACTGACAGCAAGTTTGCTTTTTGGGAGCAGAAAAACATTTATTATACTATACTGTGGAGTATATTCTGTCAATAGGAAGGTTGGTCTCATGGTATGGTATGAAGGAAATTATTTATGTATATATATTATATGTTGGGTTGTATAACTGTGTGATTGAGTTGAGTCTACCCATTAAACTGAACTTTACGGGTGCAAACCTATCGAAGCAAAAAAAACAGCTGTTTCATACAGTTGAGCTGAGTAGACATTGCAGTTTAGTATGGAACAGCAGATTTTTTGGCTACGATCGGTTTGCTCCTATAGTCAAAGTTGTTCAGTTTTATGAGTAGATTCTCACTTTAAAAGGATGCCAATGATTTCAATTTCACCCTTTATATCCTTTAGGCATGCTGTCCCCGGTCCTTTTAATAAATTACTGATTCACAACTGACCCTACGACTGCAATCATAATAATCTATAATGAAAAGTCTTTAAAAAGACACTTGACGTTGATAAGAATCAGAGCAGGGAGCGATCCTACGCCTTCTTCTGTGAACTTCAGCTCCATTTAAATTAATTAAAACCACACATTTGCTGATATGCGAGTATTAATCCAGTATGTCATGTGTTACCTTTCTTTCATTTAAAGATATCACCTGACAGAACCTTTATTACAACCCTATAAGTCTGAAAATACCTTGGTTGAAGAGTCATCGTAAGTTAACAAGTTAAGTGCGATCACTAATCAAGATGCAGGTGTAACCCAGCTGCTCAAAAGAGCTCCTAGTTACCTATCGCTCCAGATATAAGAATTAGTTGGAATTATAGCCTATTTTTTTAAATCACCTTTTTTAAGTGTGTAATTTGTTTGACGGCAAATGTAATTGAATTTTATTATTTGTAATAACTTAAAATGGCTCGTTATTTGTTTTAGTTTTTGCGAAGATCCCTTTGTCACGATTGTCGGAATTTTACATAATTATGTAATAAGACTGATAAATAAGCGATAAAAGTTGATGAACTTAACAATACCTAATTGAAAACGTACGTAGTTAAAAAGAATGCAATGCGTTTTATGACTGCCAAACGTGGAAACTTGTAAAGAGGTTCTCTGTTGTTATTTTCCTAAAAATTGTAGTTAAGGAATATTTATTAAAAAAATAAGATAGACTATAATAAATGAAACTGTATCCTACAATTATAACGTTTGGAGTAATAGACGCTACTCTATGAGTTACTACCTAACGTAAATGCTTCAATTTCGAAGCAATTATTGCATCTGCACGGCTCACTACCTAACCTATCAGACTGGAGTTGACTGGACAGAGTTTGGGAACTGCTAGTAAAATGTGGACATTCTGAATATATCTGGCTACAGGGAATATAACCTTGAGCATATACTACCAGTATTACCTACTTTTATTTTTATTCTTACAATAAGAAGTGAGAATGGCTAAGCGTGCGCTATATATAACTACTCGCAGTGTCTCGGAGCTTCAAGATGGGAAGCGCAAGCAGGGTGGACAACTTCTCCGCTTCAAAGATGTACAGAAAAGGCACATGAAGAACTGCAGCATCGGAGATTTAGATTGGGAACAACGTGCTGGAAACAGAGACGAGTGGAGGCAACTGGTGCAGAATAGCGTGTTTGACTTCGAGGAGCGCAGACGTGACGAACTGGACAGGAAGCGTGATGAGCTAAAGGCCCGCCCACCTGTGGCCTACCCTTACAACTATGTGGATGGAGTGCTGACGTGTGCCCTCTGCAGCCGAACCTTTAAGACAAAAATTGGTCACGCCAGCCACATATTATTGAGAGCACATGTGCGGCGTGAGAGAGTGCAGCAGTCGCCATAACCGAAATCGGTTGGACTATACTATACTTTTTCACTTCAGCATCTTCCTGCCTTATCACTAGTTATCACATTAGGGGTCGGCATTATTATGCCGTCGTCTTCCTGTATTCATCTCTTTTAGCCATCATTTCAGCGGTCACTCCTTTTTAGGGTTCCGTACCCAAAGGGTGAAAACGGGACCCTGCGAATAAGCCTTCCCTGTTCGTCCGTCCGTCCGTCTATCTGTCTGTCCTGCCTACTTATTTACTAATTTCGTCTTTCACACAATCCGGCCATCTTTTCTTTAGTCGTCTTCTTGTAATCTCAACATTCGCATCTATGCTGCGACGTTTTTCATACGAGTACGTCGTCAGTAGGTACTTTTGCACGATAAAAGTTAAAAAAAGTTCATCAAAATATAATTAAGTAGAGTAAAAATCAATTTACTGGTAATAAAATCGAAACAAACATTATTACTTGGATCATTCTTTGAAATGATAACAGAATTTACAACACAATACAACCATTAATTCGGCAAAAGTTAAGACATAAAAAACATTAAGCCGTCATAAATACAAGGGATGTAGACACATACATCAGTTACGACTCGCGAGTCACTCAAATCGAATTAAATCAGTCACTGGCTGAAAAGAATCGCCTCTTAGCACGAATGGACAACAATGCCTGTTATTAAAAAAAACGGTTTCAAAAGAATGTTTGCGATTTACATTCTGAGGGTTCCATAGAAATAAAAAAAAATGTTGTATGTCTTCCGTTGAATTTTGTCGATATTTAATGTAAATAGGCATTTAAAATTCTGGGCGTTTTGGTACAACTAGTGAAACGTGGATGTTCTGAACTTTCAGTATATGTCTGACTATCTCCTCGAAGAATTTAGTCGTGAGAATATGCTATTCTATGCTATTTCTAAAACTGCTTTTGTTCGCTGTATAAACCTAGTTTATATTCTACATAACTTAGCATAAATGCTCACGACTATATTACCCGAGGGATTCGTCAGAGATATTCAGAATATCCACATTTCAGTATCAGTCTCATTCTCACGCATGTGAGACGAAACACGCTTACGTTTTTAATAAATTCATTTGTAAGCATTTATTAAATTCGTTAGATTCACTAGAGTATACATACATACATACATAAATTCAAGATCATATCAGAACCTTTGCTACCACTTAATGTTCTATTTCACCTAAATAAGCAATTACAATCATCATCATTTCATTTCATTTCATTCATTCATTCATCCATGTCATTTCATTCCATTCATTCATTCATCATTTGAAAATCAAATGTTACTGCAATGTATTGAAAACTTACGTTTCCTCCAAACTTCGACACAAAAAAAGAACCCTAAAAATGTAAGTGATAAAGAACTTGTAATTTGTTCAGTAATTATTACCGTACGTGTGATGAGCGTGAGTAAGTTCACATGTTCGCAGATAAAGATAACAGGGCGAAATATCTTTAATTAATTGTGACTAATTGGAAACACATAGGTAGGTACGTCGGCCGTTCTTTTTGATTGCCGTCCATTTTCAATGTCTGTCTTTAGGCATTATGATTTGATTACAAATTAACAGGATGTAAATAAATGCCTTATATATTTTGGGGGTGGCTTTAGATAATCAAATTAAACAACTTTTACTATGGAGGCAACAAAGAAATCAGGAAAAAAATTTTCCTTATAATAAAGGAAACGTCAAGGGCTACCTACTCGACCCAAATGTATGAATCTGTTCCATACATATGGGTGGAGTAAGGTTGTTTGTCGCAATTTCAGTGTTGATTCCATAGTAAAAGTTGTTCAGTTTGAAGTTCTGAAGCACCCACAAAAAATTACGTCAAAAAGCAATCTTTGTGTGATATTATTAAAAAAAATGTTTTTACTGTAAGAAAAATTACTAAAGATTTGAACAAATTATTTATTTTATTTATTTATTCCAAAAACCATCGGATGTTTATCCGGGTTTAGGTAGGTACACCCTGTAAAATTTATATTTATTTGGAATATTGTATGTATGATACAATGATATGAATATGGAACGGTTAATAAACTCTTAAATTTGGTAAATGGCATGATAAACAGACGTTTAGAGCAAATTGTAGAGGGTATTGAATTTTTTTGTTGCATCTGTCAAATTAGTATCAATTTTCGCGCACATTTTGATCGAGTTCACGCGTATTATAGGGAAACTGGTTATTTGTGACTTAATTTCAGTGAGTTAAGATTTTATCGTTCTTGTGATTACATGAATCAATGAAATAGCAGGACCTCCAACTGACTCGGGATGTTATTACACGATTGCCGACTTACACGATTTTATGTCTTTTACATACCTAATTAAAATCACTATAAAATGTCTCAGTAAATAAAAATATTTTTTTTGTTGCTGATGTACTATACAGGGTCCTTCTTCACTTCCTTCTGTACCTGCATTATTTAAGGGGATGACCAGACCATCAAACTAAACAACTTTATCTATAGAGTCAACGTAAAAATCTCAAACTAATTAATTAATAAATTAATAGTTCCAACATTAGAGTTGACCAGTTTTGATTTAGATGTTCACTTCGTAGTTGGAATTGTTCAGTTTGATGGTCTGAAGCACCCCCTTTATTTTGTGATGATTTGAAGCAAAATAGAAAATAAACACTGACGAAAACTTTCATGAACGTTGGATAGGTTTTATGTCAAAATCGGCTGTCTTCGACAGATGATGGTTGGATGCGGTCAGGAATCCCATCTAGAATGCGTCCACAGTTTGACAGGTAGAGTGAATGTTATTGGTACGACCCTAGCCTGGCTGTTTTCATTTTTAGGTTTTGTTCAATAATAAATGTCAACAAATTTCATTTTATGCACATACCTACCTAAATTATTTCTGTTAAATTAAGTCAACATGTCATGCCCAATAGGGTGTTAGGGTAAGTAGTTTCATTACTTTAAGGGGTGATTGTACCCATGATACTGAACAACTTTCCCTAAGAAATGAAAAGGAAACTCTCAAAAAAAAATTTGTTCATAGCTACGCACCTTTCTACTGCAGTATTGACTTTCAAAAATCGCTCTCCTTGAGTATGATTTTTGAAAGGCAAATCAGCAGTAGAAAGATGAGTATCTCCATAGTAATTTTGTCATTTAACACGGCTGAACTCACCGAATGAGATTCAAAAATCGCTCTCTTGTAGGTAAAATAAATGTCATTATGTCATCTTTTATGTAGTGGCATGACATAATGATATTTATTAATTTTAGAGTTTAATTCTTGTTGTTATAATTATAGTTCGTAAACGCGTATATTCTAAAGATAACTTTCTAAAGTGCATCTTTAGAAAGTTTACGGTTTACGTTTACTTCACGAACAGTCTTAATTTGCGATCCTCAAACTGCAAAAGCTTTACCAGCAACACAGCCTGCACGCACGGTCATCACTTAACTCTATAGCAGACAGTACGCAGCATTAGTTAGTGAAACTGACGTCCCAATAGTGGACCTTTTGAGGCGAGCCGACAAACCGGCTCCAAAGGTCGCCTGCTTACTTTATGAATGAGTGCGTACGCAGCTTAATGATAGGTCCTTGAACTTCCTACGAGATACCAAGATAAGTATTTGCATCGGTATTTGCAAGCGCATTTTTCTTTGCGTTTTCATTCTTATAGCTTTTTGTCAATTGCAAAAATTTATTTCTTGGTTGATCCTTAGATGTATGAAGACATCCAAAGACTTGAATAAAGATATTTAAAGTAAAGAAAAATACGACTTTTCAAAATTTAACTAATTTTTGATTGCGGTTATCATTTTCATTTTAGAGACTTGAGTCGCCTAAATCAGCTAAATCTTTTAATTAGTTTTTTGCTGATGCAGCAATCACCTTATTTCCGAGGTTTTCGTAAGTATGTCTAGAATTTAGCATCGGCGTTGTTGCTTGCGGTTACGTCGTTTGTAAACACCTTGTTAACTCGATACATAAGTACATAAGTGTTAGGTCTTACTCTATTCATTCTAGTGCATCATCCAAATAGGTGACGCAACAGTGCGGAAAAAATAAGTTTAATATTAAAACCGCCCTAAAAAAATTGGCGCCCAATAGTCAACTTTTTGTACAGTGCCTTAGCGATCTCCGACATTGGGAATAGGTACCATGGTGGACTGCGACGATGCATTGCGACACCTCCGCTCCTTTCTGTCCTCCGTGGGAAATACCGAGACAGCATTACATCCTCCACTTATTTATATAACATCTGCAAGGGCTACAACCCCAAATTCTTAGGTCTTTGTCCCGTACACATTGGTTCCCTTATCCGCTGGCTTGCACCGTCAACTACCACTTTACATGGATTTTGTACTCCAAGTTGCACGTGTCAAGTACCACTTGACATGGGGCCCTCCGGTCCCATCCTCAATTTTATTGAATATGCCTGTCTCTGTTTGTTTAAGGTCTATTTGTATTATGTATCTCGCTTCTCTGTAAAATTTACTCCAAATTGCACGAGTCAAGTACCACTTGATGAATGAAGTGAACGTGAAATTTGTATTTAATTACAACATTATAGACATTTTGGAAAGGAAATTATTTCAAGATAGAATACTTGTTATGTCGGAAGTGCCCAGAATGAAGGGTCTGTCAGTGCTGTAACTAGATAATATCTACTTAGTATACAGTCACCAAACCATGGTGTTTTCCATGTGGACCATGGAAACTCATCATCAATTCATGTCAACTATCATCAAATCAATCATGGGCACTCATAAATCTTCATTTATATTAAATGAGCAATTTCAGGAACACAGCTCATTATAAAAATATACTAACTGGCAAATAGTAGAGAGAGCAAGTAACGCAAGTTGACATGTTTATATAGAAGTAAAGGCCATACGTTAGCCTCACCCACGATGTTCCCACCACTGACAAGCCGCGGACCAGGAATGTTGGCTCTACGGGAATCCTTTTCCAAATAATTAATGCGATAAAATAGTGCGGCGCGCAGGCGCGGAGTGGGCTGCTCTCGAGTGGACCTTTTAGTTTCGTACACTTTTGTAACTTGATTATTCAGCATCATCATTATCAGCTGACGTCATATCTAGACGTCCACTGCTGGACATAGGCCTCCCCCAAGGATTCGCTACAACGAACGGTCATGCGCTACCCTCATCCAGCGGGTTCCCGCCGCCATTACCATAAGCCGTAGGATGCTACACGTGATACGGCTGTATCACGTCTTTTGTCTCGTTCGTTCGCGCGCAAATAGAAAGAGAGCGATGGTGTGATAGCGCTGTATCACGGTGGCATGCAACCCATGCAGGATGCAGGTTGTCGTTCCACCTTGTTCCACGTTGGGGCTACTCACGATGCGCTTTCCGGTACGAGATCACTACTCGAGAACTCTTCGGCCCCATCGGCCATGTGCCCCGTCCATTGCCACTTTAGTTTAGCAATCCTTAGGTTGGTAATAATGTATGGCTCTACATAATGTACATTGCCCTCAAATAATGTTTACCTCACCCTGAGAGATAGGATGAAGACGAAAGTAGGTAATAGTGTAGTCCTCTCTCACTCGCACACGCTCAGTATCGCTCGTGCTTACCTCTTCATGTAAGCGCGAGCCCGTTTGTCTATCTATCTATCTATCTATCTATAACGTCACGCCTCTTTCCCATTGGGGTAGGCAGAGACCAGAGCGCGCCATCTACTACGATCCTTACATACATCGCGCGCCATCTACTACGATCCTTACATACATCTTTTGCCTCATTCACATCCATACATCTCTTCATACATGCCCGTCGGTTTCTAGTACTCCGCACCTCCCCTTTTTGTAGGACGCAACTGATTTGATCAGAATACGTCCTACGAGGGCGCCCTCTGCCGACACATCCACTCATTTTAGCCATTTTAGAGTCTCTTAAAGTCAGTAAGTATACCAAAATGACTCCAAATGTTTTTCTAATACGAATTATTTAATATAATTATTTTTTTTCGAATACTTTGATTTACCTACTGAAAAGTGCCTGACAATAATATAAACATAAACAACGTTACAATTCTGTACGAAATTTTTTACAGAGTTCTTTTCCATTCTACAGTTTCCAAATTCCTATACTATATTTGATTCTGAACATAACCCCAGCGCGTCGCGTCGGGACTAGCCCTCGGCGCGGGCGCGTGACGAGCGCGCGCGCACGGTCACGACCACGCATGCGCGGCGCGCCCCCGCGCCCCCGCCCGGCCCGCACGCGCGACCTCTGTCCGCACCATCGCACTGCATCCACCGGCTGCTCTGCTGTGATGGTCATACATTACTCCTTCTATAATCATGTGAAGCTGCCAATAAAGCCTACATAAAGCAAAACCATTTTTACACTCCTGAATAGTGCACTGAAACAAATGAGACCAAAACAACAGATTTCTGACATGTTTAAAAAATGGGTAAAAGCGTTTTCGCTTTCTGTATGGAAATTTCCAGTTTTACAGTCCTCATAAATCAACTTTCACAACATTGATAAAAGTCTAAAATGATGATGAAGGGTTTGTTCTTATTATTTTGATATATAATCTTTGGTAGATACGATCCACTGTAGGGCACAATGGCTTCCTCTTACGAATAAGTGTGAGACTCTACCAAGCGGGTCCATTGCGGATTGATCGAGGCAAACTAGTATTCAATATGCCGCCTCATAATCATAAGGCCAATCAATCAATCAACAATCATCAATCAGGCCTCTGACTAAACTAACTTAACGAATAGGTACACTGCCATCAAACTGCACTATCTTAGACCAGCTGCTGATTAGCCTGCTTTCTGAATCACGGACGTACTCGATATGAAATTAGCTACCTTTCAAAGACATAGACACAGAGTCTTTCGACATTATTAGTGTTCTACTACTACATAATTACCGTCCTTATGTGCTTGACCTATCCTCAAAAACCATCAATGTAAAGCAAATAACAGCATCCTATCATTTACAACGGGCCTAACAAAACGCAATAGAGTACCACTGAGCATCTATGCACCTCTATTTTATTAAATCAGTCCTTCCCTCGCAAACCATTTTGTGATTCATTCTATGCAAAGATATTCGTGCTTTTATAAAAACTACAACATTCGCGTAAATGGTAATAGATACGTTACTGAACGTTTGTAAAAAGATGTCTATGTTCTTGCTAGTTAAGTTCCTTCTGAATAATGATTATAGGTAATTGAAATGTCAAAAGTTTTTAGAGAAAGTACGTACGCATTCCAAATAAGGTTTGTAAACGCTCTTGATATGATGGTTGTTCTATTAGCAGAAGGTCGTAACTAGGTTTTTACTTGATATCTTTCTTTTAGTAGTACATACATATAAGTTACATCAACACATGCCATAATTCCCTTTCAGTGTAGTCAGAAGCTTTAAGTAGTAGTTAGTGGCAAAGTTCAAGCCTCAAGAATGACTTTGTAGCGGAGCTACGAGAGAGCTGACTAAGCAACAATACCGAACACATCGATCGAGTCGATGAAAACAAACAGAAATTTATCTAGGTCAGCGCATGCGACCTAGCACGTCACACAGAAGACGGCCAATCACAATATGGACCTGTCCAACGCATCACAGCTCATTACGAATAACAACCAATCATATGGCGAGTCCTGAATCGCACTATCGAAGTTATCGAGAGACTTTGCATATTACAACATCCAACTAAGAACTGTTGGACCGCGGTCCCGGGCATTCCAACTAGCCCGTGGAAGATCTTCCCTTTTCCTCCAAAACTTATCATTCATTAATCTAAGAGCTAAGCTCTTTCTTGTCATTGAAAGACTGTAATCAAACACATAGAAATCACATAACGTGGTTTTGCCATTTGCCTGCATCATTACTTCTAGAGCCAAGGTGCAGGTTTTAAATTGGTAAAAACTAAGACGTACATACGCTGGCAAATTGGACACGTGGGTGCCTAAAAAGGATCAGCACTGATAGCATGATACGGCTGTATCACGTCTTTTATCTCGTTTGTTCACGTGCATATAGAAAGAGAGCGAAGGTGTGATAGCGCTTTATCACAGTGTCATGCTACCTATCGTCGCCCAGCAGTGAAAACCACGTAAGTGTTTATATACAGGGTCCTTCTTAATATCTGTCTGATCATTCCCTTAAAAAAGTGTCAGCATATTAAGAAGGATCCTGTATAGAAATGAGACATCCGAGGTTTTCACTGCTGGGCGACGCTATGCAGATCATTATATTTACCAGAATCTGACGAACGTAAATTCATCGTTCGAACGTGAAGTCATTTTTTTTGTTGGACAATACCATGGCTAAGGAATGACGGGTTGATAGCTCAGTCAGTAGTGAATTTGCCTGTGTGTCGCGGGTTCGAATCCGTAAGGGGCAAATATTTATATGGTGAATATGAATTCATGGATGTTTGCATCTATGCAGGGTGAAGTTGATATCATTAGCATCTTAGCTTTTAATTTTACCATCTCATGTAATGAATGCTGTAATTATGGAAAGCAATTAATATTGAGCATTGAGTAGGTACCTATAATTTTTTTTTTTTTTTTTTTTTATTATTGATGGGTTTGCTCTTGACCCCAATCTAGTCCTCAGGACAAAGATGGATGGATTTTAAACGTATGTTACCAAAATACAAGTCTGGAATAGATTGTGACAATATCCAACATATTTATAACTATTAAGCTTCTTATAAGCCGATTATACGTCTACATAAATGCACAAATAATCTGCTTGTTTGCGGAAACCTAACCCGTAAGAAACAAAAAAGTGGGAGTTGAAACAAATCCAGAAGTTCTCAAGGCTTACGCTGTTTTTTGTTTAGACAAGTAAAGGATGTGTAGTAGATAATAAATTCCGGGTCCATAAACACGGTATCGCTGAAAACTAAAAACAAATAACTGTTAGTTCGTGCGTGTAGTGGAGCAAATTATTGATTGTATGATATCGTAAGGGCGTGTGCGCAATAGAAGCTGTAATAATAAAAACTTTATGAACTTTGATTGCGACTAGATACTAAATGTGTAACAAAATGTTCAAGATTTTGATTGATTATAATGGGGTATAGTTTGAATTCCTTCCACTTATTTCATCCTCATCAATTATCGTGCATGAATGCTGACAAATAACCTTTTCTCCCCTCTGGACGGAAAGCGTCAATTTTCGTCCCGCTGCGCTAAACGAAGTTGTCCCTTTCCACCTCCGTCGAGGAGAAAAATAGTATACTAACTAACCTCGGACAGTAAATAAGAAAGCCTCAGATCTAATGTAATTGTTGACCGAGGCGAAGGTGATACTTTCCTGTCCTCGGTGTGTAATCTACTATTTTACAGTACCCGGCAAACATCTTGAAAAATTGGCGGGGTAGGGGATCTGCGAAAAAGCAGCGGTTTCACGCACAAATTTCATTCTGCGCAGTCAGGGCCACCGTGCCCAAGAAGTTTGTCGGTCATTGAACAAGTGCACGCCCAACGATTTTTTAAAAAAGGTAGGTACTTACATAGTTTATGTATATTATATTTGAGGTTTGCTATAGCAAGTGGAAAAACAATGTAGATTAAAAATTAAATAAAAATCTTTTCAATATCTCGGGAACTGATGAATTTTTAAAGAAATACTAGAAAAATATTCATAATATTCATTTGTCTTTGTCTTTTTACCTTATCTTATCACCAATCCTCGATGCATAAACTAAAATCTTAACACTTCAAATTAATATTGGTGTAACGTAATGAACAGTATAACGCAGCCTTACAGTATGATTACTCTAAGCTAACACAAAAACGAACAACAGCCTGCGAGTAAAACGGCCGCAAAGTGCCAGCCTACACACAATGCAAATCGCTTTGAGCTTCACATTATCCGTTTAGATATTTATTTAGACCTGGACTTTCAATTTATGCTGGATTAATGGTATTCATGATTAGACGGGTTATACAAGTTTCTTTGGTAGGTATGTGCAATGATATTAGTAGGGGAATGAAAATCGTAGGGTATGAACGAGTAATAATAATTGTTATTATTTATTTTAAGCTATTTATATAAGTAGGATACCTATGTATACACGGCGACACATCAAGCTACGCAAAACCAAAATAAGCTGGCCGCGCGTAGGTATAGTAATGTATGACGTCGCGCGGCCAGCTTATATGTTGGTTTTGTGTAGCTTGATGTGTCGCCGTGTGTACATCTACCGCTGTATTCAAGCGTAGTGAGGCTCATTTTAAGCGGACTGTAAATAATGTGTTTGTTGTTAAACAAAACCAAACTTTTGTAAATTCCGAACTGTTTTGCAGCACAGAAAGAAACATTTGGTTACATATTAGCAAAATGTTTTGCTATTTTGCAACTAAAAATAAGCATAGCATACGCATAGCATAGCATATGCTCACGACTATATTCCCCGAGGGGGTAGTCAGAGATATTCTGAAACTGTCGCGAATCAGATCGCGAATCCAAAAATATTAATGCTCTAATGTACACACGTATAGTGTGGATGTAGCTTAATTCATGTTGGGCGCTAATGTTACTGTCTAATGAAAAAATAGTTTTTATTCACTTACCTGCAATAAAGTTGTCTGGGGAGTGAGATGAGAGAACGAGTCGAGGCGTCGAACAGTGCGGACAAGTGTTTTTCTTGAATCCCTTTGGTGAGTGTTTGAGCTAATTTGTGCTTTTTACTTACCTGTGTGTTTACTCGTTATTCAATTCATGAGGTGTGGGAACAGTCCTGCCATTCAGTGCTTTGTCTGGAGCGTTGACGGTGAAATCAGATTCACGTGGTGGAATCAGATCCACGCGCGTGAATCAGTACCTATCAGCAGTGAGTGTGGTATATCAGAATACCTATGCGGCGAGGTGAAACAGGCGCCTCGTCGTCAGGTCAGAACAGCTGGCTAATTGTGTGGTGAGGGGTGGCTATAAGGGGTTGGTTGGAGGCCACTGCCGAGGGAACAACCCTCAACGAAATAATATTCCGAGGGAACAACCCTCAGCCCAGAGTTTGGGGTAAACAGATCAGATCAGACATGAGAGACGTGTACATGTAGGACGTGCAGCACGTACCTATGTAATATACAATATTCATATACCAATTAGTTTATGTTTATCAGTTTGTGGATATTCTAAGGTTTCAGAATATCTCTGACTACCCCACTCGGGGAATACAGGCGTGAGCATATGCGTATGCAATCATTTTATTCGCTACCGCGAAAATATTGTGGTTTGCGACATGGTGGAGACTGATGCTGGGATCATTATAAATGTATGTTTTTTTTAATCGTGGTCAAATTCTTAATAAAACCAGTAATCAGTGTTGTAAATAAAAGTCGGTAAATGTATAACATTTGGTTCCTAACTGCTAAAGTCGATCACCTTTTGCCATCAAATACGATGATGATTGTAATGAAACTGTGTCTTGGTGTGTTGTCGCGATATCATGTTGTTCTGATACCGTGATAAGCAGGCACATACTAATAAATATACCTAATAAGTACCTAGAATAAAAACGGTATACTTCTGGTAAAATAATGAAAAAGTAAGTAGGTAGGTAAGTGGGCGAGTAAGCACCACTACCTACCTACCTAGTGCCGTCATTGTTTTTAAGTCAAAAGTGGAAGATGTTTTTGATAAACGATAATAAGAACAATCAAATAATCTGAGTATCTAAGTTCTATTGCAATATGAAGAGCGCACGCCGCCGCCGCCGGGTGCCGCCGCCAGCATGGCGCCAGCACATGCACCTGGCCAGATGGCCGGCTTACTGAGCCCGGTTCTGCTAGCGAAAATAGATCTTATTGATTCCCATTAAAGATTAAAATTTTATACGAATTCATTAAGTTGCTTATAACGTTACTTGTAACAGTAAGTTAATAGGTAAGAAGACAACTTTATAAACAAACAATTTTTGCAAATTTTATTGAAAGAACAAATCGATTCTAAGAAATTAATACTATCTTAGTACTTTATTTATTCATTTAAAAAATTATTACAAACTACGTTTGTACTTAGATAAAGGATGGACTGATATGATATTATAATAGTATGTTTCGATTTTAGTGGAAATACGATGAGTACGATTTTTATTCATATGGCTTACGTAATAAGAGTGCATGCATTCTAAAATGGGTTAAGTAGATTTTTTTCTAGTGAGTTGCAGAACTTTGTTATTTTTCTTAATCATGTGGAGGAGTTTGGCATAACTTCTTATCAAATTACATCGTGTCGAATAAAACAAAACATTTATGTTATTTATAGATAATTTAACAGAAATTAAGTTTAACCGAATAAAACTTATATCCTTTCTTTGATACACTGAGCAAGTAATCATGCTTTGATACATAGGGTGTATCACCAACCCTGTTTAAACAGTATGTACTTACCTACATAATTTTTGAAAGATTTGTGTGATTCTAAAGACAAATTCGTTGATACAAGTTGAAGAGATATATAGTGCGTGAGTATCCGCTTCAAACAGTTCGTAGCCTTGTTAGTGCGTCCCTATTATTGGTCGGTCTGTGAGATTGAGCTGAGTCCAAAGAGATGGACATAATTAGAGCACGGTTAAAGTTAATACACGAATCAGGTTGTTTCATTAGTACTTAAGTGTCGCACGTGAAGTGAAACAATACCACGTTTATTAGAAAATAAAATCTTCTATGGTAGGTAGGTACCTACCTGATAGAAGAAAGAAAGTGAAGTTATATGAGTTAAATTAAAATCAATTAATGAACGTTTCGTTTCCGATATGTTTAATTATTACAAAATCATACAAAAACCTTGCGCGGATGAAACATCATATTATTATACTAGGCTTCAAATGGAAGCAGAAGAATTAACTGCAGAGCTGAGTTTTGTGTTTGAAGTTTGTGTGAAGTTTGTCATGTTCTAACGTCACGGGTAAAGCTACCGCGAATTGAGATAACAAAGAATGGTGATGTTATTAAATGGTACCAATTCTGGGACCAATTCTTATCTAATTTTGATAGCAGAAATATAAGCGATGTTGACAAACTCTTGAATCTTCAGTCCGTGTTGGAAGGTGAGGCTAAACAAGCGAAAGACTTGATATCACGAGCAGAAACTATAATATAGCAGTGGAGACAAATGTATGTTCTGTTTTGGTGTGCAATAAAGTATAACTGAATTGAATTGAGGCACTCAAAAAGAAATATGGCAAGCCTGGTGCTGTAATCGATGCACATTACGTTTCTTTGTATACTTAGAATCAAAACGGCCGGGAAATCAGTCAAAGGTAATCGCAACGTTCTTAATCAGATCGATCGACACCAGTTTAGAGTGTTAGGTAAAGATGTAAATCATAATCACCTCAGAGTGATACCTGTCCCTGTGGTCTAATGGTTAAGGGCATTGGACTCTTGACGAGGAGGTCGTGGGTTCAAATCCCACGGGGGACATCTAGTGATATGTCACTTTGTGCGTTTTTCCCCAGTTTGTTGGGACATTGCAGGCTGAATCACCTGATTTGTCTGAAGGGAAAGATGAGTCCATGCTTCGGATGGCATGTTAAGCCGTTGGTCCCGGCTACTATCTCTGGTGGTAGTAGTCGTTACATGTGAACCGCGTCAGAGGCCGTAAGGCGGTCTTAGAGCACTCTGACACCAGGGCTTGACCACACGATAAGAAGAAGACCACAGAGTTATGATTATGGAAAGTTTTAAATGACAATATAAGTTAATAAGAGACAGACTAAGACAAAAAGAAGTTAAAGTACCAATATTTTAGCCTACATGCTTCCAGCGGCACCAACCAAGACTAATCAAGTGAAATATGAATTGCACTGCTTCACGGACGTGTCAATACAAGCCTATGTAGCTGCTGAAGTGTACTGAAAGCGATCAGACGTCTGATGTTAATTTCATGATTGGAAAGTCTCGTTTGGTGCCGTTAAAAGATCAAGATAACTTTAAATTTCCGAAATTAGAGCTTTTGGGTGCCTTGTTTCATACGCACTACAATTCTTAACTCTACAAATAGAACGCCATTAGGTTATATGGCAGGGCACGATGTGAGATGGGCCATCGTTTGTGGAGCTCCACACAGGCAGCTCACATTTTGCGCATCCGAGAATCCCCGACCTGACCATGATGTCTTTACTGCGTCCTGCAATGCCTGGGTTTTAAGTTGGTTTAAGGACTTCCAGGTTGCCCAAGGCAAGACAGCTCAAATGCCGGCAATCAACGTTGGTTGTCAGGTTCAGACTGTTTGCTTCAATAGTCGGTCACTTCTTTGACTAATGTAGAAGATTTACATTACCACTTTCTCTTCCGATTGAGGAGGATCTGTCGAACTCTGCATTTCAAATTAACGATACCCATCTTGAAGAGAACAATGAACAAGTACCTAATCCCTAAATATTATAAAATAAAAATAAAGAAAAATAAAATTAAAAAAAAATTTAATTGATGTGCGGACAAATGATTCTTGACGAGTGCAAAAATGTTTATCAGTCAATATTTAACTAGTAGGTATGCGAAATATAAAGAGCTCACATAATCCGCCTCGAGTTCTTGTAGATGCCAACGTTAGGTGTGGGTAATTTTTTTCAATTCAAAGGAGACCTGAATAGAGCTCACTGGAACGTAGGTAAGATAAATAACCAAATAAATAGCTGCGAAGCATTAGTAAGAGTATAGCTAAGGTTTAACACCAAAAGGAGAACTGTGGATGAGGTCCATATCTAACCACGTTCCAAGACTAGAGTTCAATGAAGGAAAAGAGAAACAATTACAACATTCTGTACCAGATATTCACAATGAAAACAATGCTCAAGTAGACTCACGATCGGTTAGGGACGCACAGGCTTCTACCACTGCGGAACCAGTAGGTACCACAACCTTCTGGCAGCAGACCTACCAGGATATCGGCACGGAGTGCGCGAGATAAATTAATCAAAGAGTGGACGGATCAGTTATTCAGCTAACAATTAAAATCAGTGTCATAATTAGTTAATAAACAGTAAATCAATCAGTATACCAGTACATAAGCAGTATTTCATGTCATGAAATTGTTAATGATTATGCATAATATCAGTAGAAGATAATTGAGTTTTCTTTCTGTGTTGGGGAATGTCGCGAATCAGATCGCGAATCCAAAAATATTAATGCTCTAATGTACACACGTATAGTGTGGATGTAGCTTAATTCATGTTGGGCGCTAATGTTACTGTCTAATGAAAAAATAGTTTTTATTCACTTACCTGCAATAAAGTTGTCTGGGGAGTGAGATGAGAGAACGAGTCGAGGCGTCGAACAGTGCGGACAAGTGTTTTTCTTGAATCCCTTTGGTGAGTGTTTGAGCTAATTTGTGCTTTTTACTTACCTGTGTGTTTACTCGTTATTCAATTCATGAGGTGTGGGAACAGTCCTGCCATTCAGTGCTTTGTCTGGAGCGTTGACGGTGAAATCAGATTCACGTGGTGGAATCAGATCCACGCGCGTGAATCAGTACCTATCAGCAGTGAGTGTGGTATATCAGAATACCTATGCGGCGAGGTGAAACAGGCGCCTCGTCGTCAGGTCAGAACAGCTGGCTAATTGTGTGGTGAGGGGTGGCTATAAGGGGTTGGTTGGAGGCCACTGCCGAGGGAACAACCCTCAACGAAATAATATTCCGAGGGAACAACCCTCAGCCCAGAGTTTGGGGTAAACAGATCAGATCAGACATGAGAGACGTGTACATGTAGGACGTGCAGCACGTACCTATGTAATATACAATATTCATATACCAATTAGTTTATGTTTATCAGTTTGTGGATATTCTAAGGTTTCAGAATATCTCTGACTACCCCACTCGGGGAATACAGGCGTGAGCATATGCGTATGCAATCATTTTATTCGCTACCGCGAAAATATTGTGGTTTGCGACAGAAACCTCAGAACATTCACGTTTCACCAGGAGTACCGAAACTCTGTCCAGTGTGACGGGGGGTGAGCCCGTCGCCACTCGTCGCCGCATACGCTCACGACAATTTTCCCATGATAAAAAAACCTATACCAACTACCCCACTTTAGTTGGTTCAGATTTTTTTATGACTGACTACCCCACAAGTACGTATCCAGACTTTTGTTTTGGGGGGGAACATTCATATAAATCCCACCTTTCCCCCTCCCCTGGATACGTGCCTGCTACCCCACTAAAAATAACGAAACCAAAAATTATTATTAACTATTACCTATGTGCTACAAAACAGTTTCGAAGTCACTAAAGTTTAACAAAACATTTTTTTGATGGGTTTGCTTCAAATAAATACATATTATGTAACAGTTTCCTTTTGGCGAAGGACATATAGGTACACATTACACACACGCTAAAAATGTACTTTAGTACATAAATTAAATATATCGTTTCTAAAAATAGTGCTTGATAAGACAACTCAACTCTCATTTCAAAACTTAAATCTGACTGCTGTAACTGTAAAATTGGGCCAACATTTTTATCAAAGATCAGGCAGAAAGACAGGCCGTAATATAACCTACGTCTAAGAGACGGTACGGTGCGCAGCGCAGCCTTATCTCGTCTCGGCCGAGGCGCCACTTCTCGTTATCTGCTACCAGTACACGCTGCGGAAATTATATAGGAAAGCTGAAGTATTTCTTTTCAAAATGTATTATTATTGTACTTTATACTTTTTGTCGCAAGACTGGTAGTAGGTAGTTTATATTAATATACTAGCACGCACACATCCTTGAGTGAAGCCTGTGCCCTACAGTGGGACGTATACAGGTGTAACAAAACCCCCTAGTAATACTTAAAGGGGTGCTTCAGACCATCAAACTGATCAACTTAACCAACAGCGAAATAGCAAAAAAAAGTCCGTTTTTTCATACAGAACTGCAGTACTGAGTTTGGGCACTTCCGATGAAAAATTTATATTTTGAATATGCTACATACATTATCTTGACTACCTCCTCGTGAAAAGTGCTCATGCTGTACTTACAATACTGTTTATTTATTATTTATTTTATTTATTTGTAAGACAACAAAATACAAGACACAATAATACACCTTAAAATAGTCTCAAGTAAGCGTCTCCAATATAATGCAGGTTTTGCAGTAACAACCCAAAAAGACCGAAACCGTCAGGGTTAGCTACGAGTACAGTTCACATTGGTGGGAAATTCAGTTTGTAATTAGAATCTCTCTATCTTTTGACATAAATGCACAAGTTTTCCATTTGAGGAAATATTTTTTCTATATAGGGTCCTTCTTAATATGCTGACACTTTTTTAAGGGGATGATCAGACCAAAACTGAACAACTTTCTCTATGGGACCAACAACGAAATCACGAAAAAAAAAACTACCGTCACATACATTTGGCTCAAGTTGGTTTGCAGTTTAGTATGGAACAGCAGAATTTTTTTCGCGATTTCGATGTTTGGTTCCATAAAGAAAGTTGCTCAGTTTGATGGTCTGATCATCCCCTTAAAAAAGTGCCAGCATATTAAGTTGGACCCTGTATACCTTATATACTTTAAACGGTGATTGTACACATGACACTGAACAACTTTCTCTAAGAAAACTATAGGAAATTCGCAAAAAAATGTTCGACTTTTCGTACGAAAGTTCGGCGTTTTTCGAGAATTCCCTACAGGTTTCATAGGGAAAGTTGTTCAGTATCATGGGTACAATTGCCCCTTAAAGTAATGCAACTATTTACCCTAACACCCTGTATGAATATTCTATTCACTTCACTGTTATGTTCCAGCGATGTAGCAGAAGACTCAAGACAGACGATGCATGAAAAGACGTGAAGCGAAGTGAACCGCGAAGACCAAGACTCTGCGAGCATATTCCAGACGTCGTAATTGACCATACAGTACACAAAGGACGACTCTGTATACAGAGTGTAAATTCAAATGGGGGCTTCAGTCCATCAAACTGTATTACTATGGAGCCAAGATGGAAATCGCATTTGCATAATAATCCCTTAGTTGCCTTGTACAACACCCACGAAAACAAATGTTGTGGTTCATTCTATACCGGAACCACACTGCTGAACCAACCAGAAGGCTGACATAGCCTTAAGGTTAAAAGCCCTATATCTTAGCTATTATAAAATTGTAACAAAAGTGTGTCTGTACATTGAAAATATTTACATGAAAAAGATTACGATGTGCTTTATAGGTATCGCCCTGACTCCAACAAATCAACCTTTATTAGAATTATTGCCAGTCTGTTTGTCTGTTTGTTTATTTGTATGTTTGTAACAGCATCACGCAAAAACTACTGCACTGATTCTGATGAAACTTTTTTGTGTGATAGCTTATGATCTGACTTAAAATCTGGTATATAATTTGTGCGGACGAAGTCGCGGGTAAATTCTAGTAAATACATATAGTAGATTACACACCGAGGGCAGGAAAGTAAGAAAGGTCTCAGATCTCATGTAATTGTTGACTGAGGCGAAACCGAGGTAAACAAACATGTGATCTGAGGCTTTCTAATTTACTGCTCGAGGTTAGTATACTATTTTTTCAACTCGACAGAGGTGGAAAGCGGCAATATCGTTTAGCGCAGCGGGACGACAATTTGACGCTTTCCGTCCGGAGGGGAGAAAATATAACCAACCAGAATCCACAACCGTCAAAAAATACTCATAAGATCGTGAACATATTTTTATACAATAGCTCCCACTGTGATGGCACCGGTTCCATGACAATATCAGCCTCAACTAACACCAAGAGTTAAGAGTAGGTATATTGCTCAAAGGATTTAGTAAACAACGCTTTACTTTACGGTCGTTCATAAAACCATAAAACCATTGGCGTGTCTGCACCTTTAGTTTATGGGGACTTGGCGACACGGTATTCGGTATTAGATGTTAGGGAGCTTGCGTTAAGGGTATATAATCCCTAGTGAAATACTTTACGGAAAATTTTATAAGTATGAGGATGTAAGGGATAGGTCATAAAGCGGTTAGAAGTAAGTGTAAAATTAAATGCTTTATTAATCGGAGTGCTTCAGATCATCCTGCTGAACAACTTTTACTATGAACCACGTTGCAGGTTCTGACCCGAGCATTTGTCTCGCGTGTTTTTCGCACGTCGCGTTTTTGCCTGCCACGAGGCTCCGCAATACTCAATCTCTTCTTCTTGACCAAAAACAATCCCTGAGATTGGGGTAGACTACCTTTATCGCAAGTGTACTAATAAGAGTTTTAAAAGTTTAGTACATTTTATTTAAGGCTGCACCGAGCCTATTGTGCTGCCCCCAATCGTGTTTTTTTATTTCGAAACAATTAAACAATATTTCAAAAAAACAAGAATGTCACATTGTAGTCATTGCTGATTTTCAATTTATCGGGTGCGGTTTATTTCTGCGGATTTGTTTTAAAATGTTTGTAGTTATTATCGTTAAAGATAATAGCTACAAGCTTATGCCATCATAATCTGTAATGTTTCGATAAATTGAAAGCCAATCAGGACTACAATGTGACATTCTTGTTTTTTGGAAATGTTGTTTAATCGTTTAGAAATAAAAAAATACGATTGGGGGCAGCACAATAGGCTCGGTACCCTCTTAAGTGAAGTTCTTTAACAGTAAATAGGATAGGTAAATAGCAATGTACCTGGTTTACATAAAATATAGCTCTCACATGCTTATTCAGAGTTTCGAAGGAAGGACTTGCATTACTGTCGAATACGCAGTAAATGGTCCGTAAACGCATAATACTGCACTAGATTTATTGACAAATCCTCGTGGCGCCAGAAGCATACGCTCACGACAATTTTCCCATGATAAAAAAACCTATACCAACTACCCCACTTTAGTTGGTTCAGATTTTTTTATGACTGACTACCCCACAAGTACGTATCCAGACTTTTGTTTTGGGGGGGAACATTCATATAAATCCCACCTTTCCCCCTCCCCTGGATACGTGCCTGCTACCCCACTAAAAATAACGAAACCAAAAATTATTATTAACTATTACCTATGTGCTACAAAACAGTTTCGAAGTCACTAAAGTTTAACAAAACATTTTTTTGATGGGTTTGCTTCAAATAAATACATATTATGTAACAGTTTCCTTTTGGCGAAGGACATATAGGTACACATTACACACACGCTAAAAATGTACTTTAGTACATAAATTAAATATATCGTTTCTAAAAATAGTGCTTGATAAGACAACTCAACTCTCATTTCAAAACTTAAATCTGACTGCTGTAACTGTAAAATTGGGCCAACATTTTTATCAAAGATCAGGCAGAAAGACAGGCCGTAATATAACCTACGTCTAAGAGACGGTACGGTGCGCAGCGCAGCCTTATCTCGTCTCGGCCGAGGCGCCACTTCTCGTTATCTGCTACCAGTACACGCTGCGGAAATTATATAGGAAAGCTGAAGTATTTCTTTTCAAAATGTATTATTATTGTACTTTATACTTTTTGTCGCAAGACTGGTAGTAGGTAGTTTATATTAATATACTAGCACGCACACATCCTTGAGTGAAGCCTGTGCCCTACAGTGGGACGTATACAGGTGTAACAAAACCCCCTAGTAATACTTAAAGGGGTGCTTCAGACCATCAAACTGATCAACTTAACCAACAGCGAAATAGCAAAAAAAAGTCCGTTTTTTCATACAGAACTGCAGTACTGAGTTTGGGCACTTCCGATGAAAAATTTATATTTTGAATATGCTACATACATTATCTTGACTACCTCCTCGTGAAAAGTGCTCATGCTGTACTTACAATACTGTTTATTTATTATTTATTTTATTTATTTGTAAGACAACAAAATACAAGACACAATAATACACCTTAAAATAGTCTCAAGTAAGCGTCTCCAATATAATGCAGGTTTTGCAGTAACAACCCAAAAAGACCGAAACCGTCAGGGTTAGCTACGAGTACAGTTCACATTGGTGGGAAATTCAGTTTGTAATTAGAATCTCTCTATCTTTTGACATAAATGCACAAGTTTTCCATTTGAGGAAATATTTTTTCTATATAGGGTCCTTCTTAATATGCTGACACTTTTTTAAGGGGATGATCAGACCAAAACTGAACAACTTTCTCTATGGGACCAACAACGAAATCACGAAAAAAAAAACTACCGTCACATACATTTGGCTCAAGTTGGTTTGCAGTTTAGTATGGAACAGCAGAATTTTTTTCGCGATTTCGATGTTTGGTTCCATAAAGAAAGTTGCTCAGTTTGATGGTCTGATCATCCCCTTAAAAAAGTGCCAGCATATTAAGTTGGACCCTGTATACCTTATATACTTTAAACGGTGATTGTACACATGACACTGAACAACTTTCTCTAAGAAAACTATAGGAAATTCGCAAAAAAATGTTCGACTTTTCGTACGAAAGTTCGGCGTTTTTCGAGAATTCCCTACAGGTTTCATAGGGAAAGTTGTTCAGTATCATGGGTACAATTGCCCCTTAAAGTAATGCAACTATTTACCCTAACACCCTGTATGAATATTCTATTCACTTCACTGTTATGTTCCAGCGATGTAGCAGAAGACTCAAGACAGACGATGCATGAAAAGACGTGAAGCGAAGTGAACCGCGAAGACCAAGACTCTGCGAGCATATTCCAGACGTCGTAATTGACCATACAGTACACAAAGGACGACTCTGTATACAGAGTGTAAATTCAAATGGGGGCTTCAGTCCATCAAACTGTATTACTATGGAGCCAAGATGGAAATCGCATTTGCATAATAATCCCTTAGTTGCCTTGTACAACACCCACGAAAACAAATGTTGTGGTTCATTCTATACCGGAACCACACTGCTGAACCAACCAGAAGGCTGACATAGCCTTAAGGTTAAAAGCCCTATATCTTAGCTATTATAAAATTGTAACAAAAGTGTGTCTGTACATTGAAAATATTTACATGAAAAAGATTACGATGTGCTTTATAGGTATCGCCCTGACTCCAACAAATCAACCTTTATTAGAATTATTGCCAGTCTGTTTGTCTGTTTGTTTATTTGTATGTTTGTAACAGCATCACGCAAAAACTACTGCACTGATTCTGATGAAACTTTTTTGTGTGATAGCTTATGATCTGACTTAAAATCTGGTATATAATTTGTGCGGACGAAGTCGCGGGTAAATTCTAGTAAATACATATAGTAGATTACACACCGAGGGCAGGAAAGTAAGAAAGGTCTCAGATCTCATGTAATTGTTGACTGAGGCGAAACCGAGGTAAACAAACATGTGATCTGAGGCTTTCTAATTTACTGCTCGAGGTTAGTATACTATTTTTTCAACTCGACAGAGGTGGAAAGCGGCAATATCGTTTAGCGCAGCGGGACGACAATTTGACGCTTTCCGTCCGGAGGGGAGAAAATATAACCAACCAGAATCCACAACCGTCAAAAAATACTCATAAGATCGTGAACATATTTTTATACAATAGCTCCCACTGTGATGGCACCGGTTCCATGACAATATCAGCCTCAACTAACACCAAGAGTTAAGAGTAGGTATATTGCTCAAAGGATTTAGTAAACAACGCTTTACTTTACGGTCGTTCATAAAACCATAAAACCATTGGCGTGTCTGCACCTTTAGTTTATGGGGACTTGGCGACACGGTATTCGGTATTAGATGTTAGGGAGCTTGCGTTAAGGGTATATAATCCCTAGTGAAATACTTTACGGAAAATTTTATAAGTATGAGGATGTAAGGGATAGGTCATAAAGCGGTTAGAAGTAAGTGTAAAATTAAATGCTTTATTAATCGGAGTGCTTCAGATCATCCTGCTGAACAACTTTTACTATGAACCACGTTGCAGGTTCTGACCCGAGCATTTGTCTCGCGTGTTTTTCGCACGTCGCGTTTTTGCCTGCCACGAGGCTCCGCAATACTCAATCTCTTCTTCTTGACCAAAAACAATCCCTGAGATTGGGGTAGACTACCTTTATCGCAAGTGTACTAATAAGAGTTTTAAAAGTTTAGTACATTTTATTTAAGGCTGCACCGAGCCTATTGTGCTGCCCCCAATCGTGTTTTTTTATTTCGAAACAATTAAACAATATTTCAAAAAAACAAGAATGTCACATTGTAGTCATTGCTGATTTTCAATTTATCGGGTGCGGTTTATTTCTGCGGATTTGTTTTAAAATGTTTGTAGTTATTATCGTTAAAGATAATAGCTACAAGCTTATGCCATCATAATCTGTAATGTTTCGATAAATTGAAAGCCAATCAGGACTACAATGTGACATTCTTGTTTTTTGGAAATGTTGTTTAATCGTTTAGAAATAAAAAAATACGATTGGGGGCAGCACAATAGGCTCGGTACCCTCTTAAGTGAAGTTCTTTAACAGTAAATAGGATAGGTAAATAGCAATGTACCTGGTTTACATAAAATATAGCTCTCACATGCTTATTCAGAGTTTCGAAGGAAGGACTTGCATTACTGTCGAATACGCAGTAAATGGTCCGTAAACGCATAATACTGCACTAGATTTATTGACAAATCCTCGTGGCGCCAGAAGCGATGAAACTAAAGCAACGGACTGCGAGGTCAAGTATCGCATGGGTGACCAGTTTAATACTATTTTCTATTGGGATCAGGTTGATACCTTTTTAGATAGGTTTCAAAAATGGGAGGGTCTGTTCGACCGGCGGACGATTGCATTTTCACGCATTTTTAGAAAACTACAAAACCGATTTTCATGATTCTATAAGTACTGTAATCAATCTTTATATTCCTAGAAATGTTTTAGTATAATTATTACGTACCAATGAGTTTTTCCAACTTATGTACGAATTACCGAATGCTCTCAAACGGTGAAGGAAAACATCGTGAGGAAACCTGCATATGCAGAAGAAGAAATTACGATGCGTATTTGAAGTCTACCAATCCGCATTGGGCACGCATGGTGGACTAACGCCCAAACACCCTCCTAGAGGGTAGGCCTGTGCCCTGCAGTGGGACGTATATAGGCTGATTATGATGATGATTAGTTATTTTCTCGGTGTTTCTTGCTGAGGAGTGTTTTATTCCTGTTATTGCAAAAACAACTGCGGATTTCGATAACTTTCTTTCTTCTTCTTATCGTGTGCGCAAGCCCGGGAGTCAGAGTTTATTCAAACCGCCTTACGGCCTCTGATGTGGTTTTTATGTAACGACTACTACCACCAGAGATAGTAGCCGGGACCATAGGCTTAACGTGCCATCCGAAGCACGGAATCATTTTTCTTTTCAGACAATCAGCCTGCAACCAACTGGGGAAAAACGCACAAAGTGACATATCACTGGGTAGGTGTCCCCCGTGGGAATCGAACCCACGACCTCCGTGTCAAGAGCCAAATGGTCTTAACCATTACCTATAGACCACGGAGGCAGTTATTATCTTTCTAAAAGTAATAAATAACTTATTATAAAATTGTTGTATATATGATTATTGATTACAGTCAATTCATTATCTAAGGTTTCTTGCATGAAACTTCGCATGATGCAAAATATTTGATGGAGAGGTGAAGGTGACAGCTGAAAGTCATAAAGAATTTTAAATTTTACAGCTGTGGCAAATAAACATGTATGTGAACTCAGCTTTATTGCAAAGGAAATAAAGAATAGAAAAAGAAAACTATTTCTCATACATATTTTATTTATGTATGTTGGTTGATGTGATTTCAAGCTGTATTCAATTCTAGGCTATTCCTAAAGACGGTTATAGTTGCATCAGCTTTGAAAAAAAAAAAACAGAAACAGAAGCATAAGCATAAGCATACGCTCATGACTATATTCCCCGAGGGGGTAGTCAGAGATATTCTGAAACCTCAGAACATCCACGTTTCACCAGTAGTACCGAAACTCTGTCCAGTATGACGGGGGGTGAGCCCGTCGCCACTTATAATGGACAGTGGGACTGGGTACAATACATGCCTCGAAATTGAAGCATGCAGGTTTCCTCACAATATTTGAAGAGAAGAGATGAAAGAAGAAGAAGAAGAATCAAACAGAAGGTGCGACTATAATCCAAAAACATTTGTGCATGATACAGAGATTAAATTAAATGCGTTACGTATCAAAGGGGGTAATTCAGACCATCAACCAACAACGAAATCGCGAAAAAAGTGTCTGCTATTCCACAGAAAACGTCAATGGCTACTCGACCCAAATATGGAATGCGATTTCAATTTTGACTCCATAGTGAAAGTTGTTCAGTTTTATGGTCTGAAACAGCCCGTTCAATATGTAATGCATTTAATGTCATCCTGTATAATAAAATAATGGATTTTAAATCAGAGCGAAAACTAATTTCTCGGAATTAATGAAACATATAGGACGAAATATTACAACTTTACATGTTACGAGGAAATACTATTCTTAGTTACAATTTTTTTGTTTTCTGTTATCACTTATATCACAAATAGGTACTTACTAAACTACCTAACTAGCATAACCATCAGCATAACATATAGATAAACAAAGTGATCACAAATATAAAAATAAAAAATACACACACACATCCTCTCGTCTTTTCTACTCTGTTTTTTCTTTATTAGTCTTCTTTTCTTTCTATTTCGAAATTAAAACAGTTTAGTAAAACTTACTAAACTAAAAAAAAATCACATCACAAAAAATGTCTACGGCGTAGCTGCGTAGCACAATAGGTCTACGGCCGGGCATTGAACCGTCGTGTCGCCTCCTCCGAATATCTCTTTTAAGCCCACTCCCCCCTCGGGTGAGGAGTAATGCACTTGCCTGACCCTTCGATAACAAACAATTAATGTAGGTACCAATAGAAATTCAATTAAACACTGCATAAGAAACCTTTAAGATAATTTTATTCCGAGAGCGAAAATGCGCGCTGCGTACAAACGTACTATATTTTCAATACTAACCAATTAAAGTCAATAAAATTTTGCAGGATCGATCTAAAAACAAATCTCTATGCTTGTATGGAGTCCGATTTTCGTTAAAATATACAGTTTTAATTCTAGGATTAATTTAAGATTTGTATGGAAATCTTTGAGGCACTGTAACTTTAAAACTATACATTTTAACGAAAATCTGACTCCATACAAGCATAGAGATTTGTTTCTAGATTGTTTCTGCAAAATTTCATTGAATTTAATTGGTTAGTATTGAAAATATCACCATAGTACGTTTGTATGGAGCGCGCCAACGGTAATATACCCTTAATCCCTTAGTCGCATCGTACGACACCCACTGGAAGAATTGGGGTGATCCATTCTAAGCCGGAACCACACGGCTCTGTGATCCAATTTCAAAATTCCCTATGCTACCCTAGTCAACATTTTCCCATAATCTTTACCATCCATCCATATACCCAGAACTACCCACAAAAATCCAAAGCCCGCTACCATGATACAACTCACAAAACCTTCCTAATCGTTAATTTTTATCGACTCCGCTACGGGCGTGATAGATTATCCTTTTTTTTTCCAAAGAGCGACGACCGTCGGCTAGGTGGTGGGGGGTGGGGGGTTAAATGCATGCTGGCTGAACCACCGACGTCATTGCCCTGTCAACTTTACTAACTTAACAAAGAGGATAAGTTGCAAGAATTTAGCGGTTTAAAGTTTGATTTGAGACGGGTTAACTATTGTCTGCATTATTATAAAACTGTTACAGAAGTGTGTCTGTGTGTATTCAAGATATTGACAAAAAAAGGTTATTAAATGGTGTTAAGTTTGTCCCTGAGTCCAAATGGCTAATCTTTTGATATTATTTTGTCAAGAATCACACCGATTTCGATGTTTTTTTTTAAGGGTGAAATTGATATTATTAGCATCCTTTTAAACTAAGATTCTACACATCAAACTGAACAACTTTTACTATTGGACCAAACGTTTCAGCGCACAAGAAAAACTGCTGCTCCATACGTTTGAGTCGAGTAGGTATTGCAATTTAGTATGGAACAACAGACTTTTTTTTTGCGCTGACAGGTTTGCTCCCCTAGTAAACGTTGTTCAGTTTGATGGGTAGAGTTTAAAAGTTAATGATACTTTTCCTTACACCCTGTATAGAAACTACCCTGTCAGAACCACCCCTTTAAATATTACTAGCGTGTTTCGATGTACCTTGTAAGCATCAGGATCGAATTTTGATAGGTGACTACTTGTCACAGACAAAAATAGTCAAAAAGGAAACTTATCCCTTAGTCGACACCTCAACACCCACGGTAATAAATGGGGTAGTTTACTTATTTATTCATAATCGGGAACCACAGGTCCAACTGAATTTAACTTGCAAATAAACAAATTATATTTATGCAAATAAACTAATTATATTTATATAACTAATTATAAAATGTACAATCCACCGAACCATCGTTTTATTGTACCTCCGTTTTTTATAAAAAAATATATTTATACAGGGTGTAAACTTAAATGCGTTACATACTTAGAGGAGTGTTTCAGAACATCAAACTGGACAACTTTCACTATGGGACCAACATAGAAATCTTGAGCAAAAACTCTGCTGTTTCATTGATTTGGGTCAATTCAAAATCATTTATTCAATATTGGAGCCTGAAGCACACTTATTAAACGTCAATTCTTTTTTAAGCTACCACCTCAAGTCGAGTCGGTCGAGTCTATATGGAACAGCTGATTTTTTTTCACCATTTACACGTTTTGGTCGCCTAGTGAAAGCTTCTCAGTTTAGTACTTAACTACTTATCTTTATTTAAAGTGAAATTAATTATAAGCGAAGTCACGGGCAAAAGCTAGGAGAAAAAAAACTAATTCAAATATTCGTTACACATATTTCTAGCTTATTGAATTTGTAAAGCTCATTAGACTTAGAGGAATACATTAGTTTTAAATAACTATCTTTAGCTAGATAAAAATGTCATTAAAAATAATAAAGTATCAGAACATTTTTACATTTCTACACATGCACATGATTAGTTGGTACTTTTACCTGCCGTGAGTCGGGTGTTACAAGCGAATGCATAAAAAATGCAAAGTGGAACTAGGGTTGCCACTTTGCTTAATAATACAAATTATACTACTTATACTACTTAAAAATACTTCATAAAATACAAAGTGCGTATCCACAACAGGCTTAGGGCCTGTTTCACCACTTCTAAGTAAGTCCTTGTTAGCTTATCCGACAGATATTTTGACATAATTTCATACAAATTATGTCGAACTATCCGTCGGATAAGCTAACAAGAACTTACTCAGAAGTGGTGAAACAGGCCCTTAATCAATTATATTATTTACTAACGGTATAACCTAAAATCACTTTCGGTTGATATAATTTAATTTAAGGATTAAGTGACCGTTTTTTTCTTAACAATAAAAAAAGAAGTACCTTTATATTAATAGAGTTTATGTACCTATCTGATTTTATTCGCCCCTTTAACTACAGTACGAAAATATCGTAAAATACAGGGTCCAACTTAATATGCTGACACTTTTTAAGGGGATGATCAGACTGTCAAACTGAACAACTTTCTCTATGGCAGCTATATCGATCTCGCGAAAAAAAAATCTGCTCTTCCATACGAAACTGCAAACCTACTCGAGCCAAATATGCGGGACAGCTGATTTTGTTTTCGCGATTTCGATGTTGGTCCCATAGAGAAAGTTGTTCAGAATGATGGTCTGATCATCCCCTTAAAAAATTGTCAGCTTATTAAGAAGGACCCTGTATATATTTCAGTAAGTACCTACTTTCAATGAAAATTATAACGTGTACTGAGCCCAACCAGTCTCTGAAAAAACCTGTAACATACAAATATATTTTCTAATATAAACTATGTAGATGCCATTGCAGGAAATTAAATCGCGCTAACGTTAGGTTCCACATCGACATTATTACTATTTTCTTATTCTACTTATATATTATGCAATGGCTATGGAACCCTATCATGGGCGAGTCTGACACGCTCTTAACCGGTTTATTTTTACGATTTCGCCTTTCTTTCTATAGAGAACGTTGCTGATCATCTTCTTAAAAACCGTCAGTATAATATTGATTGACCCTGTATATTATAAAGGTACATGAAAAGACTTGTGGCAACCCTGCGGCTATTTCAAAGCTCGTTGCGTGAGAACGAAGGGGTGACGCATAGAAGTCTAGTCTAGACATTATTACTAGCACTTATACTTAGGTCCTAGCCTTGCAGCTGTTCCATGTTTACGTAGGACCCTAATTAATTGCCCATCTGTACTTAATTGGGATGTCCGTTGTATATTTGTTCTATTCTAATCTAATAGGCTATAAGTTGTTATGTTTTAGTAGATAGAGGGGTAGATACACATTTTACTTCACAGGTAATTGCGAAGTGTCGGATCATAATTTGTGTTCAACTATAGACCATAATTCAAATAATATTATTATTTCAAAATAAACTATTAATTATGCATACTTCAAATTCGAGGCATGTATTGTACCTACCGTCCATTATAGTGGCGACGGGCTCACCCCCCGTCACACTGGACAGAGTTTCGGTACTACTGGTGAAACGTGGATGTTCTGAGGTTTCAGAATATCTCTGACTACCCCCTCGGGGAATATAGTCGTGAGCATATGCTTATAAACATAACATAATTATTATTTATTTGCACACTAAGAATAGACATATACAAGGTGTAAGTGACAGCCTGGCACTTACGGGAACGGTGAATTCAGACCATCAAACTGAACAACTTGCACTATAGATCTACCCTCAGGAAACGTGGAAAAAAATTTACTATTTCATACATTTAAGATAATTTTATCCCGACCGCAAAAATGCGCGCTGCATACAAACGTACTATGGTGATATTTTCAATACTAAACCAATTAAAGTCAATGAAATTTTGCAGAAACAATCTAGAAACAAATCTCTATGCTTGTATGGAGTCAGATTTTCGTTAAAATATACAGTTTCAATGCTAGGATTAATTTAAAATTTGTATGGAAATCTTTGAGGAGCTGTAACTTTAAAACTATACATTTTAACAATCTGACCCTATACAAGCATAGAAATTTGTTTCTAGATTGTTTCTGAAAAATTTCATTGACTTTAATTGGTTAGTATTGAAAATATCACTTTAGTACGTTTGTATGGAGCGCGCTCCGAATTATATCCTCTTAAGTCGAGTAGGTACCCTACAGCTGTTTTGTATGGAGCAGCTGATTTTTTTTCGCGTTTCCTGAGGGTGGCTCCATAGTGAAAGTTGTTCAGTTTGATTGTCTGAATTCACCATTTCAGTATTTGCGAGGCTGTCACTTACACCCTGTATATCGTTATCTGAACTTCATAATACAAGTCACAAGACTTGTACTTTAAATGGGACCAGATAATTTGTGTGATTATATTCAAGATATTTAGGTACTTATTTAGTCCGCATAATAAAAGTCTAGACAACAATATTCAGGTGATAATTCTAGGTAAATTAAGTGTTAAATGCATAATGCTCACGACTATATTCCCCCGAGGGGGTAGTCAGAGATATTCTGAAACCTCAGCACATCCACGTTTCACCAGTAGTACCGAAACTCTGTACAGTGTGACAGGGGGTGAGCCCGTCGCCACTTATAATGGCCAGTGGGTACAAAACATGCCTCGAAATTGAAGCATGCAGGTTTCCTCACGATGTTTTCCTTCACCGAAAAGCCAGTGGTGTTACAAATCGTACATAAATTCCGAAAAACTCATTGGTACGAGTCGGCCTGGACGGGGATCGAACCATCGCCTCCTGCACGGCAGGCAAGGTTACTCGCCACTGGACCACCACGTCATCATAGTATCTATGTAGGTACCATCCCGCTCGTGTAGCTGAAATGTAGTACCTTAGAAGTTGATGAAACGTAGCTGAGAGATAATTCATAACATGTAGGTACTCATACCATATAACCCGAGGGTATGATCCTTGATATTCTAACTACTTTATATCATTTCTGCTTCGAATTGTGAAGAGGTGTGTCAGGATCGTAGCCGATATGGCGATCAATTGTCTCTGCCTAAAATCTAATGAACGTTTCTGCAACTAGTGTTGGTCGGTCACTATTTGTTCTTTAATAAAGGAATGTGAAGTTTTACTATAATTATTTCCGGCTGGAAAGTGGCGACGAGCTCATTACCGGTCGACTGTCACACCGTACAGAGTTTGAACGCTAGTGAAACGTTGATATTCTGAATATCTCTGACTACCTTCTGGAGAACATAGTTGTGAGCATATGCTTGCATATTATCTCTTGAATGTAGGTACTCAAATCAAATCAAATGTTTAGTTTGCTTACTAAGTGTACAATAATGTTCTTAAATAATATGATACAATGCACTTACAACTTAGCCACCTTTTAGGTATTGCAAAAGGAGTTGTACTCGAAAAGGTACATGGGCATTTAGATATCTCGAATCACTTTAGCACTTCACAAATCTATAAACGACATGAAAATCTAACAATATAGTACATCAACACCTAAAACTATTTAACCCACAGAAATATATTTAACCTCTATACTTTTCGAGACCCAAAACGAAAAATCTCGACATCAACGTGAGAAAAAATTCGCGAGAAAATATCAGAATTTTTGGAGTAACTTTACTTGAATGTCGACTTCCAGAATTCCCTCTATCGTTAAAACAAGGTACTGCTAAAACCCAGTGCGTCATAACAGATATCTGTACATACGTAGCTCTAGCTTACTTCAGCCCACGAGACCTGGGGGGGCAAGGGGGGTCTCACCAGCCCCCCCAGCCCACTTCCCACGCAACGACCTTTGTGCCACGGCGATGCACTTTGACAGACTTTACTAATTCAATAGATGGACGCTGTGTGGCTTGGATCTTTCCTTTGTTTAATTATTTTGATTTTAGATTTTATACAAAGCGATTTACTTCATATTTTTCTTGTAAAACATTTTCGGTTGGAGCCAACCAAAGGTTGGGCATTATTATTATTTTAATTGTCAGTTGCTATGAGTCTGTTTTTGAGAAATATTTTGTTTTGGAATTTTAACAGATAACGTAATTATATTGGCAAATGTGTAGGCAATGTAGCTAGCTATACATTTCATATAATTTCTTGGTTAGTATAGTTATTAAAAGCCTGACCAGGAATATAAAAAACCTGGTTTGGGGGCGCTGCAATCGATTATAACCTTTAATGACAGAGTTCCAAGTACAAAAATTAGTTCCAATGATTTTCCGCAACATGGCGAGGTATTTTATATTACTGGTCGGGCTTTACATTTTGTTATGGCAATTTTTTTCGTGTCATATTATAAATGTCTGTAGACTCTCATTTCAAAACAAAGATAATTTAAGGCTGAAATGTGATTTATACTTAGTAATTAGGGATAATTAACAGTCTTTGGATTTAACTTTACATACAGGGTCGAAGTGAGAAGGATAAACAAAGGAATTTAGATCTTAGGTGTTTGCCCCACTGAGCGTTTTGTATTTTTCAAGCTATAAAGCTATCATTACTGTGTGTGACAGCTATCAAGCCAGTGACAGAGCGACTTCGCCAAACTCCAAGCCACCAACAAGATTACTGATTTAAGCTATGTCGATAAAGGTTAAAGTACATTTTCCATGGGGCACTGTAAGTGTATACGCTATTATAATAAATTATGATAGGTACCAGAGGATATTCTAAACTTGCCAGAGAAAAAGATGAAGTACCATGTTAAGCAAGTCATCTGTAAATAATTACTCTATGATAAACTACCAAAATGTCTGGTCTTGACTATTATTACACCATACAAGGTGTTACAAAAATACAAATAAACATTTAAGGGGGTGGTTTAGACCATCAAACTGAACAACTTTCACTATGGGGCCAATATCGAAATCGCGAAAAAAATTTATGTTCCATACTCTACAAATCGACTAGAGCTAAAATATGTAGGTATGGGACATCCGATTTTTTTTTTCGCGATTTCGGTGTTGGTCCCATAGAGAAAGTTGTTCAGTTTGACGGTCTGTAATGTAAGGTCGGTCAGTAATGACGCGTCCAACAACACTTCTCCGTGAACGATCTATACATCGCCGTATGTTTGTGTTTCCGGCAGCCCGCTCCGCGCACCGCGGCGCCTGACGCCCCGCGTCTCCTTGAACGTGGCCTTAGGTATTCAATGCAGTAAACAAAATTATTTCTAGTAACTTTTTACCAAAAATTCGACACGCTCCAAGTTTGAAATTTGGAGCCGGCGCTGTCTACACGAAAACTACGGAATAAGGTAACGTAACGACAGGGTGAGAGCGGGTGCAGTGGGCGGTGCGGTGCGGTGGGGTGGCAGGCTTGTTTTGGTCTGTTTGGACCTAGGACGGCACCACAAAGACGGCCGATCCGCACACTAATTCAAAGAAGATCGATAGTGCAGGCAGGCAGTGCCCTTTCATGCCCACCTTATTCGTTGGTGTAATATAGGAGTAATTACAATTTTGCGAAAATGTGGTGTACGCTGTGGGAATCTGATATAACTGAAATACTTATTCTGGATGATTTTTCAGGTATCATTTCTAATGGAAGTTTCCTATTAAGTTATCATTAGTGAATAGGTACGCTGTTGACTCAATTATCTGTCCTTCATATTAATATACTAAGTTAACTGTTTTTAAGGTGATGATAAGACCATCACACTGAATACTGAACAACTTTATAGAACGTCTAAGTCTCGATAAAAATACTATTGTTCCACACAAAACTGCAACCCTACTCTACCCAAATGTATGCGACAGTTATTTTTTAACGATTTCGACGTTAGTCCCATAGAGAAAGTTGTATAGGTACTCAAATATAAGTATTTTAAAGACCCAGTTACATATTTTTTATTCAAATAAATAGTGTTCAGGTTCTTTTTGCTTTCGGCACACGTAGTGGACTAATAATACCCATACAGCCCAGTAGGTCAACGATAGGAGGTGATGATGATGATGAAGATTTTTATTTCATTTATTTGCTAACACTTTTGTTATGTTTTTGTATTGTAGGTATTGTAATTGTTTGTCAAATACTGCGTCATTGTTGAACATAAAAGTTGACTTCTAAATAAAAAAGTCCAGAACTCTGCTCGACTTTTATAAAAAGTTTTACCCATCGGAGTTCCAGCGGTTTCTTGCCTGATGAACTGACGTCAACTGGAAATATTTTTAAGTTCTTTAAAGTAATCAGTTAAATTAAACTTTCACTTAATAATTAGGTAAGTAGGCTATGTTTTTAGAACTTTTGTTGTCATACTTATTAACAAGTGACATTGCTTGTCCTTTAATAGGGTCAGCAAGCGCAGACCGAAGGAGAAGGAGTGGTGGCAACAAAGCTACTATTCAAAATAACATTGATAGCTATTTGGTGTGATTTTTTTGACTCTACCACCGCTTCGGAAGGTGTTCCGTTATAAAGAAGATCCGACCAGAAACTCTACAACATGTATCTTTTAAACAAAACAATATACCTATACAAAAAACCTACAACTACAAAATAAATACAAATGCTAATTTGGAGAATAGGTCACTTTTCCGACTGTATACGTATTTATCAGATCCCCACCCATACACCCCGCCGACTAGAGTGCAAAAGAGACAACTGCAACTCGGACCGATTTTATATACTTACAAAAAATCGAAGAAATCAGCATTTCGTAGATATTACCCTGTTTTCTCCTCCAAAACAAAACCTACTTTAAAAATTCTTTAATTCTTTCAAAAATTATATGAGAAAGACTTTGGTTATGTCCATACGTTTTATTTGTTATTTGTTTATATTAGTCAAATTTGTTTACTGGATGTCTGAAAATGGGCGGTAAAATGGGTCATTTTCGAAGGTCCCTAGTTCTTACAGTAATTAATTAATGCAAAAAAGCAAAACATAGGGTCATGGCAGAGGTGACATAGATTGTATGGTAAAAAAATATTTGCTCAAGTGTCATTATCGAGGGAGAAAACAGGGGAATACGTTTGTATGGAGAAAACTGTACTCGTCTATCCTCTTAAGACCAGGCTTAATTGCACTAATATGAGATTATGAGAAGTTTTAATTGAAAAAAAATTGTTGGGTAACACCATTGACCAGAGGTCAATGGGTACCTAACACTGAACTACAAACTGAAGTTGGTAGGTAGGTATAGCGAATTAAAATCCAGCCGCCCTGTATGACTCTATTTCGCTCTGTTGTAGTTTGTTATTAAATAGGTAAAATGGATTCTGCTCGTGATTTCTCGAAGCAAGAATATTTAAATTCAGTTTGGAAAATAGGCACTAAAGAGACTTGTTGTGATTTCGGAATAAAAAAGATTATTTTATTCATTCTACAATTTTTGATGTGAACTGGCAAGAAGTCTTGGAAAAAAATATCAAAAGCCATTAAACTAAAAACGAAGAAAACGTTTTTCTTTTTAACAACAACTCGAGAAATCCAGGAGTGCGATTTTTGAATCTCATTCGGTGAGCTCAGCAGTTGAAAATGTCCAAATTACTATGGAGATATGCATCTTTCTACTGCTAATTTGACTTTCAAAAATCATTCTTCAGGAGTGCGATTTTTGAACGTCAAATCAGCAGTATTCGGATTCGGTGAGCTCAGCAGTTGAAAATATCAAAATTACTACGGAGACACGCATCTTTTTAATGCTGATTTGACGTTCAAAAATCGCTCTCCTATAGTACGATTTTTTAATGTCAAATCGGCAGTATAAAGATGCGTATCTCCATAGCACAGTGTTTTAAGAAGTGGGTTTTGGTGACGTCCACGTTTTATTCGAGAAATCGATAGTTTTTCTAATTCTGAGTGCAATAGTAAAACTCTGGCTTCGATACGACTTATAGTTTTTTTTATAAAAAATGTCAAAGTTTCCCAAAATCTGGGTCATGAAAAGAGGAAAAAATTCATAAAAAAAGAACTGAAATACTTTTTTTTGTTTTGATTAAATCTTATAATTGTGTACAAGACAATACACCTTCCCACAAATTTTTAACATTTTACTGCGAATAGGTAACGAAATGTGACAATTTTTCGTATTTCAGTTTTCATGTTTTTACTCGACCATAAGACCGTATTAGGATGAGATTTCTACACCGAAAAATTGTTTATACCCTCCTTTATAGGTTCTAATAAAATCACAGCCTAGTTCCGTTTTATGTAGAAGTTATTATTAATTTTAGGTTTGTTCGGAATTTCCGGGCTTAGGGTTGTCATGTGACTTCAAATTAAATATTAAAATTTTTAGGTTTTGTATGAAACACTAATTCAACATTCATGCTTGCTTCTTAGAAGTGTCTGATTATATAATATTTTAAACATCTTTTCTATAAGTTTATGTTGTAATTTCTACTTTTTTTTTGTTAACATTTTTATTAATAGCTGTATTCTACATAAGCAAATTATACTCTGTTAGTGCCGTAAAAACAGACAATGTTTATGTATGTATGTATGTATATCCATTGGTTTCCTCATATAACTTCTAAACTACTTATCATAATTTGACAAATGAGGTATCGTTCGAAGCGTCTTGAACGTCTACTGGTTATAGGATATTATTATGTGACTTTCAAAGATGTATATTGTAATAAACCAAAATACCCAAAATAATTTAAATAAAAAGTAAGATCAAAAACTAAAACTCGAATACTGAAAAATATCGCTCTAAAAAGTACAGAAAGTAAGAAACATGAAAACATTCTGATCTGAAATTGTTATAATAATAATATGTAGGTATACAAACTACACAACAAAATTTCAGATGATAATATTTTCTTGTTTCATACTTTTTAGAGCGTGATTTTTCAGTAGTCAGGTTTTAGTTATTTATTATTTGTTTATTTCCTGTTTGGAGAACTAACAGCTAAATAACAGTTAGATTTCAACAAAGACATATTGATGGTCAGATGCTGACAACAAGTTATTAAACTAATTTTTAATAACGAAGTCTTGGTAATAGTTTTGTTCAAGGGTCGTCGTTCTGCTTCTGCGGTTACTACAATTCTCGGTATCGACATTAATAGTTAATAATATTCTAGTTAATAGATATTAAATTTTCGAGAGTACGATAGACAAGATTAATGGCAATAAATTATTATGATTATGATTTAAATCTACACTAATTTTTTGGGCGTAAAAATGATTGATTTTGAGTTAGCAACAAATATCTGCTAAATCATTACATAAGCGTTAGTCGAGGAAATCTACGGATTTTTGTATGGAGTAGGTTGCATTAATGGCACTTTAGATGATAATTTGGAATATAGCTAGGAATAGGAATATATCCCTGATGTTGTATTGTGTATTATTAGATAATTAAGACATTTACAAAACATTAAATTTTGGTATGAACAAAAATATTGTAACTGGTGATTATGTACAGGACTGCTTTGTTCAATTCGTTGCTTCGCTTTGTCAAATTTTACGTATAAAAATAATAATCCCCGGTTAATATCGTAAATTAAGAGGCCGTAAGGCGGTATGAAAAAACTCTGACACCAGGACTTGCCCACACGATACGAAGAAGATAGAAAAGAGTAGACAAAAGTATTATAAATTAACAGCAATACTAGTTCAAACACAATGTAATTAAGTGTCTATAATGCAATCTCAAACCGTATTTTTCCTAGACTACGTGTCAATGGCGATGATATAACACAAAATTGGTTTTTGAAAATATAAACGACTTATTCAAAAATATTACGTATTACCGGATATGAGTAAGTGACAACCCTGAAGAAAATAGAAAATTATTAATAACTTCTACATAAAACGGAATTAGGTTGTGATTTACATACTACCTATAAAGTAGGGTATGAACAAGCGTTCGGTGTAGAAATCTCATCCTAATACGGTTTTATGGTCGAGTAAAAACATGAAAACTGAAATACGAAAAATGGTCATATTTCGTTACCTATTCGCAACAAAATGTCCAAAATTTGTGGAAAGGTGTATTGTCTTGTACACAAATATAAGATTTAATCAAAACAATAAAAAGTATTTCAGTTCTTTTTTAATAATTCGTTATATGTTTTCCGGAATCCGGATTTCGGATTTTTTGTCATTTATTATAAAAAAAACTATAAGTCGTATCGAAGTCGGAGTTTTACTCTTGCACTCAGAATTAGAAAAACTATCGATTTCTTGAATAAAACGTGGACGTCACCAAAACCCACTTCTTAAAACACTGTGCATAGTTATTTTGACATTTTCAACTGCTGAGCTCACCGAATGAGATTCAAAAATCGCACTCCAGTAGGGCTCGCATGCCACCCCCGAGAAAACGATAAAAATCGAGATGTGCCTCCATCCTTATTATTTTACGTATGCCAGAAAGAGCGCGCACGACGTTTTTCTCGTTTAAACGCTTTGTCGTGGCTGGCATGCTAGCTGTGCTGGTCGAGAATTCTCGTGCCTCGAGAAAAAAATACTTAGGTCGAGAAATCAGAAACCTACCTACCTACTAATAGCCGCTTCGCGACAATGTGAAAGCATATCCTAATTGTTTACCTAAATAAAGTTTTCTTAAAGAACAAAATCGCATCAGACAAAAACTGTTGCAAGGCAAAGCTATCTTCATAAAAAGATCAAATGCTAGACAAAACGCGCTGGTTGAAAGTGTTCTTTCCATAAGTTCCTCAAACCAAGTTATTTTCATGCTTATACTGTACTGAATAAGAGTTATAATAGAGGTATTCGTATGTGAATGGAGCTGTATTCTATCCCGTAGAGAAGTTTGGAACGACCTTCAAGGAAGATAGTGCAAGTTTCAGTTACATGTACCTACCTACCTATAGAGACAATAGTTAGAGATTACTATTTTCTTGATTAGAATGATCCTACAATGCTTGGTTTTTTGGAGTGTTATACAGGCTGTAACTAAACATGGTTTAGACCATCAAACTAAACAACTTTCACTATAGAGCCAACGTTGACAAAAAATATAAAAATCTGCTGTCCCATACCCATACATTTGGGTCTAGTAGGTAAGTTGCAGTTTTGTATGTAATCGCAGATTTTTTTCGCGTATTTCGCTCCTTCATAAAACTTGTTCAGTTTGATGGTCTAAACCACCCCTTTAAATATTACTAGGAAGGACTTTCTCCGGTTTGGAAGAGTGCGGGTTCAAGTCCAGCCCGAGACCAATTTTTCAATGTTTAATTTGATTACTAGGATGTTTTGTCACACCCTGTATAAATAAAACAGCCAAATTATAAGTAAATTAAAAAAAACAGCCAAGAGCGTGTCGTCTACGTCAATGATGTAGAAATTAGAGTTTAGTTAGTTTATGTGTTTATGTAATAACGTGTAAGTATAATTTTATGATCTACCTGCACATTCAGTAGTATAATCACTCACTTTAAGGACCTAAAGATTCTAACGTTACCTTCAATCTATATCCTTGAAATCTGTAAATTCGTAAGAAATCATCCTGAATATTATGAAAATCGTGAAAACCGACCGAGACTTCGCCCCAGACCCAATTATTTATTACTGCCGCCGTCAAATCTAAACCTTCATTCAAATAGCCCTTTCTCAATGTCCGTTAAAATATATAATAAAATACCTGAAGGACTAAAAGATGAAAAAAATAACAACGTCTTTAAAAATAAGTTAAAAGAAATCTTGGTGGATAAAGCCTATTATTCCATATCTGATTATTTTAATGATAACGAACTATAGTGACAATTAATTCTTTGCCTACATATTATATACATAATAAACACAGGAACGTAACCCCTTTCGAGGTGATCAGAAACATTGCTACAATTATTTTCTTACTTTTAATTATTCCAATCCAATATTTATCTACATTATTATTATTATCCAATCGAATAAAACTCTGATGTGCCTTATTGTATGTTTCTAATTTAAAATTGCTTTTGTGTTAATATTTGAATTATTTGTTAATTGTTATTTATCTTATTGCATGACATCAGAATGTAAAATAATCCGTTTTTATGTTGGAATTGAATGATTTATTATTTTGTTAGTTACTATTGTACTGAACATCTCTCTCAAGCATTGCTGTGCCCAACCGGGTTCACATGTATTACCTACTTTCTATTTTAATGTTACACCTTTCATTACTATGTATACATGTGATATGCAATGAATAAATGAATTATGAATTATGAATTATGAATTATGCATTAATTAATCAGCACTAACGAAGCTTTCGATATCAGACAAAATACCAAATCTAATACAAACCTTAAATTGGTATCAGTAACAAAGGATGTCAAAGAAACCAGAAAGTGCACGCGTGCATGCCAGGCATAAAGAGCTTGCACAAGGCTCGTGCGTCCATTACCCCACGTCCCACCCACCGGGGGACAAGAGGGGGGCTGCCGAAAGTGTGGGGGTGGCGGGAGGTACTTCGCCTTAAACGGCAAGGCTCACAAACTAGAGAATTTTCCCCCTTATTATGCAGTATTAAGAGGTTGCTGAAGAGTCTTCTTGGGTGGCAGTTTCGGCATCTCGCTCGTGCACGAAGATGCATCGAATTTCTGGACGGAGTCACGCTGCACGTAATGATAACGGTTACCTATTTGGGCGGTTATTGATTAACGAAGTTTGGGCGTTACGGGGTTTTTGAAACTGTGAATGTGGATCTTCGAATATGGAGGGTGAAATAGCCAGTATGAATGATTATTTCGTAGTTAGGTAAGTAATAATTGTTTCTGTTTTGGGTAAAACAAATACCTAGTGCCAAATAGGTAAGCATAGGCATAGCATATTCACAATCTATTCAGTGTAACTGAAGGTGAAAAAAATCGATTGGTGAATATGCTACGAGTAAGTAGTTAGGTATTTTGTTATGACCCAATCCAACGATTCTTTCAAATTGTAGGGAATTTAGCAATTTTATGTCACCACACTCTGGTGTCGTGGTATAGGGCTGGTTACGTCAGGTTATGTCAGTATAAACTCTGACCACCTCGATAGTCTAAAGCCGTGGGTTTATGTCTGTAAATTCTGGTTACTGTAATATCTTCTTCATTTACCTTCAGGTCCCTAACTAACACTTTGTAAACTAGGCAATGTTTTGTAGGTACCTTGTCTCAAAGTTAGTGGAACTCTGCACTTAACTTTGTTACTGTAAATGTTCTAGATACGGCAAAGTGAAAAAAAATCATTTAGGCACGCTACTGACTGTGGTCTCGGAAAAATCTGATGTTCCACGCTTCTTTGGGGCTACTTTGCTAGTTTCATTGACGTTTTCTATGGAACTATACCTACCATAAAGTTACTAATAGAGGAACTGACAGCTGAGATAGCGAGAGCGAGATGTACTTAGCGGCATCATTGTATAATAGAAAGAGATACGTGACGCGAGGCAATAGAACCGTTTTTGGGGATCTTATCGCAAGGTAAAAATTCGGTTTCCGTGAATAATTGCGAATCGAAAGTGAAATCGTAGATAATTTTGTGAAATATACTGACACTATTTCATTAATTTATCCACGATTTCCCGTTAAACTCCGAAGTATAGACAGTGCTCGAATTTTTGCCTGCAGATAGTCTCCTGAAAACATCCAGAAAAGGGTTTCATTTGACAACTCATGTCAGTTCCTCTACTCCTGTAAGGTATAATAACTTTATGGGAACTACAAATCTTAGAAAAAATATAGATATGTCTAGAATGAGCCTCACGAATATCCCGTATAAAACAAAGGGGCCAAGTTTCATAGGTTAGTGTGCGTGAGGCGCCATATAAATTATGTATGTGTGCGTGTATACGTATAGGGTTTAGGAACCAGTACTGGTTCCAATTTTTCGACGCTTTCGTATCTTCGATTGTCAATCTTGACATATAACTTTATCAAAGCTACAAATATTTGTTTCTCCATTGCGAAATTTATTTAATTTTTTTAATTTAATTTATCTTTATTGGTTATCAAACAGCAAATTACTTAATTTCGAATACAACAACATTTAAATTTTACAACGCCAATTACATGATAACACGTTTTAAAAACTGTTTAAGGTACAATAAGAAAAAAAAAAACTTACTAAATATAAAATTTTCACAAAGGAAATCATATTATTCTTATTCATATAATCGTGCTAGTAATGTTACTGTTAGTTTAAAAAAATGAAGTTTATTGAACGCTCTTTCACGATTGATCTGTAACTTGATAAAATATACCTTTGTTCAAGATTAATTTCAATAGTTACTTACATTATAATATTTTTTGTACTTAAGTACAAACTGATGATGATATTATCATAGATTAAATTGTAATTCAGTCTCTAAACTTTATTCTCTAAACGGGATCTTATAAAACTAAAAGATAGAGCTAAAACAAGGTGCTTACTCGTATAGGTATGATATATTATTTTGTGCACAGTTCAGTCACGATGGCTGCACCGATAAATCGCATTACTGCCCACGTGAGCCGAATACATTTTTAATCTTGTTTCCTTTATATTATCCGGCTTAGGAAAACTGCTGTAAGCTACTACTGTCTTAGATTATAGAACACAAAGGTACACTTAGGTAAAGTCTATTTGTGTGTTTGAACCTTAGATCAAAGTTTGTTTATTTAGATCAGGAGTGCGATTTTTGAATCTCATTCGGTGAGCTCAGCAGTTGAAAATTACAAAATTACTTTGGAGATACGAATCTTTCTACTGCGGATTTGACTCTCAAAAATCTCTCTCCTGTAGTATGATTTTTGAAATTCAAATTAGCAGTAAAAAGATTCGTAACTCCATAGTAATTTAGACATTTTCAATGCTGAGCTCACCGAATGAGATTCAAAAATCGCACTCCAGAACTCAATTTCTGTTGACCTTATCAAATGCATGTTTAAAAAGGTTAGTAGTTAAACTGTTAAAGTAAGTAAGTTACCTAAAGTTAAAACAAGTAGGTAGGTAGTGGGCTTGTGTCAAAATGCATTGTGTAGTACACCCCCATACCATAAAAGGTATTAAACTATTCTTACAACTAAAGCCTGACCAGGAAAATAAAAAACCTGGATTGGGGGCGCTGCAATCGACTGTCACCTTTAATGTTAGTGTTCCAAGTACAAAAATTAGTTCCAATGATTTTCCGCAACATGGCGAGGTTTTTTATTTTCCTGGTCAGGCTTTAACTAGTTAACTGAAAGGAGATTCTTAACAATTTATAAACAACTAAACATATCCACAGACCTATTACTTGTTCATGCCTCACAAGTAGTATCAAGAATCTGATTTAAAAAAAACGCTTCGAAGTTTAAGCTCTCTTTTCGTTGTTTTCATCACTCGCCGTGTGTGAGAATAACAATTTTCAGACATTTAGCATAAGCATAAACATATGCTCACGACTATATTCCCCGAGGGAGTAGTCAGAGCTATTCTGAAATCTCAGAACATCCACTTTTCACCAGTAGTACCGAAACTCTGTCCAGTGTGACGGGGGGCGAGCCCGGGGTGTTTTCAGACATTTCGCCTTCAAAAAACCAACCCAAAGGCACCAAGACGTTGAATACGTCACAAAAGAATCTTAAAACTGAATTCAAACCGAGCCAAGATTTACTTCTAAACGAGAACACCCTTAAAAACGTCTCAAAAACCTCAGAACAAACATGAATGCAGGAAAAGCTCGCGAATAACCAAAAAAACAAAAAGGTTGAGTTTTAATAACACCCACACATCTATGGTTCCTTTCATAGCTTGCAGGCTGTGTCAAAGCTCGTAATTAGTATTTAGGAAGGTATAAGAAAGCGAGGTCGGGGGCCAGACGTCGGGTATCGATCCGCCTTGCCGCCCGGGTGGGGTACGCATCCAGCCATCAATTGACACACTTTAAGTAATGCCCAACGATGGAGGTGTTGAGGTAGACAAGGGGTTAGGCTGTGGACGAAGAAAGAATCGTCCTTTTTATTTTGGCTACTATTCAAAAGGCAATTGCAATGCTACTTTACCCGATAAATCGTAAAACCAACTTTACCTTGCCAAAAACGGTAAAAGCTACTGTACCTATGTATTTGATTACATAGACTTCCACCGACAAGAGCTCTTTAATTATTCATACACTATATTCAAAATGTGTCCTCCCAGGTTCCCGAAAATATTCATTTCTAACTACACTCCATTCCAAATAGCAACGAAAATTTAAGGCTACATTTAATTAGCAGAATCAGCGATTTGTAACACTTAGGTACTCTCACTTATTCTTAGAACAGCTATAGTAACGTCCAAGATGTTAGATAGTATATCTTTCTGATAAATAAATTGTATTAGGGCCTAATTTCACCACTTCTGAGTAAGTTCTTGGTAGCTTATCCGACAGATATTTTGACATAATTTCATACAAAATATCTCAAAATATCTGTCGGATAAGCTAACAAGAACATACTCAGAAGTGGTGAAACAGGCCCTTAGCTTATCAAATTTGGACAGAAAGCTAATTAGGAATCAGAAAATATAGTCGTCCTTATTTGGAATGAAGCTTATTAGCATGGTGACTTTCTCACAATAATATTGAAAAAAGAAACCAACGGAAACTAGACTGAATCCCTGCCTTAAAAGATAGCTTTGCTATGCGTTTTATAATACGTTGATAGTTGTAGCAAAGTTACTGACCTCCACTGCAAAGTAAATAAGGTCGTTTATATACAACTTATACAATGTATTTAAAAAAATCATTATATCTACTGATGGCTCCTAAAACAACATTTTTGAAGTTGGGTTTATTTAACTGTCAATCTTTGAATACCGGTGGTGATAGGTTGATCGTTGCTATGGAGGAACATGCGCCGGACGTCATGGCGATTAATGAATCATGGATCAGGGAGGGACGTGAGGCGCTGGCACCAGCGGTACCAGGATATAGGTTTAGATTGCGGCCGCGTCCGAATAATATTCGTGGTGGCCGCGGTGGTGGTGTGGCCTTTTATATCAGAAAAAATTTCAGAGTGCGTTATATAGATCATCCACCGTCCGCGATAGAGCAATGGTGGCTGGGAATCACCATCAATGGTGTACGTTTGGCTGTAGGTACGGCGTACCGTCCGCAATGGCAGTCTATTGATACTTTTTTTAATGATCTCACTGAGTCTGTTGCTTCTTTTTCCTATTTCGACCGGATAGTGATCTTAGGAGATTTTAACATCGACCAATTAGTACAAGACAGTAAATATAATCGGTTTTACAATTTTCTACAGTGTGTTGATCTTAGGCAAGTGGTGACAGAACCTACTCACTTTACTAAAGATAGTGCGACTTTAATCGATCTTTGTTGCACTGATGTCGCTGTTAGAAGTGTCAGTGTGTCTAATATTAGTGGTATAAATGGTCATGCAATGATAAATGTAACTTTTAATGTAAGAAGGGAAAAGTTCAAACCAAAACGTATTACATACAGGCCGATAAAGGATATTGATCAAGATGCATTTAATGCAGACCTTATTGACTTGGATTGGGAATCTATCAAATACTCTACTAACATAAACGATATGGTATACATTTTTGACTCCTTTATTTTGCATCTATTTGATAAGCATGCTCCTCTCAAAACGGTATTAATTAAACATAGACCTACTCCCTGGATGACAGATAATCTGAGACTGTTGATGGGATTACGGGACAAGGCATTAAAACGCTATCGTTTTACTAAACAAGACTCGCATAAGGCATATTATAAGTCCCTAAAAAAAATGACTGAACAATGCATGTACAACGAGAAGCGAGCTTATTTTGATCGCACTATAAATAACCAAGCTAATGATTCTAAAACTCTATGGAAAAACATGAGAAACTCAATCTTGACTGATCCTAATAGGGATGAAAGTCTGCCGGCAATGTTTGATGACCCAGATGAAATAAATCGACATTTTCTGGACATACCCGGCACAGAAAGTGTATCTTTGTCTTTATTGAGCTATTATGAATTTAACAAGTATGGAGATACGGTTTTTAAATTAAAGAAGGTGGATGAAGCTGATGTGTCAAAAGCATTCCTCAGTATAAAATCTAATGCTCAAGGGATAGACGGTATTAGCTCCGACATGATTCTGCTAACTTTGCCATACACATTGCCTGTTATTACGTGGATTATTAACCGTTCGATATCTACATCTACATTTCCATATGCCTGGAAAACAGCGGTCGTAACTCCTTTGCCAAAGGTACCCAATCCTGTGCTTTATAAAGATCTTAGGCCTATCAGTATTTTACCTTGTCTTTCTAAGGTTTTGGAAAGGTTAGTCCACATACAGACATCTATGTATCTGGAGGATAATAATATCTTACCAGAAGTGCAGTCGGGTTTTAGAAAAGGTGTCAGTACAGCTACTGCTTTGATGGATGTTATGGATAACATTTTATCCGCTCAAGACAGCGGCAAGAGTACAATTTTAACACTGCTGGACTTCTCCCGTGCCTTCGACTGTATAAATACCTCCTTACTGGTATCAAAATTGGCTTATTACGGATTTGATTTCGCAACCATTGCATGGTTTGATAGTTACTTGTGTGGACTGTAGTGTATGCTAGTGTGCGTAAGGATTCATTAGATCTTAAGAAGCTTGTCAAGTGTCAATCAGTTGTCAATATACCGTTGGATTGCGCTTACGTGTCTCATTTACCTACCTGCCTACGAATTTCTCAGTGGCGTTCGAGGCAAATATCGGGTTAATTAATAAATCGCGTGCAAATTTCGGTCAAATTCGTTAAAAATGTCGATGGGAAAGTTATCGGAGTTTAATATAAGGACTGGTAATTGGACTTTATATGTGGAACGGGCAGAAATGTTCTTTAAAGTGAACGAGGTGAAAAGTGAATTAAAGTTACCTACGCTAATCGCGGCTATGGGTGATGAGTCATACGAACTACTTAGTAATTTAACGAGTCCGACTAAACCGAGTGAAAAAACGTATGATCAGGTGGTGACGTTAATGAAAAATCACTTGCAGCCGAAACCCTCGTTTATGGCAGAACGTTATCGTTTTCGGCAGCGGAGACAGCAAGTAGGTGAAAGTATACTGCAATACTTAAGTGAGGTTAAAAGACTTGCGAAGTATTGCGAGTTCGGAGCGACCTTAGAAGAAAATCTAAGGGACCAGTTGGTATGTGGTCTGCGCAGCGATGTTATCAGGCAACGCCTGTTCGCGGAGGAGGAGCTGCAGTACGCCAGGGCCGTCAAAATATCGTGTGCGATGGAGGCGGCGGAGCGGGATGCGGCGGCGGTGGAGCAAGCCGGAGCCGGCGGCGAGGTCGCCTCGGCTGGTGGCGGCGGCGGGGGCGGCGCGGGGGGCGCCATGCATGCCGTCCGAGCGGCGCGTGGGCACGCGCGGGCTCGACCACCGTTCACAGCGCAGAAACAAAATGGCGGAGGATACAACTCGAAATTACATTGCACCGTGTGCGGAGCATCGGATCACCGGAACGAGGAATGTAGATATCGCAAGTTTATTTGCGGGAAATGCCGACAGGTCGGCCATCTACGTCGTGTGTGTCCGGCGCGGTGGCAAAACCCGCGGCCGCGGAAGGAGGGTCTACCGGCCCACCACGTGCAGGCATCGGAGCAGGCCCAGCTGCCGCTGGGCGACGAGGAGCTGTCGGGAGAGGACGAGCCCCCGCCAGCGGACGACTCCAGCTCGGAGGAGCCCGATGTGGACCTATTTCAACTATGTTTGAACGGCTATAAGCCGGTAAGATTACCATTACTTATTAATAACAGTGAAATAGAAATGGAAATAGATACCGGATCAGTAGTTTCTTGTATTAGTAAAAATACCTATAATAAATTCTATAGCAATATACAGTTAAAAAGTGCTAACCTCATGTTAAAATTTTACGATGGAACTAGAATTAAACCGGTGGGAATGTTCAAACCGGAGGTTCATTACAATAATAAATCGAAAGTCTTAGAGTTATTTGTTATCGAAGGCGGGACAACCTCCCTGCTGGGGAGACATTGGCTTACAGAATTAGAGATTGATATTCCCGCTTTTCAGAACAACACAATTTTAAAATTGGAGGAGCATTGTAACAAAAGTTTAACATCTTTACTCTGCAGATATAAGGAGCTATTCACGGAGGGACTGGGTCGGTTCACGGGAGGCAAGGCACGGCTGCGGGTGCGAGAGGGGGCGGCGCCGGTGTTCCACCGCGCGCGGCCGCTGCCGTACGCGCTACGCGAGCGAGTCGACGCCGAGCTGGACGCCATGCTGCGCGCCGGCGTCATCGAGCCGGTCGAGAGCGCGGACTGGGCCACGCCACTTGTGCCGGTACGTAAGGCGGACGGTGGACTCCGTTTATGTGCCGATTATAAAGTAACGTTAAATCCAGTTTTGCTTATTGACAAATATCCTTTGCCCCGTATCGACGACCTTTTGGTTAGGATGAATGGCGCAAAAATATTTTCTAAAATCGACCTCTCACAGGCATATAATCAGATAGAATTAGAAGACCCCGAGAATTTAACCGTAATCAATACGCATAGGGGTCTTTTTAAATATAATAGGTTGGTTTACGGGCTATCCTCAAGCCCGGGAATTTTCCAAAGAATTATGTATAATCTTTTAAATGACATTCCAAACGTGGAAGTGTTCTTGGATGACGTCATAATTGGAGCATCCAACGAACGCGACCATTTAGTCATTTTAGGACGGGTTTTAGACCGTTTACATAGCCACGGTATGCGAGTTAAAGAAAAGAAATGCTTATTTATGGTAGACGAAGTAAAATACTTAGGCTATATCATTTCCAAGGATGGCATCAAAGTAGATTCAGAAAAGGTTGAAGCGATCTCGAAAATACCTACCCCGGGTGACGTAACAGAACTTAGATCGTTCTTAGGGTTCGTTAACTTTTATGCTAAATTCATTAAAAATGTCAGCACCATTTTATCCCCCCTATATCACCTCCTGAAAAAGGGGATGACCTGGAATTGGAATCGGGAGTGCGACTTAGCTTTTAAAAAGATTAAATCCATCCTGATTAGTGCGGATGTACTGGCTCATTACAATCCGAATAAGCAGTTGTTTTTAACTTGCGATGCGAGCTCACGCGGCATCGGTGGAGTGCTGACTCAGCAGGCGGAGGCGCGGGAGGGCGCGGGCGCGGGGGGCGAGCGGCCTGTTGTTTACGTCTCGCGTGCGCTGACCAGTGCGGAGAAGCACTATTCGCAAATCGAGCGCGAAGCCTTGGCTATTGTATTTTGCTTAGAAAAACTTCACCAATATCTGTACGGAAGACGTTTTACGTTACGTACCGATCATAAGCCGTTGGTGACGATTTTCGGTCCCAAGCAGGGTATCCCAGCTATGGCCGCGAGCCGATTACAGCGGTGGGCTATAAAATTGACGGCTTATACGTATGACATTGAATACGTAACATCTAAGCAGAATGCAGCAGACGGTTTGTCTCGTTTGCCAGTAAGCGAAGAAGTCAGGCCAAAGTTACAAATACCAGAGCAAACTTACTTGCATTTTGCCCAAAATGCCATGCTTTTAGACTACAAAAAAATTAAGGAGCACACGAGCCGAGACCCACTGCTAGGTAGGATACTATCTTATCTCCGGAGCGATTGGCCGGCTAGCGCGGAGATTAAATCACTGCAGCCGTATTTTAATCGTAAAAGAGAATTATATGAAGAGCTAGGATGTGTAATGTGGGGACATCGAGTAGTTATACCGGAGGCCTGTAGAGATAAAGTGTTAATTGTCCTACATGAAACTCATATGGGCATTGTGAAAACAAAATCGATCGCTCGGAGTTACGTTTGGTTTCCGGGGATTGACGAGGCGGTGGAAGCAATGTGTCGCGAGTGTGGCGTGTGTGCGGCAGAGGCGGACGCCCCACCCCGGCACGCTGCGGTCCCGTGGGCTTGGCCTGCCCAACCGTGGGCTAGATTACATCTCGATTACCTCGGACCGCTAATGGGGAAAATGTATTTGATAACAGTAGATGCTCGAACGAAATGGATTGAAGTCAGTCAAGTACCGAGCACGGCAGCAAACAATACTATACAGAGACTGAGCGAGTTATTTGCAAGATGGGGTTTACCGAAACAAATTGTTTCGGACAATGGACCTCCATTCACTAGCAAAGAATTCTCTGAATTTCTACAAAGTAACGGTATCGAACACATATTTTCAGCCCCGTACCACCCCGCGTCAAATGGCGCAGCGGAAAATGCAGTAAGAACGATAAAAAGAGTAATAAAAAAGGCAATTCGAGAAAATTTTGATATTCATCTGTATTTAAATAATTTTTTATTACATTACCGGAATACAGAACACTGTAGCACGGGGGAAGCCCCGTCAACTTTGATGTTGGGTCGCAGGTTACGCACCAAATTGGATGCTCTGAGACCGGATAGGAACGCGAGAGTTTTAGACAGTCAGAAAAAACAGGAACAGAGCGGCCCGAGGGGGGCACGGGAGATGCGACCCGGGGACAGTGTGTGGCTACGTAATTATAGCGGAAACAATAAATGGGTGCCGGGGAGTGTAGTAGAGAGGTTAGGAATCACTGATTACAAGGTAGTCGATACGTCAGGCAGGGCTTCTCACAGGCACATTGACCAACTCAAACCTAATAAACGGAGTTCACTAATCTGTCCTAATGAGCCGTGTTCCACTGAAGTAAGTGGAAGTAGGGGCGTGACCAGTCCACAACGCGGAGAGAGAGAGACCAAGGACGAGAGCGCTGGCGTGGAGCAGGACGACCACGAGGGCTTCCACGACTGTCTAGAGCCACCACCGCCACCGTCGGCGAGCGAATCGCCGCCTCCAACCACCACGCCGCTGTCCGAGCCGACCCTTGACCCGCCCCAGTCCCACCGACGCCCTGTACGCCAATGTCGGTTAAATAACCCACCGCGATATAAAACCTAAGACTGGATGAGAAAACATTAAGATTATTTATAAGGTATTTAATAAGAGATAGACTTGTTTATTTATGTATGCGATAAAAACGTTCAAAATAATTGTGCTGAAATGTAACTAAGCTTACCGTAACTAGTCCAGCTGGGTTCTGTAGTAATTAAGTGATTTATGTATTTTGGAAATGTTAAATAAGGGTGGAGGTGTAGTGTATGCTAGTGTGCGTAAGGATTCATTAGATCTTAAGAAGCTTGTCAAGTGTCAATCAGTTGTCAATATACCGTTGGATTGCGCTTACGTGTCTCATTTACCTACCTGCCTACGAATTTCTCATGGACGATCTCAAATGGTAAAGCTTCAGGGAAGTAATGGTCTGCCAACATGGTCTGCACCTAAAGACGTCAGTAGAGGAGTCCCGCAGGGATCCATCCTTGGTCCACTTCTATTTATTTTGTATACGTCTGACATGGCTAGTCAGATCCTGCATTGTAGGTTTCATTTGTATGCCGACGACGTACAGGTTTACATTCATGCAGATCCCCATGATGTTGCTACTTCCGTCCAAGAAATGAACCGCGATCTTGACAGAATAGCCTTGTGGTCGAGTCGAAATGCATTAGTTCTGAATCCATCAAAGTCAAAATTCATGGTATTAGGTTCTAAAAAGCAAATCGAGAATAGTTTGTCTGGACCCTTAAACGTCTCTGTTCTGAATTTAAAAGTAGAACGAGTCAATCAGGCCAGGAACTTGGGTATTCTTATGGACAGCAAACTCCGTTTTGAGAACCATGTTTTAGATGTTGCCAAAACTTGTTTTTTTCGTTTGAAAGTTATGTACAAAATTCGTCATCTTCTTAGTAGAGATATTAGATTAAAGTTATGCGAGTCATTGGTCCTTTCAAAGTTGAATTACGGAGATGTGGTTGTTGGTCCATGTCTACTGGCAGTGACTAAGCGTTTGGTACAACGGGTTCAGAATGCGTGCGTTCGGTTTTGTTATACGGTTCCTCGTCGTAGTCATATTACACCGTTTCTCGTTAGGGCTGGACTCTTAAATATGGATTCCCGAAGACAGTTGCATTTTGCCGGCTTTTTACATTCAGTGATACGGTACAAACGACCAAAATACTTACATGAAAAACTGGAATGGTCAAATTTTCATCGGAGATATAACTCTAGAAGGGCCAATTGCTTTATTATGCTAACTCCATTTCATAAGACAAGGGCGTTTGAGGGAAGTTTTCGATACCAAGCAACAAAATGTTGGAATAACCTCCCCCCACCACTGAGAGTACCTCTTTCCAAATCAACCGTCAAGTATCACTACAAGATTCATCTTTTAGCGGAGCAAGCCAAGCTCGTGTAGCAGTTTTTGTCTTCGCCAATCAAACAGTAAAGTTGTAAAGTAATTTTCCTTTTTTTTTTTTTTTTGAAACATCAAACACAAACATACACAAAGAAGTTAAAGTAAACAATTTTACTAGCCTACTTATCCACAACAGTTTCTAGTTTTTATTTTTATTACAAAATTTTTTAACATTTATTTTTTTCATCTACTTATCTATTTATTTAATGTTTACGGTGCGTTTTTCGTCTGAGGTGGTATTTTTGGGAGTCACACGTTCAAATCATCGGTAAAAATATCATTATTACTATGGAGATTATACATTACGATTTTGGGGTGTGAGTTTCAGAAGTGGCACTTCTCGTATTTGGGTGCGACAGAAAATCAGCGCTGAGCTCGTCGAGCCCAGCATAATGCTGAGTCGTAACCCTGTTTGCTACTGCGGCACACACTGGTCTTAATTATGTAATTTTTAAATTGTATGTTTTTAGTTTAATTTTTCTAGATAATAATTATGTCAGTGTGTTTTGTTGTGTATGCAAATAAAAATATTTTCTTTCTTTCTTTCTTTCTTTCTTACAAAATTCCTTGCAAAACAGAATTCTTTCTCATCAGTAACATTCTTAGTAAGCGTGAAGATTTAAAGAAGATGGTGATTGGTACCTAAGATGCATGTCGTTGGTTCGACAAACATCGAAATCAGATTCATTAGTTTGGCTCATGTTTGACTGGTAGGTACCTAATCGAGACAAAGACAAATTAATTATACAGGGTCCTACACTTTTTTAAGGGGATGATCAGACCTTCTGTTCTCATGTACCTAATAGATACAATTTGTAAAAGAAAAACAATTGGTAGGGTAAACATACCCTAGTGTTACTCGTAGATAGTTTTACGAACTAAGATCATAATTAGATACCGTGGTGGATTATTTTCCGCACAAATTAAGTAGGTACCTAGTTATAACCATCTTGAAACGTAACGCATTGTGGCATATGCACCAGGTTGGCAGGAATATCAGAAAGTCGCAGAAGGCTCGACCTAGTTGGCTCTGAGCCCGCTATGGGGTGCAGCATCCCCTTTATATAACGCTGACCTTCCGTACAAATCTCGTAAACATTACTTGTATTTCATTAGGACTCTCTCCTCTTTGTGACTGTAATGTTTCGTGGAAATGAGCTTCAAAGGCATAAGATTGGAAAGTTTGGAAGGTGTACTAAATTAAGGTGTCCAGTTTCAAGTCAAGTTAAAGTAGGTAAGTAGTTAGTTAATTGAAATTACATAATTTTTTGCTATGAATAGGTACGGGTATATTACTTGCACAAGTGAATTAGGTACAAGTAATATCATCAAGTTTATAGTACCTAAATCATGCACGACATTCGGGAACAGAAAATGTTTTGTAATTTTGAAGTAACAACTTCAAAGTACGAAATCGATTAGGCAAATAAAAGAGAACAGTAAAATTGTCTCAGAAAGAAGAATTAACTCTGAGAAAATTTTACCGACTGAAGACAACGGATTATCACCATGAATTCTATAAGCCACTACGAACTTGTGTCAGCAGCGTAAATTGGAGCAATTGCGTCCATCTTCCACTAAAGGGCTGGAGGCGCTCTCCCAAACTAAATTCCTTTCTTTATAAAGGCAATTTCCGGCAAAGGAATTACGGGCGAAAATAAGCAGAGCACGCAGATTGTCCGAAGCGACGTCGCGTCGGCGCTGCACTTTGGGAGGTGTGGGGTTAGACAAGGGGGGTGGGTGGTGCAAAATCACCCGCAATCATTTATACCCGAACTGCCTCTGGAATTACTACCTCCACTAGGTTCTCTGCGACTTCCATTACACAATATTACATTGCTGGCTTGTGGAACGAGTTTAGAAGCAAGACTGACCGTGACTCAGTAATGCAACTGGTATAAAACGTTAGAGCCGTAGAAAGTGCAATTACCAATGAATATAACTAGAGAAGCACACATAGATGGGTGTAATATTCTCACGGCAAAGCCTCGCCTTCAGAACTATTATTCAAAGAATCTAAGAAAGTCACAGTATAGTCTGTTAGGACGACTTAAGATAAATTATGAGAGAAGGCTTGAATGAAGCGAGGGAGCGAGTCAATCACGCTCCGGCGGCGTCTGGTGCATTTCTTTGTTTCACCCACCCGTTGTAACATTTGCTTGTAATGTTGTTCAGGCGTTGAACAGATTGTGAGACAAATTATTGAAGTACGTAATATGTAAAGTAAAAACAATGTTTGACATTAAATTGTACTACCACAGAGTAATTATGTACCTACATAAGGAAGGAAACTTTTATTCTCTTTACATACTCGTAGGTAGTTGGTAGCTAGGTACTTAGGTAGGTACTAAAGGTAGGTAGGTAGGTAGGTACTGCAAAGACTGTTCTATACTCTGAAATGGAATCCTAGATCAAAAATTTCAAACAAAAGAGCCTCTTTTTTTTTGTTTGAAATTTTTGATCTCGGATTCCATTTCAGAGTAGTATGAACATGCTGTGTTGTGCTTATTTAGGTACCTAAGTTAAGTAGGTACCCAACCAAACGTCCATGCTGCCACTTCCAATCAGTTGACTCGAATCCGTAGACTTAGAAAATAATTGAAATGAGCAAACCTTATAAAACCCGCACTCATACTTAATCTTCATCTTTTAACTACAATCTTAGAAAAAGTATATATCTAGAATGAGCCTCACGAATATCCCGTATAAAACAAAAGGGGCCAAGTTTCATAGGTTGGTGTGCGTGAAGCGCCATACAAATTATGTATGTGTGCGTGTATATGTATAGGTTTTAGGAACCAGAGGGCCTACCATGAGTTTTCCCTCTACTTGACTACAGTAGTTACGTCGCCAATACGTATGACAGAAATTAGTTCTCAACGTAACCACTAGGAGCGCTGTACGAAATTCAATACAAAATTGGTGACGTTACTACAGTATTAAAAACTAGTAAAGTACGGTGAAAACTCATGGTAGACCTACAGTACTGGTTCCAAATTTTTTCGACGCTTTCGTATCTTCGATTGTCATCTTGACATATAACTTTATCAAAAACTACAATAGCGATTTTTTTATTAAAAGTGTGGGCAATGGATGGCGTTATGTACATTCGACTGATAGCTTCGTCAAGTTCCTAGTTCAAGTTTAATAATAATATAGCATATTGATACTAGGTATCACAATAGAAAATACCCTACCTAACTATTTAGGTACCTACTAATGTTATCATTCATCGTCAAAGAAACTTATTTCGTTTATACAAGGTGTTACAAAACTACAAATAAACATTTAAGGGGGTGGTGTAGACCATCAAACTGAACAACTTTCACTATGGTACCAATTTTCGATATTGGTACCATAGTGAAAGTTGTAATAAACATTTAAGGGGGTGGTGTAGACCATCAAACTGAACAACTTTCACTATGGTACCAATTTTCGATATTGGTACCATAGTGAAAGTTGTTCAGTTTGATGGTCTACACCACCCCCTTAAATGTTTATTTGTAGTTTTGTAACACCTATCGACTAGAGCTAAAATATGTATGGGACATAAAATTATTTTTTCGCGATTTCGATGTTGGTCCCATAGAGAAAGTTGTTCAGTTTGACGGTCTAAACAACCCCCTTATGAGTTTTAAAAATTTATTGTTACTTATGAAACACCCTGTATAAGTAGGTATACGAAAACGAATTCAATACGAGCGACTTCACAAGCGCTCTTTGTGTTGTAAGGAAATTCAAGTTTATGTAAGATTTTGTTTACATAATTAACTATACAGTTGAATTTGTAAACAAATTGTTAACAAATGAACGTAAGAAAACAAAAGTATATGTCAAGACAGACAGTCGAAGCACGATCGCGGCAAAAAAAAATTGCTACCACGTAAGGCTGCTAAACCCTGTCCGTATACACGCACACAGAGATAAGTTGTGTGACGCCTCACGCACGCCAAAATAAGAAAGTCGGCACATATATGCTTCAGTACGTTAGAAGCGTGAGGAGGTATCTACCTTATCGATTCTGGAGAAATAGTTTTCAGATTTTACATTAATTTCTGTATTTTTGTTGCCTATTTTGTTTGTTTATCTTTTTCTACCCGAAAAGTTGTATTAAAGCTTTTCGCAGTTTAGTGATAAGGCCGCCTTGTTACTTAGGTACCTAATTGTTTTACTTTACATTTAAGAAGGTAAGTATTTCTATTTAAGTATAGGTAGGTACTAAATATAAGTACCTATACTATAAGGTGTTGGTGTTCAATAAAGTTTTTCTCCCCTCCGACGGAAAGCGTAAATTTTCGTCCCACTGCGCTAAACGAAGTTGCCGCTCTCCACCTCCGTCGAGGAGAAAAATAGTATACTAACCTCGGGCAGTAAATAAGAAAGCCTCAGAATGAGATCTGAAACTCTCTGAAACTATTTATTTTAAATTAAACCGTGACTAAAGAATTAACTGGAGATTAGAACGATTACTTCAATATTCCGTCCTATTAAGATTCAAAGCGACCTAAAACATTTTAGCGTAGAATTTCCTAAGTGTCTCGTCTTCTACAAGATATTGAGAGATTTGAGAGTCTCTAGGCCACGTGGTGAGACGCTACGAAGCTATTCAAGGGGGTGCCTCGGGTGCCTGCATCCGTGACCTACTTCACCACCCCTCTTACCCCACTGTCATATATTTTGGTCTAGGTTATGTCAGACCGTGGCTTTATTGTCAATAAAGTGTTTTATATCTCCGGCGTACTGCATAGCAGCAGTTATTAAAGATTGGAACTGAATCTCTGAGCCTAGTGTTAAAATTTAATAGAGATTTCGTCAACGAGTTTATGGCAAGATATTTTATTACATGTTTCAGTGTAGGCGGTTTCAAAAACTTCTCTGGCGTATCTTCGTAAGAGTAAGCTACAAGGACGAGCTTTCCTTTTTAGTTCGGTCGTCAGGTTGGAGAAAGTATGGTTAGGTGGAAAAAGGTCGGAAGTTAACTCGGTCGGACTTTGGGATGTTGTTCAGGGATGGTAAATTCAATTGTTCTCAAGTTTTGGACCTCATTAAGAGAAGAAGCCTTGGAGAAGCTGTTCCTTAAAACTAATTAGGTAGACAGGCAAGTATACTGCGCAAAAGCAAGCTTATAACAAACCCCTCAAGTGCGGGCCTCTACATCTTACCCTATATTTAATGCAAGGATAAATACCCAATAATTAAGGCACAGTTATATTAAAGTATCCCCAATAATTCAGCAAAGTAACATTGTATAAGCTTCCCTGCCAAAACACCATTAGTATGAGATTTTTGTTGAGATTAGCAAGTGGTAGCGGCTCGAATTAGCATGTAATTAATGGTTCGCACCGACGCGACACCGTATCCTCTAATTGTGATATCTAATTAAACGGAATATCGTAATAACTGCACGGGGATATGCAATCCGACCGGCAAATTGGCGCAGGCACGGATTCCGGGGGAAAGGGAAGGGGGCACCTTTCCCCACGCAATACGGTCTATGTTTTGTGGTCACCCAAACCCCTAAGTATATAGCAGCACAATGATTTCCAGCCCACAACTTCTTAGTACTACTTGGTCACGTCTTGACCAAAATAGCGACAAAACAAGTACTAGTCATTAAAATAATATAATTCTGCTTTCATTCAAGAACTGCTCAAGAAAGGAAGTTTAGTTTTTAGGACGCATTTTATTTTTATGACCTATTTATTAAATGGATGATATTTAAGGAATGAGTTCTTCATCCATAGGTGCTAAGAACACCTCAAGAAAACGGTAGTTGATTTGATTTGCATAAAGCTAAAACAACCATTTCAGAGCTGTGTCCCAAGGTACGACCTTACGATGTACCTACCTAAAAAAAGTTTACCTGTTACAAACGGATGAAAAAAAAAGAATGTTTTCAATAGGTATCCAGCACACATCCTAACTACAGTAAAAGAATTTGGCACAATAAATTAAAACTAAAACATCTGTAAATCTCTACATCCTTCGTCTTTCAAATTTTTTTGCGGAGTTTAGCTCCAGCTGTTGTTTAAACAATTAAATAGGCCCCCCTGATACCATCCCTGTACTGGACGCATTCGCGCGTTGTCGGTATAATGGGTTTAATGAGTACACCGGAACGAATCGGGCGACATGAGAATCTTTGCTCGTTTACTCGAACCTGCCTCATGCCGCATGCAACTGATATTTGATTTGAGATAAAGACATCTGCACGCAGTCCGTCGGTGGTCTCAATTTATGTTTTTATTTTTTAAGAAAGTAGACTTATGCTCGAACGGTACGTACATTCAGTCAATGATGAACTCATCAGTTGTGCTGGTGGGTTAGTTTTATCGTCAAATATTTCGTTGTTAACTGTAGGTAATAGGTAAGCTTAGTAGGTAAGTACCACAGTAGGCCTCGTTCAAGGAGACGCGGGGCGGTAGGCGGCGCGGTGAGCGGAGCGGAACACAGACATACGGTGATGCATAGAGCGTTCACGGAGAAGCGTTTTTGCACGCGTGAATTCTCAGATCACAGCAAACAAGGTCATAAATTTATCGCCCGCCCAACGCGCTGCGCGACCCTCCTGTCGCCCCGCGTCTCCTTGAACGAGGCCTAAGTTTAATCCACTATCGATCGCCAAACTACAAAAAGGCTTAAAGTTGTTTAAATTATCGACTCCATAAGAATAACCACGCTAGTGATTCTATTCTCTTTCGGAATAGCATTATAAATTACTAGAGTTTACCCGCGACTTCGTCCGCACAAAGCCAACTTTCTTATATTGGCGTGCGTGAGGCGTCGTACGACTTATCTTTGTGTGCGTGCATAGTGATAGGGTTTACCAGCCTAGACTGGCTGATATTTTTTTCGAAGTATTCGTAGCGTTCGACTGTTTATCTTGGCATATAACTTATCAAAGGTCTAAGGCCTCGTTCAAGGAGACGCGGGGCGTCAGGCGCCGCGGGGTGCGGAGCGGGCTGCCGGAAACACAAACATACGGCGATGTATACAGCGTTCACGGAGAATCTTAAGTGTTGTTGGACGCGTCAAATTGTGATAGATTTATTGCCCGCCCAACGCGCCGCGCGACGCTGCGGCAAGCCCCGCGTCTCCCTGAACGAGGCCTTAGGCTTCAGAAGTGTGAGAGGTAGAACATCGTGGTGCAAGCTTCGATCAAAGTAAAATTAATGGATAGGCCCAAATCGCGTTAAGTTGTTCCCAGCATACTATTGGTACACGTGGTCCATACAAACTGGCTCACTTGTCTGTGTTCTCGGTACATATTTGAAGTAACTATACCTGCCGTTATTTTGCCTTACTTTTCTGGTTTGAAATGTTCGTGTAAGGCCTGGCCTATACATATATTTGACTTTGATCGAAGGGTGCAAGTTAACATAAACTGTAAAGGCCGATTTATAGATATAAACAAAAACGACCAGATAATCATATACAAAATATATTTATTTTGAAAATTTGGTGTGTCTAGCACACTATTCAAAAAAGTATTAAAGCCCTTTCGACGTAATAATCTAAGTCTTAATCTACATTTGCGCTTAAATTATCAAAGGGTGAGAAATAATATCTTACAAAACTATCTTATTATGTACAAATAATTGATTAAGAATCTTAACTACGTGTCTAACACATATAAATACAATATATAATTAACACTTCATAGTACAAAAACGTATAACATGCTTAGGGCCTGTTTTACCACTTCTTAGTAAGTTCTTGTTAGCTTATCCGCAGTGGCGGATACAGAAAAAACTCAAGGGGGGGGGGGGGCGCAAAAGATAACTAGAACTTGATTTTTTCGTAATAAAAACACAAGTCACATGCGAAGTTTAAGAATATAAGAAATAGCGTGATAATAAACTCGCAATTAGAGAGAGCTCGAATAGTTCGGTAATTCTGTGTTTTTCAGACCAACAAATTAATAAAGTTTTGAAACTTATGTGCCATGATACCTTTAGGTGTGGTGTTCAAAACTCACAACTCTCCCTCCCCCTCCCCCTGACGCTTCACCCCCCCTCGCCTTGAAGTTTGTCCCCGTTAACAGTTTTTTATCTTTTTTGCAAAAACTATAATAGATACAAAAAAAATGTCATAGATACAAATTATCCTCATTAAATTATACACAAAATAAGTGATATTCACTTTCTTCATAGGACTTAACCTTTGAGGGCTAGAGGGACGAGAAAGTAACAACATTTCAAAAGTTATGAAATTTGTATGGCGACCCTCGTGAAAGTTGAAGATAAAAATGAAATGAATCCATATTCTTAATAAGCGACCCCGAATACCCTCGGATACAAATTTTCAGTCGGATCGGTGAACCTTTAAAAGCTGCTTTGGCGTTTGAAATTTCCATGGCCGCCATCATATCTATCATAGTTTCCGCGGGCCGTTGACCTCATCCTTCAGGATTCGACCTTCTGAGGAAGTCAGTTTTCCCTGTATCACCAAAGCATCTATGTGATGATCCCTAAATTTCATCCTTGTACCGAAAGGTAACCCGGAGATCAAATTGGAAGTATCTGGTCGATCCCCATCACTTTCCATAGAGATTCCATATAAGGATGTCTTGGTGTTAAAAGGAATATTTCTACTTCCTCAGAAGGTCGAATCCTGAAGAATGAGGTCAACGGCCCGCGGAAACTATGATAGATATGATGGCGGCCATGGAAATTTCAAACGCCAAAGCAGCTTTTAAAGGTTCACCGATCCGACTGAAAATTTGTATCCGAGGGTATTCGGGGTCGCTTATTAAGAATATGGATTCATTTCATTTTTATCTTCAACTTTCACGAGGGTCGCCATACAAATTTCATAACTTTTGAAATGTTGTTACTTTCTCGTCCCTCTAGCCCTCAAAGGTTAAGGTCCTATGAAGAAAGTGCATATTACTTATTTTGTGTATAATTTAATGAGGATAATTTGTACCTTTGACATTTTTTTTGTATCTATTATAGTTTTTGCAAAAAAGATAAAAAACTGTTAAAGGGGACAAACTCCACGGCGAGGGGGGGTGAAGCGTCAGGGGGAAGGGGAGGGAGAGTTGTGACTTTTGAACACCACACCCAAAGGTATCATGCCACATAAGTTTCAACACTTTATTAATTTCTTTGTTTTCCCCATACATTGAATACATAGAATTACTGTACTAGAAGGAGAATGTTGGCTTTGGCAGCCGTTGTTCTATCCCGTGCGCATACATGGTCAGGGGCGGCGCGGCTGGCCCCGCAAGGGGGGGGGGGGGGGGGAGGGGGGCGCGCCCCCTGCGCCCCCCATCTGTATCCGCCACTGCTTATCCGACAGATATTTTGACATATCTTTCATACAAAATATGTCTAACTATCTGTCGGATAACCTAACAAGAACTTACTCTGATGTGGTGAAACAGGCCCTTAATGTTTCAAACAATACAGGGTGTAAACTTAAATGCTTTACATACTTTACGGTGTGCTTCAGACAATCAGTTTTTTTAATGGGGCAATATTGAAATTGCGAAGAAAATGTATATGGCTGTTCTACCCTAAAAGCGTAGTAGGTACATCTGAATTTTACCACAGGTCCGGCACTTCTAACAACAACAGCACCTAAAGTTAATGTTGTTCAGTTTGACGATCTGTGGCATCCCCTAATCACAGTATTTAAGTTTACACCCTGTATACCTCCTCGTAGGTTATTTTATAGAAATCTCGTAGTTCTTATAATAAAACTGGCACATTACGAAAACAGACAGTCATTTGTATTCTATTACAAAAAGGATGTCTTAAATTGTAAACATAAAACTTATTAAACCCATTGACCGCTTTCGTCGAAACCCCGTTGACATTCCGAGACAGAACGTATTTATTAGAATAAATATGGAACATTTCATGACATATTTTGCACTTGGTTCTGGCGACGCGATGGTAGAGTCAAAGAAAATGCTAGTATATTCTTATGAATAAAAATAGTTGAATTGTGAATGTTGAATTGTAAGGGTCAGCGCACACCTAGCGAAGAACTGTTCGAGCAGTTTTCATTAATCAATTGATAATTAGCTCAATGGTAATTCAAATACAGTTGAAAATAGCTTGCAAGAAATAATGCGAACATGTCACGGGGACAGATCTCTTGCACGCTATTTTCAACTCTATTTGAATTACCATTGAGCTCATTATCAATTGATTAATTAAAACTGCTCAAACTGTTCTCCGCTGGGTGTGCGCTGCCGCTAATATGATTAAAAAAAACAAAAGTCTTGTCTCGTTTTAATAATTATTTGTTTACATTTTAAGACTGTCGCATTGAGGTAGAATAAACAGCGCGTACCAAAATCTTGTCAAGAACTTATATCGCTGCAAAAGGGATGTATAAACCATCAAACTAAACAACTTTAAGCATGGGATAAAACCGCGGTAGAAATCAGTAAGGGTTGAGACACATTTACCGACGGCTGGCCCATACAAAAATGATAGTATGGGAAGCCGTCCGCCGTCGTCGCCGCGTCACCCTTATAATCTCTCTTGCTCGATCCAAATGTATGAAAGATGGTCTGTACATCCCTTATAATAAGGGTCAACATAACAAATTAAATTCAACTTTTTCAATATCACACGACTCAATGTAAAATCTTGAGAGGTAGTGAACCTTATTGCAGTAAAGATAAAGTTGTAATTTAATTATTATCGCTTCGCTGTTATTTCGTAGATTTCCACCTAAACCTAATACTTACATAATTATACATACAAGTACAATACTTAGTCCATTATTGCTATGGTCCATGCAATTTAAATAGCACTGTTTCTATGTCAATATTGTGTAAATTTGGATTTCTGAGGTACTGATCTTCAGGCTTCGTTCTTTTAGTCTCATTCGCCGTATCTTCAGAGGAACTACTTCGTACCCTCTTCCTCTTCTTACTATCCCTTTCTTTATCTTCCACTTTCTCTACTTCTAGAACTATTTCCGTGACAGTAGCTTCACTACGCTTCGGACTCTGAACTTTCAACGGTGTATCTAAACTGGTGAGCGTAGAGTCGAAAATCTCGTAACAAGTTGCTTTTATTGACTCCTTCATCGGTGTATAGAGCTTTTGAATGTCACATATAGAACTGACAGCCATGACTGTTTCTCCATAATCGAAGTCAGGTCTTTCTGGTACTTTAGGGTCTATATCGAATAATGTAGTGCATGGTGTAGCGCGTAATCTTACTGTTAAATCATCTTCTATGCACACTTCCATGCTGAACGTATCTTTTAGTTTTATTTGAGGTTTAGTTGTCGCATCTTCAGAATCATCGTGTTGTAAAGTTATATAATTTGCAGTTTCCTCATTGCAATCATGTACAGTTAATTCCATTTCTTCTTCCTCCTCGTCTTGGACAATTATTAAGTTAGTTGAAGTGCTACAATCTGATTCGTTAACTTTTTCTGCAACAGTTTCTACTGTTTGTACTTCTGCAGTGACCGTTGGTTCGTAGTTGGAATTTTTTGTACTCGGTTCTTTAGGATGCGGCGGGGTATCGAGTAAGTCTCTCTCTATTATTTTAGCTGTTTCAACGTCAAAGCCTCTTTTAACTAAATCGTCGTGTAAACTACTTTCCGTGTTTATGTTCTTAGTTACTTCGGAGCTGGCGATGTATTCACGTATTTTTGTTATATCGTCAGTATCGTTTGCTGAAACGTTTGTTGCAGTTTCTTTCGGTTTTCCGTCTTGGGAGCCATCGTCTGACCATCTGAGCGCTAACTGGTCGGTATCAGAATCTGCGGCGCAAGGTGGTACATCTTTTCCAGTTGGTTTAATATCAGGAGATTCATGCCCAGAGCTTTCGGAGTTAAATTGTTTGGTGCAATGAAGTTTGCGGGGTGTAGACGATTTTCTCCGCGATTTTGTAGGAGCGCACGTTACTGTTGGTGTGTCGTTGTGTTTTTCTTTACTATTTGTTCGTTTCCTTGGTTGTGACTCAGACTTTCTTTTGGCTTTTCCTGTGAAGCTTTCTTTAGTTGGAGTCGGCCTTCTCGGTTTAATTTTTAAAAATGTTTTCGGCGTTTCTTTCTTTACGGGAGTTCTACGTTTTTTAGCTGTGCTATTTCTCTTTCTAGGTTCGGATTTGGTTTGCGATTTAGGCTTAGTTTCTTTAGGTGTCTTAGATATTGTTTCTTTATCTTTATTTCCACCTAAACTATTCACACTGCTTGCACTACACGTAGAGGCTACATCCGTTTTATCGTCGTGTTCTTTTTTATTAGGAACACTTGGACTATTATAATATGATACATTCTTCGCACATTTTCTCACTGGCCTAGATTTACCATTAGTTTTTTCCTCATGTTTATCTTCAGACAGATCTTCCTTTACTATTGCCGCTGGTGTTTCGTTTAACGTATACCCTAAATCGTCATGCACAGTGTAGTCTTGATCATCCGGTTTATAATAAGACCCGCCACTGGAATAATCAGTAGGCCTTGAAGAATAAGACGATGGTGTAGCTTGAGGTTTGGGCGTATCATTCAAAAACCTAGGAGTTGGTATATTCATTATTTTAATATCAGACATAGGTATATCATCCGGTAGGTCTGGACCAAGAAACCTTGGCGTTTCCATTTGTATATCGTAGAGAGCTTGTTTATAAGGGGTAGCTAGGAAATCTGACAGATTGAGCTTTGCTTCAATTGCGTTCTGTAACGAAAGCCTTTCAGCTTCGGGCGTTTCCACTTGTACATCGTTGTTAGATTTGTTTTGAATTTTGTCTGTCTCCGGTACACACCAATCAGAACCCGGAATGATGTTAATATTAGGTTTAACAGGAAGATTCGGTTCAACTATTGTAATACTGTCCTCAAGAACCTCGTCACATTTCAGGTTTTTTTTTTTTTTTTGTTTAGTAATTTTTTTCTTTACACTTGGCTTTTTCGTCTCTTTTTTATCTTCTTTCTTAGCGTCTGTCTTCTTGTCTAGAGACAACTTTTTCTTTTTAAGTGTTCTCGGTTTATGTTTAGTTATATTATGAGTAGTCTTCGCGTCTGTAACAGCGAGAGCGCGCAGATCTGCATCCCAGTTACTCTTACACACTTTTGTACTGTCATTCTCTTTTGTAGATCCATTGGTGTTACTAGCTTCAACTGTTGTAGCACTGTTTTCAGCAGTTATTTCTCCGCTAGTTTCCTCTACAAACGTATGCAGATTAGGACTTCTGCTGACTATAACTTCGACAGCTCCTTGACCATTCTCGTTTATTGGTTCTTGTAAGATCCTTCTTGGAGTAGTAAAGTCTAACACACGAACATGCGAAACGCGGCGAGGCGTTGAAGACGATTTTCGCGTCGGTGGTAACATTTGAGGCGTATTTGCTTTATGACCTTCTATAACATTATCTTTAGGGACTGATGCATTTTTTAAGTCCAGGGTTGTGACTAGCATTGCTGGTTCATTTGCGTCTTTTTGAGGGTTTTGTAAAGGCTGTTGTGATGTAGTTTTGCTTGAAACAGGACTGTCTGTTACGTCTATGGTAAGAGGTTCTAGCAATAGAGTAGATGGATTCATCTGGTTATTTACACTTTGATTACTGTTACTAATATTATTTACAACATTTACATCTTTGGCATCAGGATTAGTATTTTGAGTCACCGCATTCTTAGGTAGAGGGACACAACATATTTTCCGCGAAAAGTTCTTCGTATTTTGAGTGGTGATAAATTTGTTTTCTGACGACACGTGAGGTGTTCTTGTTGATCCTGAAAATTAATGTTTACACTGAGATTACATTACTCATATTATTTCTGCTAAAAATACTGTTTATACCTTAAAACTTCAAAACGGTAAAGCGGAGGGCGTAACGGAGAAGACATGTGTTAAATCAACGAATGAAATAGCTTGATTCCGTCAAGCAAAGGAAAATTGAACAATTAGATTGGTTGAATTTACACAGCTCCGTTTTAGTGGATTCCGGGCCTTAGACTGTTGGCTGTACGCTCAATAGGTGCGACAGAGCTCTGCATATTTTATCTCATGTGCGTATAAAGTTCACATTCCAGTGCAAACAAATTCCAGTCCGAATTACCGCTGCGAAAGTCAACGACGGAAAGGCAGAGCGGGGCGGACTTTTCTACCCCCGCATCTGGCCGCACAGCTACCTACGGAGCGGTAAAGCTATTCTGATCAGACTAGATAAATAACAAAAATCTTACCTGATGTAGGTACAAGGATGAGGGTCGGCATAGCCATTATTTCATCTGCAGTATAACGACATTTGGTATCACGTTTGTACGCCGGAGTCCCGTTTATCGTGATTGTTTGCATTTGCATGAGCGGTGTGGACGTTGCGTTGTTAAGTACACCGGGCACTTTGTCTGTTTTATCTACCTTTATATCTGATAGGATGGTTATTTTTTGTTCAATGGGCTTAGGTTTTATTTGTCTGTACGCTGGACTATGTTCGGATATTTTGATAACTTCATTTGGATCATTAGGCCTTATGCTTCCGACTTTCAGTAAAATATGCGCTTTTGTGTTTCCTTTCACACATGTGGGGTACTCGGGAGATTTGGGACCAAAATCTTTAGGTCTTGGCGCGCTAAAAATACAATGTTTATCTATACGGGGTCCAACTTATTATGCCGATACTTTTTTAAGGAGATGATCAGACCATCAAACTAAACAACTTTCTCTATGGGACCAACATTGAAATCGCGGAAAAAACAGATGTGATTTGGCTCGAGTAGGTTTGCAGTTTTGAAAGGAGCAGAAGATTTTTTTTCGCGATATCGCTGTTGGTCCCGTAGAGAAAGTTGTTCAGTTTGGCGGTCTGATCATCCCCTTTAAAAAGTGTCAGCATATTAAGAAGGACCCTACATAATATTCTTTTTATATAATATTACTTTATTCATAAAAGCATTACGACTTCATCATAGAAACGTAGCAGTCAGCACACGCGAAGCGTCGTCAAACAAGAATGCACAATAAAAGACATAAATCAGCAACATGCTTCATCAAAACTTCATCATCGTCATGTTTTTATATTACATATTATTTCTGTTTACTCAAAAAAATCGTTTTCACTTCATAACTACTTACTGTGAACTGTGTTCTGTAGTACTAGAGTCAGGTTTGTTAGAGTTTACATTTTCACTGCCTGAAAAAGAATAAAACACTGTTAATCGAGAGAAACTTTCACACAGAACAAAGAAAAGTTGACATTGTATGTGTTTCCGAAAGGACGAAAGAGTACATCTGTGATTAGTGCACACACTTACGCATGTATCCTGCGTACTTGTTGTTTTTGTACCTAGTCGATAGCCGAAATCATTGAACATCGTCATTATCATCATCGTCGTATCAGCCGAACGACGTCCACTGCTGGACACAGGGCTCTTCCAAGGATCGCCACAACGACCGGTCCTTATCCGAAATGACCTACCACCTTCACCAGGTCGTCGGTCCACCTTGTGGCCGGCCTTTCAGTGCGCGGTCACCACTCAACAACTCTTCGGCCCTATCCGCCATCTTTCCTACGAGCAATGCGCACCGCCCATTGCCACTCAAGTTTAGCAATTCGGTTTGGTTCTTCTGCAAAACTCTTTATTTCTGATTCGATGTCGCAGGAAAACTCTGAGCATAGCACTCTCCATTGCCCTTTGAGCATATCTGGTAGCCTTTATGTAGATGAACACAATGTTTGCCTAATTTTATGTAGTCTCTTGAGTTTGTAATGTGATTCATCTGTTGGTAACCCAAATAAATAAATAAATCTATTAATACTTCTGATATCAACATACCTCCAACGCCAGTAGCAAAGTCTTGAAAGGTAGTCGCTATAGAAACTTTCTCTCTACAAACATTTAAAACAGTGCTGTTATAATTACTTCTCGTTACATTTGTAACGACATTCCCTTCACCTTGTCTTGGCGTTGATTCCATGTCCATTGGTTTTGGCTGTAACATAACCAAGTGCCATTTGATTATCAAGATCATGAGGAAAAGAAGCCCACGCATTTTGCATACAGAAATAGCCACATCCAGCCCCTCAGATTTCAGATACCCCACCTTACCCCGCACTTTCTGGGCACATTTTAGGCAAGCCGAGCAAGAAGCATATATACATCGGGCTGGCGCGTGGGAGAGGGGCGGCTAAGTGAGAATCGGAATCGAACTCAGAGGTCTGTATATTGAAAAAAGTTCGCGCGCGACCATCCTACAGGGCGCAGATTAGGTACAGGTAAAAGGTATTATAGGTAGATGTTAGCGGGAGATGGGTAGTGTAGCGGGTAAGGGAAGCGCGCGCTGCTCAAAGGCAGTCGCATTTGCTAACGCGCAATGAAGTCCAGCGAGCTCGGGGGATGTCCCTTATATGCCTTGGAATTGGCAATGATTTCATCAACGAACATTGGAGGAACAGGAAACAGGAAAACCATCAAGGACTGCTTAATTAGGTGCAATGTGTTCATGATTTAGTACTAAACATAAAAATACATTATAATACAGGCAGGCAAGTGTCAACTAAATAAGTAAATACTTACAATATTAGCCGGTATAACAGGACTGTCTAGACTCCTGGCCTGCATACTGGGCAAGTTCTGGTCAACACTGACGGTGCTCAGACCGTCTGAATGTACATTGATATATGAGTTATCTTCGCGTGAAGACTGCGAGACTATAGCCGAATCTCTCTCAAGTACTTTCACGTGTTTCTTTCTTGTTGTGACATGGTTACCTGAAAGATTGATGGATACAGAAATTGAGAATAGTGTAGGTTTGAGTCACGTGGCTGGAAGATTCACGGGCGTGTTTTCGGCGCGCGGGTTAGGTAGTCGCGTGGCTCCGGCATTTTGTAGTATAGCTCTAATTAGTATTTGTCCGATAAAACAAGACTTGGAATTGCACAATGCACTTGACATTGGCAGAATTGCGGTACCTACTGCAGTGCAATCGGCCATTATCTTAACTATTATAAAACCGTAAAATCATGAGGAATAAAAAAGTAGCGGTTCTCTTCATATAAATTCAAATAAAATTCGATAGCGCGATTTAAAAACGTGCAGCGCCATCTATTAACAAAATTGTTAGTTTGTTTGTTCGCGCATCACGCAAAAACTACTGAACCGATTTTGATGAAACTTTTTTGTTTTATAGCTTATGATCTGACTTAAAATCTGGTATATAATTTGTGCGGACGAAGTCGCGGGAAAACACTAGTTTACGAATAAAAAAAGAAGGTCTGAACAACCAGTGCCTAATAAACTCACATATACATAAACTCAAACTTTAATTCCCTTCAGGGTTGTCAGAAGGTTTGTTACACTTGCAACTACTGAATGCTTACTTTAAGGGGCGCTACCTCCTGGTTTTGGGTAACTTTGTAATCATTTAATTCATTAACCATGGCACTTTTTGAGCTGAAAAATAAACTGAACCATCTACACGATATTAGAAGTGATGTGGTTTTTCTAGAATAAGATTTTAATTGAATTCGAATTGAAGAAAAAGGAATCTAAAGGCACCCCTTTTACAGGTGCCTTTGAATGTAGTTCACTTTAACAAATCATGAGTTCCCAACTAGACAAGGAGTTTATTGCTAGCTCGGTAGTGCACAAGTGGGGCTATTCATACCAGGTAAATCTTCTAAGGCGGTAGTTTCAACAGAACTTTCCAGGGTGAGGTCCATATTGCTAGACTGTAAGTTAGATACGGAGCTCGACTGGCGACTCTTACACACACAGCTCATTAGTTTCAACGAGGAACACGTTTCACATCCAGTGTGCTTTGACTCAGTGCTTTTGTTACGTGGCTCTGAACTGAAACGTTAAGGAATTCTGAATTATCAACATGCAAAAAATTTATTGTAAGTAGAGGTTTTAGTTGGGTTCTCAGTAGTCTTCGTCAGTTATCCCGTATTCTATGTGCACATCGTTTTCACTATGGATTTATTTTAAAAAAATGTAAAAGGAAAAACTAAACTTACTTAAATTTTAATATAGGATGGTAAAGAAGGAAAAAAACGTTTTATTTGAAGAGAAAATGAAAAAGCTTATGTGAACATGATCCTGAGGAACATAAACTTTCATCATCAGCCTACATTATACCTCCCACTGCAGGGCACAGGCTACCCTCAAGCAGGCTGTGTGGGCATTAGTCCATTGTTGGTATAAATAAAGATAACAATTCACAGAAATAATAATTGATAACGATAACATTGGTTCCTAACAACTGAGTAATGAATAAATAAGGGATTTTTTATCAACATACACTTTGTATTTTGTGCAACTATAAATTGTAGTCATTCTTAGATTATTCAAGGACAGAAAAAATTTGTTCGAGACATACAAAAACTGAAAATTCTTCACAGTTTGCTGCAACAAGCTGAAATGAACTAAAAGGTTTCAAGTGGTTCGGACCTCCAGACTGCCGTTAGTTGAATTACACAGCTAAAAAGTGTGTTACAATGTTTTTGTAATTCCTATTGAGTGTTGAAATTACATAATCACCTTATTCTGTCTGCTGCACAGTCTTGCGCATTAACTTTACTCATGTCCACGTTATGTATGAGGAACTTAACAATTTCCAGCATATTGGTGCACTGGAACATCCGTTTCCTCAGAGCAAATGGTTTACATGTTTCAACTGAAAACAAAAACATTCATATTAAATTAGGTTTTTATTATTATTAGCCTTTTGCAGAGGTAAATTAGTTGTAATGTTACACTCTTCTAAGAGCGATGATAGCCCATACGGAAGAGAGCTAGTGCCTCAATCATGATGCCGTGGTTCGATTCCTGGCCTGTACCACTAAGTTCTTCGGAATTTATGTACGGTTGTATTTATCATTTACTAGCTCGGCGGTGAAGGAAAACATCGTGAGGAAACCTGCATTCCCGAGAATGAAAAGAAATTACCATAAGTTTGGAGGTAAGGGTAAATATGGGTGAGCTTGGGGCGAACACAATAGTCCAGCGATGGTCGCAGTGTTACATAACAACCCTTGCTTGCAACAGCCCAATCACAAATAATAATAATACACTCTTCTATTAGTTCTCATCTTCACTCTACGCATCCAGAGACACATAAGCTACCTCCAGCATCTTCCATTGCACTCTATCTTTTATGAGTCAAGTCCATTGAGAACCTGCGACGGCTCTGATGTTGTCTGCCCATCTTTTCTTTGGATGTCCTCTTTTTCTTTTGTTGCCATCTCGGTTGCCATTCCACGATTGCTCTGTTCCACTTTTCTTTTCGGTCCCTTCCAGCATCACAAAATTAACTTAGGTATACATCAAAAACCTGTTGCAGTTCCAATTTGAATTATTTTTTTCATGGTTATTTTACTACCTATTGGTTTTCTCTTTATATAAGTTTTAATAGATTTCTCTAGAACAATAGAACGCTAATGATTGTGTACAATTGTGTACCTACGAAAAGTTGACTGGACAGGACTGATTTCTACTATATTCATGAGCTTAGCACCTGAATTATTGCATCTTATGAATGAAAAGCATTATAGGCAGTACAAACCGTATATTTTCACAGCCCTATATTCAGCAAGTATGTTTCTGAGTGATGTCATGAATATCCTGTCATATTCGTTCCTAAGCACGTCTAAATACGGGCTAGCTTGGAGGAACTCATCGTAAGCTGTCATAAGCTGCTCCTCAGCCAGGTATCCTGGAATAAGGAACAAAGAAACAGGGTCATTTGGGTCAACAAGCAACCGTTACAGGAGATAATGCTTCCCGCCAACGAGCCCCGTACTTACCAAGCACCAATTTGGCTAAATCCTGCGACGGAAACGGTGGGATCGCCATCGTAATTTCTTCTTCATAACACAAATAAATAGTTTTTAATTGTAATTGCACTCAGTCATTCAATTCCAATTCCAATTCCAATTTTGGTTAAAGTCATTCAATTGGATAACACAAATTCAACATTATTGAAATCGAAGCAATCAAACCACGCACAAAAACACCATAAACAATAGTGTAATTTTTTTTTTTTTTTTCAATTTCATGTTCTCTTCAGATTTTTATGCTATTTTCCTGAAGAGACAAAGAACGCTAGCTAAAAATCACATACAAATTCTGTTCTTCTTACTCTTTCCCTCATTTCAAAAGAGGTAACACTGAAGAAAAGAAATAGAATGGGTGTCAAAAAAGCTAAGTGATGTGAAGTTCGATAAATTATACTTATCGAATTTCACAGACTGTACTACATTTACAACAAAGAGTAATAATTATAATTATACAAGGTGATTGGTAATTCGACTTATTCCTTGAAAGAGCTCATACTAGACGTCATTTACAATAAATTAAGCCCAGTTAACTGGTGGACGAAAATGAGTGTTTACCAAGTTATGGAGAAGTTCAGTATGTTCAGAAATCGCTATTGCGCAGGGTGCAAGATGTTTTTTCTCGCTCTTGAGTGCGATTTTTGAAAGTCGCTGTCAGATGAAAGACAGAACAGATGCGCGCCATTGTTGCACTACCGCGACGCGTCGGATGTGGGCGAGGTGCTGGGGAGCGCGTGCCCGTTGTGTGCCGTCTCGATGCTTTTCCAATGTTCTTTCATAAAAAATGTAGGAGAGGGATGTGGTACAAAACAGAAAGAAGAGATGCGCTAATGGCGGCGCGCCACACCCGCGCCATTTCTATCTAGCCTGCGCCATAAACTACTAGTTGAAATCAGCAGTAGAAAATGACAAAATGTCTAATGGGCCAAGTGTTCCATACCTTTTTAAAAGATCAACTAATGTGGCCTGTTTATCAAGAGTTTTGCGTATATTCGTATGTTATAACTGTTGACACATTATAGGAAATGTATTAAATGTTTAAGCTAATGTACTTGATATGTAGAAAACATTACAAAACAGGCAAATTCATTAAAAAAAAATGGCATCACTGTTACACTTGCCCCGCATGTTTGGTAAGTTAATGAGGGGTTTTCCAAAATCAATTTAAAATGAAAAAGTAGTTCAAAATGGCTCGATATATGGCGTTGACACAACAAGAAGAAGCGACCTTGCAGACTGACTGACTTAGTTGCATATGCATGTTGTTGCTCAATTTTTTAGCCAAAATTTCCGTCTCGCCACCCGCTGGCGCCAACGCCATCTATCGGGTTTGTTGGAACTACGTATTCTGTCAGCAAAATCCTCAATTGCGATATAGCAGCAAGTAACTAACTGTTTTTATTCTGGAAATAATACAAATAACTATGTTTTACTGTCTGGACGTGTAACACAAGTGTCTGCAGTCAATATTTTATAATATTGACTGCAGACGCCTGTGTTACACTGTTACACTCACCACGTACCTGCTAAACTTGCTCCGCCTCACCTTATTTATTTTTTATTGAAGTAAAACTTTCTACGGGAGACATTTAAAGACAGCTGTGGTAGTTTGTGTATACGACAGGACTTATTATTTTATTTTATTTATGATGTGGCGATTTTGCACTATTGCATTTTTTTTAATTTATAAAAAAAATAAAGCTTTTTGAGGCCATCCGTCCCGCAACAATGACAGTTCTAATCCCACTTTATAATAATTTGCAAGCAAGAATTATTTTAAGGAGGAGTTTTCTGACAGTCAAACGTAGTTCAACATACCGGCGATAGATGGCATTGACCAGAGCCCTCTCTGAGTCCGAAGTCGAAAAAACGAAAAGACGAAAAAATTCAAGAAGGCGGCCACTTTTATCCAATCTGATGACATCGGAACCGTGATCAGAGTCCACGCGGACCTTCAGAGATCTATTTTGGAAGGAAGGTATCGGTCCAGTAACATAAAGTTCAAGATGGCGGCCACTTTCCTCAAATCTGACATTGGATCCATGTTCAGAGTCAACGCGGTCCTTCAGATATCGAATTTGGAAGCAATCGGTTCAGTTAAACATAATGATTATATTCTCTTTGGGTTCAGTAACTAAAGAGTTCAAGTCAAGACACTCCTCTTTTCATGATTCTGATTTTTTTAAGTTACAGTATAGTACATAGTGGCGTATGTGCATGTCAATGTTACAGGTTTATGAGTAATTTTAACATTGCCATCTAGTAAATTTTCGATTTCGGCATTAGTCTTGGAAAACGCCTCATTATATGAGTCCAATAGAAACAAAGGCGGCAATCTGAGTTATGGCTGATTATTGGCAATTTAAAAAAAGTATTTCACTGTTTTAGTTTTACTTAGCAGATTGCCGGATTTGAAGCTAATTTCACACTTCGATGTGGTTTTCCGATACAATATAGCCGTCTTTGATACTAACTGTTAATAAAGGTAGAAAGTATTCAAAATTCTGATTATTGCCATAAACACAGCTCAGTTTTTACTATAAACGTCAGATTTGATTCTATAGGACTCATGTAGCTTGGCAAAAAAGTCGTGATAAAAAATGAGGACGCTGCCTCCACACAAGAACGTCAAAATCACGCATGACCTGGCAACACGGCACCACCATACTAAAATTTTTGTTCCACCTGTCACCACGATCATCACTTTTTTGCCAAGCTGTATATTAATGTAATAGCTCGATGTCGTTGATGCGAGATGGATGTGCAACCTTACCTTTAGTAAAATAGTAATTAATAGTATTTTTTTATATTTTCATGTTTTCTTATAAGCAGGAAAATATGAAAATGATGAATGGTTAAACACAAGTTCCGAATTATATTTTGCCATAGACTAGATTCGAAATGAATACGATTAAAATTATCGATACCAACGAAAATGATAACATCACTAGCGACAGCTGACGTGATGACGCCATGACGACGAACGCCATCTTTCAATTTATTGAATAGAAACGCGTAGGAAAATTGATTTTGATTTCAGTTTTCTCAGTCAGTACCTGCTGTGTTTCGTGTGCTAGTTTAATTTTTAGTGAAATTGCTTTGCCTACATAACTGAAAAATGAGTACCGCCGCGTCTACGCCCATGTTCGCTTGCTCCCGCTGCTTTTCAAGACACCCTTTCGAAGAATTATCGCCTGGTGAACAACTTTGTAAGGTAAATTCGCTATTATCTTGGATAAGAATTCGCAGAAGTGTAAACAAGCGTCGCATTTTCATATCGAAGCTTAACTTGTAACTGCGTCACCATTGTTTTTACAGTTACTTCGGTTGGTGCGAGTTTTGTTTCAGTATTTTGACGTCGATAATGACGCTTATTTTTATTTGCGTCGTTTCAGGAATGTCGCGGATCGTTCCCCGTGGTCAAGTGCACGTACTGCCGCTCTGAGTTTCAACAGACAAGGTCAGTGTCTGGTGCCAAGGCGGCCGAAAGCGCCTGCTTCCTACCTACCTAGTCTTTAGTCGTGTGAATCATTAAGGAAAGTAGTTGAAATAAATCCAGGTCAATCATTTGTTTGTGCTGAGAGTAGGTACATTAGCGACTTGTTGCTACAGTAAGTTTCTTTTTTTAGTGTACATGAAAATTGCAAACAAGCTTTGTTTCATTCCAAGATGCAATCTGTTTAATTATTGAAGATTGTTTCATATTCAAAATTCGGGCTGAATTGGCTGGTTATTGATGTTGAATTCATCAATACAATGTCTGGATATTCTAAACTTGCCAGACAAAAAGTTTAAATCCCATGTTAAACAAGTCCTCTGTAAAAAAGGTTACTATAAACTCGATGATTATTTGAATGACCAAAATGTCTGGTCTTGACAATGTTACACTATGTAATTCAATATTTGTACTTTGTATATTTTGTTTTGTTTAAAAGAAGTGTGTTGTAGAGTTTCTGGCCGCATCTTCTCTACAACGGAACACCTTCCGAAGCGGTGGTAGAATCAAAAATGACGTCAAAAAGTTATCTATGTGATATTATTTTGAATAAAAAATTTTGACTTTTGACTTTTTGACTTTCTGTGGAATTTACCACAATCTAATAAATGGTCTTTGAAAATGATATAGTAGATTACACACCGAGGACAGGAAAGTAAGAAAGGTCTCAGATCTCATGTAATTGTGATGAACAAACATGTGATCTGAGGCTTTCTTATTTACTGTCCGAGGTTAGTATACTATTTTTCTCCTCCACGGAGGTGGAAAGCGACAACTTCGTTAAGTGTAGTGGGACGACAATTGATGCTTTCTGTCCGGAGGGGAGAAAAGTTAGTTACATCCTCAACCAATAGAAGTACAATAAAAAACATAAAAGTGGATGAGGCGAAAGAAGTGTGGTGGGCCATAGTCTCTGCGTACTCACCCAGGGCAGGCTTACCCCTCAGGATCTGGCCATGGAGATGCAAGGTTTTTTCTATCCACCTATCACGACTTGCCACATCGTCCAATCAAGAAACTTTCGATATGATCTAATCTTACTTGGATGCTTAAAAATACAGTTGTCAAAAGTAATGGTGGTATAGTGTGACCACTGCTCTGTAGGTCGCTGTGCGGCGAGATGCGGGGCTCCAGTTTTCTATTCTGGCATACACTTTTGTGGTGGATACTCTGTTTATTTGCACTGGACTGTGTATGTCATAATGCACATGAGATAAAATATCCAGAGCTCTGTCACATACAATGTGGTTCAACCACAGAACATTATAAGTGGGGTTAGAAACGCAAAGTAGCGCTTTTGCTTCGGAGACGGCTGTCGCCATTTGCCTTCCAATTCACGCTGCTACAATTACTCATGCCGTCGCTCGCACTATGCCGCGCGCCTTATTTTTTTTTTTATCCCTTTACTAATGCAATCTGTCCTGCATGGACATTCAGCAAAAAGGACATGCGGGGATAAATGCCAAATATTGTATACTTCAGAAGAAAAATGATAAAGCGGCAATACCAAGGCAATAAAAAAAAAGATCTGACAATTTCACTTGAAATTACCGGTGATCAGTGTTTCCACAATTCAGATATTTTAATGTGTTTTTTTACCAAAATAACCATCATAAAAATTATTTCAGGGTCCATACATGATAAATGTAATATTACATACATTATAAAATAATATACAGCTGTATACAACTGTTGGCATTTTTTCTATGGCCGGAGCCGCATCTCCTTTGTGTTATTATCGCGCGCCTTATGGTGTTATGCAAATCATTGCATAACCATGTGGCATGCATTCCATGCCTACTTTGAACTTATAATGTTCTGCAGGTACAACCCTTGTGGTCAGACTAAAGCAACGATTCTGACAACCCTTAAAGGGATTATGGTAATGAGTTGATGTGGTATGCATACTACAGATGAAATTCTTTAAACTTTCCCCTTACAAACATTTTTACAACCTTCTATACTGCCGTGATATAGTAAAAGGCAGCAAGTGCTATGAGATCTCTTAAAACTTAGCCACCTTTAACATATCACGATGCAGTATACATATAAATTAAAACATTGTTAAAATGAGATAAATTTTGAATTTTACAGCAAATCAAATACATCATCGATCTGCAAAAAATGTGAGGCGAATGTGAAAGCTTACGGGAAACCGACGGCCTGTGAATACTGCAACATTATTGCTGCTTTTATTGGTAAGGATTTGAACTCAAATACTTAGGGAAAGTGACACATGTATGTCTACTTTTTTCTGAAGAATATGCATAGAAAAGAAATAGAAAAAGAATAAAAGAAACTCAAAGAGTACTTAATTATGTGTATTATCATTAATGGGATGGGTCCCAAACATGTCCCAAAAGGCATTTTTGGCATGAGTTAGAAAGTAACTAAGTATCTAGAAAATGCAAATAGTTTTATTATACCGTCCCTAACATTTTGAAAAGACAAAAAAAAACAAATAAGAAAGTAGCTAAGAAATATAACAGGAAAACAACGAAATATACTTAGCAACATACAACGGAGAACAGATGTAAAAAAAAATGTCTGGAAGAGGCCTATGTCGGAAGACAAGCTAAGATGATATCAAGGAGTAAGATAATATGTGATTTACAATGTGTAAACACAAATTGATGTAACTCTTTCTTTAAAAATAAAGGCTATTCTAAAATTTTGAAAGATTTTAGGAGATCTTCCTGTAATTTGTGGGTTTTTTTTTGTTGTTGTTGACATTATCACACAAATTATTTAGTCACATTTAAAGTTCCAGAATCTAGCCTGGACTTGTATTATGATGACTAGACAACGATATAGAATACACATATAGATACAAACATCCATGACTCGGGTACAAATATTCATATTCATGATACAAATATTTGTCCCTTACAAGATTCCAACCCGCAACCTCGGCACAGCAGGCAGGTTCACTACATACTGTGCTGTCGGGCCGTATAGGTTTTTTTATTATAAATGTTATATCTAAACTATTATAAAACTGTAACTGAAGTGTGTCTGTACATTGAAGATAATTACAAAAAAAAGATTACGATATGGTTTTTAGGTATCCCTGACTCGAAATCAACCTTTTTTAGAAATTTTGTCTGTCTGTTTGTCTGTTTGTTTGTTTGTTTGTTCGCGCATCACGCAAAAACTACTGAACCGATTTTGATGAAACTTTTTTTGTTTGATAGCTTATGATCTGACTTAAAATCTGGTATATAATTTGTGCGGACGAAGTCGCGGGAAAACACTAGTAAATATATATGAATGATGTTTGCAGGTAACAAATGCCAGCGCTGCGCCAACTCGGAGCGCAAGTACGGGCCGGCGGTCACCTGCGAGCAGTGCAAGCAACGCTGCGCCTTCGACCGACACGATGACACCAAAAAAGTTGGTTTTATTTATAACTTACTACCGCGAAATTAATTTTGTTTACTTACACACGGTTCGATCCCTGGCCTGTACCACTAAGTTACTCGGAAATTATGTACGGTTGTATTTATCATTTACTAGCTCGGCGGTGAAGGAAAACATCGTAAGGAAACCTGCATTCCCGAGAATGAAAAGAAAATACCACAAGTTCGGAGGTATGCGTAAAATATGGGTGAGCTTGGGGCGAACACAAAGAACCAGCGATGGTCCAAGTGTTACATTAACGACCCTTGCTTGCAATAGCCCAACACAAATAATAAAAATACACACAGACACAAAACTAGCCTATGCCACAGATTACTAGTTACTTTGTAACAGATACTTCACTTCTATAGAAAGCGATAATTTCATTCGCTTTAATTATCTACTGCCAGACTATACGCACAAAAATATAAAAATAACACTTTACTCAGCGTTGTTATTACTTCGTACAGCGCGCGACTTTTGCGACGTTGCTGTCTGGATTGAGTGGCAGAAATCAAGCAAGCGCATTGCTTATGGGTACGTCCGAATGACGGAAACCTGCCTATGCATCATAAGGCTTGAAGGAACCTCCGCTAATTTCATTGAAATGACAGACGGAGACGGGTAGACTTTCATGTTGTTCAAAGTTTACAATATGGTATCCCTGACTCCATTTTATCACCGATTTATTCAGTAAGCATCACACTAAAACTACTAGACTGATTTTAATAATTTTTTTATGTTTAAAACCCTATGAATGACTGAAGCCGGTGCGGACGAATTCGGAGGCAAAATGTAGTAAACTAAAGAAGCTACTAACCCAGCCTCATCCGACCAGTGAACGAGCACGTTAGATGTAGATAAGAACGTAATGTTGCAGGTGGACGGCAAGCTGCTGTGCTGGCTCTGCACGCAGTCCCTCAAGCGAGCCCTCGCCCGCACCAAGCAGCACATGAACGTCGACAAGCACAAGCACAGGTCTCACAAGTCAGTATACAGGGTCTTTACGCTGACCGTTTTTTCAAGAGATTGTTCTCTATGGAACCAACATTGAAATCCGGAAGAAAAAGCAGCTGTTCTGTTTTATACAAAACTGCAAACCCAAATGTATGGGACAGCAGTTTTTTTTTCCTGCAATTATTTGGATGTTGGTCATTTAGAAGAAGTTCAGTTTGATGGTCTGATCATCCTCTGAAAAAACCGTCAGTATATTAAGAAATATCCTTATATCTCACGAGCTGCCTCAAGGCTGGGCCACACAGAGTGCAGCTGCGGACCGGTAGCCACCAGTGTGACACCTTGCATACGATTCTATAGTTTACAACTGCTGCCGGCCTGCACCCATTCTGCAGCTACACTCTGTGTGGCCCAGCCTTTAATGTTTTATACGCGGCGTTATGAAGTGCCCAGTCGCTTTATAAAACGGCGCTGTTCTGTAATGCGGCTGACGGGACTTTATCCCGTAGTACCAGGACTTTTTAAGATTGAGACCTTTTGAGAATTGGACTATCAGTGAATGTCACGTTATGCGCTCGTATGACTTCTCCGAGGCGAACACTTGCCAAGTCCTACTGAACATCAAATTCTAATTTGTGTTTCTGGTCAATAAAATATCGTCGTTACCACGGATTCGTCATTCAATCTCTCGATTCACCACATGGCTAACTAAAGTTAAGGCGGATTGTCGTAACGTCTCAAAAATAGGAGTTAATAAAATTGCGTCACTAACTTTATGAGATCAGAACATAATAACTAAATGAATATTTGTATTGATTCCAGATCAAAAAGCGGTCACAAAGAGAAACGCAAGTCGGACATGATGAAATCAATAAACTCAAATGACTCCATGAATGAGTCCCAGCCGCTCGAGAAGAAATCTAAAATGAACCCTATGCAAGGTTGGCGAAGTTCTATAATCTAATGATAATTATTATTTCTATGATTTATTTTATTTTCTAGTTTTCTTTTTTTTTTCATTTGAAAATTTGCGCAATTTTAGAGTATTATTTCGTTTGAGAGTTTTTTTTTTAATTTTGGTTTCACTATAAACATCTTTTTCCACGCCATAATTTTTTTGTCGACACACTCGCACATTTTATTTTTAATTGCTTATGTAGTTTGAATAATCATAAGTGGTGTAATTATATCCAGTTTTAAGTTTTTTAAATCATAACTTGAGCGTTCTATGCTAATGCTAGTCAAGACAATAAGTAAAAGTAATTTTAAATTCTTACCATAAGGCCATAAATATTCAAATGCCACAAGCGACTAAAGCTTCGCTTATCTACTGACGAGGCAGTTTTCTATATTGTTGTGTATGACAATTTATTCAACCCAGTTTCTAGCACACAAGGGTGTGCATATGACATTTCACTCCAAATTCTTTGCATACACTGTTAGACAAAAATCGTTTAAAAGAAAAGAACAACAAAGGCTCTAAAGGCGAGTCTTCACTTGTAAATTTGCGCTGATTAAAGAGACTAGAAAATAAATAAAATCAACAGCACTCTAGAAAATGCAGCATACAACGTTAAGAATCGAATTGCTACGTTGACATAGCCATGAAAATGTTCCCAGGGGAGCTGGACCCCAACAGCTCGGACCACGTGGTTGCCATGACCCAGCTGAAGGAGACCATCGCCAGTCTCCAGAAGAAGGTACAGCAGAAGGACAACGAGCTGCTTACTAAGGATAAATTGGTATGTAGTCACTTTATTCTTGGTAGATTTGGAGGAATGTAATGGAGAAATTCAGTAAATGATCGAGGCTACTAAGCTTAGTACAGTCAGGAACAAGTCAAGCTAGACACCTTGGACTTCGTACTGTTCTTATGGCGTTCGTATTAAGAAACAATATTGCACTTCGATTGTCAAGGTTGATGTGCTCTTGACTGTACAATCAACATTATACGCTGCAGGCACCTAGTTAACTAACCAGCGAGGAGGTTGGTTAACCCTTTGAGCGCTTTACGGACACACGTGTGTCCGAGAAATTTTTTGGTCTCGGGCGCCTTACGGACACACGTGTGTCCGTAAGACAACCGCTCCCATTGGCTCGTGATCTATGGTTTGGCGTTTCGTGTCACCATACTTTTTATATTTTTATTAAATTTATTAGTTTCCTTGGGTTCGTTTCATAACAATTCGCTGAGAAACGAAACGCATTTCCGTCTAGAAAAAAAATAATTTCGGAGGGCCGGCGAGCGACCGCTATTTTGCGCTGTGCCCGAGAGTTTTCAATGTTTTTGCGATTGAAATAAAAATGGATTGTAGGAGAAAACGGCGAGTGTTTTTGTCAATTTATGTATGAATTTACTGGAAAAGAAGTGGAGATTACGTGTGAAGTATTAGTTTTCTAGTATACGGATAGATTACTTGTGAGGAAGCCAAGAACTTTTGGAACTTTTGTTTAGTTTCTGACCGCGCGTGTCATGGCGGCAGTGTTGTACATTTTTGCGCCGTTTTTTTGTCGGTATTCAATTGTTTTGAAGCAAGGTGTTGTTTATAAATAGCTCGTAATATTATGAGCTTTCATGTTATCATATAGGTTTTGTGCGTTGTGCAGTGTAATTATATTTAAAATTGGGACAAAGTCGAGGTAGTCTCTGTGTTGTGAAGTTTTTTTGAGAAATAGTGTCAAAGAACACGGAATATCTCATAAGGTAAGTCCTAGCATAGAAAAATAGGTGTTTAGAATGATAGGGCATCTTATTTACTTTACGTAGATATATACTTTATTGCAATAATTCCATAACATAACCTCGAAAAATAATTTTTTCTAAGACATGGTAAAAAAAGTTGTCATGCCCTCAAACACCTTGGCGCTCAAGGGACTTTTTTTTTGTAGAGCTCTAGCACTGGACGGGTTAAATGGCGCCATTGGTATTTAGAAAATTCGCTTAATTGTAACATCACCAAAGAGGCTGGTTAAATGACGTTCCTGAGCGACAGAAAAGGATGGAGCGTTTTTCCGTGCTGCCGGATGAGGTTCTTCTGGTCGAGCAGAATAATTATTTATGCTGCATTATGAATAAACATAATGTTTATTACGGGTGTCCCTTAGGATCCATACATTTAAAAGTCATATTTTGAAAATCCATAACAGACATGACATAACGTTAATTGGTATAGCAATTAAAATGTTTAATATGAAAATATATAGCATTATTTGCCATAGTAATGAAAATCCATAATTTGAAAAACTATAGGTACATGAAAATCCATAACTTTGAAAAACGCGTTTTTAGACCTCAGTCGATTAGGTTAGCGAGGAGCGAAGCGACGAGCATGTTAGGTTTCTTGCGACCACAGCGCACGAGCCGAGCCAGCGCAGCGAGCGCGCCGCGGCAGCGGCCGGCGAGTGCCAGAACCGAATCGCTACTGTATACCTAGTCCACGCGAAAAAAAAATCTCGCCTCGCTCTCACCCCCCGTAGATTCGCAGACGCCATAGGTATTCAAATAATATACCCTAAGCCACTGTCAATATTTTTACCAAAACTAACGACACACCAACCATTCAAATCCATTTATAGGCTGCAGAGCGTGTCAAAGAAATGGACATACTTACTTACATACCAATACCAATTTATTATTGTTAAATGATGTGTATTCATTTTAAGTTTTTTTAACGTTATGCATATTTACCCTATTCATATTAAAGATATACTTTTTAAATCTATACATTTCAACATTATGGATTTTAATGATTATGTGTTTTAAGTGTTAAGGGTTTTCAATATAGGTATTTTCAATTATGGATTCTAATATAGACCCGTTTATTACCATCTGCATGGTTCGCATGGCAGCGAGATATCACGCCTTCTCGCTCTCTTTCTATTTGCGCGACATAAAAGGCGTGATATAGCCGTATCACGTACAACATGCCTTACGATATGGTTTTATTTCATCTAAAATGGGTCGCGTGTCGCTTAGGCCTGTTTGGTTGTGGTACGCCTGTGGGAGCATTGGAATTTGACAAGTCGCCGTCGCGTCGCTGCTGATTTTAGTTTCTAGGTGTTCCAGTAGATGGCGCTATGCCTCGCAGGCGGTTTTTCTACATCGCGCTGTTAAGATTCGCCCCGATTCAATGACTTCGTCAGAATTTTAACTTGTAGTTATCGCTTCTCGGCCTTTTGGCTAAGATCAAAGTGTAGTATCTGTTCTTTTCAGCTTAATATCTGAAAGTTCCCTCACTGAGGGACCAGTATATTAAACTGATTTTTGTGACCAGACGGGATGTTCGGGGCTCGCTCCACTCCCGTCACGGGTCGGCCCGGCATTGCAGTGCCGCCGGGATCGGCCCACATAATACCAATAGCAATCTTTACGAAGGAAAGGAAGATGGACTCTGCGTATCTTTTCCTTTTCAAACTGTTTTTAGTAGACCTGTGTCAATCGATCATTTTTCGTAACCCGGGTCGATCATGACCCACTTGTATAGGGATCGGGTTAAAATGACTCGATCTTTTCGATCATTTGGGTCACAGTTCATTTGTACGACTGACAGAATGACGAATGCTATGTTGAGCAGGTTATTGCTACTAATTGAAGCTGAATAAAGCATGACGATCTTAAACGCGCGTCACGTGTGCAACAAATTCGAAAAATTCAAAAATCACATCGACAGGTCGCGAGCCGCATGCGCGGGTCACGACTCAAACAACCCGGTTTATTTCACTCACGAGAAAGAGTGCGAGCGAACGAACGCGGTTTGTAAGTAAAAGAAAGAGATAGACACGTTTTGTTTTTTACGTCTTATTCAATTGACAACGAAGACTCGATCATTTTGTAAGCAAGCAATTAGTTACGGTAACTATATAAAAATAAAGTGCAATTTGGTTTGCTTTGTAATCGGGTTAAATGATCGAATCTTTTAAAGACCCGTGATTCGATGACTCGTTTACAGGTTGCGATCGAATCAAAACGATTCGATCAATCGCGATCGACACAGGTCTAGTTTTTAGTGTAGCATGACGTTTCAAAAATAGACTCCTTTTCAGAATATTTGATAAGAAATACTAGTAAGTACAAATAAGACCCTTTTATCCCTAAAAATACCGTAAGAGAGGATTTTAAAAAAAAACAGATATTGGTATGGTGGAAAATAGTACAAATCGGCGACCTGCACAGGTGATGAAAAATGTATTTCGTGTCGTATCAGAAACTCAAAGCACTAGCAGAAAAGCATAGACTTAAACTCTAGCGATAGACTTGCCCTTTCATAGAAGCAACATGTTCCACTTGAATGAGGTGTACGCACCTGATTGATGTTCCCGAGTTCACTTCGTCACTATGGCAATGACAGACCGCAATGTGTCATTTTGTGTTGTTTTGTGTGACATGTTGTTTGTTTGAACGAGCTTGTCTATCGCTAGAGTAATATGTCTATGCAGAAAAGAGACTACGGGCCTGTTTCACCACTTATGAGTAAGTTCTTGTTAGCTTATCCGACAGATATTTTGACATATTTTCATACAAAATACGTCAAATTATCTGTCGGATAAGCTAACAAGAGCTTAATCAGAAGTGGTGAAACAGGCCCTAACACTCCGTTGCAGAAACGCTCATTAAAGTTAATCCTCCATTAAATCTCTTGCTGTCAATTTTTGTCTTGTTGACGTAGCAAAAGTTAGCAAGAGATTTAATGGAGGATTGTCTCTAATGAGCGTTTCTGCAACTGAGTGTAACTAGATAGGCAAATACTCTACCGACAAGAGCGTAGCTCTTAAATAAGACGATGAGAATATTACAGTGCGACATAAAAGAGTAGAAAACGGTGATAGCAGGAACTAAATATTTTAGTACAAATGTAGGTTGGTCTTGCCAGCTTATGCGAGATTTTGACGTTCTTGCGTGGAGGCAGCGCCCTCATTTATTTTCTACTCTTTTATGTTGCACTGTATGTAAATTAAAACCTAACCGTAAACAAATACCAAAAAACAATTGCAGATAACGGAACTAAAAGCCCAGCACCTTACAAACACCACGGAACTACGTAACGAGATGAAGAACAAGGACCGACTGAACGACACTAAGTTCGGCCTTATGAACAGCAAGATACAGAATCTTTTGAAGGAAGTCGCTACCCTCAGCAAATCGAACAAGAAAAACAACAGGAACACAAAGGCGGCACTCGTCAATGAGAACAGCGGGAGTGGCACCGACAGTCCTAGCACTAATTAGAACAATTTCACATTTATTTATTACTTTATGAAGCGATACAATATTCGGCAGAAGATATCTAGTTTTGATATTCGGTAATGTACTTTGAAGTAGAGATGTTACAGTGCATTATTGGTTTGATTTTCGAAGTAATTTTAACATAAAACTATCAACCACCCTTTTAAGCCTGTAGTATGGTAACGACCCCTTTTAGTCTATTTAAGGTTTCGGAATGGAACGACTTTTCAAGTGATGATAGGTGGCTAACCTTTCACTCACAACAACACTGCAAAAGAAAACTTATCCTATACTCGCCTCGTGTGACACCCTCGAGAAGGGATAGGTCTACCTACACCATACAGCTAAAGAATTACAGATTTTAATCTTATATACATGGGTTTTACAAATTAAAAATAAATGATGAGTTTCGTTTCGGACCTAATACGATTTTCAAATTTCAATACTGCATTCCAAATAAGGACGACGACCTTTTCAGTTTCCTATTTAGCTTTCTGGCCAATCCTGTTATGCAAATATAATTTATTTCTCAGAAATATTTTACCATCCGACATATCTTGGACGTTACTAAAGCTGTTCCAAGAATAAGTGAGAGTAAGTGTTTCAAATCTCTGTTTCTGTATTTAAAAATGGCCTTAAATTTTCGTTGCTATTCGGAATGCAGTATAGGTAACCTGGTAATCTTAAACGAATTGAAAAAAAAGACTAGAAAACTGGTCAGTGGTGGTAGCACTAGATGGCCAATTTGGTTCAATCTGTTGAAGATTCGTGGGTACCCGGGAATTTGAAAACCCTACCGGTTCACCTAGGTCACAAGACAAGTATTCCACAGTTAACTTTTTGTGTCCGTGGGTCACCTAATAAGTAATCTTCGGAAGGTTTTGAGATCAGTTACGAATGTTTTTAAAATCGTTTTGAAATGTGTATAGGATAATCAGATTAAAGATTGAAAATGGCTGGTCGAGCGATCGAGCGATCGCGCTATTGGTTGATTATTTCCTCGCACGCCGTCTCGCACATCTCTGGCGTACGGCCAGCCTGTAGTACGACAAGTTAGTACTCGATCTTCCCGCAGGGCACAGACGTTAGGGGAGGTGAGGTAGCAAGTGCGACTGGCTTTGAGCGGCGCGCCCTTCCCTTCCCCGCTACACCACCCGCCCCCCGCTAACATCTAGAGTACCTCGGTCGGAGACAGTCGCGAACGAATTTGTCTGACTATACTACTTGTGCCGAATATTGTACCCCGCCGGTGTTTAGTATTACAACTACAGACAGACGATGGAAAACTGTTTCCTCTTATTTTTTTACTCTACAAATGTTTTTGTTTGTAGACTTTTATAACGTTAAGCATAAGTAGGTTTCAATTTGATGACATTTTAGTTTATAATTAATTAAAAATGCAACTTGTTTACCAATTTAATGAAAGTACACGAATTATTTATTCCTTTAGGTGATATCATGGACAAATTAACCTAAAATACATGTAATTCATACTTTCTTTCATACGAAAAGATTCAGCAACAGTTGGAGGAATGGGGAGTGATCAGGTGCACAGATTTGTTAAAAATATTGAGATTGTAATAATTGGTCTGAATCCGAACTGACGTGCGAGCCGATTTATCATTATATTTATATTAACAGTTATTTAAAAAAAACTAGATGCACAATCTCCCTTAAAATCTTAGCAAATTTTTGTCCGTATTAATATTTACTCTCAGCGAGATAGTGCGATACTAAAACCGATGTGATACTAAGACCATCGTGCTCACATATATTCGTTTGAGAGCTCTTAGTACGGCCATTTTTGGAACGTGGATTGTAAATCTAGTTAGTGGTCAAAATATTTGCCCTAAGTAAGGAATCTGTTAGGTTAATTTGTCTATGGATGTAATAATCTAATTATAATGCGGGTTAATCGTTCTGTTTGATAGTAGACACATCTGAGTTACTTCGGAAATTATTGTGTTGCAATCATTATGTTTAAATGCCAGTTGACGTGAATTTTTCGAAATAAATTAGATCTTTGTTACATTACAATCATGAATTCTTTGGGCCCTTACACATCAATTTACTCGTAATGCAAGAAAATATGCGTAGCTTACATCTCTACGCTATAACACAAGAATATATGAAATTTTTACTCATTTTCTGGACAAGGATCGGTGAGATAGACATTCGGATCAGAGTTCTAGCCGTTGGACAAGCACATTAACTTTCACGAAATTTTTGCGATGCGACGTCAAGCCAAATTGATGTGTAAAGGCTCTTAATTTTGTAGAATCATAAAATCATCGCAATTTAGGCTAGTAGGTAGTTGAAGTTTAACTATTGATCAAGTCAATGCTTCGGAACCGTTCTGATTTGTTGCTATTCGACAATTTCGATGTATTTCAATAACAACCCGAATGGTTCCAAAACTTTATCGAACTTATGCCATAGAAGCAAACAATTTTAAGGTACGTTTGACATTTTAAGGCGAAACGTATATCATCCATATAAACTTAATGGTACACTCTGTGATAGTACCAACGGGAATGGAAGAAAATTGGTAATAAAACGTAACGTTTAATATCTAATAAATAATATAGTAAAACAGTCAAGGAATATTTATTGAATTTTGATTAAATCAAACAAATCGACCCACTGCTGGGCATAGGTCTCCTTTTCATTCCGCCATTCCTCTCGGTCCTGTGCTAATATCTGATCTATTTCTGGCCCATAACCCTTACAATGATCGTTTGACCAACGTGTTGGTAGTCTGCCTACCGACTTCCTTCCCTACCTTGGCCACCATTCCGAAACTCCACTGGTCGTCTTCCCTTCTAGCCAAGTTTCACATTTTTAATGTAAATTAAATACTTTTTATGAATCAAGAATTGAGGTGTAACATTTTTATGTTTCTAAACATAAGATCCTTGAAGTTTTTATGGAGCTTGAGGGAAGTGCGAACGTTCCGCCTTAAATTGTAAACAATGTATAAATCTGGTGTAAAAAAACATTCAAATGAGAATGTGAAGCCAAAATCATTAAATGCGCCTAAACTGTTCGTGTTTTCGTGTAATTTTTGAATGTATGATTGTAATTAGTTGATGAAAGAACAAAATATTGTATGGAATTACAGGTAAATCGTTTAAGGCATAAATTGTATCATATCATTAGTTTATTTCTTGTTTTTTGTTAGTTTGAAAATAATGACGAATCTATGTATCAAAATATTGATGTACCTAAGTGTGAAATTGTGAAAAACAACCTTAGTCTTGTAAAATATCGGCCTGAATAAATGTATGTCGTAACTAAATTGTATTTCTTATTTCTTGAAAAGTCTGGTACTGCAATACCTAAATGTAACAAAGAGAACATAGCAACTTAAAAAATGGGAAGTTGAAGCATAGTTTGTGACCATCCCGAAAGGGATGGTCGCATCAAATTTGCTATGGCTTTTAGTTTTACAGTTATAATATGTGAAATCGGCTAACATTATAATATAAATGCGAATACAATGCGATCTTAAGAGGATATAATTCGGAGCGCGCTCCATACAAACGTACTATGGTGATATTTTCAATAATAACCAATTAAAGTAAATTAAATTTTGCAGAAACAATCTAGAGACAAATATCTATGCTTGTATAGAGCCAGATTTTAAATGAAATGTATAGTTTTAATGTTACAGTGACTCAAAGATTTCCATAATAATCTTAAATTAATCCTAGCATTGAAACTGTATATTTTAACGAAAATCGGATTCCATACAAGCATAGAGATTTGTTTCTAGATTGTTTCTGCAAAATTTCATTGATTTTAATTGGTTATTATTGAAAATATCACCATAGTACGTTTGTATGGAGCGCACTCCGAATTATATCCCCTTAAGATTTTCCAGATTTTTCATTTAGAAATAACCACCCTATTGTATACGACATACGGATTAAGTTCTTTAGTTAGACCAATATAAGTTCATGAGAGAAGTGTGCGCGCTTCAAACAAATGGTCTGCAATTCTTTAATTTCACTCATCCTGATTCGTATAGGAATAATGCATAAACTCCATTTTGGAATATGAATTGGGAAGTTCGAAATTAATAAATTAATAATGCACTCCTTCCACTAATTATTATGCCATCTCTAGCAGTTGACGTGTACCAAAGAGAGATAACATCATAGTGTCAAGAGCTCCACCTTGATTGGTTCTATTCCTCTCTAGCAGGTGTATCTTTGGAGGTATTCGAAAGGGATGCAGTACCAAAATAGTTCTTTTTGCACATAAATTATATACCGGTTCTATACCATGAAGCGCGCATTCCTATTATACTCCATGAGTTAGACACTGTATGAAATACGTGTGTAAACGAATAAAATTAATTTTATTTATTTTTGTAATCTGAAAGAATATGTAAATCTTTTGAATCTGGTACTATTTAGATTTAAGTTTCAAATAAAAAAATAATCGATCATTACTTATTCGAAAACTGAAATTAATTTCTATTCCTGCGCTCTGTTCAATAATTTAGGCTTTTTAAAGGATGGTAATCCCACGAAACTAACGTGAAACAATATTTTTGATTTAATAATTGTCAATAAATGATTTGGATTGGAGGAAGTAATGTCAATACTGCTTGGTTAATGTTTTGGAATGTACAACTTTTTTTTTACTTAAACCAGTCCAGAAAATCGCACTGTTGCGAAATCATTGGAACTAATTTTTGTACTTGAAATATTGTTATTAAAGGTTATAATCATTGATTGGAGCGCCTCCAAAGCAGGTTTTTTATCTTTCTGGTCAGGCTTTACTTTTATTTTAAAAACTACACGTTAACCAAGTTTTGATGGCAACACTTTATTTCCATAATTATTAATATCTTTCGGCATTTTTAATTTCATGTATTCCTGTCGATCTACTAGTGATTTATTCAAAAACAGATCTTATTACGTGTTTAAAGCGGTTTTAATTAATTGCCAAACATAGGTACGTTGAAATGAATCATACCTACCTAATAACTATGTCAATGCGATAGGGTCTGATTTTGAACATTTAAAATTAGTGTAACATACGAAAACAAAGATTACCTAAGCGCCGTGAAAAATATTCCATTATGATTATGTACCAACCGTGAAAGAAAATACAAATGTTAGGGAGAAATGTGAAATAAACGAAATAAATAATTTATATTGTTGTTTTAATTCCAAACCTACAAATAATCCAAATATAATTTAGCACCTACATACACTGACCTAATCGGTTATAAGTAGGTACAAAAAATTTCTGTTTCTATCTACATATTAATGCACTTGACTGTACGTAAACTCAAGACCATATTCTTCCTAGGAAATGGTCAGACTCTTTGCTATTTTATACCTACCTACTAACTAGTTGTCAAGGGTCGGAATATTGGACGTCAAAAAGTCCTTTGTTAACTCAAAAATAGGCAATTTACTTCTGTGTGAAGTTAGATCCGTGAATAACATAACTCAGTTTGGGGCTTGGGGGCTTACCTCACGATGAAGACCTTAAATGTATGCTACCAAGTGTTGTTACCTGCGAAAGATATTCGTTCATTCATTTTAATTATCTATAGTATTTTGCCATTAAAAGGTGTCAGTACTTTTTAAAAATTAACTATGGATAAAACGAATGAATGAATTTAAGACACAAAGGATGAATAAAATAATAATAAACAAGAGTCTTGATTATAGAATTACCTTAATTACTCTATGCTTATGGCTTGATAGCATTAATACCTACGAATAAAGAAAATTAATACAGAAGTCAACGCTTGATAGAAAGATAAGCCTTGAATTAACCTCTGGTCTGTTGAGACCTTTGTTGAGACGCAGATCAGATGTTGAGAATTGCGACAGACGAGCTATTACGAGCGGTTAAAGCAGGTTTTTATACTAAAGCAGTTGTTTATCTAACGAACTGAATATTTATATTTTAACACGTTTTTTAATTAAGTAATATATTTTCTTTCAAGTAACAATTGAGGTTGTCTGGAAGAAATCGCTTTTTAACGATAAGACCGCCTATTTTTGTACCTTCTGTATTTCCTGTTTGTTTACTCTCTGTACAGGGTGTTTCTTAAGTAACAATAAATATTTAAAACTCTTAAGGGGGTTGTTTAGACCGTCAAACTGAACAACTTTCCTCTATGGGACCAACGGCGAAATCGCGAAAAAAAATTTGATATCCCATACATTTTTAGCTCTCGTCGATTTGTAGAGTATGGAACATCAATTTTTTTTCGCGATTTCGATATTGGTCCCATAGTGAAAGTTGTTCAATTTAATGGTCTAAACCACCCCCTTAAAGGTTTATTTGTATTTTTGTAACACCTTGTACAATTATTATGTTTTTTTGGTGTAAAATAAAGCATAAGTAATTGATTGATTGATTGAATTGGCACTGAAATCTATTTATTTAACATTTAATTGTAACTATTTCATTATTAGGGTTGAACTACACCACACAGCACAACATCAAATTTTTCCGTCGCTCCATCCTTTTCTGTCACTCAGGAACGTCATTTGCTAAAGCATATAAGATACATGCTGTGCTGTGTGGTGTAGTTCAACACTTATCGTAAAAAATTTGAAATGAGAAAAAAAACAATTAAATGTTAATAATATACACCACTAGTTTTGTTTGGTTACTAATTAAAAAAATTTGTGGTGTATACGTAAAGTACTTAGATTTACTGAAATCTAAGAATACAGGGTCCTTCTTAATATGCTGACTTTTTAGGGGATGATCAGACCGTCACACTGAACAACTTTCTCCATGGGACCAACATCTAAATCGCGAAAAAAATCTGCTTTCCTATACCTTTGGCTCGAGTAGGTTAACGGTTTTGTATGGAAAAGCTGTTTTTTTCGCGATTTCGATGTTGAAAGAAAGAAAGAAAGAAAGAAAGAAAAAACTTTATTCACCATTAAAGGCACACACGAAACAAACACAGTACAGTAAAAGAAATAGTAGGTGGTAGCGGTGTGTGCCGCGATGGTAAAAAGGACACGACTCAACATAGTGCCTTACTTGGTAAGCAAGGCGTTGATTTTCTGCCGTGCCTGACAGAGCAGGAGTGCAATTTCCGAATCTCACACTTTCAAAATCATAGTCGAATGATGCATAATGTTGGTGCCATGTTCAGTTTGACGGTCTGAAAGTTGCAGCATAATAAGATGGACCCTATATTAACATTTCACTGTCGGAATTTCTTTCAAGTAGATAGATAGATAACTCATTTATTTCATTAGATCAATACAGGATAGACAGTGACAGACAAAGGCAGTAGGTAACACAATGGATGCCGTATAAGGAGGTCCGGGCAAAGCTGCAACAGCAACACCGCTCCCGCGACGGACCGGTCAATAACAAACACGATATTGTAGGTGCGACCGTGCGACCTGTAGACACTTTGTATATTGTTAAGTATTTGAAAGTAATTCCCCGAAATCCACAGAAATCTTATTAAAATACCAATAATTATTCAGTTCGTTAGACAACAGACTTAGTATTCGACATTGATTTTACTTAACACATTCATAACAATAGGTTTCTTGTTTTTGACTGTACCTGCCACCAATGATAATAATTACAACCTACGTTGTACCTGCCACTAGTTTGTATGGAAATGTCACAGTTGTGACACTGATGCGATAACAAAAGCTAAACACGCAGTGAATTCACTTACAAACTAAGAAAACACGTTGTTTACTTAAAGCGCACGTTCGAACTATACAATTTTTAACTGTCACTTCGTAGCAGACCAAGGATGTAAGAAAACTAGTTGTTAACATTAAAATGATCGATTTTGGGCCTGTAGATAGGCAAATTGTAATATTCGTAACTGTCACTGTTAACTTGTCATGTTTTGATTCTTATACAGGGTGAAATTGAAATCATTAGCATCCTTTTAAACCAAGAGTCTACCCATCAAACTGAAAAGCTTTTACTATGGGAGCAAACCGATCGTAGCAAAAAAAAATCAGCTGGTGCATGCATGTTGAGTCGAGTAGGCATAGCAGTTTAGTATGGAACAGCAGATTTTTTTTTGCTTCGATCGGTTTGCTCCCATAGTAAAATATTTTCAGTTTGATAGGTAGACTCTTAGTTTAAAAGGATGTTAATGTATCAATTTCACCCTCTATAATTGCCTATACACAAAGGTTTACGAAGCTAATTGGTCATGTTTTAGGGGTTGCTTTAGACTATCAAACTGAACATCTTTCACTATTGGGTTGGGACCAACAACATTTAAACAGTTGCCGTTTACGTTTTCTATGAAACGACAAACAACAGAATTTTAAATAATTGTACCTACATTTGTCAAATTAATTGGTGAATATTATATTTTTATGAGTAAAAGTCACGTAAAAGCAGTAAAAGGAAGTTGACTCAAAATGATTAATATTCTAACCTACTTAATTGTTTAAATGTATCCTTTAGTAAGTACTTAAATATTTGTCATACCTCTGAGTAGGTAACCTAATATACTTTTGCCTTGCCAATTTTTACATGATTTTATTTGGCAAGGGTTGGCAGAACATTAATTTGAAGCATATTTAAAGGTCTAATTTGTTGTTGACTTTGACAAAAGATGGCATTACGATTAAACCACCAATGTTATCCATTACGAAATCTTTTGATAGTAACTAGTTATTTATTCTAAAATTATTATGTACTTCTACTATTCTTTGTCCTATTTTTTGATAATATTAACGCTTGAAATAAATAGCGCTTTTTAATGATCTATCATTAAGAAATTATGAAAATTGAGAGGCTAGTGTAGTCTTCAATATGTAACTCACACAAAATAACTATGCGGGGTGTAAATTTAAACGCGTTATTTACAAGTAAATGGTGTGTTTTAGACCATTAAACTGAACAACCTTCATTCACGAAATCGCGATAAAAACCTGTATACTCGTACTTACTATAGTCTAATATTTTTTAAACTTGACCTAATTTTGGATCACCGACGTCGTCGGCATCATCATCTAGCTGGTGGGCTTCCTGGAAGACTTGGGATGGCATGAGGCATGAGCAGCATAGTTCGACGATAGGTGCCTGATACGTCAAGTTGCTGAAAATTGGCCCTTTCTGCCAATTTCACCTTGACGGCATCAGCTTCAAGTGTTTTCTGTTTTTAAGTTCTCACATTCGAATTTGAGTAAGTATTTATACGAAAGTAATTTTTTCCTATATACGCTATTTTTTTGCATGGAGCCTGGTATAGTAACTTTTCGCTACAGTTACATTTAATTTTGTGGCCTTCCTTACCTGAAAAGATCCGATAGAAGGCATGAACACAGCTTACATTTGGTAAAATCATATTTAGTACCTACCTACTTTCTATCGTATTTGTGTATTCTTTTGATTTTTGCAGGTTTAAACGGTGGCTACTAAATCACGAAATATTCAAAATGGCGAAAATTTACTTTGCCACTTCTAACTACTGCCTTAAAAAAAATATAGAGAGATAGCCCTACGGTGAAAACAATAAGGTGTGTAAGCAAGCACACTCAGTCGTTCTGTTCGTTACTCATTACTAGCGTTTTCCTACTGTATGTTTGACTATATAACCGAACGAGTAGTAAACTAGAATCAAATCTGCAGTGTTGCTTCGAGTACCAGGACGTAACATTAATTAGTTAAAACAATGGGTTTACGCGCACTTATTCTTTTCGTCTGTTTGGGCTTGAGTCAAGCTAAGAGTTAGTACACTGATACTTTTTATTTGTTTAATTTTAGTGTCAATTGGTGTTGTGTTTTGATTCGTATTTTACGATAAATTGTTGTGAGAAAATGTATGTAACTAGTAATTTTTTTTATTAAGTGGCATGGAAAAGTTTGCATAGCATAATACGAGTATCGTATGATCAGAGTGTTGGGCCCCAAAAGGAACGGATGAGAAACGACTGCATGCAGCTGAGATGCGAATGTTGAGATGGGTGTGTGGTGTAACTAGAATGGATAGGATTGGGAATGAGTATAAGTATTAGAGGAAGTTTGAAAGTAGCACCTATGACGGAAAAATTGCAGGGTAATTGATTATCGTGGTATGGGCATGTGATGCGGAGAGACGAGTGTCATGTTACGAGACAAGTGTTAAGTATGAATGTGGATGGCTGTGATAGGAGAAGGCCGAAAAAAATGAAGGATGATATGTGTAAGAAAGGAGTGAGTGCTGAAACGACGGCCAAGTGAGATGAATGGAAGAGGATAACATATTGCGCCGACCGCAACTCCAAATAATAGGAAATGGGCAAGAGAATAATGATGACACTTTGGAAAATAAATGTTTAGTTCTATCAGAGGCGTTACACTTAAACTTTTAATAACTTTTTAAATATTTTAAACATGTTATTTTAAACCGCTAAATTCAGACTCTTGAAATTACAATAAGTACTTAATAAAACTTCGAAGAGAAAATTCAATACCTATTTGTGGTAAAATTTGTGAGATTTATCGATCCAATGTGAGTGGAACAGTCGAGAGAGGAACTTACCACGACCAAATAAATGGTCTTCTCCGAAAAGGACAATTGCGTTGCACCCTCAACCGACGGAAGTGCATGAATAGATGTATGAAAGTGGATGAAGCGAGAGCATAGTAGATGTCAGAATCGTAGTGTGTGGCGAGCCGTAGTCTCTGCCTACCCCTGTGGGATAGTGGCGTGAGTATGTATGTATGTAAAAATTTTAAAAATAACAATCGTTTATCTTCCCAACACAAACGATTATTTGAAAGTTGTAGGTAAATAATTACATGGTATCTATGTACCTAACTCATTTGTTTGCACGAGACTAATATTTTAAGTGCTTATCTTACGTGAGAACACCTGTTACAAACAAACATTGCAACTGAAATTGTTATCCAAACGATAGCAATTTCGGATAAAATATTTAAGAACTTTTGCTGAAAACTCTTTGCGCGTAATGGTACGTCCACACGCTTACGCGAGCCCGCTGTACATTGGTTCTATAAAGTAACAGAGTAACAATTACTTTATAGACGAGTCGATGTATTAGCAGGCTCGAATAAGCTCGCGCGATCCGTGTGAAGGTAGCGTAAGATGTTGTCTTTTTGAAAATAACATAAATAAATAAATTGCAGTAATCAATCTGTCATGTAGTCAAATCCGTCAGTTCACCGACGGCCACAACAACAGGCGAATGCAACTCGCGACCGGCAAATTGCAAGGACAGCCCGCCGCATCTTCTATGAACTCTCTCGTAAGTTATATTTACTTATGTGCCTCGTTATTCATGGTAAAAAAATAATTAACTGTGCAATGATTAATCCTTCTGAAGTTTACAGCCTTTTCACACTAGCGACTTAAATCGCCGATTCCATAGATATACCTAATATAATATACCTCTGCTCGCTAGATCTTACGAGAGCCCGCTGCACATCGACTTTTATGTAAAGTATATAAGGTCTAACAAAATTAGGTGAAACTATTTTAAGGGGATAATCAGACCATCAAACTGAACAACATTCTCTATGGGACCAATATAGAAATCGCACAAAAAAAATCTGCTGTTCCATACAAACTTACTCAACCTAAATGTATGGGAACGCAGTTTTTTTTTTCGCGATTTCGATATTGGTCCCATAGAGAAAGTTGTTCAGTTTGATGGTCTGATCATCCGCTTAAAATAGTTTCACCTGATTTTGTTAGACCTTATATATTAAGGGTCTGTTTTACAACTTCCGAATAAGTTCTTGTTAGCTTATCCGAAAGCTCATTTGACATAAATATTCTTCATATAAAATATGTCAAATGAGCTGTCGGATAAGATAACAAGAACTTATCCAAAAGTGGTGAAACAGGCACTAAGTCTATAACCCGTCGTCTAGTAACTAGCTACTTTATAGACGAGTCAATGTACAGCGGGCTCTCATAAGATGGTGCTAGGCCGCCAGTGTGTGGAGGTAGCATTAAGGCCTCCGCACATTGCAGCGATATCGCGTCACCTTACACACTGCAGTGATTCCCCACCACTGAATGTAGTCGAAAGAGTTGCGATAATATCGCGGCAGTGTGTGGGATTGAGCGCGTCCCCATACAAAATGTACTGGAAACAATTATCGCAAAATCGCAGCGATATTATCGCTCGATAAAATCGCTGCAATGAGCGGAGGCCTTTATATCTTTGGAATCGGCGATTTAAGTCGCTAGTGTGATGATAAGGCTGTAAACTTTTAAGAATTCATTAAAAATGAGGATTGTATAATAGGTATGAAAGGATTTTTTGAATTCATTATTTACTAGGATTTTATGCGGTACGTTACGCGGGTCACGTTTTCACGCTTATTTACCTACCCCGTAGATTTGGGACGATGAGCTGGCGGCCAAGGCAGCGAAATGGGCTTCCACTGGCGCAAAGTATCATAATCCCGACCGAACAGTTCGTAAGTTTAAATTTATTACATACAAACATAAAATCACGACCGTATTCCATTTTGGAAAAGTCAGAAACTTTGCTACAATAAACTACCTTCCTTCCAACCAGATCTGAAGCATTCCTAGGGCTATGTAGTTGTAGCAACGTTCACTTTGGCTCTAGGATGGAGAAATATCATGTGTAGTGATGGTTGGTCCTTTCACTTACACTGCAATATTGTCCCTTAATGATTGTTTATTTCTGATCATCATCACCCTCATGGTGAGGGTTCTTTATGACTAAAGTAGGTATACATGGTGTAAAATTTACATATCGACTACATCGGCGTTATATATCGAAAAGGGTGCCTCTGACCATCATACTCTCTAGATATAATTTAGTTTTTCTTTGTTTAAATGCGGAATTTAATTAAGCCCAACTTTTGTGCCAGAGGAAGAGACTGGACCCCAAAACTCAGGGTATAACAGTATTTTCAAAATACATATACTTTATCTTGGGGTTCAGGGCTTCATATCACTTTCTGTAGTTTTTTCTGCTCAATAAACATTTATTTTTATTTTATTACTTTCGCCATGGAGCCATATCGAAATAGCTAAACAAAAATCTACTGTTCCATTGAAAAGTCAATAGGTACTGGATCAAAATATATGAGATAGCCGTATGGATTTTTGCGATTTAAAAGTTGATCCCATTTGTTCAGTTTGATGATCTGAAACACCCTGTTCTATATGTAACGCATTTAAGTTTACACAATGTATAATTTTCAGCCTCGGGCAGATTTGGAACAGGTGAGAATATTTACTGGATGTCGACGACCAACAAGGCTCAGAAAGTGAATCCCGACGCGTCGGTGGAGGGCTGGCACTCCGAGCACAAGGACTGGACCTACGGACCTCTGTCGCCGAACGACTTCGACGGGTCCCGCCCTCAGGTCGGACACTACACACAGGTCAGTTCATTGGTTATACAGGGTCCTTAATTCTTAATATGCTGACACTTTTTAGGGGATGATCAGACCATGAAACTGAACAACTTTCTCTATGGAGCCAACATCGAAATCGCAAAAAAAAATCTGTTCCATACTAAACTGCAAACCAACTTGAGCCAAATGTATGGGAGAGCTGATTTTTTTTTCGCGAGTTTGATGGTCTGATTATCCCCTTAAAAAAGTGTCAGCATATTAAGAAGGACCCTATACCTATATGACATTCCACGAATAATTCTAATTATTATCCTACTAATATTATAATTGCTTACTGATGTAATAAATTTTAAGCAAACGTTAAAAATACTTTAACATTTATCTTATCTTATCAAATGTCAAAGTTTGGATGTTTGTTACTATATATATCATTGAAACAACTGCACGGATTTGCATAAACACATCGGATAATTGTAAAGGCATCAGCTAGTCGGTTATAATTATAAGCAGTTTTCCGAGTCGCGTGACTGGAGCATTCACGGGCACATTTGTTTACAGCGCGCGGGTTAGGTAGCCACGTGGCTCCGCCATTTTGTCTAACGTGTTTTCGTCAATAAAACAATTGGTACTTGAGATTACACAAACCATTTGACATTATTAGCAGAATTGATTGATTGAGGGCAAGTGCTAGACACAAGGTGATCGCCATTAATTTAAAGTATAGCATGCATAGCCTATGCTCACGACTATATTCCCCGAGGGGGTAGTCAGAGATAATTAATTAACTTTAAATATAGTATTTTTCCCGAAACGCTATTGATGAAAATAAATCAAACATAATGACAAAATGGCATGCCATTATCGATTGTGCAGAAGACTGATTGATGTTAACAAACAAGTGGGAGCGGGCTATAGGTATCTACTGCACTTCGCGGCTTAGTGTGGATTGGTAGAGGCAGGTCAACTTGCTGTAATGAAGAGCTTTTTCAAGCCGCCTTAAGAGGCTATGTGAAAAAAATAGGATTCTTCAAAGCATCAGATATCATGAAGTACTAACAGTAGGAGTATGATTTCTGGATATGTGTAAATTGAACATATTATTGAAGTTTTGATTAGAGCCAAAACACGATTAAGACACATTTTCTCGATAGAAAAACAAGCCAAAGTAGCCTCCGTTTTTATCTTTAAACGTTTTGAACGGCTAAACGGTGAATAATGGAAACACGAGACATGGTTTAAAAAAAAAGAGTTTGGTATTTTATAAATTTTGATTAGAGCAGAATTGAACTTAATGAATTAGTGCAATCACAATAAAATAAAGTTTGTTTTTGCGCTTGCGTTGCGCGCTCGCGTGCGACGCCACATCTCTTATATTACTGCCTGATGCGAGAGAAAGAGATGAGAGAGAAGAGAATCACACACAAATTTCGCTTCAATTATTTTTCGACATAGGCCCTTAATAGGCCTTTACCTGGCTTAACGTATAGATACATCCATCTAACACTGAGGTATCCCGACCCGTGTTAAAATTTATGTAAAATTATTATAATAGTAGCAGTTATTAGTAATCTTTGACTATTTATTATAAGGACTAGCCTTGCGGTAGCATTTCCCCTCTGCCACGGTATAAGATCAATTGATCATGTGCATTTACATTCTATTTTATACCTTGCCACTAAACGAGACGGCCTATTATTGCGAAACAATAATTTCGAACTTAGAAAGTTTGGGGTTCACACGAGACTACTTTCTAAAGTTATAGGGAATAAAATTCAAAGCTGCGGATTTCATGTTACCTCGCCCCCCGCAAAAAGTGGCAGAAATGTTTGTTAGTTGAATTACACGCGTAACTAGTCCACATATAAGTAGTCAAAGTTAGTAATAAATATTCTATGTGATGGTAACAAAGGGTAACACGTAAAGATATGAATTTGTATTGTTACAGCTGGTGTGGTCAGACTCGACGCACGTGGGGTGCGGCGTCGCGCAGACGCAGGACAAAGAGTGGAACAACTTCATGGTGGTCTGCAACTATGGGCCTACGTGAGTATTATACTTGGCTAATAATTATCACTGTCGTCAGTATAGTGGGACATCCTGGGCCTATTCAGGGTGAAATCGATATCATTAGCATCCTTTTAAACTAAGAGTCTACCCATCAAACTGAACAACTTTTACTATGGGAGCTAACCAATCGGAGCAAAAAAAAAATCTGCTGTCCGCTGAAGATTTTTTGTAAGTTAATATGTTGTGTTTTGTGGCCGCGCTTGACCGGTTTTATTAAATGGTGATGAGAGTCCACCTAGCACGCTAGTCCCGACGCTATTGCGAGGGAAATGCGTTTGCATTGGAATGGGCGCAATCTAATATCGTCGGTCGGAATCATTATCGGTACAAATCAAAATTTTGCAGTTTTTGGTTCCAGTAGTGATTCGGAAAGAGCTTTCGATTTTCTATCATTCTACATACTTGGTCCAAAACACATAAATTTTGGAGATGTTCCAGTAATGACTCCGACCGACGCTATTGTGTCACGAATTAAAAAATAACACAGGTTTTACGAATTCGTGTTATTAAATAATAGCTACAGGACCTTGGCAAGATGGCAAGTAAAAAAATTTAAATAAACACATTACCCTTCCTTTGCGTCGCGCAGTCGGGTAAAAACCCCTTTTTACCCGACTGCGCGATCATCATCTAGCCAGATCATCTTTTGCTAATAACTCATTGATAATGTAATAAGTACGTTGTTTTAGCTAATTTGAAGGTGACCTTTGACCGACAATGGGTGGATGTGTGCTGATTTGTCAAATGGAAATTAGCTAAAACAACGTACTTATTACATTATCAATGAGTTATTAGCAAAAGATGATCTGGCTAGATGCGAAGAGGAAGTTAAAAAAGTTTACTCGCTATAGCTATAATTCATATCTTAATTAGAATACTTAATATTCATTATATTGAGGAAACACACAATTCTACGACTATTTTGATTGTTATCTATCCATCTTAAAAATGATAGTTACAAAACTATTACAATGTTTCCGCATAAGGCTTAACAAATATTTTTTTTATTTGATGTGAGAAAAAAATACAATAAATCTTAATTGGATAATGTTTATTAAAGCGCTATCCAATTAAGCATAATTATACACGCAATGTGCCTCTATTTCATGCAGGTTTAATTGTGAGTTATTACAAAAGTTAACTACTACGTTTTTTTTAAAACGGTATTTTTGCTGTTCTAAGTCAATATCATTTATTCAATATAGGAACTTGAAGCACACTTATTAAACGTCAAATCTTTTTTAAAGCTACCACCGCGTCGGAACGTGTTGTCGCTGTAGAGAAGATGCGGCCAGAAACTCTACAGCAATCCGCAGTGAACTTATAATTTCGCCATTTCCGTCCGTCTGTCTGTCCTATGTTCAACGTATCAATCTAAAAGCCCTCTTCTAAGTCCGCATATTGTGACGGGCAACTATGGAATGGAACCCTTTACTGCGCGTGGCCCGACTCGAATTTTGCTGGTTTTATTTGTATTCACGAGGCTTATGTGCAAGTTGGGGAAATATTTGCCGATGCCGAAACATTGCCTAAAATGATGACCACAACAAATATAAATCCTTTCGTTTACAGAGGTAACTACATGGGCCAGACGCCATATAAAAGTGGTAGTGCAAGCAACAAATTGACGTGTGGGGCTGGCGACTGCAGCAAGAAATATGGAGACAGATGCTGATGATCGACATGATAACACTGAATTCTACTAACTGATTTTATGGAAACATTTTACAACATCCTAGTTCATCAGACATTCCAGGTCCAACACATTGATAATCGACAAGGAACTATCGTTTTGAGCCTCACTGTACTAAGCAGACATTGTGAATTTTCGTAAAATAACTATAGAGACCATTAAAGATGTAAAAAGTAGGTACTTAGATTTACAGTTTCCAATTCCCCAATTCTAATTAATTGAATTAGTTTAGTAAGTAGCAAACAAAATTTAAGAACAAAATAAGAATAAATTATTTAAACAAAACTATTGTATTTTTTCGTATTCCTCATTCCTTATTCCAGATACCTATTCAATTAATTAATGGATTATGTTAGGTATTAGGGTTGAACTACACCACACAGCACAGCATCGCATTTTTCCGTCGCTCCATCCTTTTCTGACAGCACGCCGCGTGCGATCGCGTTCCGTCTAATTTTATATGCTCCAGCAAATGACGTTCCTGAGTGACAGAAAAGGATGGAGCGACGGAAAAATGCGATGCTGTGCTGTGTTGTGTAGTTCAACGTAACACACATATATCTATCTTATATGCTCCAGCAAATGACGTTCCTGAGTGACAGAAAAGGATGGAGCGACGGAAAAATGCGATGCTGTGCTGTGTGGTGTAGTTCAACCCTTACTTTCTTGCTATTTTCATCATCTACCGACCCTTATCCAATTACTTGTGGTCGGCGGAATCCTCCATTCATCTCTCTTGGCTGTCATTTCAGAAGAGGGAGGGATAGGTGTGAATTTCTATCGGAGACATTATTAGTAGGCCACCGTATCAATTTGTTTAGTAACGTCCTAATCTTAATCAATAGTTTCGTACAATGATAACGATAAATGCCCTTATTACGTTATCTTAAAAATTCGTACATTATCTCTCATTATTATAAACCAATTATCAATTTAGTGAATTGAGTTAGTACTTCGTTCGTGGTGATTTTTATAGGATAATTAAAATGGTAAGTCATTAAAATATTTTTCTTTATTTTCAAATACCTCTAAGAGCTCAATGGAGTATTTTTCATTAATTTCACGCATTGCATAGTTCGTATACGAATCAGGAAGAGGAACATCCTAAAATTGTACCCCAATTATCGTACAGCCTCTTGTCGTTCAAATAGGTCGTGTCTCATTTACCAAGTTTGTATAAGAAATCACAAAAAATTATCAAGTTACGTAGCTACCTTTTAAATATGATGCTGTCACTGTCACCAAAACAGTGTGAGAGACAGAGCGTTCGCTAAATACGTTTGATGGTTTAAGCCTAGACACTTTGGTGCAAGCCACCCGTACCCTTATTATATATCGTTTTCAAAGTTTCTATGAGAATTCGAAATAAATGTATTTTAAAAAGTAAGTTAGGAAAGTGTGAGGGGGGTGTGGAGAAGAGAGTGACTGCGGGAAATCAGGTAAATGGTGCCCTGCACGCCGTGGTGAGTAGCCGGTTTGTGTCAAAAAGGGCACGTCTGGCTATTCACAACGGCGTGTTGGTGCCTACCCTTATGTACGGGAGTGAATGTTGGGTGTGGAGCAAAAGGAATGAAAGTCGAGTGAATGCAGTGGAAATGCGCTCTTTACGAAGTATGAGTGGTGTTACAGTGACCGACCGAATCAAGAACAGTGTGATAAGAGATCGGTGTATGATGTGGTAACCAGGATTGAAAGAGGTATGCTTAGGTGGTTCGGTCACGTACAGAGGATGAATGAAAGTAGACTCACTAGGGAGATTTATCGATCCAATATCAGTGGAACAGTCGAGAGAGGGCGTCCGAGGAGAACTTACCACGACCAAATAAATGGTCTTCTCCGAAAAGGACAAGTGCGTAGCACCCTCAACCGACGGAAGTGCATGAAGAGATGTATGAATGTGGATGAGGCGAGAGAAGTGTGTCAGAATCGTAGTGTGTGGCGAGCCGTAGTCTCTGCCTACCCCAGTGGGATAGTGGCGTGAGTATATGTATGTATGTATGTATGTAAAAAGTAACGTAAAATCAAATTAAATGTTCATTTTTCGATTCTGTACAAGGTTTTCAAGTTTTGCGTATATTTAATAACACTTTTCTCCCCTCTGGACGAAAAGCGTCAATTTTCGTCCCGCTGCGCTAAACGAAGATGCCGCTTTCGACCTCCGTCGAGGAGAAAAATAGTATACTAACCTCGGGCAGTAAATAAGAAAGCCTCAGATCACATGTTTGTTGACCGAGGTGAAGCCGAGTTTCAAGAGATCTGAGACCTTTATTACTTTCCTGCCCTCGGTGTGTAATCTACTATAACATTACAGAAAGTCATAATCCTAGCGAGCCTGCTGGCGCTGGCGCGGGCGCAAGAGCGCGTGGTGCAACCTCCGCTGCGAGTGGACCTCCAGCCGCCGGAGGGCTCCTGGCAGAGGTCGCAGGAGCGCAACGTCCTCCAGTCCTGGATCACCATGCCTGTCGACCACTTCGACCCACAGAACCCGACTACTTTTCAAATGGTTTGTGTCTTCATTAGTCAGATCATCAGACAAGAACCCGATAATGGTTGAGACTGTAGGGTATAACAGAAATGGGTAGGTAGCTTCTGTTATATAAGAGGTCAATGGTAGGTAGTCATATTTAGACCGTCAAAATGAACCCTATTACACTATGGAACCTTCTTCGAGTTACACCGCCATCTGACAAAGCTATTGGGTACTGCTTACCGTGCTTTACGAAGCACGGAGACGCTCGAGATGAAGTGGATACCTAGTGATAAATACTGGCCGGTACTGTACTGCATGGGTAGCATGCCACCGGGATACAGCGCTCAGCGCTATCACAACTTCGCTCTATTTCTATTTGCGCGCGAACGAACGAGATAAAAGACGTGATACAGCCGTATCACGTGCAACATGCCTTACGATATGGCTTACGTGTAGCATGCTACGGTTTCTGATGTGGCTTAACTTCGATGATCGTTTCCAACCACCACGTCCACTAGCGCCAGTTGAACAGGGTCTAAGTGTCGACAGTTGCATTAGGGACTTTAAATAGGTAGCTTTAGTAACTTTAAGGTTGAGACACATCTACCGACGGCGACAACGGCGGAAGGCTTCCAATACTAAATTACATTTTTGTATGAGCCAGCCGTCGGTCGCCGTCGGTAGATGTGCCTCAACCCTAAAGGGTGATTCTACTCTTGACGCTGAACAACTTTTCCCCAAGGAAACAAAAGGATAAAAACAATGGCCCATTGATTTTCTACATTTAAATAGGATACTAACCATCTTGCTTACATCGGAGTTCAAACATAGAACAGACTGCAGAATAACAAAAGAAGTTTCAGTTTTTTTATGTCTAAAACGGTCCCTAAGATGAATGCGTGGGACGGACTGACAGCGAAGTGATTCTGTAAGGATTTCATTTCGCCAATTTTATTACCTAAGACCAGTCTCTGATACACAGCGCTACATGTTCAACGAGGAATTCTTCGGCGGCGACGGCTCCCCTATCTTCATAATGGTTGGGGGGGAGTGGACCATCGTGGCGGGCTGGCTGCTCACCGGCAATATGTACGAGATGGCGCGCGAGAACAACGGCTACCTGGTCTACACCGAGCACCGATACTACGGGCAGACACTGCCTTTCCTGTGAGCACCCTTCGTTTAGCTACTATACTATCCAAACTCATTTCATAACTGCGAAAGTGATTTTGATGAAATTCGGTTACAACTTGAACCCTGAGAAAGGACAAAGGCAACATTTGACGCAGACCAAGTTTCTGGTAACAGCGAGTAAACAATAAAACTAAATTTTGCGCGTCTTTACAAAGTCTACCATGACTCCGTCCGCATGAAATTAGAATATCGAAAAATCCTTTCTTAGTGCACCCCCACATTCTCCGTAAATATATTCCAAATTTCATGTTTCTATCTTCACCTGTTTAGGCTGTGCGTTGTCCATCAGTCACTCAAGGAACTCTTTTATAAGTATAGATTACCTACTGTATAATGAAGTATTTAGCCAATAGTTTGTATAAAGCCCGACCAGAAATATAAAAAACCTCGCCATGTTGCGGAAAATAATTGGAACAAATTTTTGTACTTGGAACTCTGTCATTAAAGGTTATAGTCGATTGCAGCGCCCCCAAAACAGGTTTTTTATATTCCTGGTCAGGCTTTACTTACCTTTACCTACATTGAACCGATGGATTAAAACTGAATTTTTTATATAAATATAATAAGTAGGTAAGTAAAAAATGTTCTAAGTACACCGCCACATCAGGACACAATGGTTCCCAGAAAATACGATTGTTACTAAGCAGTGCATTTAGTCTAAACCAACCATAAATATGCCGTCAATCCATAAAATAACCGAAACAAAACCTGTACTAACTTTTGCAGAGACTTCTCAGCTGCAAACCTTCGGTTCCTGAACGTGGACCAAGCGCTGGCCGACCTCGCCCTCTTCATAGTGGAGATGAAGAAGCAGCCGCGCTTTGCTCGCAGCAAGGTGGTGCTGTACGGGGGCTCGTACGCCGGCAACATGGCTCTTTGGTTCAAACAGAGATACCCACATCTGGTCGTCGGCTCTATTGCGTCTAGCGGACCTATTAAAGCACAGGTTGATTTTACTGGTAAGTTATTTTTGTCGTGGAGTCGTAAGTTTTAATTTAGACTATTATACAAGGTGTTACAAAAATACAAATATACATTTAAGGGGATGGTTAAGACCATCAAACTCAACAACTTACACTATAGGACCAATAACGAAATAGCGAAAAAAAAAAAATGTTCTATACTCTACAAATCGACTAGAGCTAAAATATGTATGGGATATAAAATATTTTTTTTCGCGATTTCGATGTTGGTCCCATAGAGAAAGTAGATCAGTTTGACGGTCTAAACAACCAGCTTAATAGTTTAAAAAATTTATTGGTACTTATGAAACACCCTGTATACAGGGTTATTCACTATTTCGCTACAAAATAAATTGAAATTTGTAGTCACGACTGTAGTTTTTGGTCACGACGGGCGTCTAAAAATTGGATGCAAGTTTATAATTGTCACAAGTTAAAAAAATTACCAGACTTGAAAACTACACGATTTTTCTTCTTGGCTGCCAACAACTGGCCAATCAAATGGATATAAGAGTCACCTCTATGAAAGAGGTCACCATGAAGCTAAAAGAAAAGACGGAGAAAATACTGACAGAAATAAAGAAAAATACACCGTATTTTCATTTAATAAATCTAAAGTTAGCGATTAGAAGTAATAGCTATCGGATCGGGTGTTGTCTTGTTCTCACATAAAGAGATACAATTCTTTGGTTTGTCCTCCTTCTATGTGCTAAGAATGTTCATGGTTGTCACATAGTAAAAGTTCACACACATTTGGTTTGAATCTTAAAACATACCAGGAGTCACGTTGCAGGGTTTGCCTCGAACACTTGTCTCTCGCGTGGTGTTCGCGCGGTTCGCGTCTCAGCCTGCCACGAGGCTCCTAAATCCTTCTCAGTTGTTCTTACTCAAAAACAATCCTCGAGATTGGATAGACACTCCCTCAAATAACTTGACACTGGCGAAATCTAACAAGGAAACGCCATTAAATAAAAATAAAAAAAAAATACCATCATTCGGTGGTTTACATGCTGTTCCATCGTGAGCACCTTATTCGATGGTAATAAGGTCTATATTCAAACTCTCAACTTGCAGGATACTTGGAAGTCGTTCACGACGCATTTTTGGCCGAAGGCGGTGAACAATGTATCGCGACAATCAGGCAGGGACTGGAAGAAACTGTCGCGGCCATGGAGACGGAGGCGGGGAGGCGTAACATGGAGGCAGCTTACAGGTTAAAAAAAAAGCTGTTCACATACTGTCGCGCACGAGTGCACATGCGATTTAAGTACAATACTATATTTTGTTTACTGTTTCAAAAGTTTCAATGGAAGCGATACTGCAGAAAGCAATGTACTATAATTCTATTCTATTCTATTTTTATTTAATGGCGTTTCCTTTTTAGATTTCGCCAGTGTCAAGTGTTGAAGATATATTTATTAGATATTGTACGGTAATAGGATATGGCGATCTCAAAGCCCCGTTTTTAAACAAAAACACACACTCGAAACCGCCATAAAACGGCGGAGCCACGTGACCAATAGAATCGCAAGCCGACGAAACGTCTACTTGTTACCCCCTTAGCCACGCGACTCTTGTTCTATAATTCAAACGCATAGGCACTTCATACACGTGCGTGATAATGTGTGAACAGCTTGTTAGTAAAATACCGTGAGGTCGTTTTATGGCATGCCCGGTGTGCGCAAACCAGAAGTGGCCAAGATCCCAACCGAATCATTGTTTTTTTGCTGACCCGTGTGGTTTTCTAGAGGGTCTATAGATGGAACGATGGACGTCTTTGGATGGATGGATCGTGAGGAAACCTGCATGCTTCAATTTCGAGGCATGTATTGTACCCACTGTCCATTATAAGCGGCGACAGGCTCACCCCCTGTCACACTGGACAGAGTTTCGGTACTACTGGTGAAACGTGGATGTTCTGAGGTTTCAGAATATCTCTGACTACCCCCTCGGGGAATATAGTCGTGAGCATATGCTTATGTAATGAAAGTATTTCTTTAAAATAATGGTGATTAAAAAGATCCCAATGAATGATTTTGACATGACCTTGTACACTAATCTATGGAGCGATAAACATTCCATCTATAAAGTTTTTCAGGAAGTAAATTCAATAAAGAAGAAAAGAAAATTCAAACGAATAGACGGCCAGAAATATCAGACATGCTCATGATAAGCTTCTGTAGCCATTGGTTTAACTAAGAATTTTTTTTACTGTTTTGTCCATGTCATGTGTCATGTCCAATCCAACCAAAACTTATATATTCCTCTCTGTGTTCAGAATATGTGGCCAACTGAACTACGAGAACCCGTATGAGCTGGGCTACTTCTCCGGGCTCATCAGCTGGTCGTTCTCGACGTCGGTGCAGCAGGCGCGCCCCGGCACTCTCCTCGCCGTCTGCAACAACTTCGCCGGCACCACTTACGGTAATCTCATAATCTGTTGAAAACAAGGTGGCGTCTGTTTACGTTCCGTCCCGCTCGCACGCGCGAGTCGCTGTATGTGCTTCTTGCTCGGCTCTCTCGTGTGTCCAGAAAGTAGGTGGGGTATCTGCTGAAGTCACAGAGGGGCAGGGAGTTGCAATTCTGTGTTTAAAACTATAGAGAGTGCAAGGAAAAGTATCACTAACCTTCAGACCATACTCTACCCATCAAACTGAACAACAAAGAAGGTCCCGTTTTTTGGTTTTTGGCTTACATTTCGAAATCTATAAGTCGTATCGAAAAGTGTTGTATATATAAATTAAACCTGACAAAATTTCAGAGCTAGGACCGAGTAAGTAACAGCATTTTAAAAAATTTGAAAGTTATATGGCATGGCGACCCTCATGAAAGGAAGATAAAAAGATAAAAAAAGTAAGTTATAGCCTGTAGAATCCCACTGTAGGGCAATGGCCTCCTTTCACGAATAAGGGTGAGAGGGAGTGGGACATACTCCACCACGCGGGCCCAGTGCGTGTTGGTGGAGGCAAGTTAGTGGTCACCTTGCTGTCAGAGAATTTAAAATAATAAGATAATAAAAAGATAATGATTCGAAATCTCCCGGATACAAATTTTCTGTCGCTTCGGTGAACCTTCAAAAGCTGCTTTGTTCCATGGCAGCCATCTTGGATTTCGCTCTTTTGGTTTTTTTTACCGCCAAGCATATCTGACCAGGGTCCTCTATGACATTTGTACGAGGTCCATAACCTTATCTGTCGTAGTTTCCACGGCCCGTTGACTGACATCACCCGCCAGGACTCGCCCTTCCGAGGAAAGTTCCGTTTTCTACTAAAAATATCTTCAATGTACAGACACTCTTCTGTTATAGTTTTATAATGGTTTAGATTGTGAATCATAGACCCACATTATCCCATAGGCCCATTGTTGACCCAGTTCTTTACAAGTGTAGTAAAATAGTAGTAGTAAATAACTAGTTCTATACAAATAAATAACGATTACGTTTAACCAATGCGTTTTGCCCACTTTCACGTATGGTTCCGAAACATGGACTCTGACTAAGGACGCAGTGCACTAAGTCAAAGTCGCACAAAGAGCAATGGAAAGAGCTATGCTAGGAATCACACTTCTGGACCGGATTCCGAATGTCGAGATGAGACGCTGAACAAAGGTGGTTGATATCGGCAAGCGGATTTCGACTCTGAAGTGGAGTTGGGCGGGACACTTGGCCAGGCGGAATGATGGCAGATGGACGAGGGCAGTGACAGAGTGGCGGCCGTGGGAGGGGGGACGGTCAGTGGGCAGACCAACAGCCAGGTAGTCGGATGACATTTGTATTTTGTAAAGTAGCCGTCAAACAGTGGATGAGACTGGCGTGGGACCGTTCTGGTTAGCGTGAAAATGAATAGGCCTATACCTTCCCAGCAGTGGGGTTTACCGGGCTGATGATGATGATGAACGATTACGTTTGTATGAAGCGCGCTCGCGATGCATTTATATTTTTACGTAAGTACCTAAGTATATCATACTGTGCTCTATTTATTTGGCAGGTATAACGCCAATGCAGAAGATAGGCGGCTACATCGCGGCGCTCAGAAACCTGGGCGGCAGCTGCTGGTCATTGAATTATGAGAACTACGTCGCCAGTTACATGCAGCGCTCCGAAGGTAAGTCGCATTGTTATTTATTATTATCAGAATCATATTTATCTACTTAAAAAAACCAACCAACGCGTAAAAAATTCATTTATAAATAACTCTGTCACCGATCATGTGAAAAGCGGCAACTTCGTTTAGCGCAGCGGGATGATAATTGACGCTTTCCGTCCGGAGGGGAGAAAAAGAATTAGCAACTGACACTAACTCAGTAGCAGAAACGCTCATTAAAGTTAATCCTCCATTAAATCTCTTGCTTGTCTTTTTTTTTTAATTTATAATTAAAGGACTTCTTGCTTGTGCGTTAGCACCGCATTTCCGCCAATGTCAAGTGGTTTGAGGGAGTATCTGTCCAATCTCGAGGATTGTTTTTGAGTAAGAACAACTGAGAAGGATTGTGGAGCCTCGTGGCAGGCTGAAACGCGAACCGCGCGAACACCACGCGAGAGACAAGTGTTCGGGGCAAACCCTGCAACGTGACTCCAACTTTTGTCTTGTTGACGTTGTAAAAGCTGGCAACTGATTTAATGGATTATCTTGGAGTTAATATCGTTAAACGCTCATTAGACGAGCGTTTCTGCAACTGAGTGCGAGTAACTAAGACTGTGTCAAAAGTGCCTTTACGACCTTTGAGCCCAGAGGTATCGATAGGATGGTGCGTGAAACGTGTACCCTACCAGCGATCACAACACTGCATTCATCAGCTTCCCGTGTCCGAACTCTTCTGTGCATCATGACTAGTGATAGTAACATTGGTAACGTGTTCCAATGATTGCAGGTCGCGCGTGGTACTACCAGACATGCACCGAGTACGGATACTACCAGACGGCGCCGCGCTCGGGCACCGTGTTCGACCAGCTCAAGTGGCTCAGCGTCGAGTTCTACGTAGACTTGTGCAAGAGGATATTTGATGAGAGGTAATTGATTACATGATAATATTGTACGGCAATGACACGTCATCAGTTGTAGCAACATTCTAACTACCGCCGAGAAAATTGTGATAAGTAGTGATAACTGATAATATCACGCCATGACGTCGGTGACGCCATTTTGCCGTCCATTTCTGCCTTGCGCTAATCGTATCCAGGTGTTGCCAACGCTTCCGTTGATGCCATCAACCGACCTATACCTTCAGTTTTAGTTGCCCTTATTATTATAACGGCTTAACGTGCCATCCGAAGTACGGAAACATCTTTCTTTTTCAGAGAAACAGGTGATTCAGCCTGCAACCTAAACAAGTTGGAAAAAACGCACAAAGTGACATATCACTAGGTGTCCCATGTCAAGAGCCCATAGGTGGAAATACCTCGGAGGCATCTTTTATTTTTCATTTTTCGACTAGATTTATACAAATTACCGAAACCAAAGTCATACCTCAGTATTCTTGGATAGTTTATCTAGTGAAATCATGAATTGAATACACGATTAGAATTACTTCACTCGATAGAAAATCGTTACAAAGATGACGTATTTTCATGTACTTTTCTCGTATTAGAAGAACTTAAAATGGTTTCAGGTTTTTTGCATTTATACTCACATATTCACCATTAGTTTAATTAGAGAAATCATTAAAAAAAATCTAGAAAAGTACTTTGGTTAGTTCTTTTTAATCGAAAATACACGCTCACGCACACACTTTTCGGAGCGCTGGGCAATCGCGTTTCTCATAGAAAATATTCGTCGGGACCTATGGCCCCCCATTAGTCCACGGAGGCAGTTTCTAGTTTCCCTGCTAAGGTATAATAATGAAACCGCTGCGCTCCTTGCAGGTTCGACGAGGCGTTCGTATTGGACGCAGCAGACCGCGCGAACCTGATGTTCGGGGGGCTGGAGCCGCGGGTGAACAACACGATCAACATCCACGGCACGGTGGACCCCTGGCACGCGCTCGGCGTCCACGAACAAGACATCTCCGAGACATCACCCACTTATACAGTGCCCAGGTAACTAGCTAACAGTGTTAGGTCTCCCGGTATCTACCAAAGCGGAGATGCTTATTTCTATAGTCATTGAGTTCATTGCCAATCTAAACTTCTAAACTATTATAAAACTGTAACTGAAGTATGTCTGTACATTGAAGATATTTACAAACAAAAGATTACGATATAGTTTTTAGGTATCCCTGACTAGAAATCAACCTTTTTTTTTAGAAATTTTGTCTGTCTGTTTGTTTGTTCGCGCATCACAAAAACCACTGAACCGATTTTGATGAAACTTTTTTTGTTTGATCTGACTTAAAATCTGGTATATAATTAGTGCGGAGGAAATCGCGGGTAAACAAAGTTTTTATTAAAAACTGCTCGAACAGTTCTCCGCTAGATGTACGCTACCCCTTAGAAGAGAACGTCGAATAATCCCCTCAGGCACCGACATTTTATGTTCTACCGGTTGTCGTAGCGGTTTCTCGTTCCATCTGATTTAGGAGGGCAAGGACGTGAGTGCATCAGTTTGATGATATGTGTGACATGTGTATAATTGTTCGCAGAGCATCGCACTGCTTCGACTTGCAGCCGTGGCTGATCACGGACACGATCCGCATGACGCGCGCCCAGCAGGACGCGAGGCGGCTCGTCGCGCGGTGGCTCGCCTAGACCACCACCACCATCACTACCACCAGCCGACGATATGTAGCCTGTTGTGTAGCTTCTAAGCCTGGCAAAGCGCAGCGGAGAGCATTTCTCACTGCCAAACAATTATCGATTTTGCAAGCGTTGAAATAACATCGAAAATAAATTAACACAACTACTAGTCCCCGTGAGCATCGAAGCCACTTGAGGCGAAATAGATTTTCATGGTTGTTTCAATGCGAGCAAAGTCGGTGGTTTGGCAGTGAAAAATGTTCTGCGCTGCGCTTCACAATATTTGCGCAGGCCGTAAGGCTGATTTTAGGCCCGTATTAAAACGCGCACCACACATGCGGACGATGCGGCCGCATCCGTCATTTCATACACGTTCTGCGTGCGGCGACGTTTTATAAACCAAACTGAAGGCCTTCGCGTTCTTCAGACCTCTGCTATGAGCTCAAGACCCTGCCAGTTCTAAATTTCAATAAATTGCGCGTGTGCAAATGTATGCTACTAAAACGATATACATATAACCTCTACATTTGCTTGTTCACGACTCTAAAAACTTCAGAGGCGCTTGTCTTTGTGTTTAATTTGTTATTCTAGATGTTGTGTTTTGAATAAATAAGTTTATGTTCAAGTTTAATCAATACTGGTTTTATTAAAAAGCGAACAAACACATAAGAAAAGCTAGTGCTAATTCCTCTGAAAAGTGATCAATAAACATTTAAAAAACTTGGACAACAGCGAGTGTAAGGTTCACGAAGGTACAAAGGTGTATGAAAATAAATAAAAACTATAAATATAATCCCGCTAGCGTGCCGGGAGAACACGATTTATTATATTAGTTCGAAATTCCACAATCTGACAAATCGATAATCCACAGAAGTTAATAAGAAACTTTTAACAGGTCGAAACAGATCAAAAATATATAATCACAAGTACACACTAACCGCTACGAGATAGTTTAAAACTCTAGTTTCTAATGTCATATAATGTACGGTTAGCATTCACCTAATTAAACCTACCGGCGGAATAACTAAGTATACAATGTTCAGTAAATGCACAGTGCACTACTGCGGCCGGGCGGGTCGGTGTGAAGCCAACATGGCTCTTTTCCACTTTACACCCTTGGATACACAACACAAATCGCGCTGCGGGCCGACGACCTGGGGCTAGTCACATATATTTATCTAGGAGGCAGTTCACTGATACTTAACGTTAATCAAAACTTAGTTTTGTCTTAAAAAACATACTAAAAATAGGTCGCCCGCCGCGCAGCGCGGAATTTGCAGTGAGCGAGTGTGAGCGAGAGGTCACGCTGACCGGGGCTCTCCCTCGCACTCGCTGCACTGTGACACGCCCGGGGCAGTAGTCTACTCTACCGGACTCAGCACTTAATAGTAAAGCTCGTATGACCATTCGAGATAGGCAGTCCACCATTCAAGTCTAAAACAATCATGCAACATAACAATAAGTCACTGGATAGTTCATTACTTTAAAAGATGAAGAATTCATTAGGATAAAAACAAATAGTGTGTAATCAATCTTAAACGGTAGGACTGCCGCTTGAACCCCTGAACTAACTCAAATTCAGATATGACGGCACCTTGTAACAGTTATACCTATGTGTCTAATGTAATGAATACTTAATATTACGCGGAATCTCGCGAGCGTAACCGTCGCGCCGACGGTTCCGCCGGCGAGATACCGACCTTCGCTATACTACTGCGATCGGAATAACTACGCAGGTCAACGCGTAAGCTCGGCATGGCTCCACCTCGAAATGAAACATTCAAATGTGAACTTTAAATCTTTTTCCATTAAGCATATTTTATTTTAAAGCGATAGGTAACACTTCACGGTAACCGTGTCAATGTTATCGACTTTGTACTTTATTACAATAAGATTTAAAGCTCACATTTGCACGTTTTATTTCAGGGTGATGCGATGCCGAGAAAAATTGCGATTACCTTAAAACTTCACTACTTATGACGTCAATCTTGAGATTAACAAAAAAAAATGGCGGCAAGACAACGTCTTTAAAACAAAGGGTAAAGTTTGCACTTTGCGATACTATGACACAATAATAGTACGCAATTTTGTACCGTAGTTTAAGTACCCATAAGTTTGAAAATGCAATTTGAACACAAGTTCCATTACGTAGGTATTCCGAGCGCAGGCGTCCTATAGAGAGCGCTTGAGAATCGCTCCCGCTACTTAGACACACGTAAGAATTTTAACTACGAATTGTTTTAAGCTATTTTCGTCGACGAAGTAAGCTCAGCTAGCTAAATAATCAATACTTGAAGTATTTTCTTGTCCGTTCTGAAGTTAGCTCTTCTGATGCGCAGCAGAATATTTCTCAAAGAAAACTTCCTACGTCGCGGCAGTAATGCTAACTGTAATTGTGATGTTAATGAGACTTTGCATTACATATTATAAACAACATCATACTATGACAAGTAATTACGAAGTAATCACGTAGAAATAATTTAATTTTGTTATACCACAGTATAACAAGTAGTTTATCTTCATATAAAGGTACCAAGAGCGGCTTGTATACAACGTCAGCTTCTCAAACTAAGCAAGCCATAAGCATCTTAGTACAAACTAAGTGGAACGTTGATTTTCGATAGACAGCTCCCAGCCATCTGGCGGTGACCGAGAAGTACTATAATGTTGTTAGCGGCGGAGATTTCGCTCATAGCCGCTACTGTCTTGTCGGTACAGCGATCAAGACCACTGCTTTACGATAAGACTGTTCACGGTTCGATCCCAGTCCTGGCTTGTGTCTATTTGTATACGGTGCCTACAAACCGCGTGCTTAGTAAGTTTTTTGTACGAGCGGTTGTGTCGTTTGTCTCCAGTTTTTGTTAATAAAATAATTCTAGAGATTACAGTATTCTCAAAATTCGACATTGGCACAAAAGACAAGCAAACGGCTATAGTCATTTATTAAGAGAAAATTTATATATAGTTATATGGTATTTAAGACCTTAATGTACCATATTCTGGCAAATAAATGTGTTCTGGTCTATTCTAATCCGCGTCTATAACTTTATATGAAGTTAAACTACTGGCTATACCTAGCTATGTGTCGCAAAGAAGCGATGGCCGTCGACGAGGCTAGCTTAAAACAAGGTTGGGCTTTACAGCATGGTGGTTACATATTTACAATGCTCTAGAGGCGCCGGGAGTCATTCCAGGACTAGCGGCTTCGGGTTCTCCCAGGGGAAGCCCTCGCGGCCGAAGTGGCCGTATGTACTCGTTTTCTGGTAGATTGGCGCTCTGAGGTTCAGCTCCCTGTAAAGATAGAAATATAACGTTATTATTCAATTATTTTATATACATATTTAAGAAAAGAACAGGACAATATTATTAAAACATTGAAAATGGAAATTTCGGAATCATTTTTTGACCCGTTTCTCTACCATGATTTTTTTATCTTGACGCGCCTTCACTGCATAAAAATTACATCTTCCCCGATTTTTTCATGCGAAGTACCTAGTATAGAAAAAAAGCAGAGTCGGGCGCGAGAGAAATCATATTAGACGGGCTGTTCGTCATCCGAATCAATCAATGAGGTCAGTCGAATGAGGATATGGAATCTTCACAAAGCTACTAAACATTTGAGTCCAAACTAGATAATCGAATGGTGATACATGCAGCCCTCATCAGACCCTGAAGATATCGGTTGACATATAATCTTCGCAATGTTAATAAACATTTGAACCCTCGTTGTTCTTACGTGTGATATTCGAATCCCTTCGAAGTTCTCAAATACAGCAGATTACCTGGACCGATTTCCACTACCAACCATTTCGCAAATATGTTCATTCGATTACAAAAAACCGAATAGAAATCGATACATCCGTTTCGCCGCTAGACTTGGACACAGACATACAACGGACCCGTCAACCTTTTAACGCTCATCTGCGTCGGAGGTTATAAAAAGCTAGAGACTATTTCACGAAAGATTAACACACAAATCTAAACCTTAACGTAAAGATAATATTCATATTCATATTCATATTCATTTATTCGCATTCATGTACAATTACAGCTTAGGTGTTACTTATGAGCTAAAGCGGGTACATGAACCCTGAAAGGGCACAGCAATATTAATTAACAATTTAAAAGTCATTACAATAAAGCAAAAGAATTAGTCAATTATTACAATGTCATTGTTAGCGGGTCAGTTATATATCATTCATTTATATTATCGGGATTAGCAAAGGCACAGAAATGTTATACAAAATAGTAAAAGTAAAGATAAGATTAATAGAATTTAATTATACAATAATAGCATTTTAGTTATGGCAGCGAATTAACATGTCATAAATGGCGTTGTTACTAATAAGGTAATAAGGTGGGTATTGGTGGAATATATAATTTATACCTAAGCTCACGCCCTCATCTCATCGGGGGGGGGGCAGGCAGAGACCTCTGACCGCAGCATGCTATGATCCTAACACTCCTTCTCGTTAAGTTTATTGGGAGCGTATATGTATATCTGTATATCTAAGTAGTCTAATTATTGTGTGTATTTATAATATATTGTGTTACATTTATGTACCTATTTATAGAAGTTTGTCTTTCAGGAAATCATTTATTGAATAGTAGCATTTTTCGATCAGTAGTAGTTTTAATTTTTTGACGAATATTTGGTCTTTTGTTTCTGATTTAAGATTTTCGGGAATTTTGTTAAATATTTTGATTGCGGAAACGTATGGGCTTTTACGGTACATTTCCATAGTACTTGTTGGTAAAGCGAGTTGGTTCTTTGATCTTAGATTATGAGTAAGGTAGGTATTTTTTTGTATAAATAAATGATTGTGTTTACGAGCGAAAATAGCCATTTCTAAAATATAGATTGATGGCATCGTAAGGATACCGTTCCGGATGAAGTGTGGCTTACAACTGCGCCGCCGTGGAATGTTTGCTATAGTGCGTATACATTTTTTTTGCATTACGAATAGATCGTGAGCCTCCGAGCTATGCCCCCAAAGAATTATTCCATAACGTAACCATGCTTCGGCATGGGCGAAGTAGGCTGTTACGCTCGTTCGATAATCGGTGTTTATTTTAAGTATACGTAGTGCATATACGAATCTACTGAGTTTTGTTTTTGTGTTTATGATGTGTTCCTTCCAATTAAGATTACAATCTATCGTTAAACCTAAAAGTGAGCAATGTTGGATTTCTTCTACCGGAATATCTTTAATTTGTATTTGTAAGGTGAGTGGTTGACGTTGGTGGGGGTAAAATTGGATTAATTTTGTTTTGTTTATGTTCATGCTAAGATTGTGTGTTTCTAGCCAGGTTTGTAATGTGTGCAATGTTTTATGGATTTCATTGTTATGGTTATCGTTTTTACTAAACTTAAACAATAGGGATATATCGTCCGCGTATAAAATACAAGGTGTTTTTAGGATTTTAGGTAGCTCGTTTATATAGACCAAAAACAGGATACTCGCGAGTATACTTCCTTGGGGAATTGATCCTTTTAGGTTCAGGTTTTCTGAACGCACAGTTTCTATAACGTTAGATGTTTCATTGTTATATTTGATTTCGACATATTGCGTAATAAGAATGAGACTGACTTGACAATCCTGCCGGGGCGAAGGTCGAAGTTGTTCTTTATGATGGCGAGCAGCTGCTGCTGGGTCTTGTGCGACGTGCCGTAGTCGAACACCGTGATCGAGAGCGGCTCCGCCACGCCGATCGCGTACGCTACCTGCAAGTTAGATAGATAACTCATTTATTTCATCACAACAATACAGGATAGACAGTGACAGACATAGGCAGTAGGTATCATTGGTAAGTTTGTTGTTCTCTTTAGAAACGCTTCGATTTCTCTTACGCCTACATCGAGTAAAAGCACAGTATAACCAGTAGGCTATCTTCATTATAGCGTTATCGACTCAGGATGTGTGTGGAAAAATATCGGGTTGTCAGGGCAGTGCGTCGTCAATGATGTTTCAGTTGTGTGCATGCGTACTGGGAACGCACACATACAGCACAAGCGCAGCACTCCGTACATATATAGGACGATAAACTCGTCAATCAAATCAGCCCACTGCTGGGCATAGGCCTATTTTTTATTGAGCGACTATCCTGCATCTCTAGTACGACTTGTGTGTTGTGTGATTCGTACCTGGACCACAGAGGATTGTACAGAGTAACAGCTTCATAGGAGCTTCGATTACATTAGCCTATTCTTGTAGGGCTGTCTAAAAGGAAATAAATTTGATTGAAGTATGAAGGATAATGTTTTACAATATGTAGTAGGTATATTGTTTTTCTTTTTTGTTGTTGTTGTTTGTTGTGTTATTTATTATTTGTTATTTAGTTGAATAAAATGAGTTTAAATTAAAAAACCGTTGCCGCCCGATCCGTCGCTTTACGCGGGTGACTCAAAAATTGTATGTACTTACCTGTCACGATCTTTGGGGAAGGTATATGGTGAAGGAGATGTTTGTGTTCCTCCTCGTATTATTAAAGCACACAGTGCAATAATTAACCATTTCGTTTAATATTATTAAAATACTTTTAAACGTGCTCGAGTAAAATGAACGATAGGTATCTCACACGTTAAATTCACATGACGTTCTACAATGACAGTGACGATCAAACAGAAAATAATCCATAGACATATTGATATTAACAGAGGTCAGTGGCTCCAATCACTTTCCGAAAGGAAGAATGGACAATATCTCACACATTAAATTCACACCCTCGTTACGCCGTAACCACCCGAAGCACAGCCAAAGTGTCCCCTCGGCCTCGTTCGTGAGCCCCGTAGGTGAACGCGCACACAATCATACTGCGCATGTAGTGATGCGCCGCTTTTGCTTGTTTGAAGCTGTAACTCTGTACAATATAATCCTCTGTGCCTGGACCATGCAGCGGCGGCAGAGGCCGGCGCGCACGAGCGACTTGGCGACCCAGCGCGCGGCGTAGGCGGCCGAGCGGTCCACCTTCGTGAAGTATAGTGTGCTGCGAGCCATCCACTATCCACTACGTACCTGGACCATGCAGCGGCGGCAGAGGCCGGCGCGCACGAGCGACTTGGCGACCCAGCGCGCGGCGTAGGCGGCCGAGCGGTCCACCTTCGTGAAGTATAGTGTGCTGCGAGCCATCCACTATCCACTACGTACCCGGACCATGCAGCGGCGGCAGAGGCCGGCGCGCACGAGCGACTTGGCGACCCAGCGCGCGGCGTAGGCGGCCGAGCGGTCCACCTTCGTGAAGTATAGTGTGCTGCGAGCCATCCACTATCCACTACGTACCTGGACCATGCAGCGGCGGCAGAGGCCGGCGCGCACGAGCGACTTGGCGACCCAGCGCGCGGCGTAGGCGGCCGAGCGGTCCACCTTCGTGAAGTCCTTGCCGGAGAAGGCGCCGCCGCCGTGTGCGCCCCAGCCCCCGTACGTGTCCACTATTATCTTGCGCCCCGTCAGCCCCGCGTCAGACTGCAAACGTCAATACTCATCGTTAGTATGACAAAGTTGAGGAAAGTGGTGGAATATTCCTCCACTGAAAAGTGGAAATCTGGTTTTCTTTCTGGTTCGTCCAACGGATAATTTTTTTTGAGAATTTCCTATAGGTATCTTAGGGAAAGTGATCAGTATAATGGTTATAATGACCCCTTAAAGGGCATACTGCAAATGTTTACCCTGACCCTGTATGTGAAAGTTAAAACTAGTTTTTACCAAGCGCCTCATTTGAAACTAGAATGTAGATCAGAGTTAAGGTGGTTACCATCAAACTGAACAACTTTCACTATGGAGCCAAAAAAATCTGCTGTACCCAACAATTTGAGTCTAGTAGGTATTGGGGTTTTATACGAAACAGCAGATTTTTTTATTCGCGACTTCGAAGTTGGCTCCATACTGATAGTTGTTCAATTTGAACCACCCCTTTTGTTCGGTTAGTTCCAAGTAGAGTTATTGTAGTTGAATCAGTGTTTGTATGATGTTCGAACATAATACATACTTCAAAAATAACAAAGAATACTTCCAGCTTTATCAAATTCCGGAAATTATGTTTAAAGACTACTAAGCTTTCGTTAGAGATTCTAATAGCTTATTTGGGAATATACAGGCTGTTAGGGTAAACAGTTGGAGTGATTGCATCCATGATATTTACTTTCCCTAAGAATCTTACTACTTTTAATAAATTTTTTTGCGTATTTTCTATAGATTTTCTAGTGAAAGTTGCTCAGTATCATGGGTACAATCACCCCTTAAAGTAATACAACTGTTTACCCTTTGTTGGCTCGTGGAGCTGGTGGACCCCGGGGAGATAAATAAGACGACGTGTGATCTTTGTTGGTTCGTATAATGGAATGAACGAGTGAATGACAGTGTTTCCCGAATTAGAGGGAGTCAGTCCGTGGAACTAGAAAGCCTCAAGCCGGTGGGGCCCTCGGCAGATGTGCTCCCGTACTAAAGGGGCGACATCTGCAAAACGCCCCCCGAACTACATATACAAGGTGTTTCATAAGTAAGAATAAATTTTTGAACTCTTAAGGGGGTTGTTAAGACCGTCAAACTGAACAACTTTCTCTATGGGACCAACATCGAAATCGCGAAAAAAATAATTTCATATCCCATACATATTTTAGCTCTAGTCGATTTGTACAGTATAGAACATAAATATTTTTTTCGCGATTTCGATATTGGTCCCATAGTGAAAGTTGTTTAGTTTGATGGTCTACACCACCCCCTTAAAGGTTTATTTGTATTTTTGTAACACCTTGTATAAGCGGTAGCGCTGTCTATATTTAGACACCCTAACACCCTGTAATACAGCGAGATAAAATAAAATATAAAAATTTTGTGAAGTCAAAGAATTTGTCGTTGAACGGTGTTTTCATTTAAAACCTTAGCCATTATTAAATTCAGTGTGTATTTTTTTATCCTAAGCGAACTAAGATTTATTAAAAATATACCTAAATGAAGTCTACACTACCGTACTTTCTGGTCCTGGATTCGAATGCCAGTTCGGCCATAGCTGTTATTCTTCTTATCGAGTGGGCAGCAAGCCCTGGTGTCAGAGTTTATTCAAACCGCCTTATGGCCTCTGACGTGGTTTTTATGTAACGACTACTACCACCCGAGATAGTAGCCGGGACCAACAGCTTAACGTGCCATCCGAAGCACGGAATAATCTTTCTTTTCAGACAATCAGGTGACTCAGCCTGCAATGTCCTAACCAACTGGGGAAAAACGCACAAGTGACATTTCACTAGGTGCCCCCCGTGGGAATAGAACCCACGACCTCCGCGTCAAGAGCCCAATGCTCTTAACCATTAGACCACGGAGGCAGTAGCTGTTATTAACTATGCCGTTGCTGTACTATACTTTCATAACAATCAAAACCAGCTGGGGAGCTTCATCTATTTATACAAAACAAACCGTGAACTTGCTCCAGTAGCTGGATGTAAATAACAAAACTGATGTAAACGTAACTAAATCTTAGCGCAGCTGTCTATCAATACTGAACGCGTTCATAATTTTGATTATTCACGGCATTGAACTAGTAGCCTGATAAGACGATACAAAACAACATAAACCTACTTGTTTTGAGAAATGCTTAGTAACAGCGTTTAATTGTAAACAAATGAAAGGTAAAGCTTGAGAAATGGCTTAACGACAGACCTGTGAAGAAATTGTAAACACATTTTTAATACCACAACATGTGATTAATGTATTATTGTTGCTTGGTTTTGCGAAACAAATGCTTATTAGTTATTGTGCTAGGTATAAAGAATGTTTTCCTTGATAATTGTTTCACTTGTATCCTGTTTCACAACTTCAGAGTAAGTTCTTGTTAGCTTATCCGACAGATATTTAGAGATATTTTGAAGGAAATTATGTCAAAATATCCGTCGGATAAGCTAACAAGAACTTACTCAGAAGTGTTGAAACAGGCCCTTAATCTGATTCAATAGACATAATAGTAATCACAAAATATCGTTGCTTTTCCAGGAACATCACAGATGGCGCTTTAGGTATCGGTTAAGTCGCGTTTGTGACCTATCGTAGTATAGATCCTATCGATTTAGTAGTGCGTGACAATGGAACTATAAAATGATGCCCAAATATTGACGAATACACAGCTGGATCGTCACGCGGCTATTACCTCTCTAAAACTGATCAATCAAATCAGTCCAGATCAACCCCCTGCTAGGCATAGGTCTCCCTTTTATTGCTCCCCTCATCATCATCATCATCATCATCATCATCATCATCATCAGCCTATCATCGTCCACTGCTGAACATTGGCCTCTCCCAAGCAAGGCGCGCCACAAAACTCTGTCCTTGGCCTTCCTCATCCAGTCGCTCCCCGCTACCTCCCCCCCCCCCCATCCCATTGCGCCCCTCATGGTCGTGCTAATCTGATCCAATGCGAACCCATCACCCACACAATGTCATCAAACTAACTAACGTGCTGGTTGGTCTGCCTAACACCAGCCTAAGGCTAACTAGGGAGAGAGGTTGGGAGAGAAAGCGTAGGGGGTAAGAGTAGAAGTCTATCCGCGATAATCATGGGCATAGTATGCCATCCTCTGTCTTTGCTACTTTACTTATGCAAAAGAGAGCGCGCGTGACGGTTTTCTCGTTTTGTCGTGCGTGGCATGTTAGCCTACTGAAGTCTGATTCTGCCGGTCATTCCAGGGCCGCATTGTTATGTTGACGTAGGCCCTACTTTTTAGAATTATAATATGACAATGAAGGAAAAACAGAAAAGCTATCTCCTTGATGTCAAATTTCTATGAAAACTAGGAAATAAGCGTACTCTTAAACAAAATAAACCTTCAAGCATAAGCATATGCTCACGACTATATTCCCCGAGGGTTAGTCAGAGGGGGTGAACGTGAAGATAAACCTTCAACTTCATTCGAAATCAATCGATGATGCTATGGTAAAGACATATCAGTTAGTATGTCAAATTAATTTATTTGCAACGGCAATTCATTTTCATCATGCTTTATTTATGTTTAGGCCAGCCCAAGCCTAGCAATAATTTGAAAATGGCTTCAGGACACATGCACTGTACAACACAAAGTATTATTGCATCAATCCGACCTCTCTTGTGATAACCAATCTCGTTGATTTGATGTCGATCGCGTCTGTGTAACACACTTACTCAGCTCTGATAGACTGATCCTTACAGTTCGTATGCGACCAGCCGCCAGCCTAATAACTTTCGATGCAAACTCGACATGTTATTGAATTACGCAATCAAAATCTAAACAAATGTAACAAAACACTGAGATAAATTTGCAAAACATAAGACGAAAAACATCGTATCAAGTAGCGGATATGTGATATTGAATTGCGTGCTGCCAAATAATAAGATAATGGAGATGAGATTCACGTGTAGAGGTCAGCGCGAGCTTTGAAAATAAAGATAACACTATTTTCCTACTATTACGTCAGAGAGCTGAAATATATTTCATAACATATTTACTTTTAACAACGATTTAACAAGTACCTAAACGTTATATTTTCCTTTAGTTAAAAAACTTACTTTATTAAAATTGTACATTTTATATGTATAAAAAGCACTACAGTGCACCCCATGTGAAGAAACCTTGGTTCATCTGGCGCATTCTGGGCAGTCAGCCTCGATACGAGCGTTGCTGACTGGCTAATCATTACACTACAACATGACCTATTGTCATGCTGACACGAAAGAATACAATGCACGACTCCGAAGTCCATTTAGAATCTCTAAGAATAACTCAACAAGTATTGAAACAAACAGCTCACCCGCGGCAAAGAAAACCCCGGTGTGGTATGTCTTACAGTTCATTTACTTAGTTAATTATTAAAAATGTAATATCTAATGCACTTACTTATTGTTTTCTTATATTATTGCCATGATCTAACAGAGCTTATGTCAAGAACAAAATCTTACTGTATGGTCTTTTGTAACACATGAAGCAAGCAATGCAGACTCTCTGTTTCTAAGCAAATACAACAGGATATTTTTGCACCACCACTGCAGGGCACAGGCCTAACTCCTCAAAGAGGGCATGTGTGCGTTAGTCCACCACATATGCCCAATGTGGATTAGAGGACTAAACATACGGATCAGAATTTCTTCAGCGAATGCAGGTTCCATAAGAGAAGTTTATTCCGAGAGCGCAATTGCGCGCTGCATACAAACGTACTATGGTGATATTTTCAATACTAACCAATTAAAGTCAGTGAAATTTTGCAGAATCAATCCAGATACAAATCTCTATGCTTGTATGGAGTCAGATTTTCGTTAAAATATACATTTTCAATGCTAGGATTAATTAAAGATTTGTATAGAAATCTTTAAGGCACTGTAACTTTAAAACTATACATTTCCACGAAAATCTGACTCTATAAAAGCATAGAAATTTGTTTCTAGATTGATTCTGAAAAAGGTCATTGAGTTTAATTGGTTAGTATCGAAAATATCACCATAGTACATTTGTATGCAGCGCGCTCCGAATTATATCCTCTTAACCGTTTGATAGCAGTCGTTATTAAGTAAGTACATACGTTGGAAAAACTCATTAGCACATAGCATGTCGTCCGCGCGGAACCGAACTCGGACCCTCATGATTTAGAGTTCATACGTCTCCGCAACGCGCCGCCGACGCTCTTCTCTTGAAGAGCTATTACCTGTCTTAAACCCGCAAGGAATGTGATCAAAGCTATAGGAGAGAGAAAAGAAGTCTGTTACCTGAGGTCCTCCGATGGTGAAGAGTCCGCACGGGTTGATGTGCACGACGGTTTTCGAGTCGAGGTACTGAGCGGGGATCACCTCCTTAACCACCTTCTCTCTGATCTCCTCGCGAAGTGTCTCCAGTGTGATCTGATGACACAATTAGGGGTTTATCATTAGTAATGCCGTATGCTGAAGCCGTCATTGTGTGGAGTGCCAGAGATGTGTACGGGCTCAGAATAGAATAGATCCTATTTCAACCCTGTGTTTATTTATGTCATTAACTCGTAGTCTAAATCAGATACGGACAAGAAGAGGCTTCCTCTACAGTATTGGCACCTACGACTCAATATAGAATTTACTAAATATACAACAATAAATTACTTTAAAAAATTACTTTTATCACACAAAACAACTGACACCATAGAAATTAGTATTTCAACATACGAAATAGGTACTATCAGCAATGAACTATGATCTCTAGAACAAACCCAATAATTTACATCTGAAATAGAACTGACGCAACACAAACTATAATAGACGCATTGTGATAAACGATAAGGTTTGCACGTCATCTTCGTACATAGACGCATCTCAGTTACCGTGTCATAAGTAAGTCGCACATTATCGCCTTATCTGACTTTTTAAACTTTTTGAAAAATGCCATCACATAATATTATTTGAGTCAGAAAATGAATTGGTTACGCTATTACGTTGGTTAGACTATCGGTCGAATTCATTTTCATTACACATGATTTGCAGTTACAAAAAGATTGGTTGTGAGCATGTTGTGAGTGATGAAACCAAGAATAGAATACTACGACTTTTACTCGAACGAGCATTTTAAAAAGTATGAGCAAGACAGCTATCGATTTCTTTATTTGAACCGATTCCATTGCTTATCTGCATAGACCTATACGTAATGGAATCAGCCGAAGTCGAAGCTTTTTCTTAAGTAATTTGTGGTTTCAGTTCAGGATAGAATAAAGATAGGGTATAAGAGGCCTATCACCCATAAAAATTGCAAAAGAAATAATTACATTACTGCATAACCATGTATGACGTCCAAAATTTGATGATTCTGTTAGTTATATAGGGTCCAACTTAATATGCTGACACTTTTTAAACAGGATGATCAGACCGTCAAACTGAACAACTTTCTCTATGGGACCAAAATCGAAATCGCGAAAAAAAAATCAGGTCTTCCATACAAAACTGCAAACCTACTTGAGCCAAATGTATGGGACAGCAGATTTCTTTTTCGCGATTTCGATGTTGGTCCCATAGAGAAAGTTGTTCAGTTTGATGGTCTGAACCTTAGAAAAAGTATATGTCTAGAATGAGCCTCACTGTTTTACCGTATAAAACAAAAGGGGCTAAGTTTCATAGGTTGGTGTGCGTGAGGCGGTATACAAATTATGTATTTGTGCGTGTATATGTATAGGGTTTAGGAACCAGTCCTGGTTCCAATTTTTTTCAACGCTTTCGTATCTTCGACTGTCAATCTTGTCATATACTTTATCAAAGGTCTGAACATCCCCTTAAAAAAGTGTCAGCATATTAAGAAGGACCCTGTATAACCAGTAGGAACTCACTTCAGGAATAAAGTCCTTGCCAGCCCAGTAACTATCGTGAGAGGAGAGTTAAGTTGGCAGTTAGCACTCTTGGCATAAGTATTACCAAGGCATCTGACTACTTTATAGTACCTACACATTTAATAATAGCTACGTCATCGAATAAAAACTCTGTTTCTCAGAGATGGTTATCTTCCGAATCTCATATCTGATTAAAATAATTATAGGTAGGAAGGTTAGGAAGCTAGCAGAGAAATACTGTAATTACAACTAAATTTGGCATGGTTGTTTCCATTGAGAAGCGAAAAACGACATTAACCTTTAAAACGAAGGTATTATTTGTATTCAATCAAAGAGAAATGTTTATCATCGACCAACCATCTTCCGTTGCTGAATAAGCCACTTCTAAGGCGCACCACAAAACGATTCTCGGTCTTCTTCGTCCAGTCGCTACCAGCGAAAAAGAGAATAAGAATTACCTTCTCTGAGTGCTGGAGTGAGACGACAACAGTGTGAACCCTCTGTGGTACGGTCGCACCGCCGGCAAACGTGTATTCGCATGTCACCTGAAATAAACCACATATTTTTAAAAATCTCATTATACAGTCATATTCAGGCAGCGTCCACACTTAAATGCAACATTAGAACATTGCAGCATTGAAATCGCGAAGTAGATTTTTTTTTTAAGATTTCTATGTCCTTCAAAGAACGTAACGCATTTAAGTTAGCAACTTCCCGCTGCAAATCAAAGGTTTCCTTTCACTAATAGGAGTGGGAGAGCCATATCTCCACAATGCAGTTTTCAGTATCTCGAGATTGATAATGAACTCGATGGCGATTGAATGCAAATCATCTTTTATCCCATTTTTACTTTTGCGTCGTGGCAATAGATTGTAGAGACAAATAATGTTCGATTTACACATTTTCTAACCTTGAGTGACCAGTTGACCACTTGACAAGTAAAAGAAATAAAATACGCATCATTTTACTAATATGCATAACAGATAGAAGAGCTAAGTATAAAAATAAGATGTAAATATATGCAAATACGTATTTAAGTTATTGTAATTGTTTCATGTTAAATGTTAAATTGTGAGTGATCTTGGTAAAGAATCTGGAGTGCGATTTTTGAATCTCATTCGGTGAGCTCAGCAGTTGAAAGATTCATATCTGCATAGTAATTTAAACATTTTCAACTGCTGAGCTCACCGAATGAGATTCAAAAATCGCATTCCTGTTCTTCGTTTCGTAAAAATCGGACCAGTAAAAGCAGATATAATTTAGTTTATTTAAAGGCAATGCAAGTTTCGTTTCTGTTGATATTAAACAAACATTTTAGCAGGGTGTAAGACGCGAACAAAAGCTAGTTAGGCTCAAGGAGAGTTTATGGGCAATGTTCACCTCGCGTGCCCAATACGAGTTTGTAGACATCACATACGAATTAGAATTTCTCAGCGTATGCAGATTCCATCACGATGTTTTCCTTTACCATTTGAGAGCAGTCTGTATTACTACACTAGTTTACACTTAGCAACTACTATTTCTAATCATCTCAATGTTCAATCTGCGAATTGCAATTCAAGATCTTTGTTAAAAAAAAAAAGAGCAATAGAGTCAATAAATATCAATCACGTTCGATTGTGTGAGGTCCACCAACTCTACAGCGTCTCGCGACTCGCGTAACTGACATGGTGTCCGTTTTATCGCTTATTGTGTCACTATAAACCATGTCACTTGATCTCTTAGCAACAAATCGCTGGTGTCAAATCAGTAGTTCTAAACAATCAACTGCAGTTTTTTTTATATCCCTAAACATGATACGATGGTACGAGACTGGGCTTCATGGGAATAGATACCTACCGTAGGTTGAGTATTCTATAGATTTCCTGACAGCGTATACTCGAAAGGGACAGAGATATGACAAAAATGTATGAGAAATCGTGCCTTTGTTTGCCATAGCTGCAAGATTTTGTATGCAATTTCAACTGTGGCAAACAAAAATATCGCATACGCAGAAAGGGACAAACGACATGGATTTTGTCGCATTCACTCTGTGTAATTAGCGTATAAGGCTGTCTCGTTTTCGTGACTATTATTATTTTAATGCCTTTTCTAGTTGATTCTCTTTCTACGATACCTACACACAAAAACTTTGCTACAAGTCCCAACTAATATTTTATACATTTCGTATGAAAAACTTTTAAATCGGCACCAGGCGGTACGATGCCGGCGCTGTGCCCGTCCCGTACCCTCGCCCCGTGACTGTCACTCCCTAGATTTCAATGCTAAGCTAAGCTAAGCTTTGTCTCGTATACAGACAGGGTGTTACATAAGTAAAAAATAATATTTAAAACTCTTAGGCCCACTTGTGCCAATCACGGGTTAGCAATTAACTCCGGATAAAATGGCTCTTTCAGTTGTTTTTCTATACAAAAAATCATGGGTTACCAACTTAACCTGGAGTTTGTTGCTTACCCAGGTTGGCGCAAGTGGGGCTTAAGGGGGTTGATTATACCATCTAACTGAACAACTTTCACCATGGGACCAACATCGAAATCGCGAAAAAAAAACTGATATCCCATACATATTTTAGCTCGAGTCGATTTGTAGAGTATGGAACATCAATTTTTTTTCCGCGTTTTCGATTTTGGTCCTATAGTGAAAGTTGTTCAGTTTGATGGTATAAACCACCCCCTTAAATGTTTATTTGTATTTTTGTAACACCTTGTATTGCACTGAATCACATGAGAAAACCTTTTTTTCTAACGCAAATGTTTTAGTGGGGTAAACATTATCGCGGTTTGTATGGATAGAGATAGCAATTTTCCTTATTATTCCAGTCCTCATAATGATAATTCTTTTATCTTAGGTAGGTATAGCGACAAAACATGAGGTGAGCGAAGTTAATCGGACGTCAAATTGTTTAATTTCGTTTATCTCTTCACCTTTCAACCTGATGCAAACTGCATCAACAGATGAATTGTTTGTTTTTATAAAGATTAATATAAATACCGATTAACGTTCATTAGTAACAAAAATTGATCATAAAATATTAAACATCGGTTCAAGAGGTCGTGCAAGTTATAAGATATTGCATTATATTGGGTGCATCTCAATTTTTATTACCTATGACCTCATCATTATAAGGCCTTTCATCTACACTCGAGAGCAATGAATACGGGTCACCAACAACATAAACCTTAATATATCTGAAACTAAGAACGAATAAAACTATAGTTATTCAAATAAAGTATTATGCACTTAAATGTGAAGAGTGCAGACTCACATGGCCCAGACTATCCTTGTTTGGGATTCAGAAGCCCCATTTACTTTTGTCCATGCCTAGTGTACTTAGTACTTAATTTTAACATTTAGGGCCTGTTTCACCACTTCCGAATAAGTTCTTGTTAACTTATCAGACAGCTCATTTGACATACTCTTCATACAAAATGTGTCAAATGAGCTGTCGGATAAGCTAAGAAGAACTTCGTCGTGGCTTGCAGGGCGACGACAGCTCTGTCGGAGTAGAGCATGCCCCGGATAGGCAGGTCGTGGGTTCGAATCCCGCTCGCCGCCCGACTTTTTCCATCTTTAATTTGATTAAGAAGAACTTATCCAAAAGTGGTGAAACGGGCCCTTAGTAAACTATTGTAAGCAAATAAACCATCTTATTTAATTTGTTCTTTCTTTTTATTATTTTTTCTCCCCTCCGCTCCGGACGGAAAGCGTCAATTGTCGTCCCGCTGCGCTAAACGAAGTTGTCGCTTTCCACCTCCATCGAGGAGAAAAATAGTATACAAACCTCGGACAGTAAATAAGAAAGCCTCAGATCACATGTTTTCATTTCATCAGCCTCAGATTACATGAGATCTGAGACCTAGTTTCTTACTTTCCTGTCCTCGGTGCGTAATCTACTATTATTGACTATCTAATACTACTAGGTACCTACTAAAATTAATAAAAATTTCATAATTGTCAATAAAAGGGTAGGTATAATGGTATAAGTAAACTAAACAAATTATTTTTTGTAAAAAAATGTTTAGTATTCAATGTCTATTATTTATGTGGTAATATGACACACACACTAAAATGTGAGGAAATTTTATATCTGTGACAAAACATTTTTTTTTTTTATTTTTGTTCTGCGATAGAATTGACGCATTTCTATTTATGTATTTTAACCTGTAGTATCCGACTGCAGGGCAAATATCACCCTTCACGTATATATATAGGTAATGGTAAGAGGGAGCGGTCCATATTCCACTCCACCACGTGGGCCCGTACAGATTGGTGGAGCAAGTCAACTTGCTGTTAGAGAATTTTTCCACCGCGCAGTTTAATAATAATTATAGGGCAGTTTAGTGATAAATACAATAAAAGATAATTAAGTAAATATAACTTATTCCACATACATAACATAAGTCATCTCTAATAACTTCATACACTTGAATGTAGTGGTCTTACTTAAGACAGAATCAAAGTGTCTGAATGAGAAGAACAATAATCTCTATGTCAATGGTATAAGGATGAAAATTCTTGTGTAAATGAAGCGACATCATCGGCCGACGTTTATGTGTACCCGAGGACAATTATCCACGACAAGGAAAACCAAGTCTTATCTACTAAAACTACACAAAGTTTATTTACCTGTGTCTTGGAATCCGGACGAGCCCACCAAAACTCTCCATTTCGCCGGAGCTCAGCTATTTTTTGGTTAAGTCTGTGAGCGAGCACTACTGTCAATGGCATGCATTCTTCTGTCTCATCTGTCGCGTAGCCGAACATCAAACCCTGAGCGAGATAACATTATTAATACAATTTTGATTTACATTTTTTATGATTTGTAATGTTGATGTGATAATGTGTTCTAAAAGCATGACTGTGGTTGATTATACCACGGCGTGATAGAAAAAAATCAAAATTAGTTTTATTCTAAATGTCCAGGATGCAATTCTGCACGACAACTTTTATTAAAAGAAACGCAAAATATGCAAATACCTAACAAACCTCCATACAAAGTGATCCATTCAAATTGAGCAGATCTCATGACAAGAGGTCACTTAGTGACCTATTTATTGTTTAATCCCATATAAATAAAAATGGCTATTCATTATATTCAATCTGTATTGACATGTAAGAAAATAAAATACTGAATAACAGAAATACCTAACAGATTCAAATTAAAAGAACTGTAATTGATGATAGCAAATTACCAAGAAGCTTGCAAATACTCTGATATGAATGGTTTGATTCTTAATAATGATTTATGATTTATGTAACATGCATTTGCATGCTAAGAGGATTTCCCTAGCATGAGTAAACCCAAAATAATTCAACATTTATTAAATATAGACAAATAATTCGGTCATCGAGCAAGCTTACTCATTCTACCTACTTATAAGATAAAACACAGAAAACTGTATCAGTAGGTTAGACATTAGTAGAACATTTTTAGAAATGTAGATAATTTTGGCTAAGTATGGCTGTGGTGGCTACCGAAAAAACAAAACAACATTGAGTACAATACATTATTGCATTTTGATTAGGAATGTTGAATCAAAACATTGCAACAAAAATCATACTAAACTTTTTTTAATGGCATTCCATTTCAATTTATAAATTACCTCCTATTTTATTTAGTTTAAGCCTAAGCCATAGCCAATTATCAATAACAGAATTGATGATCAATTCAACACAAAAACACATAAATCCTGTTGGGCTAGTATGGCAGCGCGACATAGGATTACATCTCACTTTAGTGATAGACTAGCACGGGACGATGTCGCGCGCATCATGCTAGGCTCTTTGGTTAACAAATCTCACTGGCCAGCTATTTCTACTAACATTATTTTAGTCAAACAGTAAATACTTGTCACTGTGATAATGCAAAGAAATGTTGTTTGCATCGCTTTTGGGCACCATCTATGGCCTAGACGAGGTTCTCCCAACATACCTGATCACCAGCCCCGACTTCGTCCTCATTTCTGTTCTCATGCACCCCGGCCGCGATGTTCGGAGACTGCTCGTCCAGGGCCAGCATCACACTGCATGTCTTGTAGTCAAATCCTGGCCCCGACATGCCCATTAGTGTTGCAGTGATTAATATTGTTAATGATCATGAAAACTTATTACTAACCAGGATAATAAAAACATTTTTATAAGATAAGAATGTTGTTTCTTGAATTTCCGATCAGAACACAGGAAAATTAGATATAGAACATGCTAATAATTCCTTTGATATTTGTTTGTTTATACAACATACATAAAAAAAGTAATTCAGACCAACTATCAACAATTCCATGAAATAGTAACAGTATTGGCATATTAAAACTAGGTTTTTATTTCCCTGGTCAGACCTGGTCTGGTGGTATTTTACAAATTCCACGAAACGTTGGAATAAGTAAAAATCAAAAATAATATTGTAAAAATAAGATGAATAGGTATTCTTATCAATTATAAGAATTTTGGAACTAAACATCTGTTCTCATGTTCAGTTATTTGTTTGTTTTAGGTTTTCATAAATAAATACATATACATAATGCTGTGAATTATTTATCGGAATGCAAATAAGTGTAATAAACAGTGATCGGAATAGGTAGATTCGAGAGTAAAGGCATTAATATTTGTATTCAATTCATGGGTGTTGGTATCAATACAGGGCATCAAACCCATCAATAATAAAAAAAAAAAAAAAAAAAAAAATATATGCATTGTTTTGATATCCTTAGATTCCTTAGCATCCTTTTAAACTAAGAGTCTACCCATCAAACTGAACAACTTTTACTACTAAAAAAAAAACTGCTGTCCCATACATTTGAGTCAGTTTAGTATTATGGGACAGCAGATTTTTTATTGCTCAGACTGGTTTGCTCCCATAGTAAAAATGTCCATTTTGACGGGTAGACTCTTAGTTTAAAAGGATGCTAATGATATAAATTTCACCTGTATGTACAAACACCCATGAATCAAATTCAAGTATTCAATTCATCACACAAATATTTGTCCGTGTGGTGTCGGCTAAGAGTAGCACCATCCCATTTCCTCCCGTGGGTGTCGTAAAAGGCGACTAAGGGATCTACCGGAGGATGGGCAGCAGCATCCTCTGAATACACACATTCAATCCAACTGTGATCGCCAACCCGCCTGCCAAGCGTGGCGATTATGGCAAATCCCCCCATTTTTGGGGAGGCCTATGTCCAGCAGTGGACGTGTATCGGCTGATATGATGATGATGACACAAATATTTACGCCTTTAGCCTCGAATCTACCTATTCCGATCACTGGTAATAAACATGAGCACAGCATTCCCAAATTTTTAAATGACTGAAAACTATTTCCATGATAATGATGTCCCAAATGAAATTCCAAGATTCGGTCCCTATTTCAATCATGCACATTGAGCATTAATAATTTAGCGTTCCAAAAGGTAGCGTTTGTAACCCAATAATGTTGCTTCGTGCAGCAGGCTCAATAGGGATGTATACCTGGTCTCCGGCCCCCGTATCAATTTCCTCGCGACCAGTGTGCACCCCATCAGCAATATTTGGACTTTGTTGTTCAAGAGCCACTAACAAATTGAGTGTCTTGAAATCAAAACCTAGTGTGCACGAAACAATATTCATATTACTGCTACGAAGGTCAAACAATTTTGAGTATGGTTCAGTTTAGATTGCACCTAGTTTCTGTCTGGCTAGAAGCCAAACTACGGTAACTATTATCCGTCAGCTGACAGAGACAGTGTTTGGGTGTCTAGTATAAAAGGTGGATCTTATAAATTAATTCGAAATTCACAATTTGAAAATACATTTTAGGTATTTATTTCTGAGAATGGTCACAAATTAAATGTAGTGATTAAAATACATTTTAAACTTGATTATTTCAATCATGAGAAAACAAAAACAATCATTTATTATTGTATTAGCTACGAGATAATTACACAAATTACAAGAACAAATCTGCTAATCAAAACAAATGACTCTCATAATTGCAGATATTCTAACATAGGTACCTCTGTAATTTATTACTTTTCATGGTGCAATAACTAAATAATGAACATAATAAAACACTTACCCTTAGAAGAGTCATCGTAACCGATATGTTTGACCGTCTCTCGGACAACCTTCTGATAATCAACGTTAGCTTTTGATGTAATTTCACCACACAGTAGGACCATTCCGGTCTTTGTCACCGTTTCTGTAGGAAATAATATTCATGTTTTTTACTGCAATCGGTTTCCAGTTGGACTTTTACAGAGCAAAATTGCAGTATAAACTCACCGCATGCTACTTTTGCGTCAGGATCCTGTCTTAAATGTGCGTCCAATATAGCGTCACTGATCTGATCACACATTTTGTCTGAAAAGATAAATTAGAACTTTGGTCATACCTCTGTAGTGGAAGGCGATACATTTCTTCGTTTATTTAGCGGACAATTTATTCACTATTTGGCACGGACCACGTGTTGCGATTATTTTGACAAATGCAAAGACCGCTAGCGGATTCTGATGCAACAAAACACAACATAGCTGCCAGAGCACACGGCGTAGCGCACGACGATACACAAACACAGCAAACTTTAATTTTGCACAAACAAGTCTTCTAGCGCGAGTACGACGTTATATTATTATTCAATATCTGCGCACATGTCTCCGACCGCCATCTTTTGTACCATAATCCTGCAGCATTCGTGGGGAAAACTAACCTGGGTGGCCCTCGCCGACTGATTCTGATGTGAACAAAAACACTGATCCATCTTCCATGTCATAACTGTGTCCGTTTGTTTTCGCGTATCCATTCATTTTTGAAGTTTCCGGCATTCTGAATTAGAGTTAGCTCACAAAAATAACCCGATAGAAGCCCCCTAAATTAACACTGTGGAAAAGAGGTCGGCTCGACGTCGCGCTGATATTTATAAGGTCGGGTAGGCGATACACAGGCGCGAGTATCGACCAATCACAAGCTCTCTCTCGTTTCGCAGCTGACTTATGGGCGCTCTGCTATTGGTCCAAATATTTTGTTTTGATTTTGATTGATCCTGAAAAGGATAAGCGGCAATTTTTGAAATGGAAATTAAAAGGTGTTATAAGTTGGTCTAATTATTTTAATTTACCGAAGTAGGTCTAAATTACTTAATTACCAATGATGGAAAAAAGGTTGCGAACAAATGCAATCATCAATTCATCACTTCACATCTCTTTCTCAAGTAAAAGTCACGGTAACATAACTAATAATAGAAAACTAGGAAAATTCTCAGTGTATTTAAATCGTTACGCCACAAAACAAATGCAAATAACCCGTAGAAAAGCCGTAGAAGAACTTTAAATAGCGTAGCGTTGTTTACTACCATTTGACAACAAATTGTGGAGTCATGTCACTGTCTGTCTGTCACTTATATAGAAAAAAAACGTAATAGGTAGGTAGCGTAGAAAGAGAAGGAACTAGAAGAAAGCACGTGTCTTGTCATATCACTCAGTAAGAGATGCACATAGCAAATTCGCTCTAGTTAAAAAAGGAGATCGCTACTTATTGCTGTCCTTATCCACGTAGCCACTTTTTTGATCTACGACGGCTGTCTGACTCCGGAGTCAGACATCTATTTTCATACAAATTGTATAGGATTTTATGACTATCGCTGTCTCATACGCGGTTACACTGATGTTACGTCTATCAGCGTAAGCGAAAAATACTTCGCCTATGGTAGGTAGGTACCTAGCAAGAAGCTTGGATGGTATGATAGACCAAGAAGGTGGTACTTAAGGTATTGCGTATTGCTATATGTACACACGGCGACACATCAAGCTATACAAAATAATCTGGACGCGCGTAGTTCGAATAACGTATAACGTCACGCGGCCAGCTTAAGTTGGTTAAGTTTCATAGGTATAGCTTGATGTGTCGCCGTATTGTCATGGTTGTATGTCTACGGGCGGCTTGAAATCTACCCCGGACGAGAAACTGTTATAGTGCTAGCGGTTCATCGGAAATTTCATAAGAATACTGCACTTTTTGTTAAAGGCAAGCCGCTTTGCACAGTGGTAGTTAGGACCATTTGGAGTGATTTGACCCGTAGTGATTTTTGATTCACCTCTTAGGGGGTGATTTTTGGGGGGTGGGGGGTGAACTACTCCTTAAATTCTTAAATTTGCTAACCTTAACCGATATTGACAATCAGGGACTCATTTTCGCATAATTTGAGGTCACTGAATTTGAATTTGGAGTAATTTTGATCATCCGAACTTCAATTTTGGATATTTTGGACCGTAAGGACGTTTTTTGGTACGAAATTTAAAAATGATTAAAAGTCATACAGTAGCCATATTAGAGTCAATTTCTGGAAAGTCAATAGCGCTAAATCGAAATAAGTCGTCAAAAATATATTTAGGAAAAAAATTTAGGGGGTAAAATCAGATTTCCTCCCATAGTAAAAGTTGTTCAGTTTGATGGTCTGAACAACCACTGGAAATTTCGACACGGCTAAAAAAAATTCACCAAAAAAATGTGTTATTTCCGGGACCCTTAGCGCGAACCCGACACACACTTGGCCAATTTTTTTTGTTTCTTGTTATACTATAGAGTTTGCACTATAACCGTACAAAGTTCGACGCTTGTATGTATTACCGTTTTTACGATAGAGCAAAAACTATAAACGTTAAAAAAAAAGTTTTTTGTATGGAGACCCCCCATAATTTTTTACTTTTTGCTCTTCTTATTATTTTTTAACAAATTCGCCATAATAACACATATTCTCTGAAAATTTCCACCATCTAGCTATTACGGTTCAAAAGATACAGCCCTTTATAGGTAGGACAGGCAGTACAGGTAGACAGGACGGACGGACAGACGGACGGATGGACAACGTAGGCTAGTAATAGGGTCCTGTGTGGCGCCTTTTTGGTTCGGAACCCTAAAAACAATACGCAATCTGATTTAAAAAAAACAATTTTTTTTTAGTCATTTTGTACCACCTACAATTTTTTCCTAAATATATTTTTGACGACTTATTTCGATTTAGCGCCATTGACTTTCCAGAAATTGACTCTAATATGGCTACTGTATGACTTTTTATCATTTTTTTAATTTCGTACCAAAAAACGTCCTTACGGTCCAAAATATCCAAAATTGAAGTTCGGATGATCAAAATTACTCCAAATTCAAATTCAGTGACCTCAAATTATGCGAAAATGAGTCCCTGATTGTCAATATCGGTTAAGGTTAGCAATTTTAAGAATTTAAGGAGTAGTTAACCCCCCACCCCCCAAAAATCCCCCCCTAAGGGGTGAATCAAAAATCACTACGGGTCAAATCATTCCAAATGGTCCTATCTACCACTGTGCAAAGCGGCTTGCCTTTAACAAAAAGTGCAGTATTGTTTGGCGTACCGCTAGCACTATTACTTACTAATCTACTTTCTGGAATAGCGACTCCTCTTTGCAGGGAAGCTGCTAACAGTCCGAATCAAACTTCGATTTTATGTCTCGCAAATTTTCATCACAAACAGGATCTTGAAGGGAAACAACAGCAGAAGAGTTTGGAATGCAGCACAGCACGGCTAGCATGCCACCCACGACAAAACGTTTAAACGAGAATGTTCGTCATGTGCGCGCCATGCTCGCTCTTTCTGGCATACTTACGTAAAATAATAGGATGGAGGCACATCTCGATTTTTATCGTTTTCACGGGGGTGGCATGCGAGGCCTACTAGAGGGAACAAACTACACATCTTCCCAACTTCGTCAAACCAGCCGAAAAATTACCCCCCGAAGGAAAGGAGAAATGGCCTGTATGGAAAGCCTGAACCGCTTGCGGGTTTATTAAGCAGGACCAACGTTAATCTCACAAAGTGGGGCATTCATTATCCTCCGAAACAGCAACACTATGTAAATGCGTACCTACCTACTACAACAAACCACCCCGCATCTATTTTAACTGTCTGTGGACAGGCGGACCACAATGTGGAGAGAGAGGAGGACCTAATGAGAGCAGAGCCAGCACGACAGAGGTGGTAAGATACTGGAAAGGGACTATCTGAAGAGAGACATGACGATTTCATAGGAAAAGAAGAAGAAAGGGGTCAACTCCAATCCAACTCGGCTGGGCAGTGTTCGGGAAACTACGTAGATAGTATATATTCTCGTCTCAAATACGGCAGTCTCAACGGAAGCCTTTGACCAGTGTGTGGGTACAGCCAGTGATGACTGATGACATACGGAACTATGACGTGGTCGCTCACTTAAGGCCTCTTAAAAAGGCTGAAAGTCACAGTTAGTAATATTTCGAGAGCAGTTTAGAGATTATCAAACTTCACACCTTTCGCCAACTTCGAAATCACGGAAATAAAAACTGTTTCATAAAAACGGCAGTACGTACTCGACTCAATAATTATATGGGCAATAGCGCATATTGGTACCTAGCTGAGTTTTTTCGCCATTTCGAAGTTGGCTCCATAGTGAAAGTTATTCAGTTTGATGCAGGGGCGGATCCAGGATTTCATGTTGGGGGGGGGCCCATCGGCCAACTCGGGCCACGTATTAAGATTAAAAGAAATTAAGAGAGCTCATTTCTTTACTCGGCCTCAAAATTCAGAGGTTCGTGGGGGGGGCCATGCCCCCCCCCCTGTATCCACCACTGGTTTGATGGTCTAAACCACCCCTAAAAATATTACTAGGGTGTTTTGTTACACCTTGTATAATTTCAGCGTAATTTTTTAAATATATTAATAGGTTAGTTTTATGTTAGCTAATCATAGTTACATAGTTATATTGATACATTTTCCAAGAGGACTTCACAGCACCTAGTCACCTAGAATCATTAAATCATAATTATCGGCTTTGCAACTTTAACTTAAGAAATTCGTACCTTTTCAAAAGATCACAAAACTAGATTTTTTTCACTTTATTTAGATCACTCCACTGCGAGCCCGTGTCCCGTGCCGTGCCCGACTTTTCAATAACTGACTGAAGTTAGTATATCACCTTATTAATATAAATATTGTTCATGTTTAATTCTTATCGTATTTAACTACCATGACTTTCAACTTTTCAGATTATATTCGCTTGGCTAAGTTGACGAAATGTGCCGTTTAATTTAGTAAACTACAGTGTAAGGATACACTGTGCGAAATATATGAAATATTCAACACTTTTTCGATTCGATTTTTAGTAGATTACACACCGAGGACAGGAAAGTAAGAAAGGTCTCAGATCAGATCTCATGTGATCTGAGGCTTTCTTGTTTACTGTCCGAGGTTAGTATACTATTTTTCTCCTCGACCGAGGTGGAAAGCGACAACTTCGTTTGGCGCAGCGGGACGACAATTGACGCTTTCCGTCCGGAGGGGAGAAAAAATACGTAATGACTACAATCTCTATTGGAGTCAGCAGGTAAACGAGAATTCATTGTTTATTTTAAATACAATAAAAAACTCACCGACTCACTCAGTACTGTACCTACTGTCCATTACAAAGTGGCGAAGGGCTCACTCCCCGTCACACTGGACTGAGTTTACTCTAGCTGGTGAAACGTGGATGTTCTGAGTTTTCATAATGTCTCTGACCCCCTCGGGGTATAGTCGTGAGCAATAGCGTGAGATGGCCTAACATGCTTATGCTTAAAAAAACTCACTGTAATCAGACTAACTAGTTATGTTGAAAATAGGGGCGAGCGAAGCGAACAGGTGCGTATTCTTCTAAGGGTAAAATGGGCAAGTGCTAAGGGCGGCTGCTTCTAGGGGCTTCGTGGGGCCATACAAATGGGGAAGAAATATTTGCCCAAAGATATTAAGTTTAGCCAGAACCAAAGACCAAGTCTGCATCAAAAAAACAGATCGTCTGCTGCACAATTTGACCGTAGGCAGCGTTCTTTTTCTTTATTATTTTATTCTGATAAGTACTTATTTTATTTATTATTTTGTCTATTTGGTTCGTGGTGGAGTATGGCCTACTCCCTCTCACCCTTATTCGTGAATCGTGAAAGGAGGCCTTTGCCTTGCAGTGGGATTCTACAGGCTATAACTTACTTACTTCTCTATTTGATATTTTTAATAAAGCACTGCATACACATACTGAGTTTAGTACAGAACGACAGATTTCTATCTACATCTGGTTTCTCTTTTTATTATAGTGCATACTGCATGCATAGACCGACAAACAGAGTTACAATCAAAGCCGTTTTGCGGAAAAATGTCGATCTCGCTTCGACTTCACATTTTTCTATGCAACATAGTTCATCGCTCGACTCGTGACGATATGACATATAGTTAACAGACAACTCTTGTCGGTCAATTCTTAAAAATCGTATAACCTTAGAACTTTTGCTGGCACACATCTTGGGTACGGACTAACCAATATACATATTAATCTATGGTACGGACAGGCCCGCCCGCCGCCCGCCGGCAAGTTTCAGTTATGGGGGCGGCCTAATATATTTGCCCAGGGGCGCAATATTTGTAAATAGACCCCTAAAGCCAGCTCGATATCTTACTGAAAATATTATTAAAGTAGGTTCATAGTACATACCCCACCTATAGATAGTTACCAACTTAGATAAAATTAATTTTAATTTCTTTGGCCTAAGGTTACCAATACAATTAACTTCGACTTTATTAGACTTCGACATTTGAAATTGTTATACTTACCTATTATAGTCATTATTCGTTTTAGACATTAGTCGCCTAAACCATTTTACTGCAAGGAGACTACAATACAAATAGACTATTGCAATACGACCTTTCTTTCACCACTCATTGTTACAGTGTTTCATGAGAATATACATATTTAATTTCATCTCTAAACAAGGAGCGAGCGAAGCGAGCTCATGTCGAAATCGAGACGATTCGCGATTGAAACAAAAGCTGGAGCTAGGCTAGCAGAGCTCATGATTTGGATACATAGGAAAGTAATATCTCAATTGTGTATCTGTATGGGTGGGCATAGAAAAATTGTGTAGATGTTGATTTGTGTAGGTACCTACTATGAAACAACTGCGAGGCCACATCGGCACTGCCTGAAAGGGAAAAAGGTAACAATTAAGTCGTTGCTTACGATAATGAGGCGGACTGTATCTACATCTTTCTTATAGATTCTAAATGGTGACGTAGCGTGATAAATGTATTATTATAAACATACATAAAGCGGAGCATAACATCACAAAAGCGACAACGAGCGATAAACTTTACTCTCGAGCACGCAACGCCATCCGTGCAATTCGTCACATCATAGGTTTGCGTCTGACGCAATAATGGGTGAAATCAAAAATCGTGAATCATTACCATAATTAAACTTCGATTATTTTTATTGTTTATGTTTACCGCAGTAACTAAGCATATGCTCATGACTATATTCCCCGAGGGGGTAGTCAGAGATATTCTGAAACCTCAGAACATCCACGTTTCACCAGTAGTACCGAAACTCTGTCCAGTGTGACGGGGGGTGAGCCCGTCGCCACTTATAATGGACGGTGGGTACTATACATGCCTCGAAATTGAAGCATGCAGGTTTCCTCACGATGTTTTCCTTCACCGAAAAGCCAGTGGTGTTACAAATCGTACATAACTTCCGAAAAACTCATTGGTACGAGTCGGCTTGGACGGGGATCGAACCATCGCCTCCTGCACGGAGGCAAGGTTACTCGCCACTGGACCACCACGGCGTTAGTAACTAAAGGCTTGGAAACTAAGGTAGAACTCTAAAATTGCTAGGTACATGGAATGTGATTCTTGCTTCAAGTGCAGACATAGGGTACCTATGGCAGTTGTAGCACTTGTAGCACAACTTGTGTCCCTACACGTCCCTGATTTATGTTATAAAGGTAGTATATGTTTTCGTAAGACAGGTAGTCATGCTTCGATCAAAGTAAAATTAGTAAAGATTCCACTACATTACGGATCTGTCAGAAGGCCTTCCGTGACAACTTAACAGAGACTATTGCGTTACTTTATGTGTTTATGATGTACAATTTTATCGGAATACATGTTTATCAGATTTTTAGCGTCCATTTACTGGTACTACTTATTTTAACTGAAATGTAGGCTTCATTATGTCAATAAACATAGTTATGATCAAATAAAATAAAAATGATGTTGATAAATTGATAACTTGTAATTATATCAAGCATTTCAATGTCATTCGATTGACAAAATATTTTTATAAAATTATGTTTTATCTACGTAGGTACTTATCCTAGGTCAATACAGTCAAAAGTCACTTAATGTTATCATCGATTAAGTTGGAAATGGGCTAATTTTTAATTTCGAGTCGGAAGTAGGTAAGGGTTTTTTATACACCATTTATGGTAAGGCTCCTCGATCACTTATCATCGGGCGAGACTAAGGTCAAATTCTGGACCATTTTGCATGTAAATGTTTTTCTCCCCACCGGATGGAAAGCGTCAATTTTCGTCCCGCTGCACTAAACGAAGTTGTCGCTTTCCACCTCGGTCGAGGAGAAAAATAGTATACTAACCTCGGGCAGTAAATAAGAAAGTCTCAGATCACATGTTTGTTGACCGAGGCTTTCTTACTTTCCTGCCCTCGGTGTGTAATCTACTTACTATTCATCCACATCCCGAATCTTCTGACACTACTGGGTACGTCATTTGTTTATACCACTCTCCTTTGTCCTGAATCTATCGCATCCATGTTGCTCATCCATGAATCAAAAGCTCCCGAAACTAAAAAATAAAAAAACTCTTCTGACGATGGCCTAACATGGCCATGTTAACACACATCATCTCTCTTTTTGCGCACATCATAAAATGACCGACAGTCTTTTCACACTCGTCATTGGGAAAGGGGCATTCTGGAACCAGGGGACATTTTGGGAAAGGGACATTTTGGGGAAGGGACATTTATTGCAGGCACGTATCCAGGGGGGGGGGGGTGATAGGTGGGATTTATCCCCCCCCGAAATCCTAATATTTGTATGGAAAAGTGATTACAGCACTTACTTTTTCATTGTTTTTATATGAATATCCCCCCCTGAAATTTAAATGTCCCCCCCCGAAACAAAAGTCTGGATACGTGCTTGATTTATTGGTTCCAGAAAGTCCCTTTACCAAAATGTCCCTTTCCTAAAATGTCCCAAAAAAATGTCCATGTCCATGTGTAAAGTGTCCCATGTGTGTTCCTTGTGTTGTGTTGTTAAATGTGTGACATTTTAGGAAAGGGACATTTTGGGAAAGGGACTTTCTGGAACCAGGGGACATTTTGGGAAAGGGACATTATGGACCTGAGCGGTCATTTGTCTTAAGATTCGTATATTTATTAGCAATAAAGAATTTGGTAAGTACCTAACTTAGTATTTACTTACAACAGATGAATGAAATTATCCGTTTCTGGTTTGAACAAGATTGCTATCAGTAAACAAGGTCCAAAGCCATTCATTGTTATCAAGTATTTATTATAACTAATAGGCACGTACAAAACTAAATGTAAACCAAGATAATTGGATAAGTACGTTTTAGCAAAAAAAAATATTGAAATTAAAGAAAGTGACGGTGGCGGGATGCCCGGCAGATGTGAAACATCGAAATACCGCGCTCTCCCGATTTCTCGCGCTTTTTTTCGAATTACTAACTTTGCTGGACGACCGGCAGATGTGAAGAGAGAAGATGAGCATTACGTATGCCATGAGAGCGTCATGCCATTTTCGTGACGGCATACGAGTCAGCTTGACTGCCAAGGCGCGCTAATACCTACCTACATGTTTCACATAAATAAAATCTGTAGCCGTCGTTTTAAGAGTCCTTTTACCAGGAAGCTGGTATGGTATTGTCTTTTACCGTTTAATGGCGCCCTAAATTAAAAAAGTGCTACCTACTCAAACTACCGTACAAAAGCCCTATAGCAAATTTTTTACAACAGGTACCTACCTACCTCTTCCCTACTTTTATAGATTTTTTGTAGTTATTTCTATAATAAAAATACAAATTTAGAGAAAAAACGGCAACTTTTTTTACATTTATTTCGGTATATATATATAAGTAGGTACTTAAAAGTGGAATGTTTGTAAAAGTATTGCTATTGTATAAAAAAATATGTTTAGGCTTTTGCAGTAGGTACTTACTAAGTCGGAGTAGCACTAGCACTTTTTCATTTCAGGGCTCTTACAGACAAACGACACTTTGTTTGAGACCGATGCGATGTCGCAAGCTATCGCCGACGCGACGGTCGCAAGCTGTCGCCGACGACGGTCGCAAGCTGTCGCCGACGACGGTCGCAAGCTGTCGCCGACACGGTCGCAAGCTGTCGCCGACGACGGTCGCAAGCTGTCGCAAACAAAGTGTCGCTCGACTCGATGAGAGATATTTAATATGTGACGAGGGTGACACTGAACGGTAAAGGGACTGTTAATTGAACCAAGTAATAAATAATATATGTTTTGAGTATATTCCTCACTCATGTCGTGGTCGGGTCAACTTTATCTATCATCCACGTGTCTGGTATCTGATACAGTGAAAGTTTAGTTTATTTACATCGTGTTATAGTCTAGTTCTCTAAGCTTATCTTTTGTTTTGTGTCCATATTGATATCCAACATTGAAATCGAGAAAAGAAAATCTGGGGACTCAAAAATTTATGAAGAGCTGTTTTTTTTGCGATTTCGATGTTGGTCCCATAGTGAAAGTTGTTTGGTTTGATGGTCTGAAGGATCCCCTAAAGTTTGGACCTAACGTATTTAAGTTTACCAACACTCTGTATTAGGTAGTTACCTAATAAGTACCTAGTTTTTTAGGAAACTTCTTCTGAATCGGTTCAGTAGTTTCGAACTTATGCATAACTGCATAATTAAGTATTTGATACCGATTATTAAAGTTATTAATGGCATATGTCCAGCAGAGGACATCCATCGGCCGAGATGATGATGATGATTAAAGTTATTCAAGGCAACACTTGGATGGATACTCTAGTAATCCAACTTAGTAACTAACATAGATAGAGTTAGTACTTATTACTAGGTAGGTAGGTAATAACAAATGTAGATACAGTCAAGGTGAGGTTACCGATAGGCAAAATAGATACAGCTCTTTGGAAGAAAACATTAACACTAGCTGCATAAAACATTCAACTGTACGAGATAAAGGTGTTTACCATCAAATTTTTAGACAACAATAGAGAGCTAAATAAATAACAGTGTAGCATCATAATAGGAGCAAACTCAATGCAATGTTTTGAATTGAAAGGGATCTTAGATGTGATGGTGATGATAATGGGGCGCGATAAAATCCTGTTCCTATTTTTGTACCAAAGTATGTAGTTAGGTACCTTCGCAATATTTAAAAAAAGTGTGGTCACTTTTGGCGGTTTCAAACATAAAACATAGTAATCTGTAATGTCTGCTGTCCTAAATGTATAACCAGCAATGACTAAGGGTTGAACTACATCACGTAGCACCGCTTCGCATTTTTCCGTCGCTCCACCCTTTTCTATAGATTTCGCCAGTGTCAAGTAGTTTGAGAGAGTGTCTCGAGGATTGTTTTTGGAGCCTCGTGGCAGGCTGAGACGCGAACCGCGCGAACACCACGCGAGAGACAAGAGTTCGAGGCAAACCCTGCAAGGTGACTCCACACGTCATTATATAAAAGTTGTTCGGTTTGAAACACCACCTAAAGTAGGTACCTACCTAATGTAACGTAGTTAGGCACTTGTCGCTTGACACTCTCCCAACAAATTCAATTCAATGCCTGAACAATGTCAAGCGAGTTTGTCAAAAGTATTTTCACTATTTAATTATTACAGGCGTTTTTTGACCAATAATTTACCTAGTATCATGCATCATCTCAGACACGACAAGACGTCCATTCCTGGACATAATAATACGCCTTTCCATCCTAAAGATTGCCCAAATGACCGGTCCTGAACTGCCCTCATTGAACGCGTTCCCAACAACCTATTCCGAGAGCGCAAATGCGCGCTGCATACCTACAAACGAGATATTTCTAATATTAACCAATTAAAGTCAATGAAATTTTTCAGAAACAATCTAGAAACGAATCTCTATGCTTGTATGAAGTCAGATTTTCGTTAAAACATAGTTTTAATTCTAGGATTAATTTAAGATTTGTATCAGGATTATATGTGTCCCGTGTGTATGTGTCAGGATTATGTGTGTTTGTCCCGGCGACCTTCCTTCGGCGCTTCGTTCTCAGAGGCAGTGGGATGAACCTCTCTGCTCGAAGGTGCTGGCGGCTTTAATTTCTTCGGCCACTGGCGATGCTGACCGTGCTCGCTTGTTGGCGGTGTCGGAGAAGGAATCGGGGTCGTGGTTGCAGGCCCTTCCATCGTCTAATTTGGGTACTCTATTGAGCAGCTCCACCCTGCCATTGGCTATTTGTCTTCGCCTGGGTGTTAGGACAAACCAACCACACTTTGACGAGCTTGGCCACCACGGTTTGTTTTGCTAGAAGAGCGCAGGTCGTATTCCTCGGCACGCAGCTCTAAACGAGCTGATAAAGCGGGTCCTGGCGTCAGTGAATGTCCCATCTATACTGGAGCCTCAGGGTATGTTTCGGTCGGATGGGAAAAGACGGATAGCCTGTCTCTCATACCGTGGAGTCGTGGTAGGTGTTTGGTTTGGGACGCCACGTGTGTCGACACTTTGGCGCCATCTCACGTCCGGGGGTCTTGTAGCCGTGCGGGGGCGGCGGCGGTCCAAGCAGAGTCAGAAAAGAGAAGGACGTATCACGGTTTGGGAGAGGGGTTTGAGTTTCTGCCTTTCGCTGTGGAGACCTTGGGCTGTTGGGGTCCCGCGGCGAAACTTTTCCTAAAGGGCCTCTCGAGGTGCCTGTTTGAGTTGAGGCCACGGGGGACAGGAGGGCTGGCAGCTATATTGCCCAGAGGATAAGTTTGGCTATCCAAAGAGGCAATGCGGCCAGCCTCCTTGATACTCTACCTCGGGTGGGTGCTTTAGAGTTAGAGGATATCTTTTATTTGTAGTTTGTAAGATTTATTACGTTTCCACTGGTGTTCTATATTTTGTGTTTTTGTATTTGATTACCTTTAATAATTATTATATGTGTTCTTTGGTTTCCACAAAATTTCATTGACTTTAATTTTATTGGTTAGTATTGAAAATATCACCATAGTTAGTACGTTTGTATGGAGCGCGTCAACGTACTATAGGCTAAAGCACAGCATAACTAATATAGTTATAGTTACTTCATTGAACATTAAATATTGTATGCGGATGTCATCGTCAATCACTGTAACTAAGATAAGATAAAATAAAAAAAATCACTGCTTTTATTGAAGTTTGATGATTGCTTGGAAGTACCTACTATGTAAGTAGGTAATATCTACAGTTTTGTTTTTAGGGTTCCCGCATTCGAAGATCGACAGTAGGAACATTATTAAGTACCATTCATAGTGTGGTGTACCATTTCTCTATGGGTGTACCCACCCGTTGTAGAATATAGGGTTCTTCTTAATAAGCTGACACTTTTTTAAGGAGATGATCATACCGCCATACTGAGCAACTTTCAATATGGCACCAACATGGAGCAGTTGATTTCTTTTTCTTGTATTCAATGTTGCTCCCATAAAGAAAGTTTTTCAGTTTGAGTCTGATCCTAACTTAGTAAATTGTTATGGGTGAAAGATGCAGTTCCAATAACACCAACCAAGAAGAGGTGACTAATTCCTTCAGACATCGTCAAGATCTCGGATGCCCTCACCGTGTGGCTGCGGGTTATATTATAGCCACTGTACATGATTTTAATACTTTTATGTACCTATTAAACCTATAGGTACAGAACCACGTAATACAGTCGCCACTTCCAACTCTTTACACATTCCAAAATAAATACAGCACACGCTAAACCGAATATCACAATCACAGCGCAATTAATCCGATAACAAAATGATCGTCCAGAGATAATTTGTAAACACTATGATTGTTTAGCGCAAATAGTAAGTACGTGCGTCTCTGTCTCCAAAGAAAATAATAACGAAGACAATCAACAAAAGCTGTTATGATTTCGGCTCGAGCTGGAATGTCTGTTGTTCAAAACAGCCTGTAGTTTCAGTAGCTAGGTAACAGTGTATCGCCGCCTTGCGGAGCCGCCTGCTACATTGTGAGAGTGCAGTGCAGTGCAATGATTCTAAAAAGTGGTAAAAGTGGTGTTCATTATGTACGGACCTCGTAGTTTGACGGTTATCTTAGTGTGTACGTGGATTTGTTCTCTTCAGCCGAAGGTGACGGTTTTAATTGTATTATCTTTAAACTTCGGACTTCGGAACTTCTGAGTTTCGGACGTTTCGGTATACTACTGGTGAAACATGGGTGTTTTGAGGTTTCCGAATAAGTATCTCTGACCCCCCTCGGGGGAGTCGCGTGGCTGAGGGGGTGACAAGTGGACGTGTCGTCGGCTTGCGATTTTGACAGCCACGTGGCTCCGCCGTTTTATGGCGGTTTCGAGTGTGTGTTTTTGTTTAAAAACGGGGCTTTGAGATCGCCATATCCTATTACCGTACAATATCTAATAAATATATCCTCAACACTTGACACTGGCGAAATCTAACAAGGAAACGCCATTAAATAATACTTAATAAGTAATAAAAAAAAATTGAATACCCCCTCGGGGAATATAGTCGTGAGCATATGCTTGCTTATGCTTATCTATAAACTTCAAGATTATGAATAGTTCGCTAATCATCAAAAGTGTATTACATACTTTTATACTACGTTTATACCTAACACCCAAACACTGTATCAAAGACTATTGGTACGTATTCGTTCTGTTCTGACTAAAGCAGTTTTGTTAGCCAAGTTTATCGGACTACTCGCGCATTGAGGGTTCCGTACGACCGAACAATATAAATTAACTATAAATTAATTATTTTTGTTTTTTCTAGGACCCTTAACGCGATACCGACTCACACTTCGCCAGTTTTTATTAGTTGTCGTTATAAGTTGTTGTTGTCTCACACCAAGAATATTAACCACACCAAGTTTGACGCCATGGATATACCCGATATACCTTTTCCAGCTTCCTGTTTGACGCTTTTTATTGTATCTACCTACTACAGTCAGCTATTAACGTTTTTCCTATAAAGCGAGAAGAAAAAAAAAACATTGATTTTAACTACTTTTCTTTTACATGGGAACCCCCACGGAACCCCCTTATCCAATCCCGTTTCGTATACAAAACTGGTAAATTTGATTTTGAATTTTATAATAAATCCCACTGCAGAAATTGATAATTTTCATTTCATTGGGAAGTATGATATTCCTCCTGTTTTGTGTATAATTTTAGCTTCATACTATTTGTATTTGTTCTTTGATTATTCTCATTTGTTAGTTGCGCAACGATTTAAAAGGAATACCTATATACAGTTCATCACACGGGCAATTGATGGCGAAGCATATTATTCCATTTCTCATCAAAAGTCTCTTCTCGTAATAAGATCTCGGTTACGACTGGTACGTCTGGTGGTGGTCGACTCGGTTATATTCTGGTTACGACTGATTCTATCGGTTTTCAGGTGGAAGCGTACTACAACGATGGGCTGAACCCCGTCAAAGTAGACCTGGAAGTATGGCATCAGCGCAACCCTCGCGTCGCCATCAAAACCAACGACAACCTCGCCTGTGAGAAGCCTAATATTTACATTTGTGAGGTAAGGTGTCAGTTGACAGGCGTCGATACCGATTTTAGTAACTGCATATCCCACTCTCACTCATCATGATTGTACGTGCGGTCTCCAGTCACCGAATAGATGGATGGAGAAAAACAGAACATATTGTGTGAACAACTGTCTAGATATTACGGTTCAAAAGTAACATTTTTTTTTAATTTATTTTATTTTAGGAAGATTTACAACATTACAATTTTATTACATATTCTTATATAAATCTAAACGCCAATTGAAAAATCTCCACATTTAAAAAGCAAAAACTAAAATTATATTATATGCCACTCGTCTCATTTGTTACCTACACAGATAGGACGGATAACGTAGGCTTAGTAATAGGGTCCCGATTTTACCGTTTGGGTACTACAGAACTCCATAAATTATGTATGATGTTTATTCATGCAATAAATTGATTTCTGTTTTCATTTCTACCAAACTGCTTCTCATTCTCGTACGTTTACGAATTGCCGCACGCTGCGCATGTGGTGTACCGACTGGCCGCAGCGAATTTGCTGGAATGATATGGCTGTTGTCATAGTAGGTTCTATTATGTGCTCCCGTTCCATCTGCTGTAGTGTCAGGACGGGACTACAGATCACATCTGTATTTAGCGCACACTCATTTACTTCAACTTCAAAATATCCTGTGTTTTGCGTACCTATGCTACGCCGGGAGCCGCCGCTAAAGTCTACGACGAAAACCACATCTTACCCTTGTGGTCAGACTAAACGCATACCTTTACTGTTAAGTTTTATCTCCTATAGTCTCATAGATAGTTTTACAAGACGTGTAAATTCCTCTCTTTCCGAACAGGAGCCCCCAGAAACAATCCCGCCTGAAAGCACAAAGACCTGCAACTACCGTAACCAGGCCTACCACGAGCAGGTCTACCGCTGGGTGGCTGGTCGTGGCTGTCTGCTATACACACCTGACTTCCTGTACATCGGGGGCAGTAACACACTCAACTTGAATGCCGGCTGTTATTACGGGACCCTATTCTCACCTTGTTTGGAAGTTGTAAGTCGAAGACGTGGAGCTAAAAGTTTAAGAAACGTAACTACTTGCCTACTTTATGTCACACAGGATCTTAGGTTTCTTCCCCTCAATGGTATTTCCTACTTCATTGACCATGTATTTGAAGGGTGAAGAAAGCAAAAAAGTATTGGGGCTAACACAAAAGATCCCACTGGGTCGAAGTATTTCTGTCTTGCCAGCCCCCACAACAAGATAAGATACTTTATGTCAAGCATTGGAATTGATTATCTATCAAGATAGACGTAGAACAAGGAAATTGCTAAGCAGACCAGGATATCTAATACATAATCTGCTCCAATTCATCCTTAGCTTTCACATCAACTCTCATTGGCCTGGAGAATCCTATTGCTGATCATAGGCACCCTCTTCCTAAAGGGGTCGAGAGGGAAAGGGCCATAATGTAATATAGTTGTCCTTGTGGGAGGTGGTGAAGGCAAGCAATACTCTCACAGCAAGTTCAATTGACCCCAAGAGGCATCTAACTTGACATAACAAATAACACCTCTGGCATTATTACTTTAGAATATGCTTGTTAACTATTACCAGGCCAAAGAAGACGGTACATGCGGCTGCTACCCCTTCGACCCTGGTTTAGAAGAAGTGGCCAGGGAAGTGAGGAACGCGTTGATTCCAGCAGCTCACGGACGATGGGAGAGATGCTTCTACGCGGCCTCTGACTGCTGCAGTCATTATATGCTGGGGAATAATGATACTGGTAAATTGTGTTATTTTTGCCGTCTTTGGGAGTCCACACTTTTTTAGCCGCAGGAATGAACTTTACCTACTTCCAGAATAGTTTATAGGAGGTCACTTCACTAGTTTAACTAATCTGCTGGCTTGAAGGACCAAGATTTAAAGATAAATATAGAACAACGGTGTTGATAACTCGAGGCGAAACTTTTATTAAGTTTTATTGCTCAGATTTTGATAAAAATCTGATTCAATCTGCAATTCTGTATGACACTCTAATAGCAATCACTTATCATGCCTCGTACTCCAGGGTCATGGTAGCCTATGCTCACGATTACCTATATCCTCCGAGGGGAGTCAGACTTATTGTAAATACTGCATATTCTGACCAACAACTCCTAAATAAAATGAACCATATTATTTAATCCTCATCTTCTCAGAAACGGAGCAATGTGGGGCCACATTCGACGGCTGGACTTGCTGGCAAGCTACAGAAGCTGGGTCTATAGCTTCTGATGTCTGCTCTGAATTTGCGTACTCCGGCCTGGGACCTTCCTGCAATCGTGAGTTTGTGATTATTTTAATATAGTAACACTTGCTTCTGCCATTGGCAGAAAGTGACGATGTAACGTGCGTGAATATGTAAGAACAGTCGGACAAAGATATACAGGATGTTACAAAACACCCTAGTAGTATGCAATAGGGTGGTTTATTAGAGTTTAGTTAGACCATCAAACTGAACTACTTTCACTATATGGAGCCAAGTACGAAATCGTAGAAAATTACGGAAGGTGAAAGTATAGACAGTTGCATTACTTTAAACAGTAATTAAACTCTTGAAACTGAACAACTTTACCCAAGGAACCAAATGGAAAGAAAAAAAAATCAACTTTTCATACAAACAACAATCAGCTGTTTCATTAAGTATGGCAAAACAACATGTTTTTGCTAATATCCTATCAATTCGGTATGTCAAGTTTTTTTTTGGAGGGCTGAATCGAAAACCATTTCGAGATAATTGTCTCAATAATCATATTTTCTACGTCAAAGATTTTAAAATGAAAGGATTACAAATATTTTAATTTTTTTTTATTATAACGTCGTTTTTCGGTACGCTCAGTGACGTCACTGGCATACCTGTGAACTCCTTGTTAAACATAAAATCAACTTGAAATATCCGGCCATTAAGAAAAAAAATACATTCACAATGTCAGAATTTGACATTTGATGTTGCCGTATCTGTTTCCAGCATAGAGTTAGAAAGAGGAGGCACGTTTTATTTTTTTTAAATATAGCAGTAGGTATTGTTTCTCCATGGAGTTCGAATTATTTTTTCTCCACCATTTTTGCACTTAAAGATAACAGATCAAAATAATTTAAAAATTAAATTTATATTGATAAACTCGATGAATCGCAATAAAAATGAAATAGGTGTCTTAAAATTATGTCTTCTATCCGTAAAAAATATAAAAATGACGACCAAAAAAAACTTGACATACCGAATTCCTTAGAGAGCGCCGTTCAGTAGCATGAGTTAAATCTTCTTTTACAGTAATGAAACTGTCTACCTAACTACAAATATTCTTTTTAAACACCTTTTCAAATCGTGAATGTCAGATTTCAGCTCCAAACAATGCTTCGACAACTCCACCTGGGAGCTCCAGACGGACTACTCCACCTGCAGCATCACGCCGCGCCTGCTCCGCCGCTACCGCTTCCACATCGCCGTGCTCTCCTTCTCCATCGCCTCCTGTCTGCCGGCCGTCTTCGTCTTCTTCTTCTACAAGAGGCTGAGGATCACGAGGGTAGCCCTGCATAGGAACCTGCTCATTGCTATTATCTTGAGGAATGTTCTCGTCATTGTTAGTAGGAGTGAGGTGAGTGTTCTGTTGGCTGTAGGTAGGTACACCTGAGGAGTCCGATAAGATGACTTAAATATCGACCTTCTCGCCTCTAAGGTCGTAAACGCCACTTTTGACCAAAATGAGTTAAAAATGCAGTTTTGTTTATTTTTTTTCGCTCTATCGATCGGTGTATTCCCTTGTAAAAAGTCCTTTATGGCGTTTACGACAATTGAGGCCAGAGGGGTTGATACACGATACTGTTGCCCGTGTCTTCGTTTTAGCCCAAGATTAGACCATACATTAATGCACCTTTTGGTTTTGTGAACGAAATGTGATTAAAGTGAACGTTTATACAGTGGTTCATAAAACGCCGCCGGGTTGCCTAGCTAAATCATGCCGCAAGTACCTTTACCATGATGATTTATGGTACCATTTTTGCTACTGATCTGTTCAGGAAGTAAATAAGATGCCATCTGGAGGAGACCAATCTAAAGATCTGAAAAAATTAGGGTTGCAACTCTAGATTTAAAAATGACTTATTTGAACCTGGGAACCCTAGAGTTCTGGGAGGTGTGAAATTTCATTCACAATATATATATAAAACGGTAACGGTAACGGTAATAGGTATATTTAAAACGTTAATCAGGTAACAAAATCTAGAGCGATAGAACAGAAGCTGCAGTTTCAAACAGACTGCAAGAATTGCATTTTTGTGAATCCGTTTTGAGTTTTTGACAAATAACAATCTACCGGAAATAAAAATTTATGCAATAGATTATGTCACGTAGCATACAAATATAATCAGGAAATGAATGGCGCTAACCGAAATCGTAACAACTATTTGCAAGCATAAGCATAATTATAGTAGATTACAGACAGAGGGCAGGAAAGTAGGAAAGTTCTCAGATCTCATGTAATTGTTGACCGAGGCGAAGCTCGAAGGAGGTGGAAAGCGGAAACTTCGTTTAGCGCAGCGGGATGATAATTGACGCTTTCCGTCAGGAGGGGAGAAAATAATCATACTGCGCTCACGGCTACATTCCTCTCATGGATAGACACTAGCCAGAGATATTCTAAATATACCTACCATTTATATGAAAAAATCCGCAACTTACTAACAGTCACCAAACTCTGCCCAATGGGACAGGTAGTAAGCTCGACAGTGGGTACAATACACGGCTCGAAATTGAAGCATATAGGTTCCTTACAATGTTTTCTTTCACAAGCCAGTGGAGTTGTAAAAATTCCTAAAACCTCATTGGTAGGTACCTTTAATATCAGCCTGGGCGGTATAGTATCTACAGGGACAGAACCGTTGCCTTCTGCACAGAAAACAACCAAAACTTCTAACACGACCGAAATAGTAGGTAAACGAAATATACCTATGTAAACCTTTCCTATCGGTCCTATATAACATCAATTTATCTCTCCAGATCTACATAGATGAGCTGACGAGCTCAGGCGACACGGTGCTGACTTACAACGGCGTGTGGTGCCGAGCGCTCGCGCTCGCCGAGCGGATCGCCGCGAGCGCAGTGTTCACGAGCATGCTCGTCGAGGGCTTGTTCCTGCACAGGCTCATTGTGGCCGTGTTCAAGAAGAAGCTGAGTGTTAAGCTCTTGTATGGGATCGGAGCAGGTTTGTGTTTCGTATATACTCACGACGGTACTCAGAGAATTCGAAATAATATTACATTCGGGAATATCTAGATTTCAGTGCCCAAATTCTGTCCAGTAGTGTAGAGACTAGGGGTCACAAAACCGGTTTCACCGAAACCCGAAAAACCGGGTAAACCGGTTTTGACGACAATTTCCAAAACCGGGTTTCAGTTTAGCCAAAACCGAGGTTTTCGATTTTTCGGTTTTGTCATAGTCATATTCCCTAAACTCACTCGACATTGGTAGAAATGCAACGCTAGAAACAAGCAAAACGCTATTAGTAAACGTTTCGAGCTTCTCAACGACGACCTGAGCAAAACGCTATTAGTAAACGTTTGGAGCTCCTCGACGACGACCCGAAAAGTCTTTTTGCTCTGAGCAAAATGAAAATGTGGCAACTAACTACCAAGTTCTCTTATAAACTGCTCAACATGGTGCCGCAATTAAGGACGACTGCAGGTTGACAAAAGAAAGCAGTGGTCACGATAAGAACCTTTAACGCCGCCCAATCAGTCTGCTTTCTCAAGTCTACAAACTGTTCGCCAAGGCTCTGTGAAATTACCCTTTTCTTGGATGAGTATCAGCCTGCCGAACAGGCAGACTTCCATAAATAATACTCATCGACGATAGACCACATTCATGCAGTTAAGCAGCTGAGAGAAAGATGCAGACATTTCAACTACCTTGTTGAGCACTTGCATGGTCATGTTTCATTCTCTCCATAAAATATTGACAAATATCCTCAGTAAAGTTATGCATATATTGTATAACATGAGTTAACCTGACTCGTTCCCATTAACCGAAGAATGTAACAAGGGGATACCATATCTGGATCATCAGGGATACCGCTAACAAGCCAAGAACAAAGAGACATGGCGCGTAAGTACTATACTAGTCATAAAACACTGGTGGAGTCGAAAACGAAGGCGGGTAAGCGGATCACAAATTTGAAGAAGAAATAGGAAGGACACTTGGAAGATGGGAAGGCGGCCGGTGCATGGTCTAAGACATTATCTAAGTGGAAGCCAAGAGAACGATGGAGGTCAATAGGTGACCTACCACAACGTTGGGCTGATGGCATTGTGAAGGTGAAGAGTTTACATTGGATCAGATTAGCACAGGAATTTGAAGAATGGCGCAATAAGAAGGATGCACAGCACAGGTATTCCCGCCCAGCGGTGGGCTGATATGGGCTGATTCGACTGATTAATTTTTATGGTGGTATGGATTGTTAGTTCAATCGAATGAACTAACATTTCGTACTTTTGTAGTTATATCTGTCATACGCCGACTAAATAGCGTCGCTTGTAGGTAAAATTAATTTTATTTCAAAACTGATTATATTATTTGCAAGAAAAGTGATATAAATTTATCAAAAATGCTTCAATTGTTTAAAACAACGTTTTATTTAAGAAACAAAATGAAAACCGAAAACAAAACCGAAAAACCGGAAAACCGGTTTTGACATAAAATGAAAACCGAAAAACCGGTTTTGTAATATTCTTTCGGTTTTGTGACCCCTAGTAGAGACCCCGTCGTCACTTTAAATCGACAGTGTACACAATAAGTGCCTTGAAATAAAAGCATGTAGTGTTTCCTCAATTCCTTCACGGAATAGCATGGATATTACAAATTTTATAAAGACAAGAGCGCCTTTGTCTATCTGTCTCGATTTTGATGAAATTATTTCGTATACCTAGAGGTAGGTTGAACCCTGAGCAAGGACATAAATGAAGGGCATAAAAATTCCATCAAATGAAGTTGACGGTAATCAATTTCCTGAAAGCACAATTGGTGCATCAGCATAGTCGGAGATATAACTGTCGCATTCAGCACGAAAGGCAAGGCTAATCTCCACAAGACCACCACGACTTGTTTTGCATTTAAGATTTAAGTCTTCAAGCAACTTACCATTTGTCCGTACTTCGCAGCCATCACTGTCGCTCCAGCCGTCGCCTGGGCCACCGTGATGGGTATCTACAACGACCACTCCTGCTGGCTGGTCTACACCATGGACCACGTGCAGTGGATCCTGGACGCGCCACGAATCGCTATACTTCTGATAAACACTGGACTCTTCGTCGATGTGTTGAGAGTTCTGCTTACAAAGATCAGGAATGCTGAGAATTCTAATCAATTGTAAGTAACGATTAGATACGGCAGCAACAAATCGGCGCTGTCATACTTACATAAATACTATGAAGTTATCTTCGAAAGAAGAAATTCCAGCTGTTTTAACCAATTTCAAATGCAATCTTTATTGGTTATTAAACAGCAAATTACTTAATTTCTATTACAACACAATTTTAATTTAACAGCGCCAATAACATCAAAAGAACCCTGCTATACAAGGGTGTTAGGGTAGACATTATATACCAAACCTATTCTGTGACATTACTTTAATTGAGTATGGGAAGTCCGAATCTTTTTTTGGTACTTTCAGTTACGCATTTTATCCTAACAAACACCATGTAGTATATCAAAAATTTGACCTGCATTTTGCCTGACCAGCATAGGTAGCATGACACCGTGATAAAGCGCTATCACACCTTAGCTCTCTTTCTATTTGCACGTGAACGAACGAGAAAAGTCGTAATAAAGCCGTATCACGTGTAACATCCTACGAGTACAGCATGGGTAGCATGCTACACGTGATACGGCTGTATCATACGTCTTTTATCTCGTTCGTTCGCGCGCAAATAGAAAGAGAGAGAGTGTGATAGCGCTATATCACGGTGCCATGCTACCTATACAGAAAGAGTTCCACTTATCACATTTAGTGGATTTCTATGACTTATTCTATTTTACTACCAATATTTGACTAATGTCGGTCTTAAAATGTTCACAGAAACACAGCAAAGGCAACCTTATTCCTGATGCCGATCTTCGGAACACAGTTCCTCCTGACCGCCTTCCGACCGAGCACCAGCAACTGTACAGGAGAACAGGTCTACTACTACGTCTCCTACACGGTAGAGGGTCTTCAGGGATTCATCGTCGCTATGCTCTATTGCTATGTCAATAAGGAGGTAAATTCCACTGCATTCTCTTTTTAGATCACTTTAGCTCACATTTAGATACAAGTACGTACTACGTTGGTAGATCCAGCGCGGATTTTTTTTAAATAATGGAATTCAACTCACAGATTCAACACCTCATAGATTTCCATGCGGTTGTACTGAAATTACTCAGACGAACGTTGTTGCTTCTATGCTTAGAACAGTACTAACCCAGAAGGTATCGTATAGGACAATTGTCCATATAAATAATTTACAACTTTCATTCCAGGTCCACATGCTAGTCAAAGCGACCTACAAGAAGACAGAAAACGCAGTCGTGTCCCGCGTCCGCCGCGACTCCACATACCCTCGCATGAGCCTCGCCAACTCCGACAGGAGAATGACTTACAGCACTGCCTTACCCTCCAAACAAGAAGTTACGAAAGACCAATACGCTACCATACTACCTAAACTACACGTCGCCGAAATAATATCCATACAAGATACCGAAAGATTAGCAGAAATCTTAGACCCAGTTTACGAAACTATAGAGAACGGAGTTACAAATTCAGGCTATGAATCTGAAATCAGATCAGACGGTGATAATGATTCCGGTTTCAGTCCGAACAGGATGGGCAAAGAAGATTATTATGGTTTCACTAACGCTTCTAGCGTTTCTATAGATTGTCAGGACTGGATCAGATGTATTTCTTCACCTTCAAGCAGTGTCTACGATAATTCTTTAAACGATTATGAAACTAAATATTTAGAAAATAAGTTTCCTAATCATCAGAAACCCGAAGCTAGAAGGAGGAAAGAGGAAGGTGAAATGTCAGATTTTTCTCAAGAAAATATTCAAGATTACATAGATGATGTTCAAGATGAGATATCTGAATACGAAGACAGTGAGGATATGCTAGATCAGATAATGCATTACATAGAGAACAATGACAATTTGAATGATAATGGAATGGTCATTCTGGATCCAAGAGTCCTTTGTCCGAATAGGAAAGATAAGGAGAAGATAGTTTTTGTTGTCGACTAATGCAATATTATGTAACTTTTTTTGCTGACAAAAGTAGGTAATAATTTAAAAAAAAAATGTCTTTGTGGTAATAAAGAATCGACTCGATCGAGTATTTATTCAAGTAGCATTGATACGACGATTAATAGTAATGTTAAGTTCCTACCTAGTTTAATAGTTAGCTGATCTTACCAGATGATCCCTATAATTGTTTTGCTGAAGGAACCTTTTTTTCCCTCTGTCCTGTAGGCTCCACTATCTCGATCCACCAGTGGATTGAATAGGACGCTGAAGTTCACTGTGATCCACCATTAGGCTCAGTGGATCCTATGATACTTGAATGTATTAATAGGCTCCACCAGTGGATCGAATTTAATTCTGGGAGTTTTGTAAGATCCACCACTGATTTCTGTGGGACCTGTAATATAATTTATATAATATAGGCTCCAAGGAAGTTCGACCTCTTATACACGTCTGCTCTCCTGGTACATTTGAATATTTTAAATGAGTAGTAAATATAGCGTCTGAAAGATGGAAGCAACATCCATTTACATCTTCTTGTGATTTTGCTAAAACAATTTGTGGTAGGCTGACAAAGTTAACACGGGCGATGCCGATGGCGACGGGTGATCAACAAAACAAAAACAAAAGAAATAAATTAAACTATAACTCGACTCAAATGTACCCTTGTAGACCTTATAGATTTAAAAAAATACATTATGTACAATTATAGTAAACAACTCCAGCAACGTAACTACATAAAGCTTCTAGAATTATCTCCCACATGGACACAAGTAAATAGCACTTGCGCAATCCAACTAATACATTTCGGCGCACCTAAATCACTGCACAACATTAATTGATGTGTCAACTTGCTTTAAATCTAGATCCTTTCCAACGTACAAAAGTGAGTGGGGCCATGCGCAGACGCACAGTCCGCTACTGGATCTTGTCGGTTACCATTCGAAAATTGAAATAATAAAAATAAACTTAGTTTTTTAATATTTTTAAATAATGTTGCCAAGGTTCCTAGTGCTATTATTTCTGTGGGGAGTGGATAGTTTCCCGGACGGTGCGCCGATCGATGCATGCGTGAAGAACAGGCCTAATCAGCCTAATCACGGTCAGCATAGGACACAACCGTTGTCCACTCTGCCTTATAGGATTTTTGCTTCGGCAACGGCGTATGGACCTAATGAACCAGTTACAGGTTTGTGCTTATTAGTATTTATATTAGTAGAAATAATCTAAGGAATATAACAGAAGAACTATTTAAGCTAAGCGATTTAGGGCCTGTTTCACCACTTCTGGATAAGTCATTGTTAGCTTAGTTGACAGATCGTATGAAAGATACTTACCTAGGTATGTCAATATAAGCTAACAATGTTTTATCTAGAAGTGGTGAAACAGGCGAAACAGGCCCTAAAACATACTTTGGACTTGGTCACAGAAAGATTATCTGGTACCGATGAAACTTTGAGAAACAGTCATTAATTAGAGGAATTATCTTCATTTTGTTCCTGCCCGTATCCCATTTTATGGGGTCGGCGTTAATGTCGTCTTCCTTCATATACCAGTTGGAAATTCTGATGGGTATTGTAAAGTCTATCAATCCACGCGTGGTGGGCTGACGCTCATACACCCTCCCTGAGGTTATAGACCCCCCTGTAGTGGGACATAATTATATAGACTGATGATGATGATGATACCAGTTGGGACTGGTAACCTTCTGTTCTACTATGGCATTGAACCAAAGCACAGGATACACTTACAGGTATGAAATAGATATGACCTAGATACTAAAAACATGTTTAGGTATAAACTACTATAATATTCTACCAATGTACTTGTCAAACATCGGCTTCAAAGACTGGGTTCCCTACCTAATTTGCACTTAAATCTTGAATAAATTATCTGAATATTGCGTTATGCTCTGACATTGACGAAATTGTTGTTTTCGATAATTTAAATCAAATTATACGAACCATGCAAAAGTACCATACTTATTTCAATTTCTGATCGTTAGTTTATGTTAATATTAGATAACTACTTCTAACTACATACATCTTTTTTAATAATCGTGTCTTTTAGAAGTTAGATGTGAAAGAAAAATAAGTTATTTGGATCTCCGACAATCTGAAACGAATTAATTCTGTAACTTCACACTTGATAAGGGAAAGCTCAACGCACGCCGATAACTATAGGGCACATACTTAGAGCAATAATGTCGAAACAATACAACTCTAACTCATTATATTCTCAATGCTCTTTATGTAAGTCCTTGGCCGCTACAGAAGTGCTACAAATAATAATAACATTGTGAATTTGTGCATCTGCAACACTGTTTTCGCAACTCGTATGAATATGCACTTTAAACATTGCAAAATTTCATAAAGTGTTGTATGATCTTATTTTAACTTTGTATTATTTTATTACCTATTTTCGGAAGACCAACAGCATTATGCTGTACATTCATTAAATATGTGTACCTACTTACCTAATTCGGTATGTCAAGTTTTTTCTGGTCTTCATTTTTATATTTTTTACTGTTAGAAGACATAATTTTAAGACCCCTTTTTAATTTTTATTGCGATTCATCGAGTTTATCAATATAAATTTAATTTTTAAATTATTTTGATCTGTAATCTCTAAGTGCAAAAATGGTGGAGAGAAAATAATTCGAACTCCATGGAGAAAAACTACATACAGCTGTATTTAAAAAAATTAAAACCTGCCTCCTCTTTCTAACTCTATGCTGGAAAAAGATACGGCAACATCAAATGTCAAATTCTGACATTGTGAAAGTATTTTTTTTTCATAATGGCCGGTTATTTTAAGTTGATTTTATGTTTACCAAGGAGTTCAGAGGTATGCCAGTGACGTCACTGCACGGACCGATAAACGACGTTATTTTATTAAAAATATCTGTAATCCTTTCATTTTAAAATCTCTGACATAGAAAATATGATTATTGAGACAATTATCTCGAAATGGTTTTCGATTCAGCCCTCGAAAAAAAAAACTTGACATACCGAATTCATGTTAAATATTATACTTATCAGATAAGAATAGGGGAACGCTGGATTTAGGCCCAGAGGATTGTAAGTAGGCTGACCAACGTAGCATGCGCATTTCTGTTGTATGTAGTCTGTCAAGGTGTTGCTTGTTGGATGCCCAACATTCGGACCCATACAGTACAGCAGGTCTAATGGCTGTCTTATACATTTGCCCTTTGACCTTAAGAGGCATTCTCCTATCACACATGACGCCTGTGAGTTGTCTCCACTTCATCCATCCTGTCGTAGTTCTATGAGAAACATCATTGTCAATTTTACCATCGTTGCTTAGTATTGAGCCCAAGTATTTAAATTGTGTAACCGTGGGTAGGGGTATATTTCCTATAGAGATCTTGATGTTATCAGGGTCAGTGACGTCATCGAAAACGCAAGACATGTGTTCTGTCTTCTTTCTACTGATCTTAAGGCCATTTGTTTCGAGTGCCTCAATCCAGGAGTTAAAGTTATGCTGAAGCTCGTCTACGTTGTCCGAGATCAGAACAACATCATCGGCATAAAGTATGTTCCAAGGCAGTGACATTTGACAGTGCTTTGTGAGATGATCCATGGTAGTATTAAATAGCAATGGACTAAGTGTGGAGCCTTGATGCACCCCGACTTCGATTTCAAACATTTCGCCTCTCCCTGCAGGGCTTATGACTTGCGTAGTAACGGATTTGTACATGTCTTGTATAAGATTAATATAGTATTCAGGAACCAGTTGTTGCCTGAGTGCTTCCCAAATGATGTTACGCGGGACATGGTCAAAAGCCTTTTCCAAATCTATAAAAACCATGTGAAGATTTTTCTTGTTAGTTTTTGCCTTTTCCAGCAATATTCGAATCGTTTGAATGGCGTCTGATGTGCCTTTCCCAGCCACAAAGCCACATTGGTTTTGAGTTAGGATTATAATGGCGGGTGTCACAATGCTTGACAAAATCCGAAATGAGTACATAAGGGGGAGCTTTAAAGTCGCTCCAATAGTCGATAAAGTTAAAGAAAAACGCTTACGGTGGTACGGTCACATCCAGCGACGTCCAAATGATCATATGGTGAAGCTTGCCCTAGACTTGCCAACGACGAAACGTTCTCGTGGAAGACCACCCGCCACCTGGTGGACGACGGTCCAAAAAGACCTTAAAGAAGCTCAGCTCGACACCGACACAGCACAAAACCGTGCTCAGTGGAGAAGAAGGACAAGGAAGGCCGACCCCAAGTAAATGGGACATGGTCTAGGAGGAAGAAGAAGAAGAAGATTGTAAGTAGGTACGGTACATCAAATTAGATTTACTTAGTAAGAATTTATAAAATATTCCTTCATAATTTCTCGCACTATTTATTAATTAAGTACTGGATATTGGTAATTTTTTATTAAAGAAGATAAAGACATTGTTTTTGTATGCTTTTTTCTTTCTCTAAGTTCGGAATCTTAAAATATTCCTTCATAATTTCTCGCACTATTTATTAATTACTGGAAATTGATAATTGTTTTATTAAAGAAGATAAAGACATTGTTTTTGTATGCTTTCTTTTGTTTCTCTAAGTTCGGAATCTAAGGGTTATCAAATTGTAAACTTATCATATTACGGATCCCGAAAACAAACTATAATCCTATTAGTATGAGGAGAAATATGGATCTCGCCGCTAATCTCGATAAAGAGTTTCGGAGAAAATAGTAAAAAAAAGGTAGGTATAGTAAGCGCCATAATAACGTAGGCCATAGTAACTCTTAATACTAATAACATAAAGATTACTCAATCAATACAGTTAAACCGGTAGCTTTAAAAACCCATTAACAAATCCATTGATAAAATAAAATAAAATGTACGAGAGTAGGTACTGAATGGTTCAGAGATGGGATTACGCAAGCGTTTCTCACGGCTTGTAGGTCACATACTGGACCGACCGGTTCTGAAGAACTGGAGTATTTTGTAGTAATAAAACAGCTGGTGATCGTATAGCCCAGTCATTTTACGGTTTGACCCGGGACTAATTAAGAATTGTTTTTTTTTGTAGGTATTTCATTTAAGAGCTGATTTGAGCCTAGTGATATAATTACCTATCACTAATTTATGGTATACCAAAAAATTTAAACAATCACGTCAGCAAATTTAAAATTTTGCATAAGTACCTATATCTTGTTCTAAAAAAATCTGACGGTACCTAAATTTGGTTTCCACATTTTTAAGGCTTTACCATTACACACTTAAAACACATAGTAAACATTTTTGTCTACTTAGAAAGCTTCGAAAAATACATTAGTAAGTATTTTCTAACGAATAAATATACTCATTTTTTAAATTTTCATGGCAATTTTATTGCTTGAAAGTCATACATTTTGTTATGTCAGCACATTATTGGTATTACTTAATATAAGTATTATGTGAAAAGAGTAATATAATAAGTATTAATAAGTCTATGGTGAAAAGCCATCAAGGAGATATAATTTTGATTTATGTTTTGCGTATAGACATTCTTTAAATACGTTCTCAGATAAATAGTCTTTCTGTAAAAAACACCGTAAAATGACTGGGCTAGTATGGGGCTAGTAGTATAAATGCGGTGAGAATCGTTTTTAATTAACCTTGTGGTGTCCATGAGGCCGTGCGTGGATCGCCCTTGACCCTAACAAAACCTTTTGGTATTTTGGTTGTTTAAAATTATATTTTGGGAGTCGATGCCAAGCCAGGGCCCTAAGGGTATATAGCTGAGAATGTAAGGACACATGTCACCTACACTGCATGTTTAGAGTTATGACATGAGTAACCAGCAATTGTAATTGTAAATTTCAATTTTCATGTTTATTAATTAAATAGGGCCCAGGCTAAGCCAAAAATATATTACGCCTCGTCAAAAGTCATGCCAGTATGACTCAAAATTATAGATGCGAAAGTTATCGATATTCCCTATCGGTAGCATATGCTCACGACTATATTCCCCGAGGGGGTAGTCAGAGATAGGTATTCTGAAACTTCAGAACATAGAACATCCACGTTTCACCAGTAGTACCTACCACGTTTCACCAGTGTGACGGGGGGTGAGCCCGTCGCCACAATACAATCGCCGCCGATCGGTTACAATTTTATATTTTTCGTTATTAGCGTAAGAAATGATCTTGCAGCTGGGGTGTCGTCGCTTTATAATGCAAGAATTTACTTACGCCATTAGGTATAAAGTTCTTAAGGCCACGATACGATATGTAATGTTTCGATAGGTAACTATCTGGCTTAAAAAGGTTAAGATTTAAATTTAGGGTAAGTTTGGTTTGTTCTAGTGCTTTTACTATTAATATTAAAAATTTATATCAGTATCTGGCTTTAAAAACGGACAGATGGTTGTAAATATACAACTATGAAGGTACTACGTAAAGATTTACATACCTCAGCACATCATAATTCCCAGCAGTTAACTTCGGAACTCCTACATCAGTCACGTGAGGGGAAAACTGGGTTTTATCCCAGCAGTAGCAGTCTCGTGGACGACCAGATTTGCTAGTTCTATTAAGTATTCATAAACTGAAAAAGATTTACATTACAATTAAAATGCTTCTTCCAGATAAGAAAAATTAAATTGATATATTCTATCAGACTTAACTACAACTTATAGGTACATACAGGGTCCTTTCTTAATATGCTGACACTTTTTAAGGGGATGATCAGACCGTCAAACTGAACAACTTTCTCTATGGGACCAACATCGAAATCGCGAAAAAAAATCTTCTGTTCCATACAAAACTGCAAACCTGCTCGAGCCAAATGTATGGGAGAGCTGATTTTTTTTTCGCGATTTCAATGTTGGTCCCATAGAGAAAGTTGTTCAGTTTGATGGTCTGATCATCCCCTTAAAAAAGTGTCAGCAGTTGGACCCTGTATACTCACGACCATAACTCCTTTCCAGGTTATCATGAAACTTACTGCCCAGCGTACCTACAGTTGTATCCTGAACTGTGTTCGATGATAAAACAAACAATCTAAACGTATCTAAAGTTCGGATATTTCGTTTCCAGTTTACCCGTAGAAAAGCGACCAACAGTCCGTAAAGAGCAAAGCTCACCTTTAGCATATTTTAATCCCAAGGGATAACTCTGGCCAACGGGATAAAAAAATTCCCGTCGGCCAGACCAGTCTGACCAAGGGGAAACACTCACAAATTCCTCATTTAAGAAAACGGCTCAAGATGGATGGATGGAAGATGGATAGTGACTTTCAAAGAACATAGTTCCTAAAACTTTAACGGTATAAAATTGACTCTGCACTTACCATTACAAATGAACTTGTTTACAGTAACAATAGAAGGAGCGGAGTCATTCAAGGGCTTCTTCCTGCAAGCGCGGTCGGTGGAGTCGGACCAGTGGCTCGGCGGGTGGGAGCAGGCGCCCAACACCACGGTCCACCCGGAGTGCGCCTCGGTCACGCACGCCGACCCGCGCGAGAAGTCACGTGCGACCCTCGTCTGGAGGGCGCCCAGTGATTCACAGGGCAGGGTTTATTTCACGTGAGTTACCTTACTTTAATCTTACATTGTATTTCAATAGGATTCCATCGCTTTCCAACATGTACATTAGGGCATCTTATACTAATACAAAATTTTCGTATAAGGGTCAGGACGGTCAGGACACATTGACCGACGGCGGGCCCATATGCACGAAAAATGTTTGTTAATCCTTGTCACACTGTTCCTGATTCAGTCGGTCACTGTTAGGTACACCACACATACATCGTAAAGAGCGCATTTCCAATGCATTCACTCGATTTTCATTCCTTTTGTTCCACTCCCCATTAATGGCATCACACAAAGCTTGGCGAAAGATCAGCTTTTCAGTTGAGTTCAAACCTCATTAATCCAACGAATCACAATCTCATTACCGACTCTGCGTGCCTTGCCATTCAACTTCCATGACAGGTCAGCTCAATACCCTCTGCTTAACAGTGAAAACATATATATAATGTTCTTGGTGAAAACCATATCAGAATCCGATTAGTCATTCTATTGTCACCGCCAAAATGTTAAAGTAAAACTTTAACTTAAAGGTTCCACTGTGGTTTTTGTGGTTCCTGAGCCCGTGTCGTCTCATCGCTTTCTCAACACTGGACACTGGACCCACTAGTGGTACAAAGCAGTGGGACCAACAGTCCGTAACCAACATTCTAGGCACTACGGGGTATATCCGGTACACCCGGGTACCGGATATTTTGAAAACCCCACATTCAGATCTTAGAGCTCCACTGTAGGCCTGACGCGTTATAGTATGCTAAAACCTTATTTAAAGTGCAAATTAAAACTAAATATAGAACCTCTAATCTCCACATCAAACACACCCGTTCGAAGGCAATTAAATCAAGTCCACACATGGATACCGGCTGCGGCTCAAGACCCCAGTTCGATGACCTGTACCCTTATTCGAACTCCTTTCACTTATGTGCTTGCGTTGCGTAACATAAGTGAGCAGTTACTAACACCATTCCGCACTGACCTTTAGCTAGACATGAGTTAAACAGCACCAGTTAAAAGCTTAATAGATACGAGATCATGATGTTTAGATAATAAGATAATCTGAAATAGATCTATATACAGGGTCCTTCTTAATATGCTGACACTTTTTTAAGGGGTTGATCAGACCGTCAAACTGAACAACTTTCTCTATGGTACCAACATCGAAATCGCGAAAAAAAATCTGCTTTCCCATACAAAACTGCAAACCTACTCGAGCCAAATGTATGGGACAGCAGATTTTTTTTTCGCGATTTCGATGTTGGTCCCATAGAGAAAGTTGTTCAGTTTGACGGTCTGATCAACCTCTTAAAAAAGTGTCAGCATATTAAGTTGGACCCTATATGTATCACGAGACGAGACCTTAATGTGATTTGTATTCAAACACGACTAAAAATGCTTAGTCAGTAGTTTACTCACACACACACACGTAAACACACACACACAAAGAATGTATCCAACAGAACTACTATTAACAACAACTTAACATTTCTGGTGTCCCTACGCACAACGTGCTTATAGTTAGGGAGGCGAATAGGGGAATTTTCGGTAATACTCGAGCGTGGCAGTTTAAGATATGAGAGATACCTTAGACCTAATAGAACAACCTTGTAAAGTATTTAGCTCTATATGTAGTGACGCGCGCCTAGGATAGACGATCAGATTAGTAAAAAAAAATCGATAGTCTGAAATACTCGAGCGCGTCAGATTAAGATATTGGGGGTTGATTTTAGTGTTTTAAGACTAAATTTAACTAATCTGACGATAAGTCCTTGACGCCGCCGAGTTATAGGGACGCGAACTTGTAAAAAAAAACGTTAATCCGGCATTCTCGAGCGCGATTTTTTAATTTTTTATTTTGAAGAACATAATCTAAAATTTACTAAAAATACAAAATCTGCCGGTTTCCGCATGACCGGAAGTGTGGAGGAGCCATTTCGTCTTCCGAAAAACGCGTTGCGGCATATAAGTCGAGAACGATACATTTTACAAAAAAAAGTGTAAATAAACAAAAAAGGTAATTTTATTTTACACAAAAAAGGTCTCTTTACATTTTTGTCCAAAGTTAAAACTTTTTGACTTGAAGCATCATAAAAACTCAAACTCCCGGTTGGTTGTACCTATCGCTTTATTGTCATTCTTAAATTCCCCGTTTTATCAAGGAGAAAGAAAGGAAAAAAAAGAAACCAAAAAACCTTTTTCGGTCAGATTAAGAGAACCCACCAACATTTTTGTCAGATTAAGAAAATATGCTTTCAGGATACCGAGATAAACCTCCCCTATGAAAATCTGACGCGCTCGAGTATTTCAAAAAAACTTTTTTTTTTTGCATTTTCAAAAATTCATAGTAACTTATCGTCACGCCGAAATCGTCAGTTTTTTTAAAGGGAGCTTCCTTGGGGCCTACTTAACACCCCTTCCGAAAATCTGACGCGCTCGAGTAAATTTGCATTTTTGACTACTTTATATGCCAAAAAAGTTATCTATGTGATATTATTTTGAATAAAAATTTTGACTTTGACTTTGACTTTGCCTACCCCCACCACGCAAACCGGCAGATTAGTATAACGTTGTTATCAGAGGCACTTGGGGCATACGTAATATCAATATCTGACGCGCTCGAGAATGCCCAAGTAACTGTTTTTTTAACATTTTTGAAAAACCGTACACGCCAAACCCACCGCTAAAATGGTTTTTACCATACGAGCTTTTCTTTTAGAAATTATTTTATCTTTCGATTTTGATAGGTCTCGACGGCGCCGTTGAATTACACCATTTAGCTACCTCGCCTCCCTAACTATTATTACCTTATTAGTAATGAAACAAGGTGATGATTTTTGTCCATAGAACTTACTGAGAATAAAAATTCCCTGTAGTTCGGTCAACAGAATTAGTGGGAAAACGACTTATTTTCCATTCCCTCCTGAGATGGCTAAGAATAAAGTATTTGCTTTCGTGAGAAAATAATAGCAGTAAAATGACTGGGCTACATAATAAAATTCTACATTATTGCAAAGTTTTTGTGGATGAACAGGCTCAGGGCTGAAATGTCAGTTTTCCTAAAATGCATTTTTCCCAAAATTCCCATTTTTCCCAAGACTGCTTTTTCATAATGTCTGCACGTCACGTCAAGCTGACATTATGCAAAAGACGTGCAGACATTATGGAAAAGCAGACATTTTGGGAAAAATACATTTTAGGAAAACTAACATTTCAGGCCTGAGCCGAAGAAAAGCGTGCCATTATTACGGGGTCTTTTTTTATGCTAAAAGTTTTTAAGGGGATGACCGGAATCAGTCAGGATATTTAGAAATACCATGTACACAATACCATTCTAGATTGCACAAGAAACTTCAATCAAATAGGGTCTTTCATGATTATAGGCATGAGTCTTAACTTTCTATAGCATATTTGATAATATTGATAATGTGTGATTAATTACAGAGGCACCGTGCTGAAGAACTATGGAACATTCTGGGCGAATCTAATAGCTGAAGCACCACAAGACCCCTCCGTTTTACAGGTGCTGGGTTGAAACTAGCTATGTTAATAATATAAGATGTTACCTACTGCAATAATTGATTCAGGTTGAGTGATACCAGATTAGCGACTTCACATAGTTTTAAAGTCATACTGTTTAAAGCCTGACCAGGAATATAAAAAACCTGGTTTGGGGGCGCTGCAATCGACTGTCACCTTAAGTGTTAGTGTTCCAAGTACAAAAATTAGTTCCAATGATTTTCCGCAACATGGCGAGGTTTTTTATATTTCTGGTCGGGCTTTACAACAGACGTACAAATTAGTGTAAAATCTGAAGACCGTTTGTCCATGGCGTCTTCAAACAGTAACTCGTTACTATTTTAAAGTTTCTTGCAGGTACTATACAGTGTGTTACAAAACACCTTAGTAATATTCCTTACGGACTGTTGGTCCTACCGCTTAGTTCCCCTAGTGGGTCCAGTAGGATTTTCAAATCCTCATGGTCCCACTGCTTGAAGTGGGTGGAACTATCAGGATTTGTGAATCCTACTGGAACCACTTGTGCTGAAAAGACACGCTGGCCGCAAAAGTGCACAAGTGATATTTTTGAAAGCTATCAAATTTGAAGAGGTGGTTTAGATCATCAAACTGAACAACTTTCACTACGGAGCCACCATCGTGAAAAATAAAAAAAAATCTGCCGTCCCATACATTGGAGCCGAGTTGGTACTGCAGTTTAGTATGAAACAGCCGAGTTCTTTTCCCGATTTCGAAATTGTCTCCATAGTGAAAGTTACTCGGGTTGGTTTGATCGTCCAAAAACCCTTTTAAATATTACGGGGGTGTTTTGATACAACCTGTCGAAGAAATTCATTAAAAATCGCTGGATCATAGAATTAAGATTATTATGTAGTTATGTACCTAATAATTAATATAATTAAGTTAAATATAGCATGTCGCGTCTTATTTATTGTTCCTATTCCCAGCCCCTTGAATCACCCGCAATCCTGTCACGATTCCGGCACACTCGGGTTCTCGTTTCGAATATCTATTCCCCCTTCGGAGCATAATGTACAAAACACAAAATAAGCACGACACTCAAAATTCACAAATCGCACAATGAACAATACCCAGAATGTGCAACACGCAGAATGAGCACAACACGCATAATGAGCAAAACGTAAAATGTACAAGACAGGTCACCGTTCGGATAAAAGATCCAGTGGTAACACGACGAGTAGAGACCTAGGAACAAGTAATACTTGGTCCTAGGTAGAGATGGTATAAGGTCTATATTCACATGTTAGTGTTAAACTGTCATCTGTCTAGTCCTGCGTCTAGTCAAAGTATGCCCCTTTACAAACTGTGATTGCAGCTAGAAAAATGCGCGCGTTACCTGACTGCATTTCTACGCTAGCAATTAACAGGCGTTTATATCGATTCAAACGCGTGATTGTAGCAATGCACACACACGTTTGTACCGATGCAGACGCACGTGTGCATTGCGACAGAGGCTGTCGACGAATGACTGATTAAGTATTACGAAAGTTTTGCGTCGTGGCTGTATCGCGTTTGCATCAATACTGAATCGATGCAGAAGCGATGCAAAAAGTCGCAGTGTGTAAAGGCCCTAATTCAGTGTTGCTTACTATAGAATTTTATTTCCTATTTGCTATCAGATTCTGGTAACCTCTAAACTCACCGCAAACATTTCTGTCGAGGATGGGATTAATTAAGTCAAGCGAAAAAGATCCAAATACTGGCTAACCCGGCTTTTCAAAGTTTACGAAACAAATGCGGCGAGTATCTGGTATGATGAACCAGACAACAATGGCATAACAGTAATAAAATAACTAATATGTAACTTACTTCGATAAATAAAACAAAGTTTAAAATAATAAATAAATAAGTGTATTATCAGTTATCACGTTATAAATGCCAATGCTCCTACAAGACAGAATATAAAATACATGTCATGTTGGTATGTTAAAAATAAGGGACATTTAATTTCATTAGCTTAGATCATAAATCATCGCACGGTTCTCTGTCATAGCTTTATCTCATTAGATTAATGCACCAACAGACAATCTAGCTTGTACTCGTCGAGGTAGGCCAGGATTGTAATGCAGCGCATGTGAGTACGGTAACTACTGTTGTTTTATTAAATTACACTTTCAAAGTTATTCTGTTGTTACTCTTCCTAAAAATTAAGTCTTTTAGAGGCGCAAAATTCGAATCAAGCCAAGGGCGCTTATGACCCTAACTACGACGCTGCGCAAATTCCAGAAGATTTATAATCAAAGGTTGTTAGTGTATTATCACAATGTTAATCAGTTCAGTATCATTAATTGAAACAAATTCAAAGAAGCCATTGATTATTAAGGCACTAAGCAGCAACTAAAATCACTTTTAAAAATGAAATATTTACGAATTATATAGTTTAACTCGCTTTATAAGCTCGTATGAAATACAGGCACGACGTAATAACAATCTACAGTGGGAAAATGCTTGAACACAAAGTGACATATTCGTGCCCCACGTCCCGCGGAGGACAGAAAGGAGAGGAGGTGTGGTATCACAAGGCAATTAGGTATGTCGCCATTATATTAGGTCATGACGTCACAGCGGGCTTTGCTTATTATCTCGAACGAATTGAGAGTGGGCACTGAGTGAATATCGCAAGTGTGAGGGGGGGGGGGGGGGGGGGGGGTCATGAATGTGTTAAGGCCATTTTTCCGAAGTCGTGATCTGAACTATAAGCAAGTCACGAATTAAGAGCCTTGCCTATGTAATAAAAGAAATAATTACTAGGAGTCTAAAAGGCTTCCACGGCATGTTCAAAACAAGTAAATACCTATCATCATGAAACAGAAACACTTGTAGGTATCGCTACAAAAACTCAAGCTCCTAAAGTGTTCTGTAATACGAACACTATTTAGAGAAAGCACAAATACAACTAGCTATTTACCTGAAATTGTTATCACGTGATGCAAAACAATTACTGAGTATATTCATTTTTAAGCGATACGTAAAGTTGCTTTACAAGCAGTAGTAAAATGAACTCCAAATCAATGCGTTAGGGTTCTAAGCTGGCTTCTGTTTCAAGACCGGCCTCTTGATGGCCATGAGATCGCAGAGCTCGTTCCTGATCGGCCTCAGTTCTGACACGTCTCTCTCCCAGTCCGTCTCCGCGAGTATTGTCATGACCTAAGAAAAATATGTTTTATACTACAGGTATAACGTTTGAGTCAGAGAGCACACTTGGCGAAGGGCAGCTTAGAGCATGTTTCACTTCCAAACTATTGCTGAAGTTGAAAAAACATCGAATATCAATTAAAACAACGTTGGCCTCAAGTAGCTTCGATGCTCTTGGGGGCTAAGTTGCGTTAATTGATCTACTCTGCGCTTCGCCAGGTTTGCGCCAGCCCCTGAGTAGATGCCTGCGGAGCGGTGTGGGAGGGTTTGAAATGACGTTAAGTATGACGTCTGTCGACCGTCGCTCTATAGCGCGAAAGTGTTGGAACGTCATGTTTCAAACCCTCTCGCAACCCGCTACCACAAGCAGGTACCTATTTTAAAACGCTATGCTTGTAATGTGATATTTCATAGATGATGAGACGATGATTGATATGAAATTATCAGTTCAATTTGTATGAAAAATGAGTAAAAGTAAATGTAACTTACGATACCATGTACCGCCCCGAATCTCTGTCTATACGGTAGGGGAAAGCGGGAGGCGGCTGACACGCGATTGCCATCGGCCGCTCAGTCGCTTTTTACGTCATCAACCTGCACGAAAATCTCCACTTGCCCCGAGCGGTCCTCATCCGTCGCGCGACCTGTGGGGTCTGCATGATGCGCTCGATGAGGCTCTAACCCGCCTTTTATCTTGTTCAAACGCGCGCAAAAGAGCTAAGGCGTGACAGCTCCATCTCGCGCTGACGTACAGCCGGTGCTGTAGGTATCTATCTAGAGTAGTGAAGGCGCACCTGGTCGATGTTCTCCTGCGGCGCGCAGCTCACGTCGCCGTAGAGCGTGAGCGCCTCGTAGAGCCTGGCGGCGGCGCAGCGGCGCACGTAGCGGTCCGCGTAGCACACGTAGATCACGAGCTGCCCCAGCGACCTGCTGCACACCGCCCCCCCGACCTGACAGGACAAGTGTAGCGTGAGGGAGATTCTAAAAAAACTGAATGCACAATCACTACTGTCAGAATTTACATGTTTACATTCAGCGAGGTGACGGGAGACTTGAGGCCGCAGATAACTCTGATTTTTGTTTCAGCGCAGTTTATTAGTTCTGTAATTTTTGGATAACAATGGTGATTACGGCGGTGCAGCGGTGATACTATAGTAGATTACACACCGAGGGCAGAAAAGTAAGAAAGGTCTCAGATCTCAATCAAAAACATGTGATCGGAGGCTTTCCTATTTACTGCCCGAGGTTAGTATACTATATTTCTCCTCGACCGAGGTGGAAAGCGGCAACTTCGTTTAGCGCAGCGGGACGAATATTGACTCTTTCCGTCCGGAGGGGAAAAAGTATTTATTCAACCTAAAGAGAGCCATTCAAAAGTTTACCTGTATCAACTGGCAGAGTACATTGATGGAGTCTAGAAGTTTGTAAATGTTCTTAGCGCCTCGCAGTTCCAACTGCAGGTACTTCAGTATGTCCATGGCGAACGTTGAGTCGGGGTCTTCTAGTATTGGTGATATTGAGCCTGGAACAAACATATTAATTTAATAAAAGTAGTTGTTAAGGTTCTCGTTTCGGAATAAGTATAGATTTTTGTAGTAAAGCAACGTCGATTAGAGAAATTGCGGCATAATTAGTTTAACTTTTTGAGTGTATCTACGTCTATCTAATAACATTATTTTATTTTGGAGTTGCAAAGTCACTCAGCTTCAAGTTTAATAATTCTGGTCTTGGCTTCCTCTCAGAGCGTCCGCTGCGTTTCTGTTAAATCAAAGAGCAGACGCAGACCATCCGTCCTCACGTAGAGTAGTACAAAGACGTAACGAGAGTAAGGGTTGAACCTCATTTAATAGCACCGCATCGCATTTTTCCGCCGCTCCATCCTTTTCTGTCACGCAGGAACGTCATTTGCTAGAGCATATGAGATACACGGAACGCGATTGCGCGCGATAGCACGGCCGCGTGCGATCGCGTTCCGTCTATCTTATATGCTCTTGCAAATGACGTTCCTGAGTGACAGAAAAGGATGAAGCGACGGAAAAATGCGATGCGGTGCTGTGTGATGTAGTTTAACCCTAATCAGTACAAAGTAAACTATGTGCTGAACATGCACGGAGGTAGGGTTTCCTTTGACATGTAGTGGGATACTAAGTTGTTAAAATGTTAGATTGTACAGGAACTCGTAGCGAAGATAAAGTACCTGAGCTAAGCAGGCGGTCGAGGAAGTTGAACATGGGCCCGGTGATGCGCTACACGTGGAGGTTGTCCGCGAACACCTGGATGACCGTGTCTCTTGTCTAGTGATGTAGACAGTACCTGAGCTAAGCAGGCGGTCGAGGAAGTAGAACATGGGCCCGGTGATGCGCTTCACGTGCAGTTGTCAGCGAACACCTGGATGACCGTGTCTCTTGTCTAGTGATGTAGACAGTACCTGAGCTAAGCAGGCGGTCGAGGAAGTTGAACATGGGCCCGGTGATGCGCTTCACGTGGAGGTTGTCGGCGAACACCTGGATGATCGTGTCGCAGATACTCTTCAGCGTCTGTCTGTCGTTGTGCAGAGAGTTCAGGTACGCGTACAGAGACTGCGTCGTGTGCTTCACCTGCAATGGGGAGCTATTATTAAAAAAATACTCCTTTGAAATAACCCCTTGTTTGTAGTTCAGAAAGTGGCCACCATAACCATTGATACCAATGCAGTAACAACACTATAATAAGAGCCTTTCTTCAGAAACATATACATTACATGTATAGTCTGTAATGTCAACCGCATGAGTGTAGAAATGCCCTAAGCCAATAAGAAGGCGATAATCTAAGCTCTAAACAGCGATCACAATGTTACATTTTGTAGCCAGCCAGGTACGCAAAATGATTACCGCCCGCATGACTGTAGAAAGGCCCAAGCTAATACAATGAGATAGAGATAATTATCTACGCTAATAACGCTAAAGCTAATTATCATACAACTTAGCCGCCTTTTACCGTATCACGGCAGCGTAGATGAGGGCAACATTGCGTAATCACTCGTTCATACATATGAAGATTCTTAAACGCTCCTTACATTTTTACTAAATTGCCCCCTTGTCCAAGGTCTAGCTGCAGATTACTTTTAAACTAGAAGGAGCTTACAATTTAATTGTGGCCTATAATCATGAGCAAGAAGAATCATGTAACATGCGACACAGATTGTCGCATGTTACATGCACGTAACATTTTGTGCGACACAGTATGAAGGCAACTTCTTAAAAAAATAACCTTACCAAGCTCTCAGTGAGTTCTCCGGCACTGACGATCAGTCCCTTGACCACGCTGTACCTATAGGTGGGGTAGCTCAGCAGCTGAACGAAGCGCGGCATCGTGTGGCCGGGGAACAGCCACAGCACCACGTTCGTGTTCTCACTGGTCGGCTCCAGGTCCTCCGATATCTCTTTAGTTTTCAGTTCTACTTCTTCTGATGGGAAGATTCGTTTGAGGGCGTCATGGTGGGGTATGTTTGCGATTGGGGGGTCACTGTGGAATAAATTATGATTAGATTTCTTCCATTTATTTTAATGTGTGTTATGAGAGACTGAAGGATAAGGTCAAGTAATTCTTGGGTGTGATTTTTGAGCGATTGGTTTGCAATATATCAGATGCCATCCTAAAAACCCTAAAAATGCTGAAAATGCGATTTTTTAAGTGCATTTCTATGTGCAACTCTCTCGATCTTAGCCTCCGGAATGTGATGTAAAGGAGACAGTTACGATCGGAGGTGGGGTAAAACTTAGATCAAAATAAAATTGATGGATAGGCCTAAAGCGCGGTAAGTTGAAGCACACTACTGGTGCACTTGGTACATACAAACTAGCGCCATTATCTGTCAAATCTAGGGCACTTGCATACAAATTTGAAGTAAACCTTTCATTTGTTTTGCCTCATTTTTCTGGTTTGAAATGTTCGCGAAAGGCCTATCCATTGATTTTATTTTGATCTAAGGGGTAAAATATAATGACCGTAATTATTGATAGCCACACGGTGATGGCATCAGGGATTTTGAAGATGTCTGGAGAGATCGTAAACATGCCTCTTAAGATACCCGGTTCAGGCTATTCTAAGTCCCTGTTTATATTTTCCGGTTGCCGGGTGGGTTCCAGCTGCATATGTATTGGCCTACTGAGTAAATAGCGCCGGCACGTTTGCTAACTTTCATACATACACACTTCGATCAAAATAAAATGAATGGATAGGCCTAAAGCACGGTCAGTTGAAGCAAACTACTGGTGCACTTGGTCCATACAAACTAGCGCCATTATCTGTCAAATCTAGGGCACTTGCATACAAATTTGAAGTAAACCTTTCAATTGTTTTGCCTCATTTTTCTGGTTTGAAATGTTGGCGTAAGGCCTATCCATTCATTTTATTTTGATCTAAGCATACACATAGCTTCGCTGACGTATATCCGGCAACAGAGATCTGTGAAAAGGGGCATAGGACTGAACACGGCGCTGCACTGGGCAAGTTCCCAGGGCGCCGCGATTCATGGGGCTCCTTATTTCGTACTGCTGTTCTGTTCTTTTGCCTGTTGTTAACAACCCTGTCATAGGGGCCACATATTTTAGTGCCTAGGGCCCCACAAATTGGTTTAAGTGTAGAGACAAACCTGCGGAACGTTCCGCGCCGAACGTTCGGTTGAATACGCGTCTACTAGGAAAAATTACGCGTAATGGCGGGTACTGGTGTGTCGCCGGTATAGAGAAAAGCGTTGCCCACGTATTTAACCATACATCCCCACACTAAGACGGTTCTGGGACACGTAACGTACTTGTATATGAGCGAGGTGAATATCCTGCCGGCGTGTGCGCGGGTGCGGTCTATCTTCTCGACCGCCTGCTGCGCCACGCCCACCATCACGGCGCAGACCACGTCGGGGGTGTTCAGCGAGGGCGCATCCGAGGCGCACTGACGCAGGATCGACAGGAGACCTGATAACATTGGGTATTTGTTGATACGTGCACTGTAATTCGGGTGAGACCGAAAACTAATGCGGAATTGAATGTTTCCTTCATAATTGATGCCAGACCGATATCGTTTACGTGAAATGGTTTATCTGATTCGCTCTGACATACTAGTTGATCATTCTTTTTTGTATTAATCAATCTACAAACTTGTACAAATTAACTCTTCTTCTACATAATTTTTTTTGGTATTAATTAGTTAAGAGTATTTTACAATAATGTTGGTAATACTAAGAGCCATACCATACAAGCGATATTTGAGCGAAGGCGATTTGGCAACTGCATAGCAATCGCAATTAAGTTGAAACCGTACCATTGCGACGAACTGTATCGCCACGATTTTTACTGAACGTTATTGCCGCTATTCCGCCACGACACTGATTGATCTCTGAAATATGGCGGTGACATCGCGACGATATCATTCCGTCAACGCCTTCACTCAGAAATAGCTGGTGTAATATGGTTCTAGCAATAAAATATCAACATGTAAACATGATTCACACATTTTTCGTGAATTGACAGCGAACAATTAGTGAAAAGAACACGCCAGACAAATCAAGGAACGGCTACATTATCGTTGAAATAATATAAGTGCTAGCTCACCGGACATGCTGGCCTCGCGCACCCACGCGCCCACGTCGCCCCGCATGTCGACGGTGTACTCCGCCAGGCAGCCCAGCAGCGCCTCCACGCACTGCGCCACCACGCCCCCCGCGCCCCCCACTCACCGGACATGCTGGCCTCGCGCACCCACGCGCCCACGTCGCCCCGCATGTCGACGGTGTACTCCGCCAGGCAGCCCAGCAGCGCCTCCACGCACTGCGCCACCACGCCCCCCGCGCCCCCCACTCACCGGACATGCTGGCCTCGCGCACCCACGCGCCCACGTCGCCCCGCATGTCGACGGTGTACTCCGCCAGGCAGCCCAGCAGCGCCTCCACGCACTGCGCCACCACGCCCCCCGCGCCCCCCACTCACCGGACATGCTGGCCTCGCGCACCCACGCGCCCACGTCGCCCCGCATGTCGACGGTGTACTCCGCCAGGCAGCCCAGCAGCGCCTCCACGCACTGCGCCACCACGCCCCCCCGCGCCCCCCACTCACCGGACATGCTGGCCTCGCGCACCCACGCGCCCACGTCGCCCCGCATGTCGACGGTGTACTCCGCCAGGCAGCCCAGCAGCGCCTCCACGCACTGCGCCACCACGCCCCCCGCGCCCCCCACTCACCGGACATGCTGGCCTCGCGCACCCACGCGCCCACGTCGCCCCGCATGTCGACGGTGTACTCCGCCAGGCAGCCCAGCAGCGCCTCCACGCACTGCGCCACCACGCCCCCCGCGCCCCCCACTCACCGGACATGCTGGCCTCGCGCACCCACGCGCCCACGTCGCCCCGCATGTCGACGGTGTACTCCGCCAGGCAGCCCAGCAGCGCCTCCACGCACTGCGCCACCACGCCCCCCGCGCCCCCCACTCACCGGACATGCTGGCCTCGCGCACCCACGCGCCCACGTCGCCCCGCATGTCGACGGTGTACTCCGCCAGGCAGCCCAGCAGCGCCTCCACGCACTGCGCCACCACGCCCCCCGCGCCCCCCACCCCCCGGCGCGCGCACACCTCGGTCAGCCCGAGCACGGCGTCGCGCCGGGACTCGGCCCACTTGCTCGTGGTGTCGGTCACCTTGCTGCACTCTATCAGCGACGACACGATCCTGTCCAGGTGCTCGTCTATCACGAACTTTGGTAGGGATCCTGTCGAATAGGAGAGTAAAAATATTTTAGTTTTAACTGCGCAGTAAATAAACCGATTGAAAATAGCGCTAAACTCTCATATTAAGTAATCCTGTTGCTTGAATACTATTTTGAATACCGAATTAAAAAAAAAGTTGTGTGTAGCTAAGTAATAATTCGCACAGTATGTTAGCTAGTGATCAGCTCACCGACAGCCCTCGCGTGCCCCATCCTCAGCACCAGTCCGTTAGCTCCTCCACTGCGCAGCTGAGCGCAGTACTTCTCCACCAGCTCCTCGCGCTTCTGCCTCGCCGGTACTCCGTCATAAAGGAGCTCGTCGTCGCGCAGGTATTGCTCGAAAACCAAGGGTAGGGCCACGATGGCCTTCTCACGGATTGCTTGTACTTCGTGTGAGAGACATTCTTCTAGGAGGTTTAGCCATTCGTCTGCAAAGAAGAAACGAGAGAATTTATAAGTTGTCACTTTTTAAAATACAAAAAACACCAAACACAAAAAATTATATAGGTCACTGTGGCCTGCCGCATCAGTTCCCCGCGGAACTGTTGCCGCGTGATGACAGTGACTCACCGATAGTGTCGTGGCCGTGGTAGGGCGCGGCGGCCCTGCAGAGCGAGGCTATACAGTGGCAGGTGGCCTGCCGCATCAGTTCCCCGCGGAACTGTTGCCGCGTGATGACAGTGACTCACCGATAGTGTCGTGGCCGTGGTAGGGCGCGGCGGCCCTGCAGAGCGAGGCTATACAGTGGCAGGTGGCCTGCCGCATCAGTTCCCCGCGGAACTGTTGCCGCGTGATGACAGTGACTCACCGATAGTGTCGTGGCCGTGGTAGGGCGCGGCGGCCCTGCAGAGCGAGGCTATACAGTGGCAGGTGGCCTGCCGCATCAGTTCCCCGCGGAACTGTTGCCGCGTGATGACAGTGACTCACCGATAGTGTCGTGGCCGTGGTAGGGCGCGGCGGCCCTGCAGAGCGAGGCTATACAGTGGCAGGTGGCCTGCCGCATCAGTTCCCCGCCGAGGCCGCGGAACTGTTGTCGCGCGCGCAGGCGACCCACTATGTCGCGCACTGTCACCGACACTGCTTCTGTGATCAACGTGTCCGCGCGCTTACCTGACGAACAGAAAACGTATTTAAAAAAGAAAAAAAAAAGTATTTATTGCGTATGCTAGAGTGAAATTGAGTATATTGTAATTGTATTCCTGAGCAACCTAAAGTAATTGGCAATGCCTACGAACTTCATACACCGTGCTTTTTAGGCATTGGTTCGTCACTATAATTTCTGTACAAGCAGGATCAAAAGCGGCAAACATTACAGCATAACAGAATGAACAATTTATTTTTACAATACACGATATTTACATTTCTCGATACGGGGCTACAGAGCGACTCATGATGTCTTTTTCTGAAGCGTATGACATTTTTCGTGCTGAGGCTGATTGCCAAGGGTATGCCGAACGTATCGGAGGTTCAATATATCACTCGGGACGATTAGGGTTGAACTACACATGGCCACACGCGATCGCACTTTTCCGTCGCTCCATCCTTTTCTGTCACACAGGAACGTCATTTGCTAGAGCATATAAGATAGACGGAACGCGCTCCATGTGTATTTTATTTTATTTTATTCATTTTAGGAAAACTTACGGACTAATTACAGGATAGGGTATCAACATAACCAAAACAAAATTGCCAACTAAAAGTTTCCAAGTGTAGTTCAACTCTTAACATCTATGATCTTTTCTTCTTCTGTCAAGTTGATGGCTGCCATCGAGTTTGACTTAACATTTATTAACATCATTGTCGTTTCCTCAAACTCACAACAGAATCCTGAAAGTTGAAGAAAAATGTGAAATAGTTGTACATACCGTCAGCCAGTTGGGTTTGGGACAGCGCATAGATAGCCTCGCCGATGCCCATAATAGCGCCGTGCCGTATGTTCAGATCTATGGACTCTGTCTTCTCCACCAGCTTCGGCAGGACCACCGTCGCTACGTATTCTGGTAGCTACAGAATACAAATAATAATTAACAAACTGTATTTCAAGAGATAATCAAATACATTTGTTGTTTTGTACAAAACTTTTTTTGTATTTGTATTTAGTTGGTAACACGTAAAATGACGGGTTAGCGCTATGAAATTGTATTTGAAAGATTGCAGCACACTTCATCAATTTCGTGCAAAACTGTTGTCGCTTAGTGCGGCCTTTAGGAATAGAATATAGGTACTTACTTCACACATTATTGAAGGTGAATTGAACACTTAACACAATTTTAGTTTGAAAACGGCAAGCATGAACATAAATGCTCAGCCAGGATGAAAATTATAAAACATAAAATAAAAACCTACTTATCCTAGCTAAAGCTAAAATTATAATGGAGGAAAGTCAAAATGACGTTTTTAAATTTCATTATTAATGTCATGGCCAGCTATAGATATTTTATTTCAACTAAAAAGAAAAAGGAGTTTTGATTCAATGAATTAAGTAGCAAAAAGACTGAATATAGAAGAGATTAAATTTTTAAGCTGACAGAGCTTTTTTTTTTCTGGTCTCCGTCCGTCTCCATGTTGCGGAAAATAATTGGAATTAATTTCGTTTACTTGCAACATTTTCTGTAAAGATTGTAGCAAGCAAGTTTTTTATAACTTTCTGGGTGTTTCGGATATGGTATATTTCCATTATTATTAGATAGCATATTCCGATCAGTTCATTATTATATTACGACAACCAATATGTAAGTGACAACATGAGCTATATCGTATCGTATGACAATCACTAATGCTGTAGTGTAAAGATTAGCCAGTCAGCAATGTTCGTATCGACGCTGATTGCCCAGCGTGCACCAGATGAACAGACTAACTTAGATGTCTCTTGAGAAGGCCCAGGTTGTTTGTAACTGGTTAGTTACTGTGGTCTTCTTATCGAGTGGGTTGCAAGCCCTGGTGTCAGAGTTTATTCAAACCTCTGACGTGGTTTTTATGTAACGACTACTACCACCAGAGATAGTAGCCGGAACCAACAGCTTAACGTGCCATCCGAAGCACGCAATCATCTTTCTTTTCAGACAATCGGGTGACCAGCCTGCAATGTCCTAACCAACTGGGGAAAAACGCACAAAGTGACATTTCACTAGGTGCCCCCCCGTGGGAATCGAACCCACGACCTCCGTGTCAAGAGCCCAATGCTCTTAGCCATTAGACCACGGAGGCAGTTACTGTGGTTGTTTATAATGTTTAAGTGACGATTACAAAGCTACAAACCTTTGCAGTGAGCTTGCTAAGCGCGGAAGCGGCCAGCTCTCTAATAGCGCAGTCCCAATGTTCCAGCTTAAGGTCCACCAGGTGGTCGATGAGGGGCTGCGTGTATTCTTCATATGACGCCACCTGGATATGGTTACTTTATTAAATAAATAAATATCTTGGACGATGTCACAGATTATCTAGTCCCATTTGAAGCACCAGAATCACATTTAAATTAGTATTCAACTGGTTGGAAGTGGCTGGTTTCGACTAAGGGTTCATAAGCAGAGGAGTTTCTGTCCACTCCGAATGTTATGTTTGTGAGTTCTATTGGACGTTAAGGCCAGGTAATCCCAGTGCAAGCATCTCTTTCTTGCAAGCATAAGTTTGCAATTAGCCATCCCGCTCCAATTGAAAGCAGGATCGCAAAAAAACGTTTTTTTTTTTTTCATCAATATCTTTGCTCATGGGTGTTTCTAAGCTCAAAATTCTACGGAGTTCACTAGAAATATTTAATGTATTTAGTTAAGTACAAGAATAAATAGTTAAATATCAGCAGTTTAATCATAGTATTGAAAAAACATAACAAAAAGTGGTAACATTGGGATTTTTTTCTATCTATTAAACTTAATCTAATCTTGTAATTGAGAACGGTCGCCTATCAGCCAGATCCTTAAATAAAACATAATTGGTTTTCAGACTTTAAAACACAGTTTAAAACACTTTCGTTCGTGTTCAAAAAACGGCCTCGACGGGATAACAGCGTCTTAACATTTTAATTACAAATCGATGCCGTGCGTCACGTTCTGTTCAGTACTGTCGGTATAGTTACCAGCGGAGCGACGGCGAGGTAGGCGTGTTGTCGGGGCCCGACGGACTGGAAGTCTGCGGCGGTGAGCACGTCGATGCCGTGCGGGAACATGCCGTGACGTCACGTTCTGTTCAGTACTGTCGGTATAGTTACCAGCGGAGCGACGGCGAGGTAGGCGTGTTGTCGGGGCCCGACGGACTGGAAGCCTGCGGCGGTGAGCACGTCGATGCCGTGCGGGAACATGCCGTGACGTCACGTTCTGTTCAGTACTGTCGGTATAGTTACCAGCGGAGCGACGGCGAGGTAGGCGTGTTGTCGGGGCCCGACGGACTGGAAGTCTGCGGCGGTGAGCACGTCGATGCCGTGCGGGAACATGCCGTGACGTCACGTTCTGTTCAGTACTGTCGGTATAGTTACCAGCGGAGCGACGGCGAGGTAGGCGTGTTGTCGGGGCCCGACGGACTGGAAGCCTGCGGCGGTGAGCACGTCGATGCCGTGCGGGAACATGCCGTGACGTCACGTTCTGTTCAGTACTGTCGGTATAGTTACCAGCGGAGCGACGGCGAGGTAGGCGTGTTGTCGGGGCCCGACGGACTGGAAGTCTGCGGCGGTGAGCACGTCGATGCCGTGCGGGAACATGCCGTGACGTCACGTTCTGTTCAGTACTGTCGGTATAGTTACCAGCGGAGCGACGGCGAGGTAGGCGTGTTGTCGGGGCCCGACGGACTGGAAGTCTGCGGCGGTGAGCACGTCGATGCCGTGCGGGAACATGCCGTGACGTCCCACGTTCTCCTGGTAGGCGGCCGATGCTGCACGGCGACAGTTTATCTGTTTAAATGAGACGAAACTTTATTGCATTGAATCGAATGAAGACTTGGGTATTGAGTTATTAATGGTGTATTCATATCTTGTTTTTATACAAGTTTACAAAATTTATGCAATACATTTTGATTTTATTTCTGACTTTCGTGACCACTTTGACTTTCCAAGAAGGTGGACATTATTTGCGTATCGGTACTCATTTAATGCTTATGGATGTTCGAGCCCCCGAGCACCTACAATGTCGGTGCTCTTGTGTACTATAGTAGACAGACCTCTCTATGGCGCGCGATGGCCCAGGCGGCGTGGCAGTGTCTGCGACTCCTCTCACCACTCTATCGAAGCAGGCGGTGGCTATCAGCGCGTTGGCGAGCGTGTGTGCGTGCGGCAGCAGGGCGGGCGCGTCGTATGCGCGCGCGATGGCCCAGGCGGCGTGGCAGTGTCTGCGACTCCTCTCACCTCTCTATCGAAGCAGGCGGTGGCTATCAGCGCGTTGGCGAGCGTGTGTGCGTGCGGCAGCAGGGCGGGCGCGTCGTATGCGCGCGCGATGGCCCAGGCGGCGTGGCAGTGTCTGCGACTCCTCTCACCTCTCTATCGAAGCAGGCGGTGGCTATCAGCGCGTTGGCGAGCGTGTGTGCGTGCGGCAGCAGGGCGGGCGCGTCGTATGCGCGCGCGATGGCCCAGGCGGCGTGGCAGTGTCTGCGACTCCTCTCACCTCTCTATCGAAGCAGGCGGTGGCTATCAGCGCGTTGGCGAGCGTGTGTGCGTGCGGCAGCAGGGCGGGCGCGTCGTATGCGCGCGCGATGGCCCAGGCGGCGTGGCAGTGTCTGCGACTCCTCTCACCTCTCTATCGAAGCAGGCGGTGGCTATCAGCGCGTTGGCGAGCGTGTGTGCGTGCGGCAGCAGGGCGGGCGCGTCGTATGCGCGCGCGATGGCCCAGGCGGCGTGGCAGTGTCTGCGACTCCTCTCACCTCTCTATCGAAGCAGGCGGTGGCTATCAGCGCGTTGGCGAGCGTGTGTGCGTGCGGCAGCAGGGCGGGCGCGTCGTATGCGCGCGCGATGGCCCAGGCGGCGTGGCAGTGTCTGCGACTCCTCTCACCTCTCTATCGAAGCAGGCGGTGGCTATCAGCGCGTTGGCGAGCGTGTGTGCGTGCGGCAGCAGGGCGGGCGCGTCGTATGCGCGCGCGATGGCCCAGGCGGCGTGGCAGTGTCTGCGACTCCTCTCACCTCTCTATCGAAGCAGGCGGTGGCTATCAGCGCGTTGGCGAGCGTGTGTGCGTGCGGCAGCAGGGCGGGCGCGTCGTATGCGCGCGCGATGGCCCAGGCGGCGTGGCAGTGTCTGCGACTCCTCTCACCTCTCTATCGAAGCAGGCGGTGGCTATCAGCGCGTTGGCGAGCGTGTGTGCGTGCGGCAGCAGGGCGGGCGCGTCGTATGCGCGCGCGATGGCCCAGGCGGCGTGGCAGTGTCTGCGACTCCTCTCACCTCTCTATCGAAGCAGGCGGTGGCTATCAGCGCGTTGGCGAGCGTGTGTGCGTGCGGCAGCAGGGCGGGCGCGTCGTATGCGCGCGCGATGGCCCAGGCGGCGTGGCAGTGTCTGCGACTCCTCTCACCTCTCTATCGAAGCAGGCGGTGGCTATCAGCGCGTTGGCGAGCGTGTGTGCGTGCGGCAGCAGGGCGGGCGCGTCGTATGCGCGCGCGATGGCCCAGGCGGCGTGGCAGTGTCTGCGACTCCTCTCACCTCTCTATCGAAGCAGGCGGTGGCTATCAGCGCGTTGGCGAGCGTGTGTGCGTGCGGCAGCAGGGCGGGCGCGTCGTATGCGCGCGCGATGGCCCAGGCGGCGTGGCAGTGTCTGCGACTCCTCTCACCTCTCTATCGAAGCAGGCGGTGGCTATCAGCGCGTTGGCGAGCGTGTGTGCGTGCGGCAGCAGGGCGGGCGCGTCGTATGCGCGCGCGATGGCCCAGGCGGCGTGGCAGGCGGCGTCGCGCGCGGCGGGCCCGCCCCCCCCCGCGTGCGCGCGCGGCTCGTCCCGCGCGAGGGCCTGCACGCCCGCGCGCACCGCCGCGCCGAGCTGCCGCGGCGACAGCAGCCCGCGACGCGCTGCACGTGAGACAATGATATACATTAGATCATGCGTACGTCGGAGGCAGGACCACTACACTAACAGATCAGCAACGGAAAGAGCAATGCTCGGCAGGACGCTGCTAGATCGTACGCACAATGCGATAAGGTGAAATACAAAGTCACAGATTTGATAGCCATTATAGAATGCCAGAAGTGTAGATGGGCAGGCCACGTTGCACGTATGGATACAGCGTAGGACTAGAGTAACACTGGGGTAACACTGCCCAGAGAAACTACGCAGGGTAGAAGCCGCTCATCAAAAAGATGAGCCAATTAAATTAGGATGGATGCAGAGGGCAAGGGACATAACGTTATGGAGAAATATGCTTGAAAACGAACTGATCGAGGACTGTGATGAATGAATTTGTGGGAGACACACTAACTGAAAGATAGGTTATGGTGTGTTATATGATTTCCAATGGAAATTAATAATAGGATTATCCCTTTTGTTTCCTTCATGATCATTATCTTTTATTACTTTCACTGACTCGACATTTACTACCGTTTCGCTAATAAACTTTGGAGAAGAAACTCCTTTGAAAAAAGACGTTGGGTTAGATTAGGCAACGTTTTATTCAACAACTGTAACGGACCGGCACACGTCGGTACAATAACATACCCAGCTCCGCGAGCGCCATACAGCCGCCGTGCCAGCTCGCGTCGCGCTCGTGGGGCGCAAACAGCCCCAGCACGGACTGGCACACGTCGGCGGCGGCGGGCGCGGGCAGGCGCGCGCCGGTGCGCCCCACTCCCTTCGCGGCCGACCACCGGACCACCGTGTCGTCGTCACGGAGCGAGCATAGGAGGAGCTCCACTACGTCCTCTACCTGAAAGAGATTGAGAATCAGCGTCTGTTCTAGTCCTAATAGACAGACGATTACATCAATAAAATAAATAAGCATACAGCATTCTTCGTGCTATCACCTGCGAAATAGTACAACATACCCAGTCTATTGCCATCGCCTTTGAACAGACAAATAAAACCTATGGCGTCAGAAAATTATAATTACATTGCATGCTAGCGCAATAGTCTTTAAAAAGTGACACAATTCATACGAAAGTGAAGCCTTTGAGCGGTTCCTAACGCATCGAGAGAGTAGACAGATTTCTCTGCTCAGATTCAATTTTATTATGCATGCATTGAATTAGAAAAGAAAAGCTAGAAATGTATGTAAGATTATTGCAATCACCAATCTAAAAGCAACAAACTTGTTTTTCCATTGATAAAACAAATGAAACTAAAAGCCTAACCTCCTGAGGAATGTCCTGATCATCGTCATCATCGTCGGCGGGCGCTGCCACGGGTTCGGTGTCGCCTGCAGCGGTCAGGCCGCCCAGCGTGACGGCGAGCGAGCGGGAACCACGCGTGTACCGCCACGACGCTACGCGCGGCCGCAGGAAGGTCAACCCTGTGCGGGGACACGATAAGAGCTGATGTTGAATGCTGTTTAACATGTTTGAAGGAAACTTATGAAGGAAGAGGAGCCTACTGTCACAAGTCACAAGAGTTATTAAATTATAACTCTGAAAGTGAGTTTGTCAGTTCCTCTTTCGCCCTTCAACGATTCAACCAAATGCCTGACGAATGTAAAACTCTATTTAATCCAAAAGTGAAAAGATCAAGGCAGGAGGCCTTCTACAGGGTGAAATCGATATCATTAGCATCCTTTTAAACTAAGAGTCTACCCATCAAACTGAACTACTTTTACTATGGGAGCAAACCAATCGTAGCAACAAGGGGGTAGGGTTACAGTAGGGTTACAGTAGGTACAAAGTAGGGTTACAGTAGAGCACCAATTGATTGTAGCTGAACATCTGCTTTCTACAGTTATATTTTATGTATAATTCACCTGTAATTCATGCAATAAATTATATTGATTGATTGATTGATTGACAACAAAAAATCAGGTGTCCCATACTAAACTGCACCCGCCGCCGCTGCCGACACGACTCAAATGTATGGGACAGCAGATTTTTTTTTTGCTCCGATTGGTTTGTTCCCATAATAAAAGTTGTTCAGTTTGATGGGTAGACTCTTAGTTTAAAAGGATGCTAATGATATCGATTTCAGCCTGTATATTAACTGTACCAAGCTTAGAGGGGAAGAAAACCTTTCACCATAAAATGACTATGACAATAATAAAAATTGTTTGGTGATTAGAATAAATTTTAGTCTCCTGGTATCTGGTTCCGGTAGAAGAAATGTTTAAATATATGGATTCAGTTGGCAAAACATACAGGTTAATCTTTCAACTCACCAATCCTCTGAACAATCTTCACCCCGTACTTCCTAACCAGCATAGCTTTGTGCTGTTGATAGTTCTGCTTGGTGACCCACTCCAGCAGCTTGGTCGCGTAGGGCAGCAGGTCATCTCGCTTGCCGTGCTTCAGCACCGCCGCCACGGACGCCAGGACGCCGTAGTGGATCTTGTCTTCTTGATCCATGTTGGAGTTTAAATCGCAAGCCCAGTCGAAGAACGCCCCCATGTATAGCTCTTTTACATCTGACCTGGAGATGTTTTTTTGTTTTTAATAGTAATTCAGGGAATAGTATTTCGCACATTGCTTTAGTGGAGCTTCGGTATTGGAAATGATCACCGCAGATTAGCAATGTCAGGACTGGTTACTCTTGACCATGACCATAAACTTAAACTCGACTTTTTTTATTGCTTCATAGGCATGGTGCATTTTAGGTACTTCGCTCAAAAGCGATTCAAAATAAGATCACACAAATAGCTTTCTGGCATTGTTTCTGTGACTCTACCACCGCGTCGGAAGGTGTTCCGTTGTAGAAAAGATGCGATCAGAAACTCTACAACACACACCTTTTAAACAAAACAAAATATACAAAGTACAAAATTACAAACACAATATTGAATCACACTGCGTAACATTGCCATGACCAGATATTTTGGGCATTCATATTTGAGTGGTATTTCAGCACGAGTGTCTACGTGTTTCGGAAGGCATTTTAAGCAGTGGTCCTGGCTAGCGGTGTTACTAACTATTCTTTAAGCCAGGTCAGAGGCCTATAGTGCCGGTTTGAAAATTTTCTGACAGCAAATTGACCACTAACTTGCCGCCATCAATCCACAATGGATCTGTGATTCACGAATACTGGTGCAGTTCGCTGACTGTTGCATATTGTAAAATAAAATAAAATCCTTACCTTACAAGAAACTTAGAGGCTAAGTAGGCGCTGGCTTCAGCGCAAGTGTCTTTACTCATTGCATATGTCTTGCAAATGTTGAAGATTCTCTCCATAACCGTTAGCTTTTTGGATGAACCTTCCTCTGCAATTAACATATGGTTATTTTTATGAAAATTTTGTCCAACTGGGCTTATGTGAACAGATGAGTGGAATTTTCTTAATTGGTTACATAAGGGGGAACAACATAAAAATAAGGCACACATGAACCTTGTATGGGCACTGCAATATTAGTTTAATTGTTACGTATTAATATAATTTATTTACTGCCCACCAAGAATTACTATTATAGTCTAGGAACTATCATTACTTTTTGTACTAAATAGACAAGTGCTTCTTCCCTTACACAACCCAGTCCCAACATACCAACACCATAACATAGGTAATAATTACAAACCAACAAAAGGATTTTATGATTTAATGTTCAATAAAATTTGCTAAAACTATTTTAAGGGGATGATCAGACCATCAAACCTAACAACTTTCTCTATGGGAACAATTTCAAAATCGAAAAAAATACAGGTGATCCATATGATTATTTCAAACCTCAAAATGAACGTATGGGACAGCAGATTTTGATTATGACTTGAGATAATTGGCAATATTACAAAAAATACTGATCCCTAATAAAATTAGTATGCTGTAATAAAATAACCTTGTGATCCCGGAGCGAATCCATCGAGCCGGCTCATGTGGAAGGGAATGATGACCACAATGGAGAGCCAGAGCAGCATCACAAACCTGCTGCGCCACGTCTCCTTGTCGTTGGGGTCCTGCGACTCCAGGAATATGAGCACTGTCAGCAGGTCTGTTACCTGCAAGCATTAGTACAATTAATTTAGTTGAAATAAATACCATTTGCCTGGGTTCAAAATTAACAAAATTATTATTTTCTTGAAGCATAGGTTTGAGTGAAATTTCTAACTAGAAGTTCTAAAATTGCTGTTTTCGCTGACGCCTTCGTATCCAGATCAAACAGCACATAGTCTTTGTAACTTTAATTTTGCATCCCAATGAATAACAAACAATTAACACTTTTGCTGCTAAGCTCAGAACAATGATACTCGTGCAGTGCTAACACTGTAGAATGCTATACATTTCTGACTCAAGGTGTGAGTCTTGCACACTGTGTCCCATTTTTTGCTGACCTACGACGTAGGTCGTCAGCAGTTAATTAAAGCTGCACCCTACCAGACAATCATGTTTTAAAAAATGTAGGTATTACAATAACAACTTACCTCATGCGGCAGATGTCTAACAACAATCTTATATCCTCTAACTCTTATGATCTGGTACATATAGTCGAAAGTTGCATGCTTTAAGCCTAACGGTGTCTCCTTGTCCTTGATTATTTCAAGTAACTTCCCTAGAATCTTGTCCAGGTGAGGGTCCAGCAGGTGAGGCTGCTCGTAATACTGTTTTATGATAGTGTACAGTTTCTCGTATTCCACTTCTAAAGCCGGGGTCTGGTATATATTTTTCACATTGTCGATCATGTTCATCACCTCGTCGACCTCCGCGAAGTGCTCCAAAGCGCATCCTAGACCAATATTGTCACATTCGTCTTCCCGGCTCATTTCTCCTTCTAGGCCAACCATTTTTGTTAAAGCTTTTCTTTCTTTTCCAGGAATGTTAACAGAAGTAAAAGTGATCGGTTTTATCAAATAACAGTGTTTTTTTCAACTAATAACGGAACTTTTGGAAAAATTTCAGGAATCGTATGCGCACAAAACTCACAAAACCACACACAAACAAAAGCTGAATTGACATGACAGCCGAGCCGAATGTCAAAAAAACTCCAGTAATGCCAACATTGAAGTCGCGAAAAAGCATAGACTATGACAAGTATTTTTTTCGAATTGTACTACCACACCATCATCGGTTTTGGGCTATGGGGTCATCATTTTCAACAAGCCGAAGCGTGTATGGGAATTTTTTCATTCATTCGTTCGTTTCCCCCAAAATTAGTTCAATTTCGATCATTCATTTTTCATTCACTCACTCACTTGTATTGCGTTGCGTTGTGCCGGTTGGCTTTACTGCAGTTATTTCCTAATTTTCTTTCTATTTCTAAATGGATCGACGCAGTGAATACTAATGAACTATTGATTTATTGTTTACATAATGAATAGCCGTAAGTACCCTACCCTAACGCCCTAATAAAACGTATAATTTCCTGATTCTTTGTCACAAAGAGATACATTTTGTATCAAAATGTCGTATTGAAATTGCAGTGGGCAAACGCAAGGTGAAGCCAGTGGAGCCCCAGTCGCTGCTGGACTTCGATCTAGGCGAGGGGGAGAGCTCCGATGACTCGGACTTCCGAATTGAAGACCACCCTGAGGAAAGTGACGACTATTCCATAAATAGTGACGACGAGAACAAAAGTAAGAATAATTATTAACACTTGTATTAGATCTGTCCTATTTCTTTGTTGCTATTTGCGCAATTAGAAACAAATAACAGTAAGTCCGTTCAGCCCACCACAACCTTCGACTTTTTAGAATCATACCTGTCACTTGGCCACTCCCCCCCCTCCCTCTCTGACTTCAGATACCTCACCTCACCTCACACTTTCTGGGGACACTAGGGGGAGCTGAGCAAGGAAATGTAGACAGCCGCGTGCACCACATAGTATTTGACTTCATGAAATAGTCTCTTTTCAGTGCTTAAAACTTTAGAAAAATAATGCAAAATTCACATTTTCAAATTCTTTAGCTCAAATACTATTTTGAAAACAGAACAAACAATAAAGGCATTGAAATATACGAGACGTTACTTACATACAAAGATCTGTCTTTCAGCCCTATACACAATGTCATGGACAGTTTGCTCATAGTGCACAATATGTGCAGGGGTGCGATTTTTGAATGTCATCAGTGAGTTTGAACGGTTTTTAAATCTCGTACAAAAGCGTTCTCATGCATCTTTTTACTGCTATTTGACTTTAAAAAATCACACTCCTAAATTATGATTTTCGGAAGTCAAATCAGCAGTAGAAAGATGCGTATTTCCATAATAATTTTGACATTTTCAACTGCTGAATTCAGCGAATGAGATTCAAAAATCACACTCCAGATGCCATTTCGTTAATCAAAAAGTGTCTATTATAGATTGTGAAACATAGATTATGTCACAATGCAGTAATTAGTACAATTCTTCATACAAAATCCATGTTTTTATCCATGTTGCTGATTAGACTAGTTTTCATAGCCTATTGCAGTACCCTTTCCGTGTGCATGAGCTAATCAATTTAAGTGTCGTTGTTATCCATGTAATTGTTTAAATATATGGATTATTTATATTTCCTCCTTCAGAGAAAGATGAGGAGAGTGGTAGTTCCGAGGAGTCGGGCTCGGAAGGCGAGCATGGCTTCAAGAACCCCACCAACAAGCTCGGCGAAGATATGTCTATCACCGTACTGCTGGAAAAGGCCAGGAACCTGGACTTTAAGGTCTGTATTGTATATGTTGATGAACTTTGTAATTTGTAATACAAACAAAACAATACAACAAACAATACAATACAATTCTATAATTGGCTTTTCAATGAAGGAAAACAGAGTGAGGTTACCTACATGATTCAATGGGGTATTTGTCTACATGAAATATTATATTTTATCTTTCATTAAAACAAACATTTGAAAATAATGCTATATTTAATCAGAATTTTTTTAGTTTTGTTTCTATTTTATTTAATAACAGGATAAACTATAAAAAAAATATAGTGATTCATTACTGATTTTACTAGGTACAAATTTTACTTGGTACAGGTTTATTGTTTGTACAAAGTGCACATTTTAAAGTATGAACTGCTGATCTGAATAGGTTGGCAAATAGCTTATTGTCCTATGAACTTTAACAATTGGTGATGGGCTCACTGCCTGACTGTCTAGAACTATTTATCTTCCCTGTCACCTTGGACAGAGTTTGGTTGCTTCGTGTATTGTGGCTCTTATGAATATGGTATGATTAGAATAGCTCTGACGGCCCACTCGGAGAACACAGTCGCGAGCCTATGCTTTATAGAATAGGCAATCGGTACCGGGCCTATATAGCAGAGTACCTATGAATTTTATTCAATTCAATATTTCATTTATTATTTCTCCATCATGTGAACGATAATTCTGCCAATGGCAAGGTAAGAAAGGAGTATGAATTTTCGAATACACTGAATGTGTCGATGACGCAGCCCAAAGATAAAAAAACTGTAGAGATACGACTGTGTCGGCGAGTTTGGTATGGAGACACTATTACCATTGACCATATGAAATCTGTGAAATAAAAGCTCTTAAGAAGTGCTCATATCAGTTTGTTATATTATTGTTGTGTTACAGATTCCAGGTGACCTGGCGAACATGTTGATCTGCGCCGGCTGCCTCGGCTCCCGCAGCGACGACTTCAACGAGATCGTCGAATGCGACGGCTGTGGCGTCACTGTACACGAAGGTTTGACCTCTATTCACTTGACATAAGCTCTAGAGTCGTTTCATCATCAGCCTATATACGTCCCACTGCAGGGCACAGGCCTACCCTCTAGGAGGGTGATTGGGCGTTAGTCCACTACGCGTGCCCATAAGCATAAGCATATGCTCACGACTATATTCCCCGAGGGGGTAGTCAGAGATATTCTGAAACCTCAGAACATCCACGTTTCACCAGTAGTACCGAAACTATGTCCAGTGTGACGGGGGGTGAGCCCGTCGCCACTTATAATGGACAGTGGGTACAATACATGCCTCGAAATTGAAGCATGCAGGATTCCTCACGATGTGACGCGTGCCCAATGCCGAAAAATTCATGTTTGTGAGCTTCTTTTTTCGCGAACCATGATCGGAAATACATGGCGTGACATTGCCGAAAAATTCATGTTTGTGAGCTTCTTTTTTCGCGAACCATGATCGGAAATACATGGCGTGACATTGCTAGCCTAAGCTTTTTGAGTTTCCAATAAATTTTATAATTATCAAGATAATTATCAACGTATAATCACTTCGAACCCTGACCAATACAGTCAATAATCGAAACATGCTCCGTCAGAAAGATTTAGCTACATTCAATAATCCGCCCCGTCGACACCTCCGGCCATCTACGGCAGATTGACGCTGACAAGGGTCCGACGTATGACGTCATTCAAGCTGGCGTGGCTGGGGAAGCGGCCAGCATTGGATCTCGCCTTTATTATGTACAACTTGAGAACTTACTTAAAAATCAATGACACTATAGCTTAGTGTTCGAATGTCATGAGTAAAGTCCACTTGAACATTATTCCGCAGGTTGTTATGGAGTATCAGACGTGACGAGTGAGTCTAGTACAGTGAGTTCTGCATCAACTGAGCCGTGGTTCTGTGAGGCTTGCAAAGCAGGCGTCAGAGATCCCAGCTGCGAACTATGTCCTAACAAAGGTATGTCGATTCTTTGGACTCTAAATTATGTCAAAGTAGCTCAAGACAGTTATGACTAAACCATCCTCAATGCAAGCTATTCTTTTAATATTAAATTATCAATGAGGTAAGGAAAGGACAGAGAACCAGAGCCAGGGTCTTATAGTCTACCAAAGGACATCACCCGCGATTCATACAGTTTTGGTCCAAATGGGAAAGTGCTGGCCAATAAAAATTTTTAATACTATATTTTGTTAGAACTTGTAAGTCTAAGCATTTATTATTATGGCATGAAAGCCGGCACATTCTCTTTTTGGGCCAAAATGGATGATGTCTTTCGATTGGTATCAAATAAATATGGTGTTTTTGACAGGTCTTGGTTATTTTCCTTTTTAATATTTATAGTTAATTAATTTCAAACAATGAATATGATGATCAGAGGAAATACAATTTTACTTAAAAATTTTCCAGTACAGTCATAAATACATTACCAATCTTGTGTCTATAAAATCGCAAACTTACGCAATAGTTATTTTCGTTCTCAGGTGTTATTTTGGTTATTTCAGGTGGCATTTTCAAGGAGACAGAAGTGGGTGCCTGGGTGCATCTCGTTTGTGCCCTGTATGTTCCAGGTGTTGCATTTTCTGAGGTAAATTCATTATTACGGGAAGAAGAGAACATTGTAAAGCTTTTTAACTTACAGTGATGTATGCAGCTAGATTTATTCGCGATAATTTACTAAAAAGAAATTAATCACTGCGTGGCACGACAACGACGCGTGAAATACGCTAATGTGGGGGTCTCTTATAGTCAATAGAACTGTAAATCTTAGGTAAAGGTTGTAAACTCTAACCATTATCAACGTAATTTGGTAGTGTTTTTGTGTGTGTTTGGTGGTTAATGTTAACAAAGTGGCATATAATCTAATACTAAATTGTAACAACTTAGAAATTTTATGTTCGCGTGGAAACTTTTAGTTGGCAATGTTTTTTAAGATAAAATGAATAAAATATAATAAATGTGTGTGTCTTCCTTGGCCAAATGTCAATGCATACGCCAAATATTGTCAGACAAAATTACTTGTGACACGACATGTACACGACGGATAAACTGACTCCTTATTCCAGATAGGGTTATTGAACAGTAAACATTAAAAGTTTGTTTAACAGTAATTATCTTTTTACCGAGGCCCAGGTTAGAGTTTTGTGGAGCGCCTTTGTTCAGCAGTGGACGATGATAGGATGATGGTAATCTTTTTATTGCAGGTGGAACGTCTATCGGGCGTCACGTTGTTCGAGATGGCATATTCGCGTTGGGGCGCGCGATCCTGCGCGTTGTGCAGCGACGCGATGTTAGCTCGCACCGGCGTGTGCGTCGGCTGCGACGCGGGGCTCTGCAAGACGTTCTTCCACGTCACCTGGTGAGCTACTGTCTATATGTAGCGACACGATGTTGTCTCGCACCGGAATGTGTATATTTAGGTCAAATTTACACGGAATTGGCGAATATGCATGAAGTGACAGATAAAATGTTAAAGAAGCGAAAAAGGCGTATTAGGATCTTAACAGGTGGCGATCTGTGGTCACTGCCTATCCCAAAGAGAGACGCGTGATTATATTATGACCTCAAGGCTTAGATCAAAATAAAATTTCAATGTGAACATTTCAAACCAGAAAAATGAGGCAAAACAAATGAAAGGTTTGTGTCCGTATAGTTAGCAGCCTCACCAACTCATTCGAAGATTTTGACTAAGACACGATTTAGTACCTAATTAGTACTATTTAGTGCTCAAAGCACAGATTTGGTACTCCTGTATTTTAAAAGATATTTGGGTAACTTACTGAGGCTGCTTGATAGACGTCAAGGTAGCAGTCGCACTGATAAATACTGTATAAATCAATGTGATTTATATGTCAAGATTTAGTACTCATTTAGTACTTCGTATATCCAAAATTTTATTAATATTGATTCAATACAAGCCGAGATATGACAGTGCATTGTTGAGGCTGCTAGACGTATATTCCAACGATGATTCCAATGAAACGGGTGCAGATTTCAAACAGATAAATACATACAGGTAAAATGGTGTTCTACCTCGTCTAAACCATTCTTCTGTACAGTCTGTTTAAAAAGTCTTGACAACAAAAGAGAAGAACTTGTCTCCACGCAAGAACGTCAAAATCAAGCATATCCTGGCAACACCACCATACTAAAATGATTAGTTCCGTGAACATTCATGTCACGACTTTATAGACAGACGCTACAATAATCGTATCGTAGATATTTTGCATGTTGCTAAATCCTACCGCTAGATGGCGCTGCGAGCGTCTAAAGCTACATCGCGCTGTTAAGATTCGCCCCGCATTCATACTGAGTCTGGCCTACTTGATCATCGATAATTCTGGTTTCCCTTCAAAACGTATAAATCTTTCGCCTTTTACTAAAGATTTCCGTGGAGGGGAACACTCAAATGAGTCTTTCATATTTTTGAAGCCCTGCTTCTGCAGGGCAAATTAACTCTTATGACTTAACTTCATCGCTTCAGTCAAGTCAATACAAACAAATAGATCTGTCTGTATTTTAATCAAATCACTAATCCTGGTTGTTGTATTTTATTTATGTTTATGTTATTGATATGCATAACTTCCTTCAAGTCAAGCATGACAGTCAGTGGGGTCATGGACATCCCATGAGATGGCACCACAAGCCAATCATTCATACCCTAATATTGTTACGACAGGTGGGTGGCCCATGTTTTCAAGACTAGTGGGACAAGAATGGTGGGGCTACAACTACAAGTCAAAAGTAATATTTAAAGAGGTGGTTCAAACCATCAAACTGAACACACTTTTACTATGAGAAGCCACCATAGTAAAAATACGTTTCGTTCGGCGTCCGATAGTGTTGCTGATTTGTTAAAAAGCCTATTATAATCATGTGTCCATAGAACATTATAAGAGGGGTTAGAAATGCAATGTAGCGCTTTTGCTTTGGAGACGACGGTCGCCACTTGTCTTCCCGCTCACGCTGCTACAACTACTCATGCTCTCTCGCTCGTACCACGCCGCGCGCCTTATGGTGTTATGCAAATTATTGCATAACCGTGTGGCACGCGTACCACGCCTACTTTGCACTTCTAACCCCTCTTATAATGTTCTGTGCCTGTGTCTATCTCAAACTGAACGCTGTATTGTTCGTACAGTGGCCAGCGCGAGGGCTTGCTAGCTGAAGCGCACTCCGAGGAAGCGGAGCAGGCGGACCCGTTCTACGCGCACTGTCGCCTTCACTCGGACAAGGCGCTCGTCAAGCGCCGCAGGAGGAACTGGCTCGCGCTGCAGCTACGCACCGAGAGGCGGTGTGTATACATTCTGTTTAAATTAAGTAGTAATTTAAATTTGTAGGCAAAGGCCTTCTATCACCAATAACGGTGCGGTGGAGTAGTGGGCCATACTACAACCGGATACGGATTGGTGGAGGCAAGTTTGTTGTCAACTTGCTGTCGGAAAATTTTCATGCCGCCTTAACAGACCTCTGATCTGGGATTTAGTTACACGGTCATCAGACGGAACTCTCCGGGTCCAACTGCTCAACGTGCCTTCCGAAGCATGAAGGCGCTCGAGATGAAGTTCCACTCATGATCTTTTACACTGAATTCGTACTCACGAACTCTGTACCTAAGTGTGTAATAGTAAAGATCACATCGCATTTGCATAAAAGAAAAAGAAATTAAAAAATAAACTTGTTTTTTAAATGGCAATTCGTGTTTAATCAAGGTTTTATTTTCTTACAGAAAAGTGGAATTGCAAGAAAAACTGAGCACGGAAGAAGTGCTCAGGATAAAACGCAAGCTAGTGAAGTACAAAAGAAAATATTTACAGCAGAAAGAGGGCAGGAACCCGCCATGGGGTAAGCTTTCAAACTTGATGTCTTGCTTTTACAAGTGATTTCGTTCACGTGGATTTCGAAAAAGTTGCACCCATTTAGCTCCGAACAAGTGGTTTTTTTTTTTTTTTTTTTCAATTTATTTACTAGCCTGGTTACTAGACCTTTTGGCTAAATCTTATTTTATTTTTATATTTCTTCTGTTTTCACATTAAAACGTTGGTATTCGACGTTTTGATGGTTCTTTGGAGTTTTTGGAGACAATCGAAAGACGCAGGAAAAGCAGAGAAGTCCACAGGAAAGAGGTAAACCGACCGCTTTGCCGCGCTAAAATCACGGATCACTTTTCCTGTTTACGACCCATGCACCATCATATTTCACTGAACTATATATTGTTCACTTGCACGACACTTTGTTACGCAAAACAATACCAATTTTACGAACCAAAACTCACTATAAACAATAAAAATTCGATGAAATATGAGGACTCCAAACGTCAGCTACCAAAGCCCGCCAAAAACCCTGTTTTTTTTTTTGACCGATCGAGAGTGTGACCGTTTTTCGACATTCTTTTTGCGGGTGGAAACTTAACTGAGTTTCGACATTATTTTTGCACGGCGTCTGCGTTGCATCATACAATTTATTTTAGCATAGGAACAGCAGTTTTGTATGGGACAGCAGATTTTTTCCCGATTTCTAAGTTGGCTCCATAGTGAATTTGTTCAGTTTAGAATACATGCTGAAGTTATGCGCAGTGATATAAACTTTATCCTGTATACGTCCAAATGCAGGGCACAGGCCTACCCTCAGGGAGGGTCGTATGGGCGTTAGTCCACCACGCGTGCCCACTTAGGATTGGTAGACTTCACTTACGCATCGGAATTTCTTCTTCAGCGTTTGCAGTCACGATGTTTTCGTCTACAGAATCTGTATTCCAAATTGAATGTTTCTTGCTTTTTACGTTGTCTGTCAATCAGTCAGTCAGTTGTATATGGTCCACAGTGCCGACACAGAAGATGGCGCGCATGCTGTACAGCAGCGCGTCGGCCATGCGCAAGTTCCAGCGGAAGGCCGAGTGTATGGGCATCGATACACACGCGCTAGAGTTCCAGGACGCCCAGGTCATTGTCAACATTTATTATTACGAATAATTCACTTTAGTACACGGCCATTCCCTGGCCCCCTCTGCCTCTGACTTCAGATACCCCACCTCACCTCACTTTTTCTGGGGTCACTTTAGGAGAGCAGAGGAGCAGAGCAAGGGAATGCAGTTAGGCGCGCGCACCCGTTAGATTTCACTACATAAAATTGTGTCTTTTCAGTGCATGAAAAACTTTGAAAAATAACACTAAATTCGCATTTTCAGTAATTCTTTAGCTCAAATACTATCTTTATTACTGTGAGCGGTATGATTATGGTTGAAGAATCCTTACCGCAGAAGCCCATATTTCAGGAATAAGAGTAATATAGACAGCATGTGTAAAGTTTATGATTCTTTTGGTTTTAATTTGAACTTTTTTTTTCGTGAAGGGATTTGGTACAAATGTTTAATTATGCTGTTGATATAAAGTATCCTACCACTTAGGGATCACGTTTGTCAGTTTATTTATGTATGTATGGATGCCACGGCATTCCTTGGTGTTTTTTACCACCTCGTTTCTTTATTAAGGTGGTTGGAGAGCTGTCAATTTCATACAAAACTTTGTCGTAGAACACTCGTAGACGGTGTTAATAAAAGTAATGTTTTTATAAATGAAAAAATAGCTTAAAAAATGTAGATTGCGCGTATAAATTGTAATTGTTATTTGAGGCGCGCAATCTAGATTTTCTAAGCTATTTTTCCATATATAAAACATTGGTTTTATTAATACCGTCTACGAGTGTTCTACGACAAAGTTTTGTATGAAATTGACAGCTCTCCTCCCACCTTAATGTGAATTATACCGTAATCTTTGTTACCGTTCGTGCAGATGGCAGCCCTGCGGGACGTGTCCCGGCGCTGGCACGTTCCTCCCGCCTTCTCCGTGGAGTTCGTGGGCTACTACCTGGAGCGCAACTCTAGGGTTGCCTCCCTGCGCCGCTCGCTCGAGCGCCTCGCCGCAGAGAACGACAAGCTGCTGGGCGGAGCCGGAGACTGTGCGACCAGGACCGCGCAGTACCTAGAGGTATCTGTTGTTAGTGTTAGACTGGCGTCCGCCAGATGTGGACGCACCCTTAGACATAGATGTGGAAAATATCGTGAGGAAACTTGCATAAAATGAAAATAAATTCGTATATTGTGAAGTCCTCCACCAAACCGCTGTGAGTATGTGACATTTTTGAATGAATTTCTCTCGATTATATGACAGTCTTGGGTCCCTATGAAACGATTTCTTTCTTTACATTTACGTGTTTCTAATTGTTTACGTCAATTTTCGTCCCGCTCTGCGGTAAACGAAGTAGCCGCTTTCGCCTCATAAAAATAGTATACTAACCTCGGACAGTAAATAAGAAAGCCTCAGATCACATGTTTGTTGACCTCGGCTTAGCCTCGGCGAACAATTACATGTAATCTGAGACCTTTCTTACTTTCCTGCCCTCGGTGTATAATCTACTATTATTTACCCCAAATATACAAAATACAATGCACAACAGGATACAAAACTGATTATGATAATAATCTAATCTTACTATCGTAATATTTCAATATTTTCGCAACTACAACCTATTCCATTTTCATGGCCGTCCAGGCGTCAAAAGAGAACACAGACACTCTCGCGGAGCTGGACACGACGCGGCAGTCGCTGCAGAAGCTCTACGACGCGCTCGTGGCGGTGTGCCCCAAGAAGGCGGCGCCGAGCCTGCTGGAGCCGCGGCCGCTGCTGCCGCCCGCCGCGCCGCGCTCCACGCCCAAGGTCACGCCGCAGCAGCTGCAGAAACGGTATGACATACACACACACCTACGTCAACTCACGACCGGAATCTTTTGGAGTGGTCAGAAACTTCGCTTTCAATCCCCGACGCATTAATAGACCTAATATCCTCGTTTATTTTAATTAATACTAGTACGACGTAAAGCATTGCACGTGCATTCAACCGAACGTTCGGGCCGTACGTTCCGCAGGTGTGTCGCTACACTAAGCTGGCACGTGTGCTTAGTATGTTCGTTGTTTTTTCATTTTCATATTGTAAATTAGGTATTTGTTTTTCTCAACACTTGTTTCTATCAGTGAAAACCTTATGTAATTGGTCTTATGCCTTATTTATTCTGTAACTACTATATTGCTGCTGATGGTTTTCCAATAAAATAAAAAATAAAGTAAGACCATTGAGTAATTATGTATAGAGCAGACAACGCGAACAAAATCAGTGCACCATGATCAGCAGTGTGGGGCGCGTGCTGGGAGCGTCTCACTGCGACGAGCGCCTGGCACAGGCTAAGTGGGTTAGAGCGCGTGCACCCTAACGCGTGTTACAAAACATTACTTCTCGGTAGCTTCTCTAGCTAACATAGTACCTCAATGAGTAAGACAACACATCTGCATACATCTACCAAGATGGTTGTCCCGAAATATTTACTGTAATTGTAGTACTTTTTAATTTGCATTTTTAGGATTGGTGTTTTTTTATTTTGTAATTTATTTAATTAATTCGATTTTTGCCTTCGTGAAATTAAAAGAAAGAAATTTATGTCTTGTGTATGGAACCTTCGATCAAAATAAAATGAATGGATTGGCCTAAAGCGCGGTAAGTTGAAGCAAACTACTGGTGCACTTGGTACATACAAACTAGCGCCATTATCTGTCAAATCTAGGGCACTTTCATACAAGTGACAAGTAAAAATTTCATTTGTTTTGCCTCATTTTTCTGGTTTGAAATGTTCGCTTAAGGCCTATCCATTCATTTTATTTTGATTGAAGTATGGAACAGAAAACACGTTTTATTATCGAGCTTTAACAAAAGGTACTTTATTCATCTTAATATTTATGTTCTGAAAACAGTCAATTTGCAGTTTTTTGGTTATTAACTATGTTGTTATTCTTGCTGCAAATGCAAGCTTTGAAAGGCAGTTGATAGTTGATGTTTCTGATTACTCAGAATTGAAATACAGTCGTGAGTTTACGAATATGAACAAATTCTTTTTCGATTTCACTCGACAAATTTTGCTGAAATTTCCCAAAGCTATACAACTTTAGAGTACACTTTCGAGTCCGTCCCAAATCAGTTAATAATGTTAACTTATCTTTAATAATCTCAATCTATGACAAGAAATATAAAAGAAAAATAAACATTCATGGTCTATCATAGAAAACAGAGCCCAATAAAGGTAGCCTGCTCTTATTATTGTTCCGTACGAAAACTGGCCAAACAGAACATTTAGGGAATCATCTCGGTCACTCGGTGTTAGTCCGTCTTCCGTCCGTCCGATGTCACACACGTTTTTCTCGGAGACTGTCAGACTTAGGAAACTGAAACATGGGAAACATGACACAGTTATTGCAATTAATGGCCAATCAAGCGGTATTTGGACAGACGACCTAAAAAAGTAGCGGGGAGTGACTGGACGAGGAAGGCCAAGGACATAGTTTTGTGGCGCGCCTTGGGAGAGGCCTATGTTCAGCAGTGGACGATGATAGGCTGATGATGATGATGATGAAGTGGTATTTACTCGTTCGTTCAACGTATACTTGAAACATAACAAGCTCACGCAGCAGTACTTCAAATCGTACGTAGCTACACGTCGAATAACCCGTGTAAATCTCGCTTTACATGAATGACGTCAAAAAAGCATAACTTCTGTTTTGGGGTTTACAAAAAGTTTTTCTTTTGTTCTCGATTTAGTACAAAGAGTGTTCTTTATTAAAGCAGTGTATCTTGTATTGGGCTCCGTATTCTATTAGATAAAATGATAAGTGTATGAACACAAATGAATGTATACTACAATATCGGCCAGCAGGTTAATGTCTGTGCCCACCGCGGCTGCACTTAAGATGGGCGTTGGTTTTCCTCTTAGCGACAACCCGGACGCTCGCCATGGAAAAGTGTTATCTACGTCGCTTGAAGGTACGTGTCTTTAGAGTTACTTTGATATATTACATGGTCTTAAAGGTTGTTAACAGTATCGGGATTTTGTAAAAAAGCTATTTAGTTTCATGCACAGTATCATTATGAACACCTTAGAGTCTAGGGTGTCTAAGGCTTAGACCATACTCCAGACAATTTACAGAAATCACGCTCAGAATCAGACAGTTTTAAGTGGGTCAGATTTTTGAATCTGCCAACAATCTCTATCCTGGGCAAGTTAAGATGGAGGATTAAATGGGAAGTCTTTGCCCAGCAAAAAACAGAAGGAGTCACGTTGCAGGGTTTGCCCCGAACACTCGTTTTCGCGTGGTGTTCGCGCGGTTCGCGTTTCAGCCTGCCACGAGGCTCCACAATCCATCTCAGCTGTGTTTTTATTCAAAAACAATCCTCGTGATTGGATAGATACTCCCTCAAAGCACTTGACATTGGCGGAAATGCGGTGCTAACGCACACGAAGCAAGAAGTCCATTAATTATAAATAAATTTAAAAAAAAACAGAAGTTTAGAAAAAACAATCTTTTTAAAGCTATCTTATGCTTATGTGGATGATCTTATTTAGTACTAGATATTTTTACCAAAAATATTTGCTGTATTTCTCGAAAAACAACAATTTACCAAAGTATAAAATATTCGTTGCAATTTGTGTCAAAACCAGAACGTTTCTGAAGTTTTAACTGTAATGAACAGGACTAAACTTTATATCATAAGTAGACAACGAATTTCGACGTAACTTATGAATTAACTATGACTGGATCCATTAAGTTACATCATAATTGGTCCAGTTTTATTGTAATTACAACCATTGACAAACCTTGTCTTCACATTACCGCCTCATCGGGATCTCGCGGGATTTCCTACTAGATTCCTCACTATGTTTTATGCACTGTGGAATTAGGCTGTACACAGGCTAATGATTATGATGTTCTTAGCGTCGGTGGGGGCGCGACAGTGCTTCGCGTGTCGCCGCGCGAGCGACCAGCACCTCATGGCGGCCTGCGACACCTGCCGCCACCACTACCACCTGCACTGCCTCAAGCCGCCCCTACAGCGACCACCCAAGAAGAGCAAGCTCTACGGCTGGTCTGTATTTTTACACAACACACATGAGATACTTACACATAATCTATTTATTGCCCTCCTAAATCTGATGGAGCGGGAAGCGGCTACGATTAGAGGTGTCCGCTGCATTAGATTTAACTTGTAGGCACACAGATGTGGAGCTACAGGCCTCAATCTTACACAACTACAAATGCACGACTTTCAAAAGTTTATCGGTAACTTTTGCTAATTTGCTCATCACCCCGAAAGGGAGTGAATTCGCATATTTTCACAACTTCGATAGGCCTTTTAGTATTTATGTTATCTTAACATTTTATTACCTAACTGAATATGTAAAACTGATTGATTTAACCTGTTGGTGAGCCTAATAAAGAAATTAAATTAAATTATTTAAAGGCGTTCATTGTATCAACTACACTCTGATCTTGTATTTGTACAAACTGTTAATAATCTAACATGAGTGAACATAATTCCACAGGCAATGCTCGGAATGCGACAAAACATCAGACTCAGAGCCTGAAGTCCTCGAAAAGAAGGTGCCCCGGCGCTCCCGCATCCGATACAGCAAGGACGGTGCCATCATCACTGAACCACAGAGCCCCACCTCCACACCCAACTCTCCACCTAAACTAAAACAACATAAGGTCGAAAAGAAAACAGAAAACGTATCACCAATCAAAGTTACCATCAAACCTTTCGAATTCAGCTGCAGCGAAAACGAAAGCACAGAAGTTAAAAAGAAAGACAAAAAGATTAAAAAGAAAAAAGAACATTCGTCCGAAAGTGATAGCCCTTCGAAGAAACTAAAGCGGAGTTTCACTTCCCCTAATTTAACAAATACTCCTTTAATGTCGATCACGCCTATAGTAGCCGATAGTCCGAATGATTCTCACAACGAAAACTCAAACGCGTCGACAAACGTAGCGTTAACGAAAGAACCGGCTTTCGTTCCTCAGAACATCTCTTTCTCATCTCTTCTCAACGAAAGCAAAGAGCGAGATAGTAAAACTATTGAGAGCTCCATAGAAAGTACATTGGCTAACCTATCGTCGGATATAGCGACTTACAAAGCGAATAGGAAGAGGAGGAAAGAGAAGCACAGGTCAAGGTACTCGCCAGACTTGTTGCGGTCTCCCTCTAAGTCGCACAAACATAAGAGGAAGAAGAAGACGCAGGATATGGAGAATCCTGATACGCCGCATCCGAGGATTACTATCAAGGTTAGTTTGTCGATTCATACTAGTAACAGTTAGTTACTTTTGTGGAAAGATTTCGTTGTCTGTTCAAACTACCATTATGAATTTGAAATTAAATACAAATAAAATTATAAATATCTTAGACATTTTCATACATATTATCTAGTTCTATTTAAAGTACTATAAATAGAATCTAACTTGAATCTAACCCCGTCTTATATTATGATGACCAGGCGACGGTATAGAATACATAAATATTACAATTATTTGTTGCGTATTGTTGATAACATTAAGTAAAATAATGAATGTACCGTTGACAGATAAAGCCGATCCCGAAGCCGGACGGTTCACTGGACACGCAGATGTTCTACGTGCCCACCGACAGCAACGACGGCCTTCCGCCCGTCATCAAGAAACACTCCAAGGTATCTATTACTATATATCATTATTTCTAAAGGCACTGATCGTCGGGCATATTTATACCGCAGTCTTGGGTAAAGCTCGTTGGCCGCGGTAATGTGAGCCGAGTAGTAAAGTAATCTTTACCGCAGAAATCTTTATCTGATCCTGCACGGCTAGCATGCCATGCCAGTTTGGCATGCGTAAAGTAACAATGACAGAAGCACATCTCGATTTTCATCGTTTGATCGGAGCATGCGAGAGGAGCGGATCTCTTAAATAAGATGATGGTGTCGAGGCAGGCATGCAAGGCCGACTGGGCCTTACAACCGCTTCTAAATTGAAATCTTTCCTAGGGAGTGTCACGGTTGTGTACTGCTGCAATGGGCACAACTCACGATATTATTGAATTGAGAATTTCAGAATTATTGCTACATCTACTTATTTAGACCAGTGTTCATATAAAAGGTGTCGTTTCAGCACGCAGAGCAAGAAGTCAAACAAACCCCACCAGCCCCTGATGCTGTCCCGCCGTCTTCTGAACCAGCCACCTCCACGCCTGTAAGTACATCTTACATTCACTTTTTACCCGATTGCCTGAGAAAGAGGGTATTCTTTTTTCTTATAATTATATTACATCAATAATACACTTAACTGTTATGACGTCTTCAAGGTGTAACAAAATACGCCAGTAATTATTTTATATTTTCTCCCCTCCGGACGGAAAGCGTCAATTGTCGTCCCGCTGCGCTAAAGGAAGTTGTATCTTTCCACCGCCGTCGAGGAGAAAAATAGTATACTAACCTCGGGCAAAAATAAGAAAGCCTCAGATCACAATTACATGAGATCTAAGACCTTTCTTACTTTCCTGTCCTCGGTGTGTAATCTACTATTGCTCCCCTCCCCGGACGGAAAGCGTCAATCGTCGTCCCGCTGCGCTAACCGAAGTTGTCGCTTTCCACCTCTGTCGAGGAGAAAAATAGTATACTAACCTCGGACAGTACTAACCTCGGCTTCACCTCGGTCAACAATTACATGAGATCTGAGACCTTTCTTACATTCCTGTCCTCTGTGTAATCTACTATTAATGGGGTGATTTAGACCGTCGAAACTGAACAACTTTAGCTATGGAGACAAAGTCGGTTTTCTTTACAAAATGTAGCTTTCTCATACATCTAGCAGGTACTGCAGTTTTATATGAAAAAGCTATATTTTTTATTTTACTTAATGTTGGATTCTTGGTGAAAGGTGTTCAGTACGAGGGTCTATCTAAACCAACATGGTGTTTTGTTTCACACTGTATACTCGTTTACATTGACTTACACATTTCGTTGACTGAGTTTGACTTTTGTTTGCATTTTATCAAAAGTCAAACTAAAGTTCATATATTATTCTTAGGGTTGAGCCACGTTGAGCTTCATCTGGCAGCACGGAATCAAATTTTTTCAATCTTTTTCTGTCCCTTTAGGAACGTCATTTGCTAAAGCGAGAAAGATAGCGTGGATGCTATAGCACGCGGCAGCACCGGCAGTGCTGCGACCTTTCTCGCTCTAGCAAATGACGTTCCTGTGCGATAGAAAAGGACGGAGCGTGGAAAAATGCGATTTCGTGCTGGCAGATAAGGTTTAATCCTTAAACTACATAAAATCGCTAAAGATTGTCTTCATGTTTCATAATAGACGCTAGTACAGAAATACTATGGCTAATGAATATTTTAAGGTACCTAATCTTATCGGAATCCATTTCTATTTACTTGTAAATTATGTAAAATGAATGTTCTTGTCACGCAAGCCGCCTAAGGTTAAGGAGATAAAACCGCCTCAACCTCCCGCTACAAAGCCCAAGGTAAGGTCGGATTTGCATTCATTTAAAAATAATAATAAAGGTCTTTGAAAATGTTAACCAATACTTTTAATGCCATATATCTCTTATCTTACTGTATAGTTATCACTTGCCTTACCACCCTCCCCGAAACTGAATTTTAATCAAAATATACCAATCGGTGTAAGTTGTAGGATGATGTGGTAACCAGGATTGAAAGAGGTATGCTTAGGTGGTTCGGTCTCGTACAGAGGATGAATGATAGTAGACTCAATAGGGAGATTTATCGATCCAATGTCAGTGGAACAGTCGAGAGGGTCCGAGGAGAACTTACCACGACCAAATAAATGATCTTCTCCGAAAAGGACAAGTGCGTAACACCCTGAACCGATGGAAGTACATGAAGAGATGTATAAAGGTGGATGAGGCGAGAAAAGTATGTCAGAATCGTAGTGTGTGGCGAACCGTAGTCTCTGCCAACCCCTGTGGGATAGTGGCGTATATGTATGTATGTATAGCAATGAGTATTTATTACATACAGTACAGACATTCCCTGCTTCCTACGAGACCAGACCTCATCCCCTCTCGGTTGTTCGGGACGTAGGCAACAGTAAGCAGTGGTGTAGTTCTCACTTACTCAGAATCGTACAAGCTTACCTGTTCTCTTGTCAGTGCAAGCCCGTTTGTATGAAAAGCTGTCTTAACATCGGCCTTGAGACTGGGATGCCCCCCCACAAAATGAAGTCCTGGATCTGCCCTTAACAAGACGTAGATAATAACGGAGACGTTCCCGTCCCGCAGCGGTCTCGGCAGCCGCGAGCGTCGGGCGGCGCGGGCGCAGGTCCGTCCCCGCGCGCGGCCGCGGCGCCACTGACGCAGTGCGACGTGTGCGCCCGCCCCGGCGACCCCTCCAACATCGTGCGGTGAGCGCTGCGTTTGTTATTCTACCTACCTTTACACAAAATAGGTTCAAGGATTCACACAACAAGCGATACAGGACACAAAATGGTTCGTTCGTTCCGGGGGCCGATATAAAGATAGCCTGGGAGCGAGGTGGATGCGCGATGTGGGACAGAGGATGACATAAACAAATTGGGCCCTACCCAGCAGTAGGTGGATTCAGGCTGTGGACGACTGGCGTTCTACTGACTTGACCCGAGATCGGCGTACGTACGCGTCTATGTGTGCGTGCTCCTGTATCGCTCGTTGCGGGAAGCCGTCCTCCAGGACGAAAGGGCTGAGAAAAAGCATGAGCACGATAGATTGTTCATGCTGCTATCGTGAATGTAACCTGCGAGATCGAATCCAAAATGAAGAGATTCGCAGAAGAACCAGAGTAGCCGACTTAGCTCGAAAATTTTCTAAACTAAAGTGGCAATGGACGACGCAAATTGCTTGTAGCACAGATGGCCGAAGACTTATCGAGTGGCGACCGCGTACCGGAAAGCGCATCGTGGGTACGCCCCCTAAAAGGTGTACCGACTTCTTGATGGAAAAGGCGGGAACTCGTTGAATGATGGCAGCGCAGGACCGGTCGTTGTGACGATCTTTGGTGGAAGGCCTATGTCCAGCAGGGGACGTCTGTCGGCTGAGATGATGATCCATTTCTGACCCATAACTTTGTATGCTGTATAGTATATTATATGGTTATTTTAAATTAGTTGGCGAAACTGAACCATGACACTTGTTAATGATAACAGATTGCATTATCAATGTTTATAATTGGTATTGATGATTTACAAAATTATTATTATCGTACGTATCGTACGCAGTGCGCGGCCGGCGGGCGAACATGGACCTCGCAATCATATGATCGAGCGGTGGCCATTACCACGTAATTGTGCTTAGTAACAGATACCAAATGCGTTTGTTAAGTTTCGCCAACTAATTAAATTTAACCTTATATTTGTGATAATGTGTATGTGCAGATGTGACGAGTGCAACAAGCGGTACCACTTCACCTGCCTGGAGCCGCCGCTCAACAAGAACCCCAAGAAGCGCGGCTACTCGTGGCACTGCGCCGACTGCGACCCCACGGTCTGTATCTAATCTCAACTATTATAAAACTGTAACAGAAATGTCTGCACATTGACGATATTTACAAGAAAAATATTACGATATGGTTTTTAGGTGTCTCTGACTCCAAATCATCTTGTGTTTAGCATATAACGCAAAAACTACTGAACCAATTTTGATGAAACCTGTTTTTGTTTGATAGCTTATGATTTGACTTAAAATCTGGTGTATAATTTGTGCAGACGAAGTTGCTGGTAAACTCTAGTTAGTTTATATCGCGATATAAACGATAAATCGTCAGGTGTGACGAGTGTGACAAACGGTGAATTACCACAGTAGTGAATTAAAATATAAACAATGTTTTAGTCTGGCTGTCCACCAGAGATGTGCGATGTAGCTAAGCTGTTAGAGGACGCGTAGCGAAGCTATGACAGTATGTATCCGCGTCCACCCAAGCTATGCGATGTAGATGATCGATGTGAAGATGCGTCTCTAAGCTATAGCTTAGCTTCGAGCATTTTCTCACCTAGTCTGAATTGACCCTTTCGCGGAATTTTGACCAATATGTCAAAACGCGGTGCGAACCCGTTATAAATGTTCATTTTAGATTAACTACTTAATTCTGTAATTCACATTTACAAATCTTATCTTAACTATTATAAAACCGTAAAATCATGAGGAGTAAAAAAGTAGCAGTTCTCTTCATATAAATTCAAATATCATTCGATAGCGCGATTTAAAAACGTGCAGCGCCATCTATTGACAAAATTGTTAGTTTGTTTGTTTGTTTGCGCATCACGCAAAAACTACTGAACCGATTTTGATGAAACTTTTTTTGTTTGATAGCTTATGATCTGACTTAAAATCTGGTATATAATTTGTGCGGACGAAGTCGCGGGAAAACACTAGTTTGTTATAAAACTCTATTTTGTTTTGTTACAGGACGTCGAAGAGAACACCTAAGTTTAACTTTCAATTCTATATCTACGTGTTTAGAATTTAAAATAGCAGCTTAACAGTTTCTCGCGTAAATTATATCCAAATCCATTATTATATTTTCTTAAAATAATTGTATAAAGTCATCCAGAAAATATATTTTCCTGCTTTGTATTATTATTATATGGTTGAGTATTGTTTGCACTATTGTGTTAAGAATCAAATCTACTTTAAGTTGTAGTATTTTGTGTGTAGATATTATGATGACAATGAATAAAAATGTTATGTCGTAATCATGACTTTTTTTGATTACTATTTCAATCTGACAAAACTCTGGATCTGTAAAAATACGTCATCCATGTACACACGGCGACACATCAAGCTACGCAAAACCAATATAAGCTGGTCGCGCATAGGGTGAATAACGTATAACGTCGCGCGGCCAGCTTATTTTGGTTGTCGCATGTGTACATACGTCAATTACGGTCCTAATATGAAGAAAGTTTCAGCAACAACCCGTCAGCATGTAAGGAACGACCCTGTTATAATAAGTAGGCGAGTGCGGGGTGATGTACGAAGTGAGAAGAGATCAGTACGGCTAGCATGCCATGCACGACAAAGCAACAGCGAGAAAGATGCGCGGTTATTTTGGCACGTGTAAACCAAAGAGGCTCACCTCGATTTTTCTCGTTTTCTCTCACTCTAGGTAGAACACGTGTAGGTTGCTGATATCATGGTGGGGTTGCACAATAATGTCTTGTGGTTAAACTCGTAAAAGTATGTCTAATTGGAAAGTCTAATAAAATAACACATAACAAAAGCAAACATAGCAATGGAAAATTAAATGCTAGGCGTGCTTTTCAGCAGTGAAAGTGTTAAGACGCTATAGAGTTACAAATATTAATCGTGTGGCTCCGGACTTAAAATGGATCACTTTATTTCCCCCGTATGAGGTGTCGGATGGGGCGACTAAGGGATATGGTTCCTTCTGCAATGTTTCTGTGAGCGAAAGGCTCAATTACCATTTTATACGTTATTCCAGTCTGAATTCTTCAATATGCTAAAAGGGAGCATTTCTACATCTACAACTTACATGCTTCAAAAGATTGTTGGTAGTTAGTTGTAGGCTGTAGCAAAGATTATGACCATCCCAAAAGGGATTTAGGTCGTGAATGCTGTAAGTATACTGTTTTAAGGGGATGATCAGACTATCAAACAGAACAACTTTCTGTATGGGATCACCGTCGAAATCGGGTAAAGAAAAGTCTGCATACATTTTGTAGGATTGCAGTTTTATATGACAGAGCTGATTTTTTAAATGTTGGTCCCATACAGAAAGTTGTTCAGTATGATGGTCTGATCATCCCCATAAAATCTTCAGCATATTAAGAAGGACCCTATATAACAAGTATTACTACGCAGTAGGAGTAAATAATTAGAGCCTACCGGATTATTATGCGAGATAGAGATCGGCAAACAAACGCGTGCCGAATTAAGTGAACGGGTTCGAAGTGTACGCACGGGTGGACACGTAACTTTGTGAGTGCCGACGCGATTCGGATTTGTTATAGAGCCCTCACAGTTGGCAAGTCGTGTCTGCAGGCGAGTGGTACAGGGGCGGACTCAGGTTAATTGAGGACTCGGCTAGTTACTTAGTATTAAGACGTATCATCCCCGGACCACGACTCTCCATACTAATCGATGCGAACGAGCGCGTGGCTCCGGTCTGAATTTAGCCGTTTTCTTTGAATAATTAGATGATATTTTATTAATTTCGAAAAAGTAAGAAAACCACATCATTCTAAATTTTGTTGTGAACAATATTGTAAATTTTCATTTTCTTCCGATTAAAAATTTAAGAGTAATAAAGTGGTTACAACTGGAAAAAAGGGGTGACTTTAGAGTCCCTTTTCTTCGGTTTTATTCATTAAAATCGATTTCTAGAAAAATCGCATTACTTCTCATATCGTGTAGATGGTTCTGTTTATTTTTCAGCTCATAAAGTGCCATAGTCGGCCAATAAAATGGTTACAAAGTTACCCAATTTCATGGTAAAACCAGGAGGTAGCCCCTTAGACCGAATTCCAACACACGCGGGCCCTTTATAAGATTACGATTTAGTTAGCGATTTAGGAGTGCGCGAGTGTTTGGGTGTCTCCGGTTTAGGGAAAAGCGTTGCGCGCGTATTCAACCGAACGTTCGGCGCGGAACTTTCCGCAGTTGTGTCCCTACACTAAGATATGTAGGTAGAGGTAGAAGACTCACAATTTAATTCTAATAGGCTTTAAATACCTACAGGTAAAACCCAACGTAAAGTATACAAACGAACGAGTAGTTAGTACGAAAAGTATAAATTCTCCCAATCGAAAATTGCAACGCCATAAAATTACAAAAAAGGATTGAGTAAGTAGGTATAACAAAATGGTACGCGAGAATATAAATAAAACAAGGTCGAAAATAGTTTGATAAATCTTGCTGAAATATGTTGAAATATTTGCTGCCCCCACTAACTCGCTCCCTGGTCGAATCTCGGAACAAAGCGTCACCTCAACTGATTGTTCTACTATCCTATCCCCCACTCGCGGAGTTGGAACAAAGGCAAGTTTTGGGCAAAGTTGGCGCCTTACACCGCTAACTGCCGCAATTGTTAGGCTAGGCTACGTTAGGCTTACGTGGGAAACTTGTTAGCGTTCTCACTATGCGCGAACATTCATTGTCATCCTAGTTTTACTTAGATATCAGAAAAGTTTGTTAAACTGTAGTCTTCTTCTTCTTATCGTGATCTAGCGATTATTATTGTGGTAAGCATATGCTCACGACTATATTCCCCGAGGGGGTAGTCAGAGATATTCTGAAACCTCAGAACATCCACGTTTCACCAGTAGTACCGAAACGCTGTCCAGTGTGACGGGGGGTGAGCCCGTCGCCACTTTTAATGGACAGTGGGTACAATGCATGCCTCGCAATTGAAGCATGCAGGTATTATTGTGGTGTCAGGAAATATAAATACAGGTTGTTAGGTAAGGATCATTAACCTTTAAACCACATAGGTACTCTACCCATTAAACTGAACAACTTTTACTATGGGAGCAAACCATTCAGCAAAAAAAATTAACTGTTCCATCCATAATAAACTGCAATGCCTGCTCGTCTCAAATGTATGAAACAGCTTATATTTTTTTGTTCTGACATGTTTGCTCTCATAGCAAAAGTTGTTCAGTTTGATGGGTAGAGTGGTTTAAATGTTAGTTATACTTTTCCTTACACGATTCGTATTAAACAGAGTACCTACTTCTATAAAACTGAACTTTCACTATGGAGCCAACGTCGAAATCGCGAATAAAAATTTACTGTTCCTTAGAAAATGTCAATGGCTAATCTGCTTGATGTATTGTGGTACAATTTTTTTCCTTTTGCGTACAATTAGTACTATTGTGGTACAATTTAATGACCTAACTCTGACCTCCTGAAGTTAAAGTGGCCGCGCCACAACGCAACACACCTAAAAAATTGCTATTTGGTCGACTCTAATGAATGGAATAGTTTTCAATGTTGGTGCCATAGTAAAAGTTTTTCAGTTTGATGGTCTGAGCACCCCTAAAAGTCTTGTCATTTGCAAACGCGAGACAGCAAGAAGAAAAAGCAAGGCCAAATCCAGCTATTAATATGGTATCTTTTGAACCCTGCAGCGAAATTCCACAGGCTATAACATGAAGATTGGAGCTGTTGTAGAGTTGCAGTGTGGATCAATGTTCTTAAAATAACTATGCTCGCTTTGATAAGTTACATGTCAAGATAGTAGACAGTCGAAGTTACGAACGCGTCTAAAAAAAATTCTACCAGAAGGCGTAGCATGTTGCACGTGATACAGCTATATGACGCCTTTTATCTCGTTCGTTCGCTCATATATGTAAGAGTCTGGTTTTTAAATAATAACACTGAACTACACAACTTTATATGTATTTAATTACGATAAAACAATACATGGGTGCTAACAGTTTGATGTGTAAATCGAAAGTAAGACCGTAGATGGCGACGACGCTCTTAGTGTGGAGTCAGCATATTCTTACATGGTAGAGGGATGTTTTAATCTATAACACGCGCAAATAGAAAGAGAACGAAGGTGTGATAGCGCTTTATCACGGTGTCATGCTACCTATGAAGAAGGCGTAGCATGTTGCACGTGATACAGCTATATCTCATGCCTTTTATCTCGTTCGTTCACGCGCAAATAGAAATATAACGAGGGCGCGATAGCGCTATATCACGATGCCTTGCTAGAAATTCAGATAAGGGCGCTAAACCCTATCCATATACACGCACATAGAGATAAGTTGTACTTATGTCGACTCACGCACACCAACGTCACCAACATAAGAAAGTTGGACCATTTGTTTTAGTACGTTAGAAACGTGAGGTTCTATCTTGACATGTAGTTAATCAAACGGTATCCTATTTTTGAATAAATTTGCTCTACTTAACAAGTTTAGGTTGGGTTAGGTAACTGGAGTTCGAATTAAATTTTCCTTTAGAAATACTAAACTGTCTAATCCGGGGCTTCCCACGCCGTCATTACAGATTTTTGTTAATTCTGATTAACAAAGGCGGATTAGAGGTTTCAGTATTGGGGTTTCAGACAGGATTTTGGGATGTTTAGGTAGGTAGGTACTTTGTGTTACGGCGTAATACCTAAAGAACAAAGCAAATATCTAAGTAATATTGGTCAATGAAGCACAAGCTTCGCAACCATTCGGGGTGTTATTGGTACTTATACAGGGTGTTTCATAAGTAAGAATAAATTTTTAAAACTTATTTTTGTTTAGACCGTCAAACTGAACAACTTTCTCTATGGGACCAACATCGAAAACGCGAAAAAAATAATTATATCCCATACATATTTTAGCTCTAGTCGATTTGTAGAGTATGGAACATCTTTTTTTTTTTCGCGATTTCGATATTGGTCCTATTTTGAAAGTTGTTCAGTTTGATTGTCTACACCACACCCTTAAAGATTTATTTGTATTTTTGTAACACCTTGTATATCAGCAAATGTATGCAAAATTTAGATACCTAGCTACAAAAGGTAGTAGCAGTGAAAATGAAAAATGAAAATGAAAATGAAAAATGTATATTTCTTAAACTTTGTTACATAAACATAATCAGTGATTGGGTCCTTCTGGCCAGAAGGATCCGCTCTTCCATATCCAGTTATATCTATGTCTAAGAATATACTAAAAATTTACATTATGAAGATAAGAATAAAGTGTTAGTGTGAGTGCGCGTGTGAGAGTGTGCGTGAGTGTGTTTTGTGTGGGGGGGTGTGTGTGTATGCGTGTGTGTTTTCATGTTCGACTGATTTTATGCTTTTTATTCTACGTAGGTACTGTAGGAGTTCCTCTGTGTCTGTGTAACTGCAGCTTTTGAGCCATTTTATCACTTTTTCTTTACATTTTTGTTTTGTTCAGTACCTAAGTAGGTAACCTACAATGAAATGACGAGTTTCGTTTTCGTGGGATTTGTTTGCGAATGCCCATACCCAAAGGTTTTAAGCTATCTGTAGGTATACCTCTGTGGTATACCTACTACTTAAATACATTTAAGTTAAAATCGGTTTAGCTGTTTAACCGTGAAAAAAATAAAAAAAAATAATTGCAGAAGATATTTTAGGAAATACTTAGTCGAAAAACAACAAAACCCTAGTTTGAACTGCAACTTAAACTGCAACAAATTTAACTAAATACCTATACTTGCAACAAACAGTAGGGTTTTGTACTGTGTTTGTGTACTGGCAGTAAAAATATATCCATTGTACGAGATCACCAAACGTTTTTACATTTAAACCAAGCACGTATCCAGGGGGTGGGGGGGGGGGATAGGTGGGATTTATCCCCCCCCGAAATCCGAATATTTGTATGGAACAGTGGTTACAGCTATACATTTTTCATCGTTTTTCAGTGAAAATCCCCCCCCCCCCCCCCGAAATTAATTATCCCCCCCCCCCCCCAACCCAAAGTCTGGATACGTGCTTGATTTAAACTACAAATACCTACCTAGAATGAAATCAATAACTATGTAAATTAGTAGGTAAGTACCTATATTAGGTACCTACAGTAAATATCAATATTGGTAAACGATTCGTCTACATCAAACCCAATTAACAGCGATGAAATCGTTAACGAGCTTAGTTTAGCTAATTATATTCGAGTGATGTATAATTATCAATTGAACAGTGATATTTTAAGCGCCAATAAAATTATTCTATTTGGCGAGATTATTCAATGAATATCTAGATGGTTAATTGGTTAACACAGGTAGGTAGCTAGGTAGTTGGTACCTTGGTAATTTTTCAGACCGCCTTACGGCCTCTGGAGTGGTTTTTATGTAACGACTAGTTACTACCACCAGAGATGGTTGATTTTCGTTAAAATGTAGGTAACTAACTACAAAGATTTCCATACAAATCTTAAATTAATCCTAGCATTAAAATTGTATATATTTTTAACGAAAATTTGACTTCATACAAGCATAGAGATTAGTTTTTAGATTGTTTCTGAAAAATGTCGTTGACTTTAATTGAATTTGATTTCGGGGAAACGACAAAATTAATGTTTGGGGTGACATTCATTGTAAGAACATTGTACTCGTACTCGTAAAAGTAAGTAGTAAGCGATGTACTACAGACAGGGTGCTGAAGGTTTTATAGGGGGTGATCAGACCATCAAAGTCGCAGGGTTAGTTAGGCAATTTTGCATCAGTAGATTATTTTGATCGCGACGCTGAAAGCGCTGCGTCTGATGTAAGTATTCTAAATATTAGGTAAGTATTAACAACTTATAATAATAACCGAACAAATGGCAACGAACGAGACTTTTTCTAAACGATTTTAAAATTCAATTTCCATACAAAGTCCTCCAATAATAAAGTTGCAGAGCACTTAAACTATTTATTAGCGCATTCAGTGGTGCGAACAGTGCACATGTCGCCGGCACATTCGCGCCTCAAGTTTGTCTGTTTGTGTTGTAAACTTTTGCTCAACTGCATAATTTCATATGCGAAACTTGAGCAAGAAGGTGCTAATATTTTGTTCGCTGTTTCCGTTTGCGCTAATGAAGTTTATCGTTATACTTACTTACCACTGTCTTCTGACGAATTTATTAAAAGTATCTTATCTATTTGAGAAGAATACCTATGGTAAAAAAAACTGCAACATTATGGTACAAGTGTGTAATGTTGGTGATTACCGCTGAGGCGCCATTGAGATCCAAACGAGAGCCGAGGACGGTAATCATCAACACACCCGTGTATCATACGACGTTTTTTAACACACTTGTGAAGAAAAAAATATTAAAAAATAATTTTATTTAATTACCTACTTAGTAGCTAAAAAGTTTATTTGTAACCAATAAAAATAAAAACCCTATAACCCATTAGTGAATAATAGTAATGAAAAAGTCACAGTTTGATTAGGTACAGGAGTGCGATTTTTGAATGTCATACGTCGAACTCAGCAGTAGCAAATGTCAAGATTACTCTGGAGAAATGCATCTTTCTACTGCTGATTTGACTTTCAAAAATTATACCTACTTCAGGAGTGCGATTTTTGAAAGTCAAATCAGCAGTAGAGCCAGTAGAAGATGCGTGTCTGCAGAGTAATTTTGACATTTTCAGCTACTGAGCTTCAAAATCGCACTCCAGGAGTGCGAGGAGTTCGAAATTTTGTAAGTATGAAAAATTTAATTACGTAACGCGTCAAACTTTTGTATGGAATGAAACCTGTACCTGAATGTGTTTTAGGAACGTTAGTAATTCCATTTGTACCTGAATGTGTTTTAGGAACGTTAGTAATTTTGTAACGTACGGTACGGTACCAGTACCGGCTTATCAGTTAAGGAAAACATCCTGAGGAGACCTGCACCTCTGGACAGGCATACCTACTAGTGAAGTGATATGAATATTATGACATAATTTAGTATAGGTACCTACCTAACTCGGGCTACCCCCTCGGGAAATTTTGTCTTTGGCATGCCTACGCATTCACTATTAAACTGATTTTTCAACACACTTGCTCATAAAATGGCCCTAATTTCACCGCAATGAGGCACATAATGACCTGGAGTGCGATTTTTTAATCTCCTTCGCTGAGCTCAGCAGTTGAAAATGTCAAAATTACTATGGAGATATCGCGTCTTTCTACTGCTGATTTTACTTTAAAAAATCATCCTTCAGGAGTGCGATTTGTGAAAGTCAAATCAGCAGTAGAAAAATGCGTATCTCCATGGTAATTTTGACATTTTCAACTGCTGAGCTCACCGAATGAGATTCAAAAATCGCACTCGTGAGCTCAGCTGTTAAAAATGTTCAAATTACTATGGAGATACGCATCTTTCTACTGCGGATTTCACTCTCAAAAATCATACTACAGGAGATAGATTTTTGAGAGTCAAATCCGCAGTAGAAAGATGCGTAAGTATCTCCATAGTAATTTGAACATTTTTAACAGCTGAGCTCACCGAATGAGATTCAAAAATCGCAACCCTGGGCGGCGATCGAACCGTCGCGTCGCCTCAAAAAGAAAGAGCACAGAAAAGTCTTTAAAATAGAATAAAAAACGAAGATCAGCACAAAATTGGCGACGTCCTTTTCACCGAACGTCCACTGTAGACCCGAGCGTCCACTTCCCGGATTCGACCATTTTCCTGAACACCTACTTAAGCTAAAGTTAATCATTTTAAAAGGTTCTTTCCGCGTTTTTTATTGTTTTGGAGTACCTATACAGATCGGATAACCGCTTAACTCTCAAAAACTGTATTACTTAGTTACTTGTTTCATCACCAATATTCCCTTTCATCCTAATTCTCTCTCTTAGCAATTACCCTGTTGTTATAACCAGGGGGGCGGAATCTAATAGCAAAACAATTGAAATGTCATAAAGATGGGACATTGTTTTTTATCGAGTATTCAAGCTATCGATAGTTTCTGTTAGACATGACTAATTTATTTTGAATTTCAATATAGTTCGATTATCTATAAAGAGAGAGAGAGAGAGATATCAAATATCATAATAGGTTATAGAGTAAACTTCCCAAGTCGCGTTAGTTATAAGAATTTTATTGATAGATAAGAAAAAGACGTTTGTTTTATTTGTGTGTCATCTCATAATAAATAATACAGATTAAATGAACGTTTTAAATTGATTATGCAATGAAGATCTAAAACCAAAAAGTATCGACAGCCTGAAAACACGATAAAAAAAAACAATGTCCCATCTCTAGGACATTTCAATTGTTTTGCTATTCGATTCCGCCCCCCTGGTTATAACAACCGATGGACGCTAGATACTGACATTATACTCAAGTATTTACAACCATAATGGAGTGGCTCTCAAACCGATGGGTACACAGTTCACCTACATCGAATACACAACACAATACCCAGCATGTACACACAGCATTGCAATTAGCAGCTGTTGTTCCCGTCTGCCTGCAGGCTACACACTCGCCGCGGTATAGTTGTGCATTGATATTGTCTTAATGTCTCTAAACACACATGCGTGCGGGAATTTTAATTAACTTTCATCGGGTGCAAATAGGTACAGAGTGTAGGTAATAACACTATTGAATGTTGCATACATAAACTCACGATAATAGAGATCACGGTTCGGGGTGGCCAGAAATTATATTGGCACAACACAACTGCCAACTCTCTGTTTAAGAATGTACCTAGTTGTAACAATGCTCACTTGCATTATAATGCAATTCTTCCCGGGTGTCGTACGAGGCGACTAACGGATTAAAAGTTTCTTATGCAGTGTGGCGAACCTCTTTTTTTTCATCTCTCACCACTTGACGCATCATTCCATCCTGGAACTTAAATTGCCAAATGTGAGCATTGTTACAACATTCTTTTCGATGTTAATTTGTTGTTACTTACAATTATGGATGTTAAATATCACACCTCGATACATACCCAATTACCCATACATACTCCATTACACCTCCTGCTAAACTATCTGAAGGTACATGGTAAGTTGTAAGGCCGATTTTGCTTATTGAAACTAATTAACTAAGAAGTTAGATGTTTTCAAAAAAACTAACGAAAAAGGAAAATCTGGCTCTAAGTTTGAAATAAATAATAGGTAGGTAACTAATTAACGTATCTTTCATGTGATATCCAAATTAAGTGTAGGAAGACAGCAAAATTTGTAATTATCTCTCATTTAATAGCCTAATTAGCGTAGGTTGTCCATACCAACCAGGAAAAACAAAGCTATTTTGGAACTTTGTCTGTATGAAAACAAGTCTCTATAGGTTTATTTCAGTTAGGCATTAGTAAAACTAAGTTCAACGAACTAAAAAAAGTAAGTACCTTTTGGGAAGTTTCTAACGGACATTCATGATAAAGTAGGTAGCCTACCTACTTAAAGGTGTTAAAAGGGCGAATTTATTTACAAACTGATTTCTTCCAGAACGTAGACCTGCATAGGCCACTTTATAAATTAGATTACAAAAATTACATTTTAGCTACTTTTGTGTTGAAATGAATGTTAAATCAAAATGAAATATCGAGTGGTTTTCGTTTCCGATTCAACAAATTTTAAAACGTGATCAGACTTACTGCGGTCCGGTGCACTATCCTTCATGGATACGTTGGTAATTCTAGAGCATTTCAAAATGAAACCATTACATTGCGGCTGTATCAAACTAGATAAACTGATAATGAACTCCATGACTATTGAAATATATTTGAAAATAGCATTGATTAATAAAAACAGACCAAGCATTATTTCAATTGATTTCATTATCAATTGATTGATTGATTGATTTCATTATCAATTGATTATTTCAATTAACATTGATTTCATTATCAATTGATTATTTCAATTAACATTGATTTCATTATCAATTGATTAATAAAAACAGCCCAAGCATTATTTCAATTAACATTGATTTCATTATCAATTGATTAATAAAAACAGCCCAAGCATTATTTCAATTAACATTGATTTCATTATCAATTGATTAATAAAACTGCCCATGCATTATTTCAATAGTCATTGATTTCATTATCAATTGATTAATAAAAACAGCCCAAGTATTTTTCCTAGACGAAGTTTGGTAATCTAATAAATAAAACAGTGAATAATGTTTTCTCTGTTATATTATATGTATTGAATAGCAAAAAGTCTAGGTACCTACTCTGCATGGACTTACGAGTAAGTTCAAAAACGCAATAAGTGGCAGCCTAGCAGCAGAGTCTTCCTTCAAGAATTACAATTTAGAAATTACCGTCTATAATATTATGTGCCTTGTGCCTATGTGTATGTTTACCCTCTACTATACCTACTTAGTTTTGAACACTACTGGACCGATTGTGCTACGGTTTTTACCGTTTGAAAGTTTCTGGAATACTTATCTGGTAAAGAATACCTAAAGAGTGCAAGGAAAACTATCATTAACCTTTAAATCACTGCAATATGAAACAGCAGAAATTTTTTGGTCTGACATGTTTGCTCCCATGATAAAAGTTGTTCAATTTGATGGGTAATGGAGTTGGGTGGGTTGGAGTACGTGGTTAAAAGGTAACTGATAATTTTCCTTATATCCTGTATATACCTATAGTAAAAGTTGTTCAGTTTTATGGAAGCACTAATGCAAGTTTAAGTTAACACCCTTGCAACTTGCGATTTGAACGCTGCTTTGTTAGTACACTGCTGGTTAAGGCTGCGTTTTCACCAGAGATGTGCGAGGTAGCGAGGAGGTAAGCGTGCAAACGATCCGCCAGTAGCGCGCTCGCTCGATCACGTCATTGGGAAATTGAAGCACTCTCATTGGACGATTTTTTCCTCGCTCACCGCCTCACTACCTCGCACATCTCTGGTGGAAAAGCAGCCTTATAAGGGTGTTAACTTAAATTTGTGCAAATTTGTACATTTAAGTTAACACCCTTATAAGGCTGCTTTTCCACCACCCTTATAAGGTTGCTTTTTTATAAGGGTGTTAACTTAAATTTGTGCAAATTTGTACATTTAAGTTAACACCCTTATAAGGCTGCTTTTCCACCAGAGATGTGCGAGGTAGTGAGGCGGTGAGCGAGGAAAAAATCGTCCAGTGAGAGTGCTTCAATTTCCCAATGACGTGATCGAGCGAGCGCGCTATTGGCGGATCGTTTGCACGCTTACCTTCTCGCTACCTCGCACATCTCTGGTGAAAACGCAGCCTTAACCAGCAGTGTACTAACAAAGCAGCGTTCAAATCGCAAGCACCAGTCCCCTGGTCGGTAGCAGGGCCAGGGTAATGAGATGTGCTTGAACGTCCACGAGCACTCATCTTGATGTTAAATTGATAATCGATTCAGCGGAACAAGGGAATGAAGGCTTCTCATATTTATGTATTAATACTGAATCTGGGAGGGAAAATCAGAGGAATATTTTTATATTTCTATAAGTAGGTAGGTACTTACTAATTAGTCCAATCATTTTAGAGTTTTCTTGTATGGACACCCTAACAATAATTCATCTTTAGCTGAAACTTTGCAGTGTGATAAAGTAAATATACAGATTACGGTTGACAAATAATCTAGGACCGGAAAAAAGCCTAGATTATTTGTCAACCGTAATCTGTATACCTACTTTACTTTATCACACTGCAAAATTTCAGCCATAGATGTATTATTGTTAGGGTCAAACCCTAAAATTATTGGACTAAATGTTATGTCTACGACACAGGGTATGTACAGGGTGTAAATTTAAAGAGGACGCTTTCGACCATCAAAATGATTTCTAAGATAGCAACATGGAAGCCGTGAAAAAAAAAAAAGTTTTTTTACACATTTTGGTCGCAAATATTACTAAAAACTTCTACCATACAAATGGCTGGAGATCTAAAACAAAGAGATATCTAATAAGAAAGTTAGCACGTTGTTTCGTTTACCTACTCAAGTTAATTCAGCTTGTATTGAGAACTTTAAGAGATAAGTAGACCGTAAATTAGTGCTAACTCTAATTTATTATTAAACTTCCTAAGAGCTAATACTTGTATTTGTTAATACGTTCAAGAAAGTACTCCAATATATTGGTTAGAGGCAAAACTCTACGACTACCTACAATATTACTGTATTATATGTATTTAGGTAAGTTATATTTACGTAGGTACATTTTAAATTGGGTAAGACCACGGATTTACGAGTATAATCTATGGATCCATAACCTGCTTACAAGCTTGGAAACACGAAAATTGGCCATGACAGTCGGTAACGTTCAACCCATAGGCGAAGTATTTTTCGCTTACGCTGATAGACGTAACATCAGTGTAACCGCGTATGAGACAGCGATAGTCATAAAATCCTATACAATTTGTATGAAAATAGATGTCTGACTCCGGAGTCAGACAGCCGTTGTAGAACAAAAAAGTGGCTACGTCGATAAGGACAGCAATAAGTAGCGATCTCCTTTTTTAACTAGAGCGAATTTGCTATGTGCATCTCTTACTGAGTGATATGACAAGACACGTGCTTTCTTCTAGTTCCTTCTCTTTCTACGGTTCAACCTTCTTTCGTACGTCGATGTTTTAAACTTTAGTTCCCTTTCTAACAGAACAAAAATTAAATAAAATATCTTTTTTTTTTATTTTCGTCGTTGGATTAAAAAGGGACAAACCAAACCTCGACGATGACAACGTTAAGTACCGCCAAGGAGTATTTTCATGTTTCACCGCTTGTAAGGCAGTCTGCTCTCCAGGTGTACAGTCAGCAGCAAAAAGATGTATGCCTCCTCATGCAAAAGATGTATACATTTTAGTGCTACGCGTAGTACTAAAGTGTATACATCTTTATACTACGACGTAGTAAAAGTGCATGAATCTTTTTGCTGCTGACTGTACAGGGTGTAAGGAAAATACCTACTCTAACCGTCAAACTGAACAACGTTTACTATGGGAGCAAAACATTCAGAGCAAAAAAAATATCTGCTGTCCTACTAACAGCAATACTTACCTACCTCGATTCAAACGTATGGGACAACTGATATTTTTTTTTGTTCTGACAGGTTTGCTCCCATAGTACATCAAATTTGTTCAGTTTGATGGGTAGAGTATTGTGGTTTAAAGGTTAATGATTCTTTTCCTTACACCCTGTAGACAATACCTATTTCCAGCTTCTTGGGTTAGACCATGCGCCATCGTGATAAGCCAGAATTTCGGAAAACAATATTTTATAACAAACAGTTTTCATATCTAAAATGCCGTATTATTTTCTTTACGGTGTAAAATAAAAGATAAAAACTGATTCAAGTCGGAAAAAATTTTGCACGCCATTTGCAATTTAAAAAAAATACTTAAGACGCTGTTATCCGGTCGAGGCCGTTTTTTGAACACGAACGAAAATGTTTAAAACTGTGTTTTAAAGTCTGAAAACCAATTATGTCTTATTTAAAGATCTGGCTACAATTACACGATTAGATTGAGTTTACCCCTTTTTGCTATGTTTTTTCAATACTATGATTAAACTGCTGATATTTAACTTTTTATTCTTGTACTTAACTAAATACATTAAATATTTCTAGTGTACTCCGTAGAATTTTGAGCTTAGAAACACCCATGAGCAAAGATATTGATGAAAAACACGTTTTTTTGCGATCCTGCTTTCAATTGGAGCGGGATGGCTAATTGCAAACTTACGCTTGCAAGAAAGAGACGCTTGCACTTGGATAACCTGGCCTTAATGTTTTTTTTTAGAAATGACTTTTAACAAAAAAAACAGTATATTATTACAGTTTTCGAGAGTTACGCGGTTATTATTGTAAAACTATGGTGACACCATGGAGTCACATCAGTGCCTTTGAGGTTAATCTAGACTTAAACATTTTAACGGGTTCTTACCGCGTTTTGATGTATTTTAGTTCAAACGAAGAAGAGTGAGGGTAGACAGATTTGGCAGTTCCTCAGTCATCCCGTGATCATGGCAGTTGTAACACTGCCGTAATATATCGGGAACTCAAATATATCAAAACGCGGTAAGAACCCGTTAAAATGTTTAATTCTACAGTATATTATTTGCATGCTGCTCCAAATGCTAACAGGAATCACACCTAATAAAATAATGTTATATTCTGCATTAATTTCTTCTTCAAATGCTAACGGGAATCATACCTAATGGTTGTCTGACTATCGTTTATACAACGAACTATAACTATAAGAAACTATGCACGACTGTACCCAATGTTCGTGGCTAAGGGTAAAACCTCGTTAGAAGCTTGCCCACCGTTGCTTCAATATTAAATTTATCGCCGCCTTCCTGTTCCACGTAATGTGTTCACTCAAGTGGACACAACAGACTTTAGAACGCACATTAGGTCTGGTCTTGAAGGCTCTAAGGGTGTATAATATAATCTGAGCTGGGAGCTAGATGTATTCTGAAAATTAAGTGAAGCAAAACCATAAGAATGGTTAATAATAGTACACTATACAGGGTGTAAGGAAAAGTATAATTAACCTTTAAACCACATACTCTAACAACAACAAAAACAAACAACATACAAAAACTAAAATAAAATCTGCTGTTCTACCTTCTCGATTGAAACGTATGAAACAGCTGATTTATTTTTTGTTCTGACAGGTTTGCCCCCATAGTAAAAGTTGTTCAGTTTGATGGGTAGAGTATGCGGTTTAAAGGTTAATGATACTTTTCCTTACACCCTGTAGAATGGAATCTTCCATGTGTGCCTCAAACGTCGTCGCGTTCTGTACTTTATAAAATAAATCTAAGCGATCGACAGCATGCAGAAATAGTTTTGTTTTGTTTTGTTTAATGCCATAAGATCGACTTTACGGTTCCAATTCAAAATCATCCAGTGACAATGTTATGTTGACAATTTCAATAGATTTCTTCTTTGAAAATCTCAGAGGAAAGACCTTGAGTAGATGGTTCAGTTTATTTTTCAGCTCAAAAAGTGCCATAGTTAATGAATAAAATGGTTACAAAGTTACCCAAAACCGGCAGGTAGCCCCTTAAAAAAACGAAACGGCTTCGTTCCAAACCGAATAAGATTAAGGTCGTCAATTTATATATGTAGGTACATACAAGTGGTTACTTACCTTAACTACCCACCTCTTCACTATGAAACTAGCATAGCATAACATAATTATGCTCACGACTATATCCAAGGGGTATTCAGAGACATTCTGAATCATCAGTAGGTACATCCACGTTTAACTAGAATAAAACAAGTTAGTAAGTACCTAGTTATACCTAACACTATAAACGGGAGTTCCTGCAGTACCTATCTTGTAATAATCTGAGAGTTCTAGCAATCTAGATTTACATGAGCCAGCACATCTTCGCTCGCTTGCGGTTTTCCAATATCTAATTTCACTATCTCTACCATATAAATGTCTACTATACCCCATTCCAAATAGCAACGAAATTTTAAGTCTATTTTGAATTACAGAATCAGAGATTTGAAACACTTTCTCTCACTTATTCTTAGAACAACTTTTAGGAACTTCCAAGAAGAATGTCGGATAGTATGTCATTCTGATAACTTTTTGCTAATCAGAATTGGTCAGAAAGCAAAATAGGAATCGGAAAATATTGTCTTCCTTATTTGGAATGAAGTATAGTCTTGCTAGTCGTTGTGTTGTAAGCGTGTCCTCCATGATGAATAGATTTACAAGAGAGAGATGGCAGCCATACAGTCTGATGCGTTTCGTCAATTAAAGCTTGACCAGAAATATAAAAAACCTGGTTTGGGGGCGCTGCAATCGAGTATAACCTTTAATTCAAGTACAAAAAATTGTTTCAATGATTTTCCGCAGCATGGTGACTTTAGGACATGTGTTATGTTATTTCATTGCTTCAATGTGTAACCTATAACTAGGTAGGTACCTAATCAAATTACACACTGAATTACTTATGCTACGCGCTTAACTGATATCTGAATGTGTACCTAGTAAATTTAATTACCGGCAAGTTTGGAGGCAATCTCCTCAGTTGTCCTAATGGCAATCAAATGGTCTTGTCTAATGTTCTCTTGAATGAAAGTCACGCTATCCGAGCCATTTTCGTATTTGTGTCACAGACATAGGAAGGTTTTAGGGGATTTCTTAAGAAATAAATTAATCGTGATATCGTCCCAGTTTCCCTTCCCCCTTTGAAACTTATCCTCACCCCCTCACAGATAGATATCTATAATTAGGTACAATGACTTAGGATTTTCGCTTACGCTTAGTTATATTGGTACCTATACTAACCTATTAAGTGGCTTACACTCAGTTGCAGAAACGCCCATTAAAGTTAATCCTCCATTAAATCTCTTGCTGTCACTTTTTGTCTTGTTGACATAGTTTAAAGCTAGCAAGAGATTTAATGGAGGATTAACTCTAATGAGCGTTTCTGCAACTGAGTGTTAGTGACGCAACCTCAGCGAAACCACGTATGACATAGCGATATGGAGTTGGAAATATTCATATTATAGTTTTTTGTGGCTTCTACTTCGTATTAGTCATTGATATGAAAGGAAAGGGCATGAAAAGGATGTACAGTTATGAAAGAAAGAAAGGAAAAGGCTTGGGATGATCATTGGTATTTAAGTAATTTAATAAATCTTGATATATATATAGGTATCTTGAATTTCTGAGCGTCTTGCTCGGACACAATCTGGGCCATAGAACTAAACATTGTACCTACCTATAACGTTAATAAGGACAGCAATGTTTTTACGGACCGTCCGTCTGAATAAAGAATTATTTAATTCGTTAAATACAAACAAAATACAATATTAAATTACATGCCAAAAGAGTGTAGTACCTACTTAACACTAAGTACTTACATTAACTAAACACTACTTTTGTGAGTCGCTTTCCGCGTTTTCTACATAGCCGTACATACAACAGAGTTTGTAAACTTCTTGAGGTAAAACATTGTCTTAAGAGAATTTTATTCCGAGAGCGAAAATGCGCGCTGCATACAAACGTACTATGGTGATATTTTCAAATGGTTAGCTATTTTAATTGGTTAGCAATTAAAGTCAATGAAATTTTGCAGAAATAATCTAGAAACAAATTTCTATGCTTCTATGGAGTCAGATTTTCGTTAAAATATACAGTTTCAATGCTAGGATTAATTTAAGATTTGTATGCTAATCTTTGAGGCACTGTAACTTAAAACTATACATTTTAACGAAAATCTGACTCCATACAAGCATAGAAATTTTTTTGTAGATTATTTCTGCAAAATTTCATGGACTTTAATTAGTTAGTATTGAAAATATCACCATAGTACATTTGTATGGAGCGCGCTACGAATAATATACATACGCACACACACCCCTACACAAACCGCCCCACACACTTTTTCACTTTGTTTGAATTGTAAAATACATTTTACTTTGTTTATTGTTAAGGATACCCAATCGTAAACCTTGGTATCAGGCTTGCCTCGTTTTGGTCTACCGTTTAATGTAATAGTTAAAAGCAAAAGTTTAAAATAAACATTTATCTTATCTTACATATTGAAATATTGTCAAGACCAGACATTTTGGTCATTCAAATAATCATCGAGTTTGTAGTAGGTAACCTTTTTAAAGAGGATTTGTTTAAGGCTGCACCGAGCCTATTGTGCTGCCCCCAATCGTATTTTGTTTATTTCTTAACAACTAAACAATATTTCCAAAAAACAAAAATGTCACATTGTAGTCATTGCTGATTTTCAATTTATCAGGTCACTGCGGATTTGTTTTCATAATGTTTATAGTGGCCACTTTTGGCGGTTTTAACGATAATAGCAACAAGCATAAAACATAATAATCCGTAATGTTTCGATAAATTGAAAGTCAATCAGGACTACAATGTGACATTCTTGTTTTTTGGAAATATTGTTTAATTGTATAGAAATAAAAAAAATACGATTCAGGGCAGCACAATAGGCCCGGTAGGCTCTTAACATGGGACTTAAACTTTTTAATCTTTATTATTTGAATGAATAGGTCAAAACACATAATTCCATCTAGTCCCTTCTCTGACTATTTAGGTTCCTAACGTCTATAATATAATTATTTGGGAAGTTTAATGACACTTCTTATTCTGTTTGAGGATTTTCCACCTCAGTAAGTAACACGAGAGAATTTTATTAAAATTCTTTATTGAGATATTTCCACTCTGGTAATCTCGTGGTTTTTGGGGTTCTGTCTCTGTGATAGGAAATTGTAAAACGAAATCTGAAACGGATTGCCTATATTTACCGAGAGAAGAGTGGCTCGTAGCTCATTCTTAGAGGTACCACGCCATACATACATAAATGAAACTTTGCAATACGTTTAGAGTTAAATTTATAAAAACTAATAATACCTACTTTAAAATTTTGTCTCTAAATATTTTGATTACTTTTTTTTTGTGAAAACAGATTTTCTTTAGAATGAAACCTATCTAGATTAACATGGAAGTTGCCCAGCAGAACTCGATCCTTAAATTTAATGAACTTTTTAAGTAATAAAAAGGAGAAACTATTTAGTTAAAAATTAAATGAAATGCGATTCTGCGCGATGCGATTCTTTTTCAGGTCCGTGTTGAAAAGTAGAACAAATATTTAGGCTTTCGAAATGTCCTGCTTAAAATGGAGAGCTGTGTTATTTGAATAAACAGAACCCTTATTATGCAAATACTGCGCACGTTTAACAAAAAAATTTAATTTCATTCTCAAAGCTTGTCGTTAGTACTTGGTCTTATTTAGGAAATTCTTGGGAAATTCTTTCTTTTCATGAAATAACTAAATTTTCGGAAAATAAAAAATGTAGGTAGGTACTTACCTACTTATCAGCAGCTAGGTAGGTACATAGAGTAGATACGTAGGTGTAGTGTGTAAAGTTCTCCTTAAAACTCTTTGAAAGGGGAAGGGGGAAGGCTTAATTTTTCTTTCAAACTACAAAGGCACTTTTTGTAGGCATTGATCTGATTATTTTTTCAACTTATAATTCCACTTTTAAAAGTATCTTTGTCAGAAGGCAATGGAATTCGGAAATAATTGGGTAAATACATTGGTAAGTACTTTTACCTAATATCATTTTCATTTCAGTGGTCCGTAAACAGATTGACTTCAAAAGTCACTCAGATTCCGTCGCGTCGTCAGGTAGACGACACCGGATGACAAATAAAAAGGAAAGAGAATATAGTCCTGGAGCTAACTACAATAGTCCAATCATTTTAGGGTTTGACCCTAACAATAATTCATCTATCGCTGAAACTTTGCAGTGTGATAAAGTAAAGTATACAGATTACGGTAGACAAATAATCTAGGACCGGAAAAAAAAGGAACCTAGATTATTTGACAACAGTAATCTGTATACTTTACTTTATCACACTGCAAAGTTTCAGCGATAGATGAATTATTGTTAGGGTGTCCATACAAGGAAACTCTAAAATGATTGGACTACAAGGGAATCGATAATTTCTGGATTACAAATACCAATCAGTTTTATAGCGAATAGTAATAAAGGGTCAGATGTAATTGTCTATTGAAATATGTCAAGCTAAGATGTATTTGAATGCTTGTCATAGAATAAGGATGGGAAATGATCCCACTTTTTCGACTGTACATTGCTGTCCCAATGAAAACGACATTTTACAGAAACTACTACCTACTCGTTATAATTTGAAATTGTTGTAATGATTGGTATTCGCTAGCAAAATAATTGATATAAAATGTAGGCGTCATAAATGACATAATTCGGTATGTCAAGTTTTTTTTTGTTTCATTTTATATTTTTTACGGATAGAAGATATAATTTTAAGACACCTATTACATTTTTTTGCGATTCATCGAGTTTATCAATAAGTATAAATATAATTTTTAAATTATTTTGATCTGTAATCTCTAAGTGCAAAAATGGTGGAGAGCATGGATCTAAATTCCAAACTTCTTGGTGGAGAGAAAATAATTTGAACTCCATGGAGAAAAACTACTGCTATATTAAAAAAGATTAAAATCACCTGCCTCCTCTTTCTAACTCCATGCTGGAAACAGAAACGGCAACATCAACTGTCAAAATATGACGTTGAGAGTATTATTTTTTTCTTAATGGCCGATTATTTTAAGTTGATTTTATGTTTACCAAGGAGTTCACAGGTCGGCCAGTGACGTCACTGGACGGACGTTATTTTATTAAAAATATCTGTAATCCTTTCATTTTAAAATCTCTAACATAGAAAATATGATTATTGAGACAATTATCTCGAAATAGTTTTCGATTCAGCCCGCCAAAAAAAAAACTTGACTTACCGAATTTGATTGCAAGCTATAATTGTCATTGTTGTTCTTCAAGAGTAAACTACATTAGGGTTCGCTGCAGGCGATCGATCGCGTTCCGTCTATCTTATATGCTCTAGCAAATGACGTTCCTGAGTAACAGAAAAGGATGGAGCGACGGAAAAGTGCGATTGCGTGCGGCCATGTGTAGTTCAACCCTTATATTTTAAGCCACTCAAGTAGTAAAGTTATGCTCAATCCGAATGTAATTAATTGAATCAGGCGTTAATTTCCGGTAATCCATGACTAATAGGTAGATAACAATATCGAGACCTCTGCGTCTAAATAGTAGACAAAGTTGTATTACGTTATGCAATACAAACTGCCCACCAAATAATGTCTACCCTACACGTGTTTCGCTCCACCAAGGAGCATCCTCAGGAGTTAGACCGATGAACGTTTGCAACAGAGTCGTTACTCCGCCGAGCGCCCGATACCGAGTTCTTCGGTCTAACCCCGGAGGATGTAGAGTAGACATTATTTGCTGGGCAGGTTGTATTGCAGAACGTAATGGAGTGGAGTGGTTGGGGATCTACCTCCTAGTGGTCCACTTCGGGCAACGGCATCACAAGCTACCAAGTTTGTGGTGGCGGCTGAACGATACCCCACAGCGGTGTGGTAGGCTAAGCAAGAAGCCACCTGGCTCGCGACCACCCTTCTGCCGGAGTCTGGCGCCAGCAAGCAGCTTGCTGCGTTCCGTCAGTGTGCAGGAGTGCCAGTGCACTTCTGGGTAGGACTAGATAGAGGTCAAGAGCAAACCCATAAATAATAATAATAATTAAAAAAAAATACAACTTTGTCTACTGTATTTAGAAGCGGAGGTCTCAATACAACATTGTTATCCACCTATCACTCCGAATGTTAGTGTATGTAATTTTTGTGGCAGGTGAGCTCTTGGACTTATAAAGCAAGAACCACACTGGTATGAAAGGTTTCCTCGCTCAAGAGTCGCTGGCATGCTTCGCTGCTCGGCTCCTGTCTCCACGCTCCACGTCATAGGTACTCAGAGTGTGACAGACATTACGGTATTCTAAAGGAAATTCACGTTTTATTACTACGTTAAGGACTTTACCTATTCGTAAGCTTAGAGGCCTGTTGAGATAACAGACGTTGGCGACGTTTTCAATTTCACACGTTCGTATTCTAGAATAATGAAATGTTTGAAATTAAAAATATCTTTTTATCTTTTGCAGCCGAGCGAAACACACAACTTTTCACCTCACAAGCTCGGAAAGATTCTGTCGATTCGGTTCGAAATCTGAGTGCAAAAGTGCATTTTATTCGCTAGCGTGGAAAGAGTTTTCGAAATTTGAATCTGTCTATTCAATATTTTTCTATAACGCCAATCCACTGAAAATGCTTAATAACTATTTCATGACACTGGCCAGCTCGAACAAAAAACTTTTTAAAATGTTCTTTTTACCAATTCACTTTTTTTCCTCGCTGGTTGTGAAAAGTTGTGTGTTTCGCTCGGCTGCAAAGTTATTCTGCGTCTCGTACCTTTGAAACCTTCGCTAAGCTCAGGTTTCAATACAAGTACTCGCGCCAAAAAGCAAATTTGCAGCCTAGCATAACAAATAACTGTTCCCTATACCTATGTCTAGTAAACTTGTACTTGTAAACTTAAAAGTTATGTATTCCTGGGGATGCTTTTGAGTCGAGGGCGTAATGTTTAGACCATTAAACTGAAAATCTTTCACTGTGGTGTCAATATCGAAATCGTGGAAAAATTTGTAGCATCCTTCCAAATTATGTAACGCATTTAAGTTTACACGATGTATAATTTTTATACGAACTAAAATCTATATTTAATTATATCTAGGCTACCTATTTATCGACGGCCCGGTAGCTCAGTTTGTAGTGAACCTGCCTGCTGTGCCGAGGGTCGCGGATTCAATCCCGTAAGGAACGAATATTTGTATGATGAATATGAATATTTGTACCCGAGTTATGGATGTTTGTATATATATATGTATTCTATATCGTTTTCTAGTCATCATAATACAAGTCCAGGCTAGATTCTGGCATTTTAAATGTGACTAGATAATTAGTGTGACAATGTCCAGGATATTTATTTATTTAGTTTTATTTATATCACGAAATAAACGCACCACGCAACGCGCCCTGCCTCAGTGGAAAGTAAACATTCGCCTTTCTCAAAATCAAAAGCGAAACAAACAACTGTCTTTGTATAGTACCTTCTAAGTACAAATAACCAAAGGATTCTATAATACAATCGCTACCAGCTAAGGTTTGAACATCTCTTGAGATGAGCACTCTAGAAAGTCGGGGTAAGGGTGCAGAAAGGCGAATCAGATACAACGCGACCTTTCGACAAATTGTCCAGAAACTGTAACGAAGTGCCAACCCTGTCGATGGATATTGGCATCGTTATTTTATGCTACATCAATCACTCTCACTCAACGTACGTAATGGAAGCCTAACTACATGCTTCCATTTCAAAGTGTTTATTGTGTCCAGTCCACTGTCCATTAAGAGAACATGACTGCTATTAGGCCGCGCGAATGTGTTAGGTACCTACCTGTTACGTAGTTTGATGTTTAGTTAAATAGTTTATCATTAGATTAATGCATTTTAGTAAAAAGTTTAAAACCCCAGCGTATCGCATAAGATACACATCACATTCTTATTTAAATCTAGCATAACCTAACCTAACCTATTTGAAAGTAAGAAATGTATGCATTATTCTATGCCCGTTGCTTTTTCATAATCCATAGAAATATTATTTTTAGAAACTGTAGAAGCAATTTATTCTGTCCAGTAGGGTAAGCATGCCACGCACAACGAAGCGATAAAACCAACACGCGATCTCGCCTATTTCGGCGAGCGCTACGTTTCAAAGACAGAGGCATACTTACTCATAAAGGGCTTTGAACTTTTTGGCATAGTGGTAACCATAATTTTGCAGGAATTTCGGAATTTTTTCAAAAATGCGGCGCATCCTGAAACCTATGTATATCGATAGAGTATGTATAGACGAACAAAAAATGTCCTATAAACTATAGTCTTAAAGTGCAAAGTTTTCGAGATAATGCATGTTAAAGATGTTGTGTATACAGGGTAAAAATAAATACTTAAAACTCTTAAGGGGGTTGTTTAGACCATGAAACTGAACAACTTTCACTATGGGACCAACATCGAAATCGCGGAAAAAAAAAACTGATATCTCATACAATATATTAATTTTTTTTCCCGATTTCGATATTGGTCCCATAGTGAAAGTTGTTCAGTATGATGGTCTAAACCATCCCCTTTAATGTTTATTTGTATTTTTGTAACACCTTGTACCTACCTAAAGGGTGTAAGTGACAGCCTAGCAAATACTGAAACAGTGAACTCAAACCATCAAATAGAACAATTTTCACTATGGAGGCTACCTCAGGAAACGCGAAAAAAAATCTGCGGTCCCATACAAAACTGTTATACCTACCTGACTAAAATGTATGGGACACCAGATTTTTTTTTTGCGTTTCCTGAGGTAGGCTCCATAGTGAAAGTTGTTCAGTTTGATGGTCTGAGTTTACCGTTTCAGTATTTGCTAAGCTGTCACTTACATCCTGTATAAAATCCTAACACCCCCCCCCCCCCCCCCATTACCTATAAGATGCGATCATATATCAATAGAATCGCAACGCTCCGTCGGTAGCGAGTTGCAGAGAGCTATGGAATTCAATCTTGAGGTCCAGGTCTGAATCCGCACGGATGACATATGCCATGTACCAATGAGTTTTTTCTGACTTATGAACCTACGTAGCACCAACTGCTTCAAACGGCATAGGAAAACATTTTGAGGAAACCTGCATACGATGAAAAAGAAATTCCGATGCGTATATGAGGTCTACCGCACCGCATTGTGCACGCGTGGTGGACTAACGTACATACACCCACCCTCCATGAGGATAGGCCTGTGCCCTGCAGTGGGACGTAGGTGGTGGACGTTTGGGGTGGTTAAGGATCTACCTCCTCCACCCCGGACAACGCCGCCACCACAGACTACCAAGTTTGTGGTGACGGCCGAACGATCCCCCACAGCGGTACTAGGCTCCGCAAGGAGCCGCCTGGCTTGCGCCCACCCTCCTGCTGGAGTCTTGCGCCAAGCAGCTTGCTGCATTCCGTCGGTGTGCAGGAGTGCCAGTGCTATTGGGGAATGGGAGAAAATCAGCTGTGCTGTTCGGAACCGGTCTTGGCCTCTGAGCAACACTGTACCGGGAAACTCATTCTGGAGGGTAGCGGGATTCGAAGCACGGTGACAGTCGTGGGTCGGTACCGCAGTTAGTAGGGGGCCCAAGTAGTGCGCTCGCCACGTGTGAAAGGCTGCCCCACTGCAGCCTTGGCGACTGGAAGGGAGGTCCCGGTGGCCATTGCAGTGGGGATCGGGCGTCCCCGCAGTCTACAAGTGAGTTTCCCATCAGTCTGTCGAGCCCAAGAGGTCCATCAGGGTAACTGAGGAGCGTATCTCGACGGAGCGGAGCTTGTTTTTCTGGGGGACTTAAATGCCCACCACAGCGAGTGGCTGTTCCTGTTCCAGAAAACTAACCATGCTGGCAGAGAGACGCGTAAGTTTGCGTTATCGTTAGATATCACCCAGCTGGTGAATCAAGCAACGCGGGTAACGGATGTCGATGGCCATACGCCCAATCGTTTAGACTTTCTGCTGACATCAGATCCAGACAAGCACTCAGTATCGGTCTTTGCACAGACTGGCATCCTACCCTTCTGGTAGTAAACAGTTCTGGTCCCTTTCAAAATCGGTCGAATCCAATTTCTACCGTCCCCCTTTGCCTCCCATGCAGAAACCTGGTGGGTCACTGACTGAGAAAGCGAATTTATATGCTTCTCTGTTTAGGAGCAATTCACGTCTGGACGCTCGTGCCAAACAGCCACACATGCCGGAGATGACAATACACACGAAAGAGGTCCGCAGAGCATTGCGTAGTCTGCATGTGAGGCCAGGTCCTGATGGAATACCTGCAAGAGTGCTGAGATATTATGCGCCTGAGTTGTCTCCTGTTTTAACACGCCTGTGTCGCCTCTCTCTCAGAACAAGAACGATTCCCAAGAAGGGCATTCGTTCCGACCCCTGCAACTACCGACCTATAGCCATCACTTCCATTCTCTGTAAAGTCATGGAAAGAGTACTTAACAGTAAGTTGCGAACATACCTACAAGATAATGATCTATACAGTGATCGTCAATATGGCTTTCGCCGGGGGCGATCGACTGGGGATCTCCTTATGTCAAACTCAAACTCAAAATAATTTATTCAATATAGGAGCCTGAAGCACACTTATTAAACGTTAATTCTTTTTTAAGTTACCACCGCTTCGGAACGTGTTGTCGCTGTAGAGAAGATGCGGCCAGAAACTCTACAGCATAACACGACTTAATACTATTGCAATATAAATTCTTACGCTAAGGTTATTTAAACAGTAATACATAGTCTATTTAATTAAATTAATAATTGATGGATGTCACGCACTGGTGGGGCGAGGCCATCGAGAAACACAGCGAAGCACTAGTTGTGTAATTTGACATCTCGAAGGCCTTTGTCAGGGTATGGCACGCTAGATTGCTGAGCAAGCTTCCTGCTTATGGCATCCCTGCTGATCTCTGCAGCTGGATATCTGATTTCTTGAGTGAACGGTCGATTAGAGTTGTCATTGACAGCTGCTCAGAGGTCGGAAGACCTCATGGCAATTGATGCTGGGGTTCTTCAGGGGTCTGTTCTCTCTCCGAGACTTTTCCTGCTACACATCACTGACCTCTTTGTGTCAGGTATTATTGGGTATGCAGATGACAGTACTGTCACAGAGAGATATCTATCCGGCGCTTGGGGCGGGGATGAAATACGTTCGCAGAGGGAAGCCATGGTGGAGCGGACAAACTTGACTTTAAGTCTTGTCTCCCAATGGGGTGACAATAATCTAGTCAACTTCAACGCCACCAAAACACAGGCTCGTCTGTTCAACGCCAAAAGGAGTTCGTTTATTCTGGTTCCTACTTTCCGGGGAAGATAAATCTGTCCCTGTTTCCGACAGTCTTGAGCTTCTGAGCATGGGTTGACTACGAAACTCAACTTCGGCGCTGACATCGAGTCTAAGGCTCAAAGTGCAGCCAAATAGCTGGGCATCTTGGCGACAGTAATCTGGTTGGTGGAAACCAAGCTTCATAGCCTAGCCCACCGCCGCAGAGTAGCCTGCTTGTCGGTCTTCTACAGATTGTACTGCGGTGAGTGTGCACCAGAGCTGCATGAGCTCATCCCGCCTTCCCCTTTCTACTATCATCGGACTTCCAGACGCACCGCGGGATACCACCCCTTCTTGGTTGATGTTTATGATACCTACCTAGGTACACGGACCTGAAAAAAAACCTGACGTAATCTTGTCTAATCACGAGTGAAGCACCCATTTATTTTTGTGTGTGTGCTGACGCGGTACAAAATGGTGGCGGGTTGTAGGTCCTAAGCCTAGAACTGGTGCATCTGTGTGAGTGTAGGTCCCTTGTAGAACAAACGAATATGTAGGACCTTGCATGCTCATGCTGCACATCTTTTTAGTGTCACATTACGTCCGCCTTTTTTTCAAGTCCGTGCTTAGGTATAAACGTTTTCTATTACACCTTTCTCTTTTTGGTGAAAAAATACAGCGGTAGGTACTTTATTTCGAAAAAAGTTCTCATTCGATTTTTTGTTATTTCAATTAAATTGTAATTGCAATTAAGAAAAACATAGACATAGCACATGATTAAAATATATTCCATGTGGACATAGCCCAGACAAACATTTATTTCATCTGTTGAGGTACAATAGCAAATACAACCTGCACGACGACGCACTACACACTGCCAGTATTTTTTTTGGTTCACCCTGTTGTCGCATAACTTTTTTTCGCATAATTTTGTAATGCATGATCACTATAGGCATACATGACTTATGGCATAACTTCACTTGGCATACTTTTTTTAGCATCCATTCATAACGCATAGTCTTCTATGGCAGATCATTCATATTGCATAACGTTTATATTCAGAAGTATCGTATGGCATTATTGCCTTTTCGCAGAGTATTGTTACGGTTCTCACCATTGTCGCATAATTTTGTAATGCATATTATAGGCATAAATGACTAATGGCATAAACAACTACCAGTAGTACCAGGATATTAGCAGATTACAAACCGAGGGCAGGAAAGTAAGAAAGGGCTCGGATCTCATGTGACACGTAATCTCAGGCTTTCTTATTTACTTTCCGAGGTTAGTATACCTACTATTTTTCACCTCGACGGAGGTGGAAAGCGACAACTTCGTTTAGCGCAGCGGGACGAAAATTGACGCTTTCTGTTCAGAGGGGAGAAAAATTATGGAATAATAACTGATTATATACATACGAGTACCACGTTGTTTTATTTTGTTACTTTTCCTAACGATACAAACTAAAATCTACCATCTAGCTTAACCTAACCTCCAGTTTTGAAGCTACCTTTCTGCACCCTAAGCAACAAGCATGCAGAATGCAAGCAAGCATGTTGATGCATGCATGATACATGTTCTAACCTAACCTAGAATTTTAAAACCACAAATTTGTTCCACCAAGTTTTTCTCAGGCAGGGGGCTTCCGCCCCCTGCACCCCCCTACATGCAGACAAGCAAGCAAGCAATCATGCAGCAAGCAAGCAAGCATGCAACAAGCAAGCAAGCAAGCATGCACCAAGCAAGCAAACATGCAGCAAGCATGTTGATGCTCCGCTCGCTTCGCTCGCTCCACTTAGTGTCTTACATGTTCTAACCTAACCTAACCTACAATTTTAAAAACTCCAGTTTGTTTTTCTCAGGCAGGGGGCTTCCGCCCCCCGCACCCCCCTCGCGGGGGGCGCAGCCCCCCTGCACCCCCCAACATGCAGACAAGCAAGCAAGCAATCATGCAGCAAGCAAGCAAGCATGCAACAAGCATGCAACAAGCAAGCAAGCATGCACCAAGCAAGCAAACGAGCAGCAAGCATGTTGATGCTCCGCTCGCTTCGCTCGCTCCGCTAAGCGTTATACATGTTCTAACCTAACCTAACCTAGAATTTTACAAGCACGAATTTGTTTTTCTGAGGCAGGGGGCTTCCGCCCCCCGCACCCCCCTGCACCCCCCAACATGCAGACAAGCAAGCAAACATGCATGCACGAAAACTAAACGCCCTAATGCCACTGATCATTATGCTAAGCGAAATTATGCAAAACCGCCCTAAAGCCACATGATCATTATGCTATGCAAAATTATTCAATATAACATTCGATTATGGTAGTAGTATGCCATATTAAATTCGCATAAATTAATATTCTGCCACTTACATGTTATACCAAATGAAGCTTTCTGCATTGTTAATATTCGCCAAAGAACAATTATGCCAAGTATGTTATGCTATATATGTTTCGGACAATGAAAGTTATGCCAGATAGACGGAACCCATTTTTTTTATTTTTTTTGCTTCTTACACTGCCAGTATAAGTTGACCGCGAAGTATGCAGCGCGTCGTGAGGCGTATTTGTACTTACACACGGCGACACATCAAGCTGTTCATAACCAAAATAAGCTGGCCGCGAGTAGGTTTAGGTTGCATGACGTATGAGTCGTCGCGCGGCCAGCTTATTATTTTGGTTTTGTATAGGTTGATGTGTTACCGTGTGTACGTGTGTGGGGACTTGCCATAGATGTCAACACCCACAAGTTATAGCAAAGAAGCTAACAGATGGCGATACCGTCGCTCTCAGAAATATGCTCCATACAAAGACAACGTTCACCGTAAATACGTAACTCGTAACCTACTACAAATAAGGTTCACAATCGAATGCGAGACATAAATCGCGCAAGAGAAATAATCACAGAGATTCGATATATATACAAGGTCCAACTAAGAACTGTTGGACCACGGCCGGTCCCCAGGCTTCACACTAAGCCTGGTGGAAGATCTTCCCTTTTCAATGGAGGAACATTCCCAAGTAGCACCTCCATACGTGTATACCTGCACAGATGAAATAAATGTTTGCCATTAATACAGGAACTTTTTTCGAAATAAATTATCATCAATAAGTACCTACCTACCTCGGTATGTTTCTCATACTGGGTATTACAGAAAGGTGTCATAGAACTTGTTTATGCCAAAAACATTTTCTATTCCATACATCTTCTTCTTCTTATCGTGTGGGCAAGCCCTGGTGTCAGAGTTTTTTCAGACCGCCTTACGGCCTCTGACGTGGTTTTTATATAACGAATAATAACCACCAGAGATAGTAACTGGGACCAACGGCTTATCGTGCCATCTGAAGCACGGAATCATCTTTCTTTTCAGACAATCAGGTGATTCAGCCTGCATTACCCTAACCAACTGGGGAAAAACGCATAAAGTGACATATCACTAGGTGTCCCCCATGGGAATCGAACCTACGACCTCCGTGTCAAGATCCCAAGTCTTATAACCATTGGACCACGGAGATTGGTATTGGAGGAAAATGTGTTAGGATTTTTATCATACAAGATCCTTAACATGGATTATCTCGAAAACGTTGCACTTTAGGACCATATGTTATTTGACATTTTATGTTCGTCTATAGATCCTCTATCGATATACATAGGTTTCAGGGGGCGCCGCGTTTTTGAAATTCCTGAAAATTTATGGTCATCACTATGCCAGCCTCCCATACAAAGAGGTTCAATGGCCTTTAGTCGAGTAGGCACAGCTGTTTTGTATGGAGCAGCAGATTTTTTTCGCGTTTCCTGAGGGTGGCTCCATAGTGAAAGTTGTTCAGTTTGATGGTCTGAATTCACCGTTTCAGTATACAACCTGTATAAGGTTTTCTAACGATGTTTTTCTTCACCGCTGATCCTAATGCAATGAGCGTTTTTCTTTTTTTTTTTAATGCCGTATTCTTATAACTCAATAGATGGCAGTAGTGTCTGTACGACAAACTGTCATTCAAAAACTTCCTCTGTAATGTCACCTATAGACTAAAAAACGTAGAGATTTCATTCTCTTTGGTTCGGATTTGGAAGACGTCATAAAAAAAAAATGAAATTATTTTCGATTTCTTTCTTAGCCAAAAATACAGTCCTTTTTCGTTGTTTTTCAGAAAAGCAGTTTGAAGTAAACTATTCTATTCTATTTTTATTTATTGGCGTTTCCTTGTTAGATTTCGCCAGTGTCAAGTAGTTTGAGGGAGTGTCTATCCAATCTCGAGGATTGTTTTTGAGTAAGAGCAACTGAGAAGGATTTTGGAGCCTCGTGGCAGGCTGAGACGCGAACCGCGCAAACACCACGCGAGAGACAAGTGTTCAAGGCAAACCCTGCAACGTGACTCCCTGAAGTAAACTATTCTATTCTTAATTAATGGCGTTTCCTTGTTAGATTTCGCCAGTGTCAAGTGTTGAGGATATACTCATTAGATATTGTACGGTACAATAGGATATGGCGATCTCAAAGCCCCGTTTTTAAAACAAAAACACACTAGAAACCGCCATAAAACGGCGGAGCCACGTGGCTGTCAAAATCGCAAGCCGACGCACGAGACGTCCTCTTGCCACCCCCTCAGCCACGTCACTCTCTGAAGTAAACTATTCTATTCTATTCTTAATTAATGGCGTTTCCTTGTTAGATTTCGCCAGTGTCAAGTTATTTAAGGGAGTGTCTATCCAATCTCGAGGATTGTTTTTGAGTAAGAACAACTGAGAAGGATTTTGGAGCCTCGTGGCAGGCTGAGACGCGAACCGCGCGAACACCACGCGAGAGACAAGTGTTCGAGGCAAACCCCGCAACGTGACTCTGAAGTAAACTAACAAACACGACAAAGTAAATGCTACGATACGAGTTTGATTGACAATGACATTTGACAGCTCAAGTTTTCTTATTGCCAGTTCAATTTCAGATTTTGCCTTATAATCAAAGAGTTTTTATATTTATTTTAGTCAAATTGTAGTCTTGTATCACCTTAAAGAGTAAATTAGCATTAGAAATATACTTAAATATCATAAAAAAATATGTTCCAAATGATTTTTGTTTTTTTTTCACTTCACTTTTACCCTCATTTCGGGGAAAGATAATTTTTCAGTGTTTGACATAGATTCGTATAGACCGTAGCGTCATCTATCGATCTACTATGAAACGAAAAAAAAAACGCTCATTTCGGAAGATTTAGATACTTAGAGGTTTATAGCTTGAATGGGTATCTTACTGGAATGTTGATATTAGAGTAACTTTTTCTTTCTTCACAAAAAAAATTAGATTCCCTACGCCTGCAACATAATGGAGTCACAAAAAAATATTAATTCAGTAATAGCAGTAAAATTTTACTACAAAGTTAAGTTGGCACTGCTAACTTGTTTTTGCAGTAATTTGTACTTACTGTTTCCGTTTCCCATCTACTGATTAGTAAGCCTCCGACCGTGCCAACTTACTGCAAACAAAACTACGCTTTAAATTAACGTTACACAAAGTTTAATGCCCCCCGTCAAATTCATCAGGACTTACACAGCGTAACACCTCGCTACCCAAACTTAAAGGAAGATGGCAAAGATTTCAACTCGAAATAGTCTCGCTGGAACGATGTATGAAGGAAATGTGCCGTGAAATCACATCGCTGTTGACTACAGAGGATGGCGGAAGCAAATTGTTCTTGCGACTGTACTCGTCCTAAAGGTGATTGCTTTCAGTATATTCAAGATCCAGGACCACTCAAACACTGAGCTCCGATATCTCATGATGGTTTATGACTTGTTTGTTTTGTTTTATGGCGTATCTGTTTTATGTTTAGGTTCTTAATTGTATGATTGTATTTATGTGGAAAAGAGTGAAGCCATTGAATTACCAACTGCTGGACGTAGGGTCCGCGCCCAAAAGTGTCCGCACCAAATAAGAAACAATAACATACATAGAAGCAACATTTTTTTGACGGACTACGCGCACGCACGTCTGCATGTAGTGCTGCTGTGCTGTACGAATATGTAAAAACTACGCAAGCAAAATAAAATTTCATCAGTTTCAGTGTTTTTGACCCGTGTTTTTTTTCTAGCGCGTTTTAAATTCTCGAAAAAAAATGTAAACCGACATAAGTGTAGGTTTGTCAGGGACACTTTTTTTTCGAGAATTTTGTATCAGACCCAGCGTCCATATTTTAGTAGGTCAATGTGAGAATCTCATGTTTTTTAAAAAGGGCAGTTCTTCCACCACATACTCCCTTTTTTATGTTGACTAGGACTATGATATTTGTTTTCAACCAATGTGTTTTGTCCACCATGACATACGGTGCTTAATGTGGACATTCACTATGGAAACTGTGTACAAATTAGAGCTATATTATAGGTACTGTCCCAAGGCAATCACCCTTGACCAAGTCACATGCGTTAGAACGAATTTGGTCGGTTGAAGTGGTGTTGGGCAGGAGCAGGACTTGTAGCTAAGTGAAGCAAGCGAGGCATGGCAAGTGATGACAGGCGGAGTAAAGACTGAAGAAAGTGCATGATAGAGTGGTGGCCGAGATTAGGCAAAAGAGGAGTGGGTCGTCCGTTGGCTAGGTGGGTTGATAACATAATAGAAGCGCCGGCAACACCTGGATGCGATCGACGCAGGATCTAAATGGATGGCACACTGTGGAGGAGGCTAAGGGATGACCCTCATCGCCTCATCGCCTGGGTTGGCAGCACCGCATCGCATTTTTTCACGCTGTATCCGTTTCAGTCGCTCAGTAACGTCATTTGCTAGAGCGAGAAATGTCGCAGTACTGCCGGTGCTAACGCGTGCGGTCGCGTTCCCGCTATCTTATTTGCTCTAGCAAATGACGTTCCTGAGTGACAGAAAAGGATGGAGCGACGAAAAAACGCGATGCAGTGCTAGCTGATGAGGTCAACCCTACCCATACCCTGCAATGATTCGTGTTGATGATGATGATAATTACCAACTATTGCGTAGGTATATTTATTTATCCATGCATGTAAGACACAAAATCCTAACAAAGATAGGTACACATTTTTTTTATTCTAGTCTTTATTCAGCGTTTATCGTTGTATATTCGGCAATAAATGTGCTGACACATTTTAGGCTGAGAACCGAACACGATTTATTTAAGTCTGTTTTTTGTAAATAAGGTGGATATGTTACACAGTAACTTTAACACTAAAATTTTTGATTTTAATATGGGTTTTTAATGTGGGTTTTGGTTTTGTAATCATGAAATACTAACTGAAGAAAAACTAGAACTATCTCGCCCCTAGTCGATCGAGGCGTTGGAGATTAGGATCGCAATGTACCTTTAATAGGATCGTAAAACGAAGTTCTATTCTTATCAAATTTCAGTTCTAATCACATTGCAATCCAACTACTAGGTACTCAACTGTGCTGAATTTCGCATCGCGCTAAACTCTATGTAGGTAACTGATCTGTCGAAACGGCTGCTGTCAAGAGCAGTACCGCGATTAGCGCAATACCAAATGTGTCAAAAGTTATGGTTCGTACCTTCTTAGTCCAACAACGTTTCAATCACCGAATATTTACCGAGATTGCAGCCCAGAAGCCGTACCGATGTATTCATAAAAATGCACAAGCGACTGGCGGACAAGGCGAAAACGGTTTCAAGTACATAAACGCTAAACGCAACGCAATCCAAAATCGAGTTCTATTCCGAGCCTTATTACCCGCGGAACCAATGTATCGGTATCTACGTGAAATATGTGAACCATAAATATATTTGAATACATCCTGTGAATAATTGATTAAGCAACGCCTGTATAACGCGACATTCACTTTTTTACATTGAGCGTAAAATGTTTTGCTGAATAATCTTTTCACATTTATTTTTTTGTCAATATTTCGATGGTGAAATGTGTCTTGTCAGAAACATTCCTTTTTAGCAAAATAGGTGATGGTAACAGATGTAAGATATATTATTTGATGTATCTATGGATTACAGTATAGATGATATAACTTGATAAATGAAATATGTTAAAATTATAAGTTTAACAGCACACCTCTTTTAAAATTTCATGAAATATCTGACGAGTTCAAACGTAAAACCTGGAGCGAGCGAAGCGAGCTCCATTTTTTTTACATTGATTTACATTAACCCGTATAGGCAACGAGTCCGCCTAGACGTGCCTCTTACTACATAATTGCGTTGGTCATCATCCCTATGTGTACGCCGCAGCATATTAGCAGGACCTCCTGAACCGGCCGCTCTTAGCACTTGCCCATTTGGCCCTTACGAAAATACGCCCCTGGTCCTAAAAGATGGAAAAGATAACGCACGCGATTCGCAAGCGATTATTATAGAGTTTACACCCACAAAAAAGTAATTTCATCTATCATTTCTACACATCAGATCTTTAATTTACTTACACTGAATAAAGTTTTGTAATACCGTATTGGGCATAGAAAAAATAATACTTGGTATTGGGGCCCCAGATGTTATACGTGTTGGTTGTCAATCGTTCGCACTGCGATGTTTCATCCACATGTCTTGTCTGCGTGATTGATTGCAGCCGGCAATACCACTCCCTTTGTATTTGATATTTTATGTTTCATTTCTTTTTCTTTACCTACTTGATTTAATGCCTGTCTGGATGTTCAAGGGCGTGAGGTGCGGGCGTGTGTTCGTCTCGTTTTTGTGTGTTTTATTTACGTTGAATAACATCGGCTCTCATATTCTGTTATTTTATTGTTTAAGAGTCTTTAATATAGTAATCTATCTGTCAAGTCAGTGAAAGCCAAAGGGATTTTCCCAAAGGGACAAGATGTTTTCATTTATTAAAAATTATTTTGACATTTTCCTTATTTTTCATTTCATCTCCAAACCTTAGATCTGTAGTTTTGTTTGTTTCTTTTTCTTCTTTGTATAATCTAGTGTTGAGTACACGCTATCTGTCTTCGGTCTGCTCGCCATTTGCAATTGTTTTTCAATAGTATTTCACCATCACAGCCTATATGCGTCCCACTGCAGGGCAAAGGCCTACCTTCGGGGAGGGTGTATGGGCGTTAGTCCACCACGCATTTAACAGTATTTGCGTGTGTTCAATAAAGTGTTAAATAAATAGAAAATATTTCTGTAAGGAACCTAGCTAGTAGCTTAAAAACGTTTTCGCTTTAATGTATGGAGATTGCTGGCTTCTCAATATTCTAAAGCCTGCTTAATATAACTTGTTCTTCAATTATTTGACACAGAAGCAAGACCTGAAAGTGAATTCACAAGAAAAACGCAGAAAAAGAAAATAGCCACTTAGATATAGTTTGTCAGCGAATGCCCGTTTAATTTACATTTTTTACATGACAAATATTAACTACTATCAACTATTGATTATTGATTAATTGCAGTCATCATGATGTCCTTATCCAAATATTTCGGGTTGGCGCATTATATCATCGTCATCCTTCATTTTTCTCTATTAGCCCACGGACCTGAAAAAAAGACGGACGTAATCTCGTCTAATACGAGTGAAGCACCCATTTCTTTTGTGTGCGTGCTGTCACGCGGTACATAATGGTGACGGGTGTCGGACCTGCGCCTAGAGCTAGTGCATCTGTGTGAGTGTAGGTCCCTTGTAGATCTAACGAAAATGTAGGACCTTGCATGCTTCACATCTTTTTAGTGTCACATTACGTCCGTCTTTTTTCCATGTCCGTCCGTGTATTAGCCATAATAATTGTCATTATTGATTATTGCAGTATCCAAAGGCATCACTCAAGTGAAGCAAGCGAGGCATGTGACCGATAGAAATAACACTATTTCAGTTATAAGAAAAAAATATGTTATCTCATCCTGAAAATTTCACATCTAAAATACTTGCTACAACTGTAGGTATGCTAAAAATATATATTGTTTACAAATACTACTTATTTTATAGATAACACTATACATACATGTGAGCTGATTATTATTGTAACTGTAAGAGATTGTGAATATTAAGTGGATATTAGCTGGTGTACTATAAGAGAATGGCACAAAGGCAAGTTCATAGTGGAACTTCATTACTGGAGGAGAAAACTTTATTGGCTTCTAGTAAAAAGCACTAGAATTGGACGTCGCGTTGCTCCTACACCTCTTCCCACATAAGAAGTTCCTTGACATACTTTGTATGTCTTAGTCATAAGTATGAAAATTGCTTGGTTCGCAAGACTTAGTGAAATGAACTATAAGTTCACATTAAATGTGTAACAAGTTTAGGTTCCAATTTGTTTCCTTATTACTTGGTATAATATATATGATTACGACAAAATTACTTGATGGATATAACAGGAAGTTCTATGACTGACTGAATCCTAAACAAATGAAGTTAGAGAAACATGTTTCGAACAGATATTAGTAGATTACACACCGAGGGCAGGAAAGTAAGAAAGGCCTCAGATCTCATGTAGCTAATTGAAAACAAACATGTGATCTGAGGCTTTCTTATTTACTGTCCGAGGTTAGTATACTATTTTTCTCCCCAACGGAGGTGGAAAGCGACAACTTCGTTTAGCGCACAATTGACGCTTTCCGCCCAGAGGGGAGAAATAATTATTTTTAGGCGTCCACCAAGAAATTATTTTTGAAAACCTGCTCTTACTTGACGAAAAATATCTAGCAGAGTTATGTGACAAGTTGACAACTATTTATGCAACATATTAGCAGACTTTTACTAGAAAATTTGTTGTTATAAGCAGATTAATAATATTCTTCTTCATATCGTGTAGGTAAGCCCTGGTGTCAGAGTTTATTCAAACCGACTTACGTCTCTGACGTGGTTTTTATGTAACGACTATTACCACCAGAGTAGTATCCAGGAAAAATTGCTTAGAAAATCTAGATTGGGCGTATCAAATAATATTTTAAATTTAAAATATAATTACGAAGAATCAAGCTTTGAAATTATTCATACAAAATTTCAAAGCCTTATATCTACGAGTGTTCTACGACAAAGTTTTGTATGAAATTGACAGCTCTCCAACCAGATGATCTGACCTTCAAACTGAACAACTTTCTCTATGGCTTCAACATCGAAATCGCGAGAAAAATATCAGCTGTTTCATACAAAACCTACTCGAGCCAAATGTATGGAACAGCAGATTTTTTTTCGCGATTTTGATATGGGACCAATATACCCTACCCCATAGACTAGTACCCCATAGACTACCCCATAGAGAAATATGCTCGGTTTGACGGTCTGATCATCCCCTTAAAAAGGTGTCAGCATATTAAGAAGGACCCTATACACCACTAGTTTTTAATTAGTAACGAAACTTTAAGATGTGAAAGTATGACCGAGAATCTGAACAACATTCCCTGAGGAATATGGCTCGTAAAACGAGAATTTTTTTTGGACCCCCTATGTGCGCTGCACAGAACTAAAGTGGCTGACATAGCTCAGAAAATTAGCAAGCTGAAGTGGCAATGGGCTGGTCATATCTGCCGAAGAACTGACAACCGATGGGGTGTCAGAGTTCTAGAGTGGAGACCGCGAACTGGTAGGTGTAGTGTGGGACGCCCTGCTGCCCGCTGGATAGACGAGTTAAAAAAAGTAGCGGGGAGCGACTGGATGAGGAAGGCCAAGGACAGAGTTTTGTGGCGCGCCTTGGGAGAGGCCTATGTTCAGCAGTGGACGATGATAGGCTGATGATGATGTGCGCTGCGCATGTACTCGTGTACCAGGCCGCCTCGAGCTTGTATGAAGTTTCTTTTCTGGTAGGATATCTATTCTGTGCTATAGGTATACATATAGTCAGCATGGCTTAGGGATAAAATGATACAGGTAATAAAATATCAGTTGCAGTGTCGATAACCCCGTCGCTCGTCGCATTGTCCCCTCGATACCATTGTGTACTCGATGACAAAACAGCTCAGTTTCAGTCATAAACACGTTTGTGGCGTTGTTCGCTTTGACGGGGCTTAGTTATGTTTTGTATGGTGAACGCTTTTGTGGTACCTACGTGTGTTAAATACCTAACTAATGTATAGACAATGAACTGGATTTATGGATGACTGTCGTTATAGTTGAGGCCGAACGCAATACTACAGTCTATAACTTGTATTTATTTAACACTTTTTTATAAAAAAAGTTTCGATTTAATGAAATGGTTGTCTGGAAGATCACTTTAAGTGATAAGGCCAGTTTTTGTGCCTACCCTTCTTGTTCATGTATATTGTTGTTGTTTTTTTGTGTACGTTGGTGTGCAAATAAAGAATATTTATCTTATCTTACATTAAAGTAAAACTATAAAAACATGCACATGTTGGCCATCCGCGATAGCAAATAACATAATATTGGTATAATCAATGTCTGTGATGCGTATAATGGTGGAAAATCTCATGAAAATGCAACTAACATAGTGAGTATTGACGTAGGTGTCTAGTATACAAAAAGAGGGTAGAGAGTTGCATTACTTTAATGGGTGACTGTACTACAATCCCAAAGGAAGAGAGAAAAATTCGGAAAAATAATCAATTTTTCATACACAGATGACAGAACCGAGTGAGATTCAGGTTAGGAGGTGAGTCTGATTTTCATACAAACGTCCAATCAGCTGATTGCATGTTGTATGTTTTTTTTGTGCCTACATCCTGTAGGTTTCTTAGGGAAAGTTGTTCAGTGTCATAGGTACAATCCCCCTTAAAGTATTGTAAATGTTTACCCTAACACCCTATATATCTAGTATACGTAGGTATATATCTATAATGTAGGTATAGTAAGTCTAAAAAAAACAAATGTTAATGTGCTTATATTATTTATTCGAAGCGCGTGAAACTAGGTGAATAAAGTAGAAAGCATTGTTATTTATGATAGAAATAGAAATATTCTTGATATTCAGAAAATGCTGAAACTTTTTATGTAAATGATGCATTCATTAAATTGAAGATGGTATAAGCACTCCGACACATCTGAAACAAAAATTCGTTATAAGGTAAATTTTTAACCGACTTCAAAAAATTAGGAATTCATCGATTCGTCTAATTTTTTTATGCCTATTTAGTATTCTTAGTCGATTCGGATGATTTACCACCAAATTGATCCCATTTAAATTTGGTGAAGATCTGATGACGCGCTTCGCAGTTACACCATGGAAACTACTAAATCGTTTGTTCGTAGTCTGTCCACTTTATCGTTATTCGTTACCTCAGCGAAAGTGTCCAGACACAAGGGGTGGAAGACGGTGCTGATGACCAGCGGCTTGCAAGCTCTGGTCAGCATGATGAGGACCGTCCGACGAGCTCGCGGGGCTGGTATCTTCTATTACCTCAGCGAAAGTGTCCAGACACAAGGGGTGGAAGACGGTGCTGATGACCAGCGGCTTGCAAGCTCTGGTCAGCATGATGAGGACCGTCCGACGAGCTCGCGGGGCTGGTATCTTCTATTACCTCAGCGAAAGTGTCCAGACACAAGGGATGAAAGACGGTGCTGATGACCAGCGGCTTGCAAGCTCTGGTCAGCATGATGAGGACCGTCCGACGAGCTCGCGGGGCTGGTATCTTCTATTACCTCAGCGAAAGTGTCCAGACACAAGGGATGAAAGAGTGCTGATGACCAGCGGCTTGCAAGCTCTGGTCAGCATGATGAGGACTGTCCGACGAGAAGGCGGGGCTGGTGTCTTCTATAACCTCAGCGAAAGTGTCCAGACACAAGGGGTGGAAGACGGTGCTGATGACCAGCGGCTTGCAAGCTCTGGTCAGCATGATGAGGACCGTCCGACGAGCTCGCGGGGCTGGTGTCTTCTATTACCTCAGCGAAAGTGTCCAGACACAAGGGATGAAAGACGGTGCTGATGACCAGCGGCTTGCAAGCTCTGGTCAGCATGATGAGGACCGTCCGACGAGCTCGCGGGGCTGGTGTCTTCTATTACCTCAGCGAAAGTGTCCAGACACAAGGGATGGAAGACGGTGCTGATGACCAGCGGCTTGCAAGCTCTGGTCAGCATGATGAGGACCGTCCGACGAGCTCGCGGGGCTGGTATCTTCTATTACCTCAGCGAAAGTGTCCAGACACAAGGGATGGAAGACGGTGCTGATGACCAGCGGCTTGCAAGCTCTGGTCAGCATGATGAGGACCGTCCGACGAGCTCGCGGGGCTGGTATCTTCTATTACCTCAGCGAAAGTGTCCAGACACAAGGGGTGGAAGACGGTGCTGATGACCAGCGGCTTGCAAGCTCTGGTCAGCATGATGAGGACCGTCCGACGAGCTCGCGGGGCTGGTATCTTCTATTACCTCAGCGAAAATGTCCAGACACAAGGGGTGGAAGACGGTGCTGATGACCAGCGGCTTGCAAGCTCTGGTCAGCATGATGAGGACTATGCGACGAGCTCGCGGGGCTGGTATCTTCTATTACCTCAGCGAAAGTGTCCAGACACAAGGGGTGGAAGACGGTGCTGATGACCAGCGGCTTGCAAGCTCTGGTCAGCATGATGAGGACCGTCCGACGAGCTCGCGGGGCTGGTGTCTTCTATTACCTCAGCGAAAGTGTCCAGACACAAGGGGTGAAAGACGGTGCTGATGACCAGCGGCTTGCAAGCTCTGGTCAGCATGATGAGGACCGTCCGACGAGCTCGCGGGGCTGGTATCTTCTCCCAGCCGCAGGAGAATATCGCTTCACGCAGCTCCATGCTCTGGTTGAATAGAATCATGGTGAAATAAGATGACAGTGCCAATTTATGAACAAAAGGCGAAATTGTCTCAAAAAAAGGAGGAGATTCTCAATTCGACCCGTATGTTTTTTTTGGTTATAGCTTTTAATTTTATTCGAATGTCATGATATGTAGGTATGTTCTTTACCATTTGATTCATAAAGTAACTAGCTTTAATTTGCCCGCGACTTCTTCCGCGTGGACTGTGATTTTGTATCATGTCTCGTCTCAGGTCATGAAGGTTATGGCACACTTAACAAAGGCTCCTGTACACTCCCAAGATGTATCTGTTTATATTAACCACCTTACTGATCAACTTTAGACTTTAAACCTTTAGTTACAAAGACAAATGTTGTTTGAATCAACGTTTTTTTCGTTGACGCTAAAGTTTAGCAGCTTTATCATGCAGCTACGAAAATGTAGTCTATCCAATTTCGTAGGCGTACGCTACGCCGTAGCACGTAGCCGTTTTCGAAATATAATGTATTTCACTGGGATACTAACTACGCGTGTATTTGATATTGTAACATAGCAGGCTCTGTTTTTAGCTATGTTTTGGTGATAAAAAGTTAATAAAGCGGATGCGATATAGGAATTGTACGAATTTATTTTATTACAAGCTTTTATTTTTTATTAACTAGGTGTGCCCTGCATGCGCCGGACTGCCTCTTTTCTTCGCAGGCTCTCGAACAACAACCATCCAAAGTTTCATCGCAATCGGACGAATGGATGAACTGACTAATTAGAAAAATAATAATAAATAAATAATATAATGTGTCAAATTGTTTGATTTCGAATACAATGTTAATTGTTAATAAATAAATGAAATAAAATGAAACTTTACAGTACAGGATAAATGTTTAGTCCGTGAAAAATTGCGAAATATTGCGAATCTAAAGTGAAATCGTAGATAATTTTCTGAAATATACTAACACTACTTCATTAATTTTCCTCGATTTCACGTTAGACTCCGAATTTTATTATAGACAGTTATCGAATTTTTGCCTGCGAATAGTCTCCCGAAAACATCCAAAAACGGTTTCATTTGTCAACTCATGTCAGTTGCTCTATTCCTGTAAGGTATAATACCTTTATGGTATGGTATGGTATGGACAGTGGTGATAGGTATTTCTCCCACTAAAACACAGCATGATAAGGTACCATTATGGGTGTCAGGAAATAACAAAAAGCATACCTTTTCAATAAGTATATCGCTATAATAACATGGCATATAGAAATGCATGATGGTGGAAGCGAATAAAGAGATAAACGCGAAGTTGATGCTATTGTGGCGGAGAGACTGAAACAACAACAATTTTGTGTTTTATTTTGAATGACAAACAAATAGTACTGTCGGCAGCTTATATTGTCTATCGTATCGTCTATCATATAGTTGGCCCGATAGCACAGTCATGCTCAGTCGTGGGTTCGAATCTTGACCAATATTTGTATGATGAATATTAATATTTGTACCCGAGTCATGGATGTTGTATCTATATATGTATTCTATATTGTTGTATAGTTATCATAATACAAGTCCAGGCCAGTTTCTATGGTACTTTAAATGTGACTAGATAATTTGGGTGAAAATGTCCAAGATATACATTTATTTATTTTTTATTTTATATGTAGGTATACAGGTTGTAAGAAAACAAAATAGTAATATATTTTAAAGGGGTGGTTTTGACCATCAAACTGAACAACTTTCACTATGTAGCCAACATAAAGAGAAAATGGAAAAAATCCGTTGTCCAATTTATAGTTGAGTCGAGTAGGTCTTGCTACGGTAGTTTTGTATGAAACATCCGATTTTTTAAGGCGCCAAGTCAAAGTTGTTTAATTTGAAGGTGTAAAGTTAAGACTTACGTGGATAGTTTAAACCAAAATCAAATCAAATCAGTTAATTGCCAAAAAAATCATAAAAAAAATACATACCAAACCACCAACCATCCCTTTAAATATTACTAGGGTGCTTTGTTACATCCTGTATACAGATACGTATGGATATTTAGTGAGAAATGCATTGAACGCATTTATACTTAATACTGTAGATGAAGTTGCATTCTATTGAATTGCATGTGCATTTGAACAAATTTTCCACACTGTACCCACGGACCACCCACTGTTCTCTGAGGGACCACATCAGAAATGAAGTGATTCGTCACAGAACTAAAGTGGCTGACATAGCTCAGAAAATTAGCAAGCTGAAGTGGCAATGGGCTGGTCATATCTGTCGAAGAACTGACAACCGATGGGGTGTCAGAGTTCTAGAGTGGAGACCGCGAACTGGTAGGCGTAGTGTGGGACGCCCTGCTGCCCGCTGGACAGACGACCTAAAAAAAGTAGCGGGGAGCGACTGGATGAGGAAGGCCGAGGACAGAGTTTTGTGGCGCGCCTTGGGAGAGGCCTATGTCCAGCAGTGGACGATGATAGGCTGATGATGATGATGATGACCCACGGACCTGAAAAAAAGGCGGACGTAATGTGACACTAAACAGATGTGAAGCATGCAAGGTAGGTACTACATTTTCGTTTGTTCTACAAGGGACCTACACTCACACCGATGCACTAGCTCTAGGCGCAGGTGATACAAACCGTCACCATTATGTACCGCGTGACAGCACGTACACAAAAGAAATGGGTGCTTCACTCGTGATTACACGAGATTACGTCCGTCTTTTTTTCAGGTCCGTGACTGTACCTACAACTATTGCGTGTTTAGACCCATAGGTCGATAACGTAAATATTTAGGTAATCAGATAATAAATCTTTCTTGTCTTGAAATAAAAATAGATAGGTATATTCGAGCAATAACATTTTGCAATGAAATCATCCAAGTCAGGTGCCGTGTTAACTTCAGCGGTTTGTAAAGCTTATACAATTACGTTACCTGTACTATTTGAAATGCCGCGAGAGGTAAGAGGAAAGTTGTGGTTTTCATGTTGTATTCATATAATACGGCAAATTGTGTCTTGATCTGGTCGACGAAGCTGAAAAATAAGCATACATAAGCATGTGCTCACGACTATATTCCCCAAGGGGGTAGTCAGAGATATTCTGAAACCTCAGAACATCCACGTTTCACCAGTAGTACCGAAACTCTGTCCAGTGTGACGGGGGGTGAGCCCGTCGCCACTTGTAATGGACAGTGGGTACAATACATGCCTCGAAATTGACGCATGCAGGTTTCTTCACGATGTTTAAAGCTGAAAAATAAGGTTTGGTAATACAATTTTTCATCAGATCATCAAATTAATCAACTTTTTCTTCGAGACCAACATCGAAATTGCGAGAAAAAAATCGGCTTTCCCATACATTTGGGTCAAGTAGATAGTTTTGTAATGTAACAGTTGATTTTTTCCCGATTTCGATTTTAGTCTTATAAAAAAGTTTTTTAAAGCCCGACCAGAGAAATAAGAAACCTCGCCATGTTGCGGAAATTCATTGGAACTAAGTTTTGTACTTGTAAATTAAAGGTTATAGTCGATTGCAGCGCTCCCAAACCAGGTTTTTAATATTTCTGGTTAGGCTTTTATTTGATGGTCTGATCATCCTCTTAAGACCGTCAACCTATTAAACAGCGTCTTATACAAGGTGTTACAAAAATACAAATAAACATTTAAGGGGGTCGTTTAGACCATCAAACTCAACAACTATTCACTAGGGGACAAATATCAAACGCGGGAAAAAAAAATTATGTTCTATATCTACAAATCGACTAGAGCTAAAATATGTATAGGATATCAGGTTTTTTTTTCGCGGTTTCGAATCGGTTTTCGTCCCATAGAGAAAGAGTCCCATAAGAGTTTAAAAAATTTATTCTTACTTATGTAACACCCTGTATATGTCCCACTGAATGGTTCTCCTCCAGTCCTCCCACCATTAAGCGTGAGAGGAAGTGGACCAGGTACTCCACCACATTGGCCAAGTCCAGATTGGCGAAAAAGAAATTCATACTAGGCAAAAAAATACCTGTAAATATCTTGCAATTTCAAAATAACTTTCCTCAAATTCACAATTATGTCGTCTTCTTTTTCCTCGTCATAAATCTTCAAAATGTTCCATCTAACAAGCTCCAGCTGCCCGCACGTATGCAACATAAATATCGGTACCAAAGGATCAAATCCAACATAAACAGTCGTCGCATATAGAGCGAACACCAAACATAACATGAAAAGACAACAAAATATCCACGGAACCATTTTATACTCGTCTATTGCAGATGGGTAGGTTATGTCAAACATTGGGATTAATTTAAACTCTCCATTTTTATTATAATGTGAAGCCATCAAAAATAGAGCATTCACAGGAAATATTGCACAAGTAACTGCAGCAAATATCAACCATAATTTGCACCCTTTAGCACCTCTTTTAGCATACTCTAAAACTACGTTTTTCTCTTCGATGCCACCTCGTTCAGATGTTTCAAAATCTTGATCCATGATCCGAATCAATGCGACAACATATTTTTGTCGGTAAAGAAGGATAATGTATTTAAACGAGATCGTTACACACACTATGACCATGATGCAATTTTTGGTTGCATCAGTGTATTTCTTGTCAGGTATGTCGTGGAATAATACCGAATTTACGAGCAAAACAAAACTGATTGACGTTAAAATTAGAATGAAAATGAATTGCGACAACCAGAACTTATCCCGAGCAATGTGCGGATGACATCGATTGATACGCATCGCAATTGTGGATATTTTGAATGTCTCCTCGAATTTCATGTTAGGATCGGACATGTCTTCCTCTCTTCGGTACAACAACGGATTGAAAACATTGCTAGGAACGGAATAACTACTTTGTAAAGAATGAAAACCAGGGGCGGACCCAGAAATATATTTTGGAACGAACCCCTAGTAAAAGTTGATAGGTGATTAAGTTATGAGATAGAAGTCTGTACGTATGCAGGGCAAAGGCCTCTAAGGTTGAGTACTAACTTCGGTATAGGGTGCCGAAATTTTGTGGTGGATTGAGACACGGGGATCGGGGCGAATAAAGATTATGGCGGGCTACACTCCCTTGGTCCTCACTTGCACCGGCCCCGACTGAAGGTTTGATGATGGGCTTGATGTGTTATGTTTTGTGAGAACCCATGTGTGTATCTGACACAACATTGATTGTGAAACCATTACCTGCAAATTGACTTATTACAGGGTATCAACGTTGACTACAGAGTTACGATTTATATAAGGGCCAATCAGACTCGAAATATGAGAAGGGCAATCTTCAATGACACACGTGGCAGACTGGGCTACAGAGAAAGCGTCTAACTCATTGTTTATTGAATTATCGTATTTTGTTTATTAGAAATTAACAGGCGCAAAATACAGTGGGGACACAGAAGATATCTTAGGGTAGTTTTGCAGTATGTTTGTGTATTGGCTTCATAACATAAGAGTAAATAATAATAATTGTATGCGAGTGTTACAGATTTCGATGGTGGTTTTGACCATCAAACTGAACAACTTTCAGTCAGTCACATTTCCCTTCGCAGATTCAGTAGATCCTCTTCAGAGTTGATTAGGTAGCGTGTTGATCCATTTCCTCTTCTCATATTTATAGATCTTTCCGTATGCAGTCCAACAGTACTGGAAATCGATCTCTTTTGCGAATACGCGGGCAAGGTAGAATAAATGCCTCGCTTTTGTCGATAATAAAACAGCTATGTAGATTAATTTATTTTGTCCTTGGATTTGCAGGTGGGAGGTACTGAGATGTTGAGTTTTATTAAATAATTTCGTTGCTCGGACAAAGTTCTCTTTAGTGGCCATCGTTGTAAAATCCACCACTACTGGGCCGGTAGCATCAGCGCTAGACTTTACACGATAAATATCACAAATGTCCAATTTTTCGAGTGGTTCATTAACAATGACTCCCAGTTTATTCACCACATTTGTGAGCGATTGTTTGGTCTCAGAGGAGTCTCTAGGAATATTTCTTATCTCAAGAGAAGTAGATCTAAGATCATTTGATACACTTAGGCATGATCTTTTACTGGAAAAACTCAATAACTCTGGCATACGTGGACCCTTATTGAAATGGTGTGAAGAGTATCTGACAGATAGAAGGTATCAAGTAAAAGTTGGTTCGGCTTGTAGTGAATTTGTAAACGTCACGGAGGGTACAGCCCAAGGTTCAGTTCTGGGACCCTTACACTATCTAGCCTACGTAAATGATCTAGAAAATATATTTAAATCATGCTCACTTTACCAGTATGCGGACGACACTTGTTTGGCAGCATCACACCACAACGTGCAACAGGCAGCTAAAACCTTGCAAGGCGACTTCACGCGGATGTCCCAATGGGCTCATGATTGTGGTCTGGTTCTTAATGTAGGCAAAACCAGAGTCATTCATATTCACTCGAGTCACATTCAGAAATTCACACCTTTTCAAATCATAGCTCATAGTCATGACTGTCTGCACGCAAACCAAGGCAACTGTTCGTGTGGTCCCATAGAAAAGGTGCCGCATTATACATACCTGGGTCTTGTAGTGGATGAAAGATTCAATTTGGGTATTCATGTGGACTCGGTGTGTGATAAACTGTATGCTGTGCTAGCCAAATTCTATATAATCAAGCGCAAAATCCCATTCAAGATGTTACTTCAAATGTACACAGCTCTTGCCGAATCTATAATCTTGTACTAGTACGAGATACGACCGTAATGTTATGCACCAATTCGTCTGGCGAACGAAATGTATCTCATGTGAAAGTTTACACAGGGGATAAACCAACGCCACCGGGTTGCCTAGCAAAATCTTGCCGCAAGTACCTTCACCATGATGATTTATGGTACCATTTTTAACGACAATTACCTATCTGTCTGGGCAGTAAATGAGGTGCCATCGGAAGGAGGCCGATCTAAAGAACTGGAAACACTAGGGTTGCCTCTTCTCAGTCTGCCGCAAGTCTAGGGTTGCCAGGCGCGAAGAAGTCATTTTTCAACGAGAAATGCACCTATCTGTCTGGGACTTCATTTCTATTCCAAATTGAAGCTTTCGTCTTCCTCGACACGGTGGACCATGGTTGCCAGCCTGAAAGCTGCCGCAAATGAGGGTTGCCAGCACATTTTCCAACAATTCCACCTATCTGATAGGGAAGTAAACTGGAAGTAAATGAGGTACCATCGGAAGGAGGCCGATCTAAAGAAACGGAAAAACTAGTTTTGCCACCTCTCAGTCTGCCGCAACTCTAGGGTTGCCAGATTCAAAGAAGTTAATTTTCATCGAGAAATGCACCTCTGTCTGGGCAGTAAATGAGGTGCCGTCGGAAGGAGCCCGATCTAAAGAACTGGAAAAACTTGGTTTGCCACAACTCAGTCTGCCGCAAGTCTAGGGTTGCCAGGTTTAAAGAAGTCATTTTTCATCGAGAAATGCATCTATCTGTCTGGGACTTCATTTCGATACCAAATTGAAGCTTTCGTCTTCCTCGACACGGTGGACCAGGGTTGCCAGCCTAAAAGCTGCCGCAAATAAGGGGTTGCCAGCATTTAAGTGAGGTAGCGAGCTGAAGAAATATGAAGAAAATACAGGACCCTTATGAAATACCTTTTTTTTATTCATTCAGTTACATAAAACAAATATGTTCAACTAAAAAAACTTACGAAAGATAAAAGTTTATTCAAAACTGGACCGGATAAGAAATACCTAACATGGTCTGCTGTACCGAGGGTCGTGGCTGCAGATCCCGGAAGGTGCAAATATATGTAAGGGGAATATAAATATTTGTACCCAAGACATGGATATCTGTATTTACTTATTATGTATTGTAATAGGTATTATTATCGTCATCTGATTCGTTATACAAGCCTGGACTAGATTCTGGAACCTTAAACGGGACCAGATATCTTGTGTGACAATTTCCTAGATATTTATTAATTTTAAGGGGACATTCAGTTACCTACCTACATAAAACAACTCAACATGTTAAACTTTAAATACCTACGAAAAAAAAAAGGAGCCTGGGCAAATTTGCACGAGAAGTTGTATGATGTTGATGAACCAGTATCGATGCGGTTTAGGTGGAATATATTTCAACTATACCGTTGTGCGAACCGGCATCATAATCTGACACGGCAGTTTACAAAAAATATTATGTTGCTAGTTACGTTTTTGTTTAAAGTTTTATTCAGATATTTTTGAGTTAAGTATGTCGGTAAAGTGTTTTTCTTTTCAGATTTGTACTTTTTTTAAGGTTTAGTAAAGACAAACTAAGAAATCTATAGGAAAAGTACTTCATAATATACACCTTAATGCAGGGTCCAACTTAATGTGCTGACGGTTTTTTAAGAGGATGATCAGACCATCAAACTGAACAACTTTGTCTATGGAATCTAAATCGAAATCACGAAAAAAAAATCTGCTGTCCCGTACATTTTAGGTCGAGAAGGATCAGTTTGATGGATTATCCCCTCAAAAAACCATGCGCATATTGAGAAGGACCCCGTAGATAACTAGATGGAAAAATAATCGTTTTAAGTGTGTTGTTTGTATAATGTTACTGTTAAAGCTCGAACTGCAGTAAATCTTGAGATTAGGACCTTCATAAAAAACCGTGCGTAATATTGTGCCGCGCCGCAGCCCTCTCGCTCGTAGCAATCGTAGCATTGCTTGACGCGGACTATTGAAGGAAATCCCAATTTCTACGTATCGAGTCTTCACTTTGCGCGCGATGGTAGCATATCTGCTTCTTTTTGGTAAAATATCATGGACTTAAACTTAAAATTTTAACATTAACTTAATTGATAATAGGTATATCTACCTACTCAAAACTTTACATGCAAAAGAAAATTAATATACAAAAACACACACTTGACCAACTAAAAGTCAAGTCGACACACTCTACCGCCCTGGAGTGCGATTTTTGAACATCACACGTTGAAATCGGCAGTAGAAAGATGCATAATCTCCATACTAATTTTAACATTTTCTACTGATGATTTTCACCATCGATGTTCAAAAATCGCACTCCAGTTACGGACCTCTAACGCGACTCCCTTGTTAAGTAGGTAAATGCCATGATTGTAAACTCCTTGATTGTAAACTACAACAAATACCTATTATGAAATAAAATTATTATAGACCTGTCAGAATTATACGTTTATCGTTTGTTTTACGCACGGTTTTTTAGTAAGGGCGCTTGTCTAAGAAAAAAATTGTAAACCTTTAGAAATCATGACTATGGCTTGAAACTTGGTACAGTTGCTCAGGGGGTCAAAAAAGACCGATTAAGATCGGTACCCCACGGGAGCCCCCCCTCTGGGGTGGGAGGAGGGGGGGGATCAAAGGGACGCTCCGACCGGACAAACTCAAACAGTTGCAAACGATAGAATATAGCTATCAGGTTAAGTTTGGTATCATTTTCGTATAAATTAAGGACGAGGAATTCATTTCTGCCATTTTTATTTCATTTTGTGCAAGTGGTTTCCGAATAAAACATAGAAACGTCAAAAATTTAACCTGGAAAAATACGTTTAAACAGCTATAACTTTACAACCTATAAACAAGTTAATATTTTAGAAATACTTAAATATAGTATATTTTATGTAGATTCAGAAAAATATACCTTTTATAAAGATAAACTTACAAAATTACGAAGAAAAATTATCTTGAACGTTGCGCCGCGTAGTTAAGTGAAATTGCGCTACCAGCTCTTGCAAGGCTATGAGCGAGAAAAAAAATACAATTTATAGTTTTTTCGCAATCAATGTATTTCAAAATTAGAAATATAGAAAGAAACATTTATTGTTGTTCACATAATCCTCCTCTCCTCAGCTCCTCAACCAACCTAAAATGCATCGTAGCTCTGTGCATTTTAGGTTTGTTTTCTTACATTTACATCTCTGCTGAAAGCCTGCCTTGCATCTACAGCGAGTAGCACATTTTGCGCTTTGAACGTTTTACGTATTGAACATTCTGCGTGTAGAACCTTCTGCCACTGCTGGCTTGTTAGTCCAGTAGGGAGACCATTCGTTTCTATTTTTCCGCCAGCCCCAAGACGCTGGATTGGGAAGGTGATAAAAGGGCTAAAGCACGTGGCCCAAAATATGGAATCCCTGATCCACTGCTCTTAGTGTGTGTGATACAAGGCCGCGACTGAGTAGGTGGTATGTTCTCTAATTGACGATCTTTTTTGGTGAATATAGGTGTTTCCTACATTCATTGACCGTTGTTCATTGACTTGACCTGTATAAGAAAGAAGCAAGGTTGAATCTGATTAACAAAGTAAGAGGATTATGTAGGCAAAGAAAATAGTAGGAATAGATAAGTATAGGTATGTACGTGTCATACATAGTAACGACATAGCTTTGTATGAAAGGATTAGCTTACTCAATTTTCCCTTCCATAAGGAACTTGAATCCAGTGGTCATCATCATCTTATTTAAGAGCTCTGGTCAGCTCAGGTGGAGTATTCGCCAATCCGGTCACTTTTACGAGTGTCTTGAGTTCTTGATACGACACGACATCAACCTTTTCTTTCACTTGGCTAGATAACTCTGTCTGGGTCCTCTTTTCCCCTCTGTCTTCCCTTACAGTATGGTTTTAAAGAAATTGTCGTTTCGTACCATTCTTCCTTTTTTCCTATTCAAACCCAGTGGTAGACCAGTAAAAGAAACTAGAAATTTAGATAAACAACGGTTTAGCTATCGTTTTTTCTATAACTATATCCTGTGGATGTGCCATTGACGTCTTATAAGGATATGCACTCAAAGTCTCAAATGCTGTCTTCTTTCCTCTTCCATTAAAGCAGGAAACCGTGTCGCATCCCGTGAAGGCGTGGAAACGGCGAAGGTCCTTCCCCTTTTCCACGCCTTCATGGGATGCGACACAGTTTCCTGCTTTAATGGAAGAGGAAAGAAGACAGCATTTGAGGTTTAGAGTTCGTTTACACACTCCACAGGCATAGTTATAGAAAAAACGGTAGCTAAACCATTGTTTATCTAAATTTGTAGTTATTATACTGGTCACGCATTTCAATCCGATAGTGGCATCTTGCGGTGGATTTTTTCTTTATAAGTACAAGCATAAAACGCGCGTATATAAAAACATTATAACCACTTGGTTAAAATCGTTAATAACCGGCTTCAATCAATCATACTTCCGTCTTCGTGTATTTCCACAGGCCACCACTGGGTTCAAGTTGCTAATGGAAGGGAAAATTTTTAAGAAAATTGTCTGGATTCTGCTGCAAGAGCTGGTAGCGCAATTTCACTTAACTACGTGGCGCAACGTTCAAGATAATTTTTCTTCGTAATTTTGTAAGTTTATCTTTATAAAAGGTATATTTTTCTGAATCTACACATAAAATATGCTATATTTAAGTATTTCTAAAATATTAACTTGTTTATAGGTTGTAAAATTATAGCTGTTTAAACGTATTTTTCCAGGTTAAATTTTAGACGTTTCTATGTTTTATTCGGAAACCACTTGCACAAAATGAAATAAAAATGCCAGAAATGAATTCCTCGTCCTTAATTTATACGAAAATGATACCAAACTTAACCTGATAGCTATATTCTATCGTTTGCAACTGTTTGAGTTTGTCCGGTCGGAGCGTCCCTTGGATCCCCCCCCTCCCGCCCCAGAGGGGGGGCTCCCGTGGGGTACCGATCTTAATCGGTCTTTTTTAACCTCCTGAGCAACTGTACCAAGTTTCAAGTCATAGTCATGATTTCTAAAGGTTTAGCGGCTAAACGCCCTAGCTATTTATGAAGGTCCCAATCTCAAAATTTACTGCAGTTCGAGCTTTAACAGTAACATTATACAAACAACACACTTAAAACGATTATTTTTCCATCTAGTTATCTACGGGGTCCTTCTCAATATGCGCATGGTTTTTTGAGGGGATAATCCATCAAACTGATCCTTCTCGACCTAAAATGTACGGGACAGCAGATTTTTTTTTCGTGATTTCGATTTAGATTCCATAGACAAAGTTGTTCAGTTTGATGGTCTGATCATCCTCTTAAAAAACCGTCAGCACATTAAGTTGGACCCTGCATTAAGGTGTAGGTTATGAAGTACTTTTCCTATAGATTTCTTAGTTTGTCTTTACTAAACCTTAAAAAAAGTACAAATCTGAAAAGAAAAACACTTTACCGACATACTTAACTCAAAAATATCTGAATAAAACTTTAAACAAAAACGTAACTAGCAACATAATATTTTTTGTAAACTGCCGTGTCAGATTATGATGCCGGTTCGCACAACGGTATAGTTGAAATATATTCCACCTAAACCGCATCGATACTGGTTCATCAACATCATACAACTTCTCGTGCAAATTTGCCCAGGCTCCTTTTTTTTTCGTAGGTATTTAAAGTTTAACATGTTGAGTTGTTTTATGTAGGTAGGTAACTGAATGTCCCCTTAAAATTAATAAATATCTAGGAAATTGTCACACAAGATATCTGGTCCCGTTTAAGGTTCCAGAATCTAGTCCAGGCTTGTATAACGAATCAGATGACGATAATAATACCTATTACAATACATAATAAGTAAATACAGATATCCATGTCTTGGGTACAAATATTTATATTCCCCTTACATATATTTGCACCTTCCGGGATCTGCAGCCACGACCCTCGGTACAGCAGGCCATGTTAGGTATTTCTTATCCGGTCCAGTTTTGAATAAACTTTTATCTTTCGTAAGTTTTTTTAGTTGAACATATTTGTTTTATGTAACTGAATGAATAAAAAAAAGGTATTTCATAAGGGTCCTGTATTTTCTTCATATTTCTTCAGCTCGCTACCTCACTTAAATGCTGGCAACCCCTTATTTGCGGCAGCTTTTAGGCTGGCAACCCTGGTCCACCGTGTCGAGGAAGACGAAAGCTTCAATTTGGTATCGAAATGAAGTCCCAGACAGATAGATGCATTTCTCGATGAAAAATGACTTCTTTAAACCTGGCAACCCTAGACTTGCGGCAGACTGAGTTGTGGCAAACCAAGTTTTTCCAGTTCTTTAGATCGGGCTCCTTCCGACGGCACCTCATTTACTGCCCAGACAGAGGTGCATTTCTCGATGAAAATTAACTTCTTTGAATCTGGCAACCCTAGAGTTGCGGCAGACTGAGAGGTGGCAAAACTAGTTTTTCCGTTTCTTTAGATCGGCCTCCTTCCGATGGTACCTCATTTACTTCCAGTTTACTTCTCTATCAGATAGGTGGAATTGTTGGAAAATGTGCTGGCAACCCTCATTTGCGGCAGCTTTCAGGCTGGCAACCATGGTCCACCGTGTCGAGGAAGACGAAAGCTTCAATTTGGAATAGAAATGAAGTCCCAGACAGATAGGTGCATTTCTCGTTGAAAAATGACTTCTTCGCGCCTGGCAACCCTAGACTTGCGGCAGACTGAGAAGAGGCAACCCTAGTGTTTCCAGTTCTTTAGATCGGCCTCCTTCCGATGGCACCTCATTTACTGCCCAGACAGATAGGTGCAATTGTCGTTAAAAATGGTACCATAAATCATCATGGTGAAGGTACTTGCGGCAAGATTTTGCTAGGCAACCCGGTGGCGTTGGTTTATCCCCTGTGTAAACTTTCACGTGAGATACATTTCGTTCGCCAGACGAATTGGTGCATAACATTACGGTCGTATCTCGTACTATACGGCCTAACAAGCTATGGACGAACTTTTAATACTTACCTAGACCGAATTTAAAACCTACAAATACGACTACTCAAAATTATTGTTCCCAACCACATAAAACAACAAAATTGTGAAAACTACGAAGGATTATTTAGGTTTTGTAAAATAATGCCCGTCCATAAACGCACAGATTTTCTATTGATGGTAGAACAGTACAATAACACTGATATTCAAATTCCTATAAGCCACAATATTATACAAGACAGGTTGCAAATAAAAAACTAATAGTACCACGTAAAATAATTTCTATGGCAGACGTACCATAGCTCACATCCCTAAATTACTAAACACAATACCGCTGGATTTAAAACAATCAATGGATAGTAAAAATTGTAAAAATAAATTGAAACAGTATTATTTAAAATCAGAATAAACCTTAAAACATATTTGATCACTCTAAAGAAAATAGGTTACTTATATTAGAGGAACCGGAAACTGAAGTACCTAACATATTATTTTAAGTAATGAGCGTGGTCTTGCCAAGACAAACCAAAATGGTTTAGTTGTAAGCAAAGTGTACGTTATGTTACAAAATAAATAAATAAAATAAAATATGAATCAGCACTAATACCGAATCAACTATAGGTGGAGATTTGTAATTAGCGTACAGTTATTTAAGGATGTGTTTACTCTTTAATAATTGCTGTAAATCTTCCTAAGAATAATAAAATAAATAAAATCTCACTATCTCATCTCATCTCACTATCTCATCTCACTAATATTATAAATGCGAAAGTTTGTGACGATGTTTAGATGTTTGGATGTTTGTGACTCAATCACTCATAAACGGCTGAACGAATTTGGATGAAATTTGGCACACAGATAGAATATGTTCTGGATTAACACATAGGATACTTTTTTTAAGGTCCACGCAGACGGAGTCGCGGGCAGCAGCTAGTAAATAATAAATATATTCCATCAAAGCGTCGTCGCCCGTCCGTCGGTGACGCGCGTTGCGTCAAGGTAAGTAAGTTATAGCCTGCAGAATCCCACTGCAAGGCAAAGGCCTCCTCTCCTCGTCAAGGTATGGACACTCAATCATAAGGGTTTCGATTTCGAATCTATGATGCCATGTACCAATGCGTTTTTCTAGCTAATTAACTATTAATACCGACTAGCGACTGCTCCCAAACGGCCAAAGAAAACATCCTGAGGAAACTTGCATGCTCTGCAGAAGAAATTCTGAAAATGTGAAGTCTACCGATCCGCATTAGGCACGCGTGGTGGACTTACCCCCATACAACTTGAGGCCTATGGCCTGTGCCCTTGAGGCCAGTTCCCTGCAGTGGGACTTATAATGATGACATGAAATTGTTTCTATAACTTTTATTACATACTAGCTGTTCCCTACGACTTCATCCGCGATGACTATAGAAAAGTCTCATAATATGTGTTATAGAAAATATTCTATAAGTGTGCCGAATTTCATACAAAACCGTTCTGCCGTTTATTCTTGATTAAGTCACCAACATCAAAACTTACACATTTATGGTATTATACATAGTTGGATAGGATGTGGAATATGAATCGTTAATTCATGCTCGTTACGGTTGAAATGCAATAATCACTTCATTTCTGACAAGCGACACATTAGTGACAGGAATGTCAAGCCTTAATGACGTGGTGGTGACACGACCAGTGCTTCTATCCGGGAATTACCTTCGCAATTGAATTAGGGTTTCATACCCCGTTCAGTTCAAAAAGTCGCGTAAATCAAGCAAATATAACCCTTATGTGGTTTGAAAAAGGGATTATGTGAGGAAACTTCTTGTCTGGGGCGTACTGGAAGTACTCATCAATCAAAGCTTAGGGCGTTTTTACACGACCTTTCACTTTTTCCGAGCGAGTTACACTGAAATAAACGAAAAATAGACTTTATGTTGTTGTGATAGGACTGAACTTTGAAGAAAACAGTAATTCAACAAGAAAAGATAGTGTTACAATACCCGGACTGGCAGGTTGGAGTTCGAGTTCCGTTCAATCGTTAATTTGAGCAAGACTTAAAAATCTTGAACCTTACTTTAATTTTGTTGTTCTTCAATAAACACAAAGACAAAAAACCGCGCGAACACCACGCGAGAGACAAGTGTTCGGGGCAAACCCTGCAACGTAACTCCATACATATAGTTAGCATGGCTTAGGGATAAATATGATACAGGTAATAAAATATCAGTTGCAGTGTCGATAACCCCGTCGCTCGTCGCATTGTCCCCTCGATACCATTGTGTACCCGATGACAAAACAGCTCAGTTTCAGTCATAAACACGTTTGTGGTTTCATTAGCCTTGTTCGCTTTGACGGGGCTTAGTTATGTTTTGTATGGTGAACGCTTTTGTGGAACCTAGGTACGTGTGTTAAATACCTAACTAATGTATAGAAAATGAACTGGATTCGTTTTAACATGGATGACTGTCGTAGTTGAGGCCGAACGCAATACTGCATTCTATAACTCGTCTTTATTTTATTAGTTTTTTTATTTATAATTAATGGCTTTTTGCTTGTGCGTAGCACCGCATTTCCGCCAGTGTCAAGTGTAATTTATGGGAGTATCTATCCCAATCTCAGGGATTGTTTTTGTTCAAGAACAAGAAGAGATTGAGGATTGCGGAGCCTCGTGGCAGGCAAAAACGCGACGCGCGAAAACCACGCTCGGGTCAATTCCTGCAACGTGACTCTCTCGTCTTTATTTATAACTTTTTCATAAAAAAGTTTTGATTTCATTAAAGTAAAACAACCACATGTTGGCCATCCACGATAGCAAATAACATAATATTGGTATAATCAATGTCTGTGATGCGTATAATGGTGGAAAATCCACCGGGAAAATCTCATGAAAATGCAACTAACATAGTGAGTAATGACGGTTACTGATATGGTGTCTTGTATAGGTACATACATACAGAGGGAAGACTTTATTGGGTGACTGTACAGTCTGTCTATAAAGTCTTGGCAAAAAATGAGGGCGCTGCACTGTCTCCACGCAAGGACGTCAAAATAAGCATAACCTGGCAGCACCACCATACTAAAATGATTAGTTCCTCAAACATTCATGCCACGACTTTATAGACAGACTATACTCATAATAAGCATAAGCATAAGCATATGCTCACGACTATATTCCCCGAGGGGGTAGTCAGAGATATTCTGAAACCTCAGAACATCCACGTTTCACCAGTAGTACCGAAACTCTGTCCAGTGTGATGGGGGGTGAGCCCGTCGCCACTTATAATGGACAGTGGGTACAATACACGCCTCGAAATTGAAGCATGCAGGTTTCCTCACGATGTTTTCCTTCACATGATACTGAACAACAATCCCAAAGGAACAGAGGAAAATTCGAAAAAGAAGAAAAATCATACACAGAACCGAGATTCAGGTTTGGTGAGTCAGATTTTCATACAAACGTTGGCAGCTCATTGCAATTAGTTTTTTTGTTGCTTATTTCCTATAGGTTTCTAAGGGAATCAAAAGTCAAAAAAGTCAATATAATTTATTCGATATAAGAGCTTGAAGTCTTTATATTATAGCTATATCGTCGATGCGACTTAAAGATCTCCTATGTGCAAAATGTAAAATTTTTGGGAAATTGAGATGTTAAATTGCCAACTTCTCTTACCTACATAAGAGTATTTTTCTAACTGTATAATAGCCGTGAAATTGTTATTATTTTGACATGAGAGTTTTCGCATTCTATGGAGGACATCGTCAAATTATATGCATAATCATAAAAAGTGAATTTCGAAAAAAGTGTCACATAGGAGATATTAAAGTCGCAACGACGATATGTTATAGCTAATCTTGTTCTGTTCAGTATCATGGCCATGGGTACAATCACCCCTTACTCTTTACCCTAATACCCTGTATATCTAAGAATACGTATTGTATATGTATAGTAAGCATAATAAAACTAATTTTAATGTGCTTAAATATTATTTATTCGAAGCGCGTGAAACTAGGTGAATAAAGCAGAAAGCTTTGTTATGTATGATGTTCAGATAAATTCTATGTAAAAGATGCATTCATTAAATTGAAGATGGTATAAGCACTCCGACACATCTGAAACAAACAGAAGTTATAAAGGAAAATTTTTAACCAACTCCAAAAAAGTTGGAGTTTATCAATCATCTAATTCAGCCGATTTTTTAATTACCTATTGTGGGGACTTGCCATAGATGTCAACACCAGTCAACACCCACAAATTATAGCAAAGAAGCTAACAGATGGCGATACCGTCGCTCTCAGAAATATGCTCCATACAAAGACAACGTTCAGCGTAAATACATAACTCTTAACCTTCTACAAATAAGGTTCACAATCGAATGCGAGACATAAATCGCACAAGAGAAATAATCACAGAGATTCGATATACAGGGTGAAATTGAACTGAACAACTTTTTCTATGGGAGCAAAAAAAATCTGCTGTCCCATACTGAACTGCGCCCGCCGCCGCTGCCTACACGACTCAAATGTATTGGACAGCTGATTTTTTTTTTTGCTCCGATTGGTCTACTCCCATAGTAAAAGTTGTTCAGTTTGATGGGTAGACTCTTAGTTTAAAAGGATGCTAATGATATCAATTTCACCCTGTATATAGAAGGTCCAACTAACAACTGTTGGACCACGGCCGGTCCCCAGGCTTCACACTAAGCCCGGTGAAAGATCATCCCTTTTCAATGGAGGAACATTCCCAAAGTAGCTCCTCCATACCTATTCAGTATTCTAAGCTGATTAGGATGATTTACCACCAAATTGACCCCATTCTCTTCTTCTTCTTCTTATCGAGTGGGTTGCAAGCCCTGGTGTCAGAGTTTATTCAAACCGCCTTACGGCCTCTGACGTGGTTTAAATTAAAATTAAATTAAAATTTGGTGAAGATATTAGTATAAGAGATACGTGTACTTTTTGCAAGCATCAGCAGCAAGGCTGATTCAGTGTTTATGGGGTGTTCTGGGGTCTATGGGGTTTCTGTGATGGGGATGGACCAGGTCTGCCTGCATAACGTCAGTCGGTTTAGGAGTTACAGACGTTTAAAGGTCAGTAAAAATTAACGATCTCGATCGATATGATATTATTGTAGTATGCACTGTAGCTATGTGAACAGTACAAAAACTGACATGGTTCATCAGTCGGTTTAGGAGTTACAGCCGTTCAAAGGTCCAACCTTTGACCGACTGACTGACGTTATGCAGGCAGACCTGGTCCATCCCCATCACAGAGATGTTCTACACCCTATAAACACTGAATCAGCCTTGCTGCTGATGGTTGCAAAAATACACTTATCTCTTATAATATATGATGACACGCTTCGGAGTTACACCATGGAAACTACTAAATCGTTTATTCGTTGTCGGTCCAATTTATCGTTATTCGTTACCTCAGCGCAAGTGTCCAGACACAAGGGGTGGAAGACGTGCTGATGACCAGCGGCTTGCAAGCTCTGGTCAGCATGATGAGGACCGTGCGACGAGCTCGCGGGGCTGGTGTCTTCTATTACCTCAGCGAAAGTGTCCAGACACAAGGGATGAAAGACGGTGCTGATGACCAGCGACTTGCAAGCTCTGGTCAGCATGATAAGGACCGCGCGACGAGCTCGCGGGGCTGGTATCTTCTATTACCTCAGCGAAAGTGTCCAGACACAAGGGATGGAAGACGGTGCTGATGACCAGCAGCTTGCAAGCTCTGGTCAGCATGATAAGGACCGCGCGACGAGCTCGCGGGGCTGGTATCTTCTATTACCTCAGCAAAAGTGTTCAGACACAAGGGATGGAAGACGGTGCTGATGACCAGCGGCTTGCAAGCTCTGGTCAGCATGATAAGGACCACGCGACGAGCTCACAGGGCTGGTACCTTCTATTCCCTCAGCGAAAGTGTCCAGACACAAGGGATGAAAGACGGTGCTGATGACCAGCGGCTTGCAAGCTCTGGTCAGCATGATGGGGACCGTCCGACGAGCTCGCGGGGCTGGTATCTTCTATTACCTCAGCGAAAGTGTCCAGACACAAGGGGTGGAAGACGGTGCTGATGACCAGCGGCTTGCAAGCTCTGGTCAGCATGATGAGGACCGTCCGACGAGCTCGCGGGGCTGGTATCTTCTCCCAGCCGCAGGAGAATATCGCTTCACGCAGCTCCATGCTCTGGTTGAATAGAATCATGGTGAAATAAGATGACTGCCAATTGCTGATCAAAAAGCGAAATTGTTTTTAACATGTTTTACATGATATTGGTTTTAGCTTAAATAGGACTACTTTTAGTATGAGGTAAACACTAACCTACAGACATTAAAAATGAAAAAAATTAATTAAGAACTATTTGTTTGTCTCTTGAATGAAATTAATTTCATTCGAATGTCATGATATGTAGCTACCTATGTCTTTACCATTTGTTGTATAGAGTGATTTCAAATTAAAACGAACCTTTACCTTGCATACATTTGCAGTGAACTAAAGCAAATGAGAACAAAACCATCAATGACAAGAGACAATTTTTAATGTCTGTAGGGTAGTGTTTACCTCATACTAAAAGTAGTCCTATTTACGATTTTTGTATGGCGTTTGGCAGTGAGTCCTCCTCCAGCTTAAAAATACAAGTATAATGGTAATATTGTAATTATGATAATTGTGACTGATTTTACTAAATATGTTTGTTTATCAAATTGTGAATAATTATGATCTCATAAATCATGTCAACATTAAGGTAATTATACACCAAAAGTCACTGACATCGTCGGCGACTTCGGTGTGGAAAAGGCCTTGTCGGCGTAGATACTATACAAAGGCTCCTGTTCACTCGCAAGATGTTTCTGATTACTTACAAACAAATTAACCACCATACTGATCAACTTTAGACTTTAAACCTTTAGGTTATACAGACAAAATATTGTTTGAGTCAACGCTTTTCCCATTTAGCAGTTTTATCATGCAGCTACGCAAATGTAGTCTACACAATTTCGTAGGCGTACGCTACGCCGTAGCACGTAGCAGTTTTCCAAATGTATTTATTTCACAGGGATAATAACTATGCGTGTATTTGATATTGTAACATAGTAAGGTCTGTTTTGAGCATAGAGGTAGGAATAGAGGAACATACAGCTGAGAGAGCGAGATGTACCTAGCGGCTAATAGAAAGAGATACGTGACGCGAATCAATAGAACCGTTTTTTAGTCACCAATCAATTTTTACAATTCGGTTTTAGTGAATAATAACTTTATGGTTTTGAGCTATGTTTTAGTGATAAAAAGATAATAAAGCTGATGCCATATAGGAACTGTAGGTATGAATTTATTTTAGTTTTATTAACTAGGTGTGCCCTGCATGCGTCCGACTGTTTTTTTTTCGCAAGCCTAAACAGTGTGTAGGTACACAGTATGATTGACAAACTTATTTAATAATTTCTATTTAAATAATTATGGGTTATGAAATAATTTGTTTTGAATTGTTCAGACAGTAGCATAGCATATGCTCACGACTATATTCCCCGAGGGGGTAGTCAGAGATATTCTGAAACCTCAGAACATCCACGTTTCACCAGAAGTACCGAAACACTGTCCAGTGTGACGGGGGGTGAGCCCGTCGCCACTTATAATGGACAGTGGGTACAATACACGCCTCAAAATTGAAGCATGCAGGTTTCCTTACGATGTTTTCCTTGACCGAAAAGCCAGTGGTGTAACAAATCGTACATAAATTCCGAAAAACTCATTGGTACGAGTCGGCTTGGACGGGGATCGAACCATCGGCTCCTGCACGGCAGGCAAGGTTACTCGCCACTGGACCACCACGGCCTCTTGTTCAGACAGTGGTGATAGGTATTTCTCCCACTATAATATAGCATGATAAAGTACCTGTGTGGAAATAACAAAAAGCATACCTTTTCAATAAGCAGATCGCTATAATAGCACGGCATATAGAAATGCAAGATGGTCGAAGCGAAGAAAGAGATAAACTCGAAGTTGATGCTATTGCGGCGGAGAGACTGAAACAACAACAGTTTGAATGACAAGGGCACGGTCGGCTGCAGCTCATACAATATACAGGGTGTAAAAAACACCCTATACTCTGAAATCGAATCCAACGTCAAAAATTTCAAACAAAAGAGGTTTTTATTTTTGAAATTTTTTATCTCGGATTCTATTTCAGAGTATAGTAATACTTAAGGGGGTGCTTCAGGCCATCAAACTGAATAACTTTCACTACGGTACAATGTTCGAAATCGCGAAAAAAAAAATTGCTGTTTCATACAAAACTGCAGTACCGATTCAACAAAAATGTGTGGGAAAGCAGAAAATTTTTTCGGGATTTCGAAGTTGGCTCCATACTGAAAGTTGTTCAATTTAATGGTTTGAAGCACCCCCTACTAAGTACTACTAGGGTGTTTTGTTACACCCTGTATACAGGTTGTAATGTAAGAAAACACCCTAATAATATTTATAGGGGGGTGTTTATTTAGGGTGTATTATGTCAGTCCATTAAGAGAATAGCGACGGGCTTGCTACCATTGGATAGAGTTTACGAACCCAGCATTCAGTATTTAATTTAATTTATCTTAATTGGTTATCATTATCAAACAGCAACTTACTTAATTTCTAGTACAACAAAATTAAAATTTTACAAAGCCAATTACATGATAACACGTTTTAAAAACTGTACAATATAAAAAAAACGTACAAAATATAAGTTTTTGTCAAATAAAAAGAGTACCTAACTAACATTTTTAAACCAAGTGCTTCTACGGGATACCCAACAAACAAATCGGTCACAAAGACACACATTCTAATTAGACACATGAATCAACGTTATTGAATGTTCAAAAACAAAAGTTTGTGAGGATTGACTAAAGCCGGGTCAGAAAACAAAATAACCTGAGAAGTACTAAGAGTGTAATGCGCATTTGAACATATTTCCATACAACTATTTCGTTTTAAGACCGATCGGTTGATAACGTAATTTTTTTTATGATAATATTTCTGACTCTCATAGATTATATTTTCTTTGTTTGAGAGTCACAGTTCCCCTAATTAGTGTCCCAGCATTCTTCTAAAAAAATCCTAACATTTTGAGCATCATAAAATGTATGTAAGGCTAAGTGAGTGCAATGATTTTATTTTATTATTCAACTCAACTCCAAATAAATTATTCAATATAGGAGCCTGAAGTACACTTATTAAACGTCAATTCTTTTTTAAGTTACCACCGCTTCGGAACGTGTTGTCGCTGTAGAGAAGATGCGGCTAGAAATCTTCCTTGTCTTGAAATAAAAATAGACATGTTCGAGCAATAACATTTTGCAATGAAATCATCCAAATCAGGTGCCGTGTTAACTTCAGCGGTTTGTAAAGCTTATACAATTACGTTACCTGTACTATTTGAAATGCAGCGAGAGGTAAGAGAAAAGTTGTGGTTTTCATGTTGTATTCATATAATACGGCAAATTGTGTCTTGATCTGGTCGACGAAGCTGAAAAATAAGGTTTGCTAATACAATTGTTCATGTTCTTCAAAACGATCATTACCATCAGTAGGTATAAATATTTAGGTTCCTTCTGTATGAGCAAAATTCAACGTTTTATTCGAGACTAACATCGAAATTGCAAGAAAAAATCGGCTTTCCCATACATTTGGGTCAAGTAGGTAAGTTTGCAATATTGTACGTATGGTCTTACTTCATCCTCTGAAAACCGTTAGCATTAAAAAGCATCCTATACAGGGTGTTTCATAAGTAACAATAAATATTTAAAACTCTTAAGGGGGTTGTTTAGACCGTCAAACTGAACAACTTTCTGTATGGGACCAACATCGAAATAGCAAAAAAAATAATCCCATACCTACATATTTTAGCTCTAGTTGATTTGTACCTAGAGTATGGAACATACATTTATTTTTTCGCGATTTCGATATTGGTCCCATAGTGAAAGTTGTTCAGTTTGATGGTCTACACCACCCCCTTAAAGGTTTATTTGTATTTTTGTAACACCTTGTATACGTCCCATTGAATGGAATAGTCCTCCTCCAATCCTCCCACCAATAAGGAAGTGGACCAGTACTCCACCACTTGGCCAAGTCCGGATTGACGGAGGTCCATAAGGGTCACCATAATTTTTGAGCATTTTCAAGCAGCCCTGACCAGGCTTAACGAATGGATACCACACTGCTAGTATAATTATGATATTAAAGTAATGAAATATACTATAGGCAAAAACCTGTAAATATCTTGCAATTTCAAAATAGCTTTCCTCAAATTCACAATTATGTCGTCTTCTTTCTCCTCGTCATAAATCTTCAAAATGTCCCTACTAACAAGCTCCAGCTGTCCACACATATGCAACATAAATATCGGTACCAAAGGATCAAATCCAATATAAACAGTCGTCGCATAAGCAGCGAACATCAAACATAACATGAAAAGACAACAGAATATCCAAGGAACCATTTTATACTCGTCTATTGCAGATGGGTAAGTCACGTCAAACATAGGGACTAATTTAAACTCTCCATTTTTATAATAATGTGAAGCCATCAAAACTAAAGCATTCACAGGAAATACTGCACCAGTAGCTGTAGCAAATATCAACCATAATTTGCACCCTTTAGCACCGCTTTTAGCATACTCTAAAACTACTTTTTTCTCTTCAACACCGCCTCGTTCAGCTGTTTCAAAATCTTGGTCCATGATCCGAATCAATTTGACAACTGATTCTTGTCCGTTAAGAAGAATAATGTATTTAAAAGAGATCGTTACAGTTACTATGAGAATGATACAATTTTTGGTGGCATCAATGTATTTCTTGTCAGGTATGTCGTGGAATAATATCGAATTTACTAGCAAAAAAAAACTGATTGACGTTAAAATTAGAATGAAAATGAATTGCGACAACCAGAACTTATCCCGAGCAATGTGCGGATGACATCGATTGATACGCATCGCAATTGTAGATATTTTGAATATCTCCTCGAATTTCATATTTGGATCGGACATGTCTCTTCGGTACAAATGGAAACTGTTCTCATTCGAATAACCGATTGTAAATGCTGCTAGTAAGCACCTAGGTATGGAATAACTACTTTGTCAAGAATGAACACCAGGGGCGGACCCAGAAATATAGGATGTAAGGGACAGCCCTCCGCAGACTGAACCGGTGAACTCAGACCATCAAAATGAACAACTTTCACTATGGAACCTACGTCGGGAAACGCGAAAAAAATCAGCTGTTTCATACATTTGAGTCAGGTAGGTTTGAAAGCAGTCTTGTATGAAATAGGTGATTTTTTTCGCGTTTCCTGAGGTAGGCTCCATAGCGAAAGTGGTTCAGTTTGATGATCTGATTTCACCGTTTCAGTCTGCGGAGGGCTGTATAATTTTGGAAGGAATCCCTAATTGTTATAGGTGAATAAGTAAAGAGATAGGTTAGTTAAGTACCTAGCATGTATTATCCACGAGTAGGACAAAGGCCTCCACATAAAATTTCAAGAAAGGTTGATTTATTAGTGTTCTTAGCAACTGGCCTGAGAGATTGGCGTAAGGGACTGGCCTAAAAGCATGGTTCGGTACTAACTTTGGCATAGAGCGCCGGAATTGTATGGTGGATCTGTTAAACTAAAACTTAGATATGGATCTGGAATTCTCATTATTAACATTATCAGCAGCATTTACCCTTCTTTATATGCGAAACGACCATCAAACTGAACCACTTTTTCTACGAGATCACACCAAAATTGGCGGAAAAATACGACTTTCCCATACATTTGGGTTGAGTAGGTACCTAGGTACAGGTTTGCAATTTTGTAAGATAAACGTTTTTATTATCGATTTCGATGTTTGTCTCATTAAAAAAGTTGTTTAGTTGTTAAATCTCTTAAAACCGCCAGCATATTAAAAAGCATCCTGTATACATCCCATTGAATGGAACTATAGTCCTCCTCCAGTCGTTCCAACAATGAGCGTGAGATGAAGTGGACCAGTACTCTACCACATTGGCCAAGTCAGGATTGACCGTGGAGCATAAGTGGTCACCTTACTCTTGGATCATTTCAAGCAGCCACAATAGGTAGCTAACCAGCTTAATGAATAACAACGCACTAATACAGTACTGCTAGTAAAATCATGATTATTTAATTTTCGAATCATATTTTGTGGAAGCTATAGCATGGAAGCGAATTATTGAATAATAATATAATATGATACGTACTAATTTGGACACTGTAAATAAATGCTTGATCTTTTAATGGAATTTATGTGTAATCTAATTAATTAGCTTGTTTTCAAATAATTATTATCTGTTGCTTCATATTGTTGTTGTTGTATGTATGTCATAATGGACAGTGGGTACAATACATGCCTCGAAATTGAAGCATGCAGGTATCCTCACGATGTTTTCCTTCACCGAAAAGCCAGTGGTGTTACAAATCGTACACAAATTCTGAAAATGTATATAATGTATTATTTTGTTTCTTTTATTGGTTGACTAAAATGTAACCATATAATAATATTTATTTATTTTCAGACTAACATGACTTAAGAATTAATAAATAATTCTTAAATGAAGTATATACATTTCCAATTTGCAATTTCTGACATGTCTTACTTTCAATGTTTACAATTCAAGCTTTAGTTTATCCTACAGTATAAAATATATTGCTACACTCGTATGAGTAAAATTGTACTGAACTTTTAAACCAATTTATGTTACCATTATAATATATAATGTACTTACCTACACACAATTTATGGCAATAACTGAAATGAATGAATGAATGAAATACACTAGGCAAATACCTGTAAATATCTTGCAATTTCAAAATTGCTTTCCTCAAATTCACAATTATGTCGTCTTCTTTTTCCTCGTCATAAATCTTCAAAATGTCCCTACTAACAAGCTCCAGCTGTCCACACATGTGCAACATAAATATCGGTACCAACGGATCAAATGCAACAAAAATAGTCGTCGCATATGCAGCAAACATCAAACATAACATGAAAAGACAACAAAATATCCAAGGAACCAGTTTATACTCGTCTATTGCAGATGGGTAGGTCACGTCAAACATAGGAACTAATTTAAACTCTCCATTTTTATAATAATGTGTAGCCATAAAAACTAAAGCATTTACAGGAAATACTGCACCAGTAGCTGTCGCAAATATCAACCATAATTTGCACCCTTTAGCACCTCTTTTAGCATACTCTAAAACTACGTTTTTCTCTTCAACACCACCTCGTTCAGTTGTTTCAAAATCTTGATCCATGATCCGAATCAATTCGACAACTGATTCTTGTCGGTAAAGAAGGATAATGTATTTAAACGAGATCGTTACAGACACTATGACCATGATGCAATTTTTGGTTGCATCAGTGTATTTTTTATCAGGTATGTCGTGGAATAATACCGAATTTAACAGCAAAACAAAACAGATCGACGTTAAAATTATAATTACAATGAATTGCGACAACCAAAGCCTATCCCGAGCAATGTGCGGATGACATCGATTGATACGCATCGCAATTGTGGATATTTTGAATATCTCCTCGAATTTCATGTTTGGATCGGACATGTCTTCCTCTCTTCGGTACAACAACTGATTGTAAATGTTGCTAGGAACCATCTGGAAACGGAATAACTACTTTGTAAAGAATGAAGACCAGGGGCGGACCCAGAAATATATTTTGGAACGAACCCCTAGTAAAAGTTGATAGGTGATTAAGTTAAGAGATAGTAGTCTGTACGTATGCAGGGCAAAGGCCTCTAAGGTTGTGTACTAACTTCGGTATAGGGCGCCGAAATTTTGTGGTCGATTGAGACACGGGGATCGGTTCGAATAAAGATTATGGAGGGCCACAGTCTCTTGGTCCTCACTTGCACCGGCCCCGACTGAAGGTTTGATGATGGGCTTGATGTGTTATGTTTTGTGAGAACCCATGTGTGTATCTGACACAACATTGATTGTTAAACCTGCAAATTTACTTATTACAGGGTATCAACGTTGACTACAGAGTTACGATTTATATGAGGGCTTTTATCATTTGATATGAGTCAGCACTAATACCGATTCAATGATATTAATGTTACTACCGTTATCGGATACTAGAAATTTGTAAATGAGTGGTTTCGAAAAACAAAACAAAAACAAGCTATAGGTGGAGATTTGTGATGTTGGAGAGCTGTCAATTTCATACAAAACTTTGTCGTAGAACACTCGTAGATGGTGTTAATAAAATTAATGTTTTATATATGGAAAAATAGCTTATGAAATCGAGATTGCGCGTATCAAATAATATTTACAATTTATAATATAATTACTTATATGTAAGGCTTTGAAATTTTGTATGAATAATTTCAAAGCTTGATATCCTCGTAATTATAACATAAATTGTAAATATTATTTGATGCGCGCAATCTAGATTTTCTAAGCTGTTTTTCCATATATAAAACATTACTTTTATTAACACCGTCTACGAGTGTTCTACGACAAAGTTTTGTATGAAATTGACAGCTCTCCAACCACCTTAATAATTGCTGTAAATCTTCCTAAGAATAATAAAATAAATAATAAATATACTTATTCCATCAAAGCGTCGTCGCCCGTCGGTGACGCGCGTTGCGTCAAGGTAAGTAAGTAAGTAAGTTATAGCCTGCAGAATCCCACTGCAAGGCAAAGGACTCCTCTCGCGTCTCGCGAATAACGATGGTTAGATGGATGCGTCAAGGCCCTCAAGGTATGGACACTCATCATGGTAAGGGTTTCTATTTCGAATCTATGATGCCATGTACCAATGCGTTTTTCTAGCTAAGTAACTATTAATACCGACTAGCGACTGCTCCCAAACGGCCAAAGAAAACGTCATGAGGAAACTTGCATACTCTGCAGAAGAAATTCTCATGCGCATGTGAAGTCTACCGATCCGCATTGAGCATGCGTGGTGGACTAACACCCATACACCTTGGGCTGTGGCCTGTGCGAGCTGTGCCCTTGAGGCCAGTTACCTGCAGTGGGACTATAAAAAAGTCTCATATTATGTGTTACAAAAAATATTCTATCAGGGTGCCGAATTTAAAATCCGTTCAGCCGTTTTATTCGTGATTAAGTCACAAACATCCAAACTTTCACATTTATGGTATTATACATAGTTGGATAGGATGTGGAATATGAATCGTTAATTCATGCTCGTTACGGTTGAAATGCAATAATCACTTCATTTCTGACAAGCGACACATTAGTGACAGGAATGTCAAGCCTTAATGACGTGGTGGTGACACGACCAGTGCTTCTATCCGGGAATTACCTTCGCAATTGAATTAGGGTTTCATACCCCGTTCAGTTCAAAAAGTCGCGTAAATCAAGCAAATATAACCCTTATGTGGTTTGAAAAAGGGATTATGTGAGGGAACTTCTTGTTTGGATTATGTGAGGGAACTTCTTGCTTCTAATGTATTGATAGCCAGGTAGTACGGACATTTTAGCCTACTGCTATCTCGATATCAAAAAACGCAAAATAAAAAAAACTGTCTTAATTTTCATACATTCTTGTACATAAACTCATGACCTCACGACCATAATCCCTTTCGGGGTGCTCAGAAGCTTTGCTACAACTATCAACAACATTTTTAGGCTCGCAGTTGTAGCAAGGTATAGTTTTAGCATATTCAAGGTTTCAGGATCACACCCTTCGTTTTCTTCTATATATTCACTAAGAAAGTAAAACACTATCTAAATTCACCCAAATTTTTAGAGCCGTTTCAGGGAAACCAATTCTATTATTACATACCTACTTAATTATTTATTTATATACATGATTTCACTCAGCCCCAATTGCGTCAACTTGGGTTAGTAATTAACTTCGTGGAAACTAGCTCTCGGATGTTTTTCTATACACAAATTCAAGATACCAACTTATCCTGGAGTTTATTGCTAGCCTAAGTTGACGTAAGTGGGGTTTATTAGAATTAAATAGATATTACCAATTTTCGTTTCCTAAGAAGAATTTTGTTCATTCAGGTAGCTTAGCTACTTTTAAATCCCGCCGCCATGCTTTGTTTGTGCAACTTTCAAAATAATTTTTAAAGTTAAAACTACTTCTGTGTTAGAGCTTTTCGTAAGTATTATTTTAGTTTCGCGTAAGTAACAATTCGCATATTTAGAAATGTTTGAAATACAAGTTAGAAGCCAACAAAATACTGGTGCAAAATAATGATAATATCTAGCAGTAGCTAAAGCGAAAGTTCCAGTTAAGTCCAGTTAATGTATCCATTGCCACTTGCACAATGCTTAAACATTAAACAAAGACAAAAAAAAGTTAAGTATTTTACTTCTCACACGCAGGCATGTTAGGTTAGGTAAGGTTATACATGTGATATAAAATCACATGTAAAGTAAAATTAAATAAAGTATGGATTCACGTCAAAAAACTGTCTGCTGAAATATAGCTTGTGTGATAAAGGCCTTTATTAATAAACAAAACTCCAATACGATGATGTTTTAGCACAGGTTTTAGTATGCGTTTGACGTTACTTAAGAGCCTATCAGCGTTTAATTTTGTCTAATTCATCACGAAATCACTAAAACTTATATTTAAATATATCGAAATTATTTGGCATGACTGTTTCCCTTGACCTCAGATTCCCGCAAAGAAATACTTTTTCGAATTGAACCTGCAAAGGTAATGAAAATAGGAGAGGAAAATAGTGGAAATGGAACACTGTATGGACATTTCGTTGATTTAGTAATTATTGTAGCAAAACATGAGTAATCAGATGAGTAGTAGAATTGTTATTTAGGTATAAGATTTAAAACTGCTCCCCCGGGAGTTAGCTGGATAATTTATGTAATTTATTAAAATGATTGTCAGTGTCCAAGACGGTCTACACTTTAATATACAATTCAAAATCTCAATAACAATGGAATAAAGATATTGCTTAGACGTAGAATTAAGAACTTATACTTATTTGGTTTTTACTAGTAAAAGTGATTTCTACGTGTATCTGACCACTGACCACAGTAGGATTAGACCCAATGACTTAAGTATCATAAGTCTGAAAATTGTTTGCTAAAACTACGTTTTTACCATTTTTTATAACCAGAAAAATTTAAGGGTGTACTCAGAAGGTGAACTAAAAATGTTTCCCTTGACTTGAAATAGTAGATTACCTACACACCGAAGACAGGAAAGTAAGAAAGGTCTCAGATCACATGTAATTGTTGGCTGAGGCGAAGCCGAGGTCAACAAACATAAGATCTGAGGCTACAAGGGACACCGCATTACCCTAATCCCTTAATCGCCTCGCACGACCCAATGTCAAAATAAATGGGATGGACTATTCTGAGCGACACGGCTTTTTTGTAAATGTGTGATAGAAGAAGTTATTCAACATTATAAAAGTTAATTTTATATTATTCGGACCTGTCTCTTCTACAACTTTCTTCCTTCTAGGTGATCTCATTTGTGATTCAACTGGTAGTCCAGGATTACGCAGGATAAGCGAAAGGGCTTGCACTTAGAGAATACATAATTTATTAATTACTGAAGGCCGGCTAAGCTTCTCGCGCTTTGCTTCCTTAAATCACTGTTTAATGTTTTACGTCAAAATATCTTAAGATTTTAGATTTGTATTCATCTACTGACTGCTTGTGATTATTTCGGTTCCATAGCATTTTGAGTTTTTAAGCATCGAGATACCGACTGCTCTCAAACGGTGAAGGAAGAGGAAACCTGCATACGCTGAAGAAGAAATTCTGATGCGTATGTAAAGTCTACCGATCCGCATTGGGCACGCGTGGTGAACTATGCCTACAAAAATACATGTTCTAGTTTTACAAAATTATGTACCTCTACCTACATGACCTCTGCCTATCAATTTGAATGTTAGCCCCGTAATAAAGAAAAGAAAACGATTAATACTTCATTACAAACAATGACTTCTTTATTATGTATAACATTCAAAATTCATCACTTCATAGTCGAGTGGATATACAAAAGTCAAGCACCCTTAGTAGTGGCAGTTTCCGAGTTTAGTTTTCCAATGTTCCATACATTTCAGTGCATTTTCCCGAGGTGTGGTGAAGTAGTGAATACAATTACCTACTAAATGAGAGGTGTTCCGAGTGCATCAACCGCACTCTAGACTCAAGTCCGCCTCACCTCGCTCGGAGGTCGATCGTTGTCGGTCGAGAATGAAGCTAGAGCGACATAATTACATTGTATCTACAAACTCTCTCTCGCTCTCTCTCTTGTTCTATAATCTGATAGAACTATAGCAACTTAGTATTAAGACCAACTTAGACCACATATTCATAAAAGCAAAGTTATGTTTTAGACGCTGTTGTGTTAATAATTTATGAGTACTAACATCTTTGAAACTGCTGTTTTGAAATGTCGTAAGCTATCCTGGATAATACTAGGTATACAATTATAATGATTAGGATATAGGTATTTTGTCATATTTAAAATTCAATATATTTTATACCTACCTATTTTAAAAAGATAGCGGGGAGCGACTGGATGAGGAAACACAAGGACAGATTTTTTGGCGCGCCTTGGGAGAGGCAAATATTCAACAGTGGACGATAATAGGCTGATGATGATCATGACATACATACGCACAAGACCAGACATTTAGGTCATTCATATAATCATCGAGATTATATTAAATTAAAGCTTAGAGTACTTTTTTTTAAATCTTTATTAAAGATCTGAGGCTCAGCCTGAGGCCATGTCGCTCTGTGGGTTTTGACAAAAAAACTAGTAGATACAGAATGAAATTACGACAAATTGAAAGTTTTCTTTTCGATGGATTAAAGTGCCTTGGCTGCAGCCGACATAGCCAGCCAAGGCACAATTACAACGCCCGATATTAAGAGTCGAAGCCGTCATACACCTGTCTCCTGAGGGGCTCGCCCCGCACAGCACATGGAAGACGTCTTCAACAACACCACAGTCTTCACAATTGGTAGATGCGGTAATCCCCATCAGGTGTGTGAACTTTTTGGATGGAATGTGACCGGAGCGAGACTCAGCGCTGTAACCATATCAGGTCTGGCCAGTGGGCAGTTGTCAATCTATGGGATTGTAAGCAGTTGAATGGTCTTGAACCAGAAACCCTTTTCTAAAGATCTTTGATCAAAGTGCTCTTTGAAAGCTTGATTAGACTTTTCTTTGATTATGTACATGCATTCATCGTAAAATGGCAGAGGAGAAGTAGGGATCCCTTCGTATACTGCCTGCTTAGCGACGGTATCGACCCTTTCGTTGCCAACGATCCCATCCACTGCAGTCCGATAGTCTTTTTATTTTGCATGGACCGGAAGAATCAGAGTAATAGTAAATTCGTGGGCACATCTAATAAATAATGCTTAACCATATGTTTTAACATTTTCTTAAACTTTAAGATATTATGTTAATGTAAGCAAGCACAGAATGACGTATCCCTTTTAAAATGTAAGCGAAACACACGAGTGTGTAACATTACAAAGTTTGTCCCCCAACATGGCGGCAACTCGCGCCATAAACGAAAACATTTACCCAACTTCGCGCCGACACGTTCGTTCTAAAGGGCATTACCAGTTATGCAAATTACGAATAAGCTTTTTTGAGGAAAAAGGATTTTTTAAATCCTCACGCTAATGTGATGCGAGTGAAATGCCCTGAAAAATGTTTTGGGAAAGGATTGTTTTGACCGTTTCTCGAAATTAAAATAACTTTGTTATGTCGTTGGAAACCTGCCACAAGCAATTGTTGAGTATACATATATAGGCGATATTGCAACTGCACCACCATGATGTGGGAATAGAATCGTCGCGACGTCGCCGTGATGGAATCACGGCAAAGGAATGAATTTTTGAAAATCGCACATTCGATCAGCAGTAGAAATTTACAATAACTATATTTGTTAATTCATTTGTTCATGATAGGGTCGGCACTACCCTAATCGGGCCAAACAGGGTTCGGCGTTCCGACTTTTGAGGATAGTCAATAGTTATATTTAGAAACAAAATTTATACCATCGCTTCTCTAAAAGATGAAGTACAATATGAACAAAAAAAATTTCAGTAAAATTGTGTAGTTACATCAGAAAGTAATCGAGAATTTCATGAAAAACTCTAGAATAGCACTGCCGCGTTCCGAGTCCTGTGATTTAGTGAAACAAAATAAAACAACAAAATATATTTCTAATCAATGGCAAAACATCAAAGAACACTTTAAACAAATCAGTTTTTCGATACGACTTCTAGTTTTTTTGCAATTTGTTACCAAAAATCACATATTTTTTTGGACGTTTTCTTCATACAAATTACTATGGGCCGTCAATCGTTCGAAATCATTGTGAATAGACCGGTGACCGGCAACACCCAACCCTGTCTTAGAAGATTAATGAACAAATCCATTTTTAGCTAAAGTAGGCAAAGTAACTTATAAAAAACCGGGCAAGTGGGTGTCGGGCCACATGCAGTGTAGGGTTCCGTAGTTGCCCGTCACGATATGTGGACTTAGAAGTGCATTTTATAAATTGGTCGACTATTACTCGTTAATTTTTGTCTCCTTTATTATAATAGAATAACTGTAAGTTTATTACTATTGTTACTAGCAAACTAAGGATTGATAAACTGAAATCATCATCATCATCGTCAGATATGTTTTAAATAAGAATGGAATAAGAGTGAATTCTGTACCGTAGTAGGTAACTCAAACGATTGACTTCGAAAGTCATTTGCACGACAGAATTTTGAGCGGAAAGACATTGCGCGACACAAGAAAACACAAAGGAATTTCACAAAAGTTACTTTCCGGGCACTGTTTGGTAGTTTTTGGTTATTTTGGTAATTTATGGTAGTTTTTGAGTCATTCGGTAGTTTTTGGTAAATTTATTTTATTTTTTATTTATTGGTATATGACAATACAATGTTGTAGATTAACAAATAATCGACGCACTATAAATTTTCGTACAAAAGTAACCAAAAAGTTATTTTGGTAGATATTCGTACTTTTTGGTAGATTATTGTTATTTTGGTAATTTTTCGTACTTTTTGGTAGTTTATGGTTAATTTGGTACTTTTTGGTTCATCTCATTTCATTTATTTATTTATTTATTAGGCACATAAAACAGACAAACATTTCATTTCATTTATTTACCTTAAATTGTAGGTACATAAGTTACAGATGGTAAATACAGAGTACCTATTAGTCCACTACAATATAATTTATAAACATTAAGAAAAAACAGATTTAAACAATAGGTGCCAGACAATAACTTAACTACCACTTTTCACTACTACAATTAAATTAGTTAAATGTTATAAAATCAGTTCAATGTGATTAGTTAAAAATTATAATAACCTATTGAGGTACGAATAATCGGTCTGCAACACATTTTTTTCTACTCAGATTGATGCCTGTTTGTTTACTTATACTGAAGAAACTAATTAAAGTCATAGGGACTAGGGACACTGTTCGATTAATAATTCTTTAACCTTCTTCAGAAATTTCTTGTCGGCTTTAATGTCATCTGGTATTTTACTATACACAAGAACAGTATTCGACTTTATTTTGTAGTCCTTTGCATCGATGCTAGTCGGTAATTTGGTACCAGTAGCTCATTTTTGCGAGTTAAATTTAATCTCTTGCTACGGAATACTACGGGGTATCGTCTCACGATTTTGCACAGATTGAGGATATACAAAGCTGTCACAGTGAGTAATTTAAAGTCGGTAAACAAGGATCGGCATGACACCCTTACTAACTGAATTCCGCTTACTATTCGAATGCACCTCTTTTGTAAAACAAATATTATATTTTTGTCAACAGACCCACCCCGTAGCCAAGCTGACAAGAACTCTTTTGTTTTAATGGTAGTTTTTGGTAATTTTCATTCTTCTATCAAATATTACCAAAAAGTATAAAAATCTACCAAAATAACCAAAAACTACGAAAATCTTCCAAAATAACCAGAAACAACGAAAAACTACCAAACTATCAAAAAACTACCAAAAAACAAGAAACAACAAAAAATTATTACTAAACTCTACCAAAAACTACCAAAACCTACCAAAAGAACCAAAAACTACCAAAAGAACCTAAAGAACTATTGACATTGTACTAATTTTTTTTTATCTTTAAAGTTACTTCTTGTTAATGTTGCTGTGCGCTTTCAGGATTAATGTACCCACTTTAGCTACTAAGTAACACCTATATGTTCTTGTGTCGCACAATGTCCTTTAGCGTGACCAAAATTACTGCTGAAATCCACCAAAATCTACCAGTCCTGTTTCAAATTCTACTTAAATTCTACCAAATAATATTTATGTCGTTACAGATGGTTAAAATTTAATATAAAACACGTTTTTGAACAAAATATTATCAATTTTATCTAAACGCTCATCATTGCATGTTACACATTTGTTATTTTCGCATTTTTGTATAATTTTTATTGGTTTTCATCACTTTGTAACACGGATGCTTCAATTTTCAAATAAATATTAAATTAGGTCGTCCCTATGCAAGTTTAAATTTAGTACAGTTTTCGGTGTCTCATAAGCAGAGTCCGAAATGTTGGTAGCACTTTTAATATGTCAAAGGGATTGCACGTTTATCGACTTCCGATTGTGTCGATATATAGGTACGGGTAATTTTTTATCACTGCGGATAACTCCAGCATGTATTCTACTCAAGCACGTATCCAGGGGGGGGGGGGGGGGGGATAGGTGGGATTTATCCCCCCCCCCCCCCGAAATCCTAATATTTGTATGGAACAGTGATCACAACTATACCTTTTTAGTCGTTTTTCATTGAAAATCCCCCCCCGAAATGGAATATCTCCCCCCGAACCCAAAGTCTGGATACGTGCTTGATTCTACTCATCAAACTAAACAACTTTAACTATGGAGCCAACTTCAAAAGAGCGAAAAAAAAATCAGCTGTCCTATACAAAACTGCAGTACCTACATATTCGACTCAAATGTATGGGACAGCTGATTTATTTTCGCTATTTTGAAGTTCGATACATGCTGAAGTTATCCGCAGTGATATAAAATATACCCGTATATCGACAATATTGGAAATCGATAAACATGCAATCCCTTTGACATATTAAAAGTGTTAGGTACCAAAATTCCAACTCTGCTCAGCAGTGCGATTTTTGAAAATCATACGAGCGGTTCGGCAGTAGAAAGATGCATAATCTCCATAGTAATTCTGACATTTTCGATTGCCGAACAGCTCGCATGATTTTCAAAAATCGCACTGCAGAAGCCCTCTTTTGTAAAAAAAACAACATTAGGCGATATGATTAATATTTGCTAGAAGTGAGTTCGGTGGCGCGTTGCGGAGAGGTATAGACTCTCAATCAAGAGGTCCGAGTTCGAATCCGCACGGACAAAATGCCACGTACCAATGACTTTTTCTAACTTATGTACGTATTACCGACTGCTCTCAAATGGTGAACGAAAATATCGTGAGGAAACCTGCATATGCAGACGAAGAAATTCTGATGTATATGTGAAGTCTACCAATCCGCATTGGGCACGCGTGGTGGACTAATGCCCTAACACCCTCCTAGAAGGTAGGCCTGTGCCCTGCAGTGGGACGTATATAGGCTGATGATTATGATGATGATGTACTAGAAGTTCCGGAAAACTTGCAAACCCTTTAATCGTTTTCTCAGCCATTTGTATTGCCAGCTTAGATTTTATTAGCCTGAATCCTTGCATTTTTACATACATTAAAATTTTCGAATACCTACCCAATTTCTACTAAAATCTACTAAACAATTTTGCCCTAAATCTACCAATAAAGAAGAAATCTACTAAAAGTGGTCACACTGATGCAAATGTTTTTGAAGGCAATCGTTCCAGTTACTGCAAAATTAACTTTTATTCCGTGCTTAAAATATTATATCTGACGATGATTATGATGATAAAAGATTACAAACCCTTAGTTTGCTAATACCAATAATATTAAACGTATAATAATTTCATTATTCTGTTCAAAGTTTTAATTTGTTCTGTTATAATAATTTTAAGTTTTTTTTAAGCCTTAGTAATACTGTGATCTAATTTGTTGGAACCCATCCTATCCTACCACCAGAGGTGATCTTTGATCAGTTACATTATAGGTCCATCACCGTACGTACTGTTGCTGTAAATGTCAATTTCGTCCTACGGCTCTCAAATCAAAATGCTGCAGGAGTATTGCCACGCACAACCAAACATTCAACATTAATTTAATGTGGTAAAATCTGCCTTCCGGGTAGTAGGTACCCTAAATTCGGTCGGACCTACGAACCTGCCAGGATAGGGTCAGCCGACCAGACTTTTTAGTCCTTACTAATTGGCCTCTAGACCAACAGACTAGTTACCTCCATTAATTCAACGAGGTAAAATGTTGTGTCACCAGGTAGGGTTCACTTTTTCCTTCACACCAGTAAACATGCCAGCCAAGCTGTGCCACGCGCTGCAGCCGACCAAGTTTTTTGCAAGAAATTTATTACCAAAAGCTATCAAATTGATTTGTTCATTAATCTTATAAGATAGGGTTGAGTGTTGTCGGGTACCGGTCTATTTCTTTTGACAGATATGTCAAACGGGCCGTAGGTAGTGCCGACCCTTAAACAATTCGTAAATATTGCGGCTATTACATGGCAATTTCACTGCGATATCGCGACGATATTGACACAACTATGCTCAAAAATACTTGTGTGATAAATATCTTGGACAATTATGTCAATTGGGATCAGAAACGGCTATCTTTCCAGACACAATGGATGCGTTTTTGATACCAATCGACTAAATTGTCACACTAATTGTCCAGTAAGTACCAAAATATAGATTGGACTTGTACTTATGATAACGAGGACATATTACATGAACTTCCACGACTCAGACGTCTATCGGCTGAGATGACGATGACCCCATTTCTACCCGTGGGAGTTGCAGAAGGCAACTAAGACAAAATAAACCGCTACAACATAAACGACAAACAGAAGGAGTTTAAATACAATACCAAAGAATTGTATCACCCCTTTCCAGTTGTTAGCCATTAACTGTAGAAAACTGAAAACATCAGAGATTCAAATAAGATATTCTCGACGCAGTCCACCCGCGGACGGAATACAGATGAACGAATATAAAGTAAAATCTCTACGGAACACCCCGATGGATTTCGGAATTCTGTGACAGCTTGTATTGCTTAGACACTGAGCCTTATGTAAAGTACATAGATACATAAATAAACTCATGACTATAATCAGTTTCTAGATGGTCAGACGCTTTGTCACAACTACCTACTCGAATGTAGTTCTAACAAGGCTTGAAGGTTTTAAGATGGAATTACCTATGTGTCAAATGACAGGCTTTTCGCCCTCAAAAAACAGTATTAGAAACCTCAATCTTTATTGTAACAGTTTCTGTGGTACCGGTTTTTTAAATCTTATCCCTTAGTCGCCTCATACGACGAAGTCTAGTCTAGCCGAAAACACATGGCAATTCAAAAAATTTCTGGGAATATGACACCCATCTCTTTGCATCACAAAGGCTTGTTCTGAATGATCGTGGGAAATAATACGGGTGTGGGCGTTGCTTTAGACATCCACAATTAGGGTTGAACTACATCACACAGCACATTTTTCCGTCGCTCCATCCTTTTCTGTCACTCAGGAACGTCATTTGCTAGAGCAAATAAGATAGACGGAATGCGGTCGCACGCTATATCTTATAAATGTTCTAGCAAATGACGTTCCTGAGTGACAGAAAAGGATGGAGCGACGGATAAAGGCGATGCGGTGCTGTGTGATGTAGTTCAACCCTAAGAATAGAGATTTATATTCAGGGTGGTCCAGACCAGATGCATAATAAAAAAAAAATGTTGTTGATTTGGAGACCTACCAGCACCAAGAATAAAATATGAAAAAACAATTTATAAATTCAGATTTTATAAACCACGTCAGAGGCTGTAAGGCGGTTTGAATAAACTCTGACAGCTTTGCAGCCCACTCGATAAGAAGAAGAATTCAGATTAATTAAAAATGTTGTGCACTTAAAATCAACCAATCGGACACCAATCTGACTGTTCTTTGTTGAGAGAGTACAGTTAAGAAAGTAAAAAAACGGTATTAAAAAATATCATTGAAAAATTTTATTTCCTGGCGGTCCCTAAGTCAGCAATCTAAAAAAAAAAAATGTTACATCCATCTGGTCTGGACAACCCTGTAAATCGGAGCAATACAATGTTTGACACGGCATACATGAAAAACGAAGCGATGAATCGGGGGCGACGTCACATACCTACACGATTTCAGTGTTTGCGAGGCGATATGTCGCTCGTCGTTTAACTTCCCTGTTTTTTTAGGGTTCCGAAGTCAACAAGGAACCCTTATAGTTTCGCCATGTCCGTCCGTCCGTCCGTCCGTCCGTCCGTCCGTCCGTCCGTCCGTCCGTCCGTCCGTCCGTCCGTCCGTCCGTCTGTCCGCGACTTAGCTCAGAGACGCTTAGTACTAGAAAGCTGTAATTTGGTATGGGTACACATATTAATCACGCCAAGAAAGTGGTAAAATAAAATTTTGAAAATTATATTTTTTTAGGGTACCTCCCCTACCCGTGAAGTGGGGATGATATTTTTTTTCTCGTCTATCCCATGGTGTGGGGTATCGTTGGATAGGTCTTTTAAAAATACGGTGGGTGTGGGAAAACCATTTTTCGATTTAGGGATCCGTTAGCGAAATATTAAGCTTTAAGGTGCTAATTGTTAGAGTCGAGTGTCCCCCCCTCTGCCAGCTAAACGGTTGTTTCTAGATATGTGAAAAAATTCATGGCAGTAGTGTATATAATGAAATTAAAAGGAAAACTATCACCGCTAAGTTAGCTTTACAAGTTACGAGTAATAGTCGACCAACTTAAAAATTTACTTTTTAGACTTTATTAGCCGTCAAACCGTAGTATAAAACAAAAAGCCCCCTTCTAAGTTCGTATATTGTGACGGGCAACTACGGAACCCTACCCTGCGCGTGGCCCGACACGCACTTGGCCAGTTTTTTTTCTATTTGCTTCATGGCGGATTGACGTTTCTGTGACAACGAACCTCGAACATACTACACTTTGTTTATCATCCTCTATCTATGTGTTTGATTAAACTCGTTGTGAGACTTGCAACTCTTGCGAGTCAACGCAGTTTTTGGAGGGATTGTTGATCTGAGTTCTGCACAAACGCTTTTCCGCCTATTCGAGATTCAACACAATAGGGATTCCGCACAACTGCCATTGAACACATTCTCTATTCCACGCAGTCTTCAATTTGACACAAACGCGTTTCTTTCTACTCTCGATGCTACACAATAAGTATTAATAACAACAACTCGAACAACATGAACAACTCATACAACGTGGACAATTCGAACTTGGTCAACTTGGCCAACTCGAACAACATGGACAACTTGGTAGTACCTAACTAATCTATGGAGCTCACTACTGGTTTCATTGTCTAGTGAATGGTTGCTTCTTTCTTTTACATGGTTTGTAAGGAAAACTATAATTAACCTTTAAACACATATTCTACCCACTACCCATCAAATTGAACAACTTTTACTATGGGAGCAAAATTATGTCAGTGCAAAATTTAAATATTTAAATTATGAAAGCAACTGCAAAATGTGTGGATGAATAAAGGTCTTTTTATTTTTATTTTATTTATTTAAAAAAACAGCTGTTCCATACGCTTGAGTCGAGTAGGTATTGCAGTTTAGTATGGAACAGCAGACTTTTTATTTGCGCTGACAGGTTTGCTCCCATTGTAAAAGTTGTTCAGTTTGATGGTTAGAGCATTGTGGTTTAATGGTTAATGCTACTTTTCCTTACACCCTGTATATTAGTAGCGTAATGTTGGGGTTGCTAGATAAAAAAAACGTTTTTTTCTCCCCTCCGGACGGAAAGCGTCAATAATTGTCGTCCCGCTGCGCTAAACGATGTTGCCGCTTTCCACCTCTGTCGAGGATGAAAAATGGAGGAAAATACGACAGTTCATACTGTCACCGTTTCTTTTCTTTTGTGTTGTACTGTAACAATACATGATTCAATTTCAAGACTTGTCATTTATTTTTGGAGTTCATTAAAGTGCTTAGCGACGGGAACACCAAATTGAGGATATTCTGAATTGTACAATAACAATAAATACCGAATGCATGTTGGCTACCCCTAGGGGAACATAGTCGTGTGAATATGACATGTTAAGGAGTCCGTGACAAGTCATAAAACATCATATATTATGGGTAACTCATCAAACTAAACGACTTTCGTTTTATGGGTTTCGTATCTTCATAAAAACGTACAAACAATGTATTTCCTATGAATTTTTAGGATTTTACATAACATGTTGTTGAATTTAGAGGGTAAAATAACGGAGGCACAGAGTGATTAATTTATGACCTGACCACTACTAGGCTCATTTTTGCTTGCATACTATAAAAATAAAGCGCTGTCTAACCCCGCCCTATATAAGATTAAATTTAATTAGTTGGCGAAACTTAACAAACACAAGCTCAGTTACGTGGTAATGACCCACCGCTCGATCATATAATTCTGAGGTCAATGTTCACCCGCCGGCCGCCCACTGCGTACGATACGTACGATAATAATAATTTTGTAAATCATCAATACCGATTAACATTGATAATGCAATCTGTTATCATTAACAAGTGCCCTGGTTGAATTTCGCCAACTAATTAAAAATGACCCTATATTTATGAATAGACCAATGAATGAATGTTTATGCACGAAATTATGATCAGGCGGAAAAATCCGCGATAGTACCTACTTGTTAAAATGAGGCCTATACCCAACAGTGGGTCGATGTGAGCTGATTTGATGTACTTTACGAACAAAAACATAACACTATATCTAGTAACTACTATTCCTCTGTATTTCACTTTTGAGCTCTGTCCCTGCCCTGTAAGATATGTTTTGTCTTTCGTGAACCTTGTATGCAATACAACTGGTAGTTGTAGCCAGACCACTGTGAAAGAGGAGTTGTAGCAATGATTCTGACCACTATGAAAGAAGTTGTAGTTGTGAGTTTATGTGTATGAAAATTAAAGTAGCTGTAATTGATTTTTAAACGCCTGTACAAAAGTGTAAACAGTAAAAGCAAAACAAAAATTATGTTGCCTCGCTAACTCCACGGGATCGGACTCCATATACGGGCACATACGGGCCCAGTGCGGCTTGGTGGAGGGAAAAGATAGTAGTCTCATTATTTTATTTTATTTATTTTATTTTATTATATTTGGGGACCTTACAGCTATAAAACAAATAATTCACAAATTTAGTTAGCTATAGGCCATATAGGTTTCTACTTAACAAATTTGAAAACGCTTAAATGCTATTAACACTTAATGTTAATAATACACACTTAATGTTAATAATACAAAGGCTAGTGTTAATAATCGCTGATACTACTTCATGTTAATAATCGCTGAGTTCGTCCATAAATTTTCTTATAATAGAATTGCGTAAGCTGGAGGCACTGCTACAAAATAAGTCAAAGTTGCAATCGTCACAGAACTTGTTAAATTCAATACAAGAACGGATTAATATACTGTTCCGTCTATAATTAGTAGTAGTGAGTGGGGTGTGTAGCAATTCACGTCTACGCAGTCTACGGGCTGGGACTTTAAGAGCTATTTTGTTAAGGAGCGCTGGACAGTCAATCATCTCATTGCGAGCTTTGTTGCTTGCTTAGCTCAGAAAAGGCTTTAAGATCCGACTTAGATGAAATAAGGCCCATGACAGATTGAAACTATTTTTTTAATACTCCCGTCAGTCCTAAAAAAATTCCATTTAGGAACTTCAAACAAAAATAATACAAATTAGAATAGTCGCTCCAAAAATGTCTAAACGATAAATTAGGTACGATGTCGCAGTCAGAAAACATGTCAGGCACGTATCAACAATGAAAAAGTAAGTGTTGTAATCACTTTTCCATACAAATATTCGAATTTCGGGGGGGACGGGGGCGGGGATCAATCCCACCCCCTGGCTACGTGCCTGTCGTTCATCAAAGTTTTGGACAATTATTTGGAAGCTATTGTTCTTTTTTTTTACGGTATACAGTGTGTAACAAAACACTCTGGAAATATTTAAAGACAATTAAACTGAACATAAAGCTAACATGAACAACAATGAAAAAATCATCTGTCTGTTGTGAGGTGAAAAGTTGTGTGTTGCGCTCGGCAGCAAAGTTATTCTGCGTCTCGTACCTTTGAAACCTTCGCTGCGCTCAGGATTCTATATTTGAACTGGTCGCCTCGCTTCGCTCGTTGTTCAATCTTAGAATCCTTCGCTTGCTCAGGCACAAGTACTCGCGCCAAAAAACAACTTTGCAGCCTAGCATAACTATTGAATACTAATAAAAGGTAATTTGAAGGTTGTAACGAGGTTAATAACCACCCCGAAAAGGATTATGGTCGTCAAATTATAATATATGAGTTGAATACAAAGACGATATAATCCCTCTAACATTGTAGTGGTCAAACAGTACAGTACGACCGTGTAAGTATATCAAACTGAGAATATACGGGTTTGCTCTGCCGAAACCACATCGGGTAAAACTCACCCTTGGATTATAAGGGTCGCTTCAGACGATAGAGGCATTGTTAACTTAACGTTAGTGACTACATTGAAATTTATTTCTTTACTTAACGTTTATTACAGCCCTTAAAGTTTAATGTTTGTAACAGGTGTTTAGAAACTGTTCTTCCATATTTTTACAGTACTTTTACAACTATTCTTGACAGTTTGTGATTGTAATATGTCAATTAAAAAAAAATTGTTTGTTTGATTAAATCACGATTAAATTAAATTAAAAAAGCCGTGGTGGTCCAGTGGCGAGTAACCTTGTGCAGGAGGCGATGGTTCAATCCTCAGTCCCGGCCGACTCGTACCAATGATGAGTTTTTCGGAATTTATGTACGATTTGTAACACCACTGGCTTTCCGGTGAAGGAAAACATCGTGAGGAAACTTGCTTGCCTCAATTTCGAGGCATATATTGTACCTAGTGTCCATTACAAGTGGCAACAAGGGATCAACGTTTCACTAGTAGTACCGAAACTCTGTCCAGTGTGACGAGGAGTGAGCTTGTCGTCACCTTGTAATAGACGGCGGATGCCTTGAAATTGAACCATGCCGATGTTTCACAATATTCTAAATTGAATGTGTGAAAACAATTGAGAAGGATCTTGTAGCTAGCAGACATTCTGCTTTCAGTTCGACTAAAACTTAGACACCGACGTGTGCGGTCAGTCGGAGAGGTAGAATGTTTGACAGTCAGTCGAGTGGACAGGGTGATGGATGGACCGACGTGCAGCTGACTCATTCTGAGCTCATTACGAAGCCTCTACTCAGTCTCAGTAGTGTTAGAGCTTTGCTACAAGCCTTTTAGGGCTATTGTAATGAAGATATTACGATCAATATAGGATCTGTAGGCCTATTGTGTAAGTTTCAGATTATATAGAAATCGATAACGTATTTATTACTATTCTAGACAATTTTACGTAATATTGTGTTTCTTAATTTAGAATTAAACATTTTACCGGGTTCTTACCGCGTTTTAGTATATTTGAGTTTAATTCTAGATTAAATAATAACCGCGTAACTCTCAAATACTGTTTTGTGATTCTTCTATGATCATACTGTCTGAAATTGATCATCATCATCATCATTCCCTTGCCCATTTCCCATTATCTGGGGTCGGCGCAGTATGTCATCCTCTTCCATTCATCTCTCCTAGCCGTCACTTCAGCAGTCACTCCTTTCTTACACATATCATCCTTCACACAATTCATCCATCTTTTCTTCGGCCTTCCTCTTCTACCACAGCCATCTACATTCATACTTAACACTCGTCTGGTAACATGACACTCGTCTCTTCGCATCACATGCCCGTACCACGATAATCTATTACCCTGTAATTTTTCTGTCATAGGTGCTACTTTCAAACTTCCTCTAATATACTCATTCCTTATCTTGTCCATTCTAGTTACACCACACATCCATCTCAACATTCGCATCTCAGCTGCATGTAGTCGTTTCTCATCCGTCCCTTTTGTGGCCCAACACTCTGAACCGTACATGACAACAGGTCTTACTATGGTTTTGTATATTTTGCCCTTCAATTTGAGGGGGATTCGGGGATCGCAGATCGTTCCCGTAACCTGCCGCCACTTCATCCATCCTGAGTTGATTCGGTGCTTCACGTCCCGATCTATTTTTTCGTCGCCTTGTATGAGTGACCCGAGGTACCGGAAGTCGGAGCAGACTGGTAAGGGCACGCCATCAAGGGCAATAGGCACACAACTGGAGAGGCCGCCGAAATCGCAGAACAAACATTCAGTTTTTGTTCTGCTAATTTTCAAGCCAACATTCTCCAGTGTTTGCTGCCATTTTGCCAATCTGCTCTGAACCTCGAGTCCATCTTCACCGACAAGAACAATGTCGTCGGCAAACAGCATGCACCAGGGTGAAGACCCCAGATTAACATATTTTTCGTGGATTCGAACTCAAGACCCGTAAAAATAACTAGTTAATACACGTGAAACTGGAAGTAAAACATCGCGCGCCGTTGGTTAAACCAACACCACGGATTTGTTGGGCTTATATGTGTCGATTATTGAAAATGTATCTAAACTTCGAAAGCATCCGGTGTTGGAGTTTCACTTGTACATAGAATATTCTTTATTTTATACCTATTATAGATAATAATGCGTTAAAGGAATATGGAATTTTTTTGAATAAACAATATGGATAATATAAGAACTTGGATAGTTAAGAATTCGGAACCTACCACACCGTCTCCTTGCCGCTACTCTCAGTTCAGCAGGCAGGTTCACTACCGACTGAGCTATCGGGCCGTCTTATAACAAGATTCTCTCATAATCTTGTAGACGTTACCCTCTAAAGTGAAGACTGTTCCCCTCGGAACGCTGAATCATTAATTACCCACATTCGCGGGTCACGGTCGGTGCGTTACTCTCTCCTACTCTTTGATGTTCGACGCGACGTCTCTAAGGAGCCCAAAAATCTTTCAGACGCTTCTGAATTTCTAGGCCTTGCTTTGTTGTACGAAATTAGGTTTTATTGACAAATATATGTTATAGTAGGCATAGGAACTTAAGGTAAGGTATTTCCTCCCGTGGGTGTCGTAAAAGGCGACTAAGGGATCTACCGGAGGATGGGCAATTGGGCAGCAGCATTCTCTGAGTACACACATTCAATCCAACTGCGATCGCCAACCCGCCTGCCAAGCGTGGCGATTATGGCAAATCCCCCCATTTTTGGGGAGGCCTATGTCCAGCAGTGGACGTTTAACGGCTGATATGATATGATGATGATTTAATACGTATACCTTTAGGTTCAAGCAAACACACTCATCGGTAGCGACCGACGGTTTCTCCATACATAAAGTACATGGGAAGCCGAAGCGCAGAAAGCGCAGTAGATCGGTAGTTAGTTCGACCTGCTGAAACTATTTTGACTCAGTCAAAAGTGCTTCGCACTGTTTGTGTCTTGTTCTTAAATATTTGAATCTCGCCATTATTACACGAGGTTAAACCGAGATTACAATATCGACAACTATGTTTATCGTTTTATCACCTCATTCGAATTATCATCGTAATTTTTTAATGCAGTTCTTTCCTTACTCCGACTACCTCCTCGGGGAATGTAGTCGTGAGCATATGCTATGCTATACTTCTTTTCTTTGAGGCTGCTAATCCTATAAAGCTGTTTTTTGGAAGTTCATTAATATGATCATAGTCATCATCATCATCAGCCTGTCATCGTCCACTGCTGAACATTAATGAACTTCCAAAAAACAGCTTTATAGGATTTATAAAGCTGTTTTTTGGAAGTTCATTAATATGATCATAGTCATCATCATCATCAGCCTGTCATCGTCCACTGCTGAACATAGGCATCTCCCAAGACGCGCCACAAAACTCTGTCCTCGGCCTTCCTCATCCAGTCGCTCCCCGCTACTTTTTTTAGGTCGTCTGTCCAGCAGGGCGTCCCACACTACGCCTACCAGTTCGCGGTCTCCACTCTAGAACTCTGACACCCCATTGGTTGTCATTCTCATATCATAGTAATACACTACGAATAAGAATGTATAGAAGTGTAAATGAAGCTCAAAAAGTGGCACCAAAAAAAGTGTACCGTGTTCTAAATTTGTTCTTTAAAAACTGTGCCTAGCCGCCAAAACTCATACAACATGTCATTTTTCATTGAGTGCCAAAAATTATTTCGATTTTGTTTAGAGTCTTTTCTATACTTATTCTTATTCGTAGGTAATACATGCTTATTCGTGAGAGAAAGGCTGTGGCTTGCAGTTGGATACCTGTTGCTTATGTAGGTAGGTAGGTATGCGATGCTATGTTCTCATTGGACACCCTATCCCGTTTAAGGTACAATAATAAATCATTTAAATGATTCGACACGATAGCCGTACGTTAGAAAACTCGTGTACGAGCTCCTGCAAATTTAATCTAACATTGATTGATACGTGGTACGTCTGTCTGTCTGAACCACGTCCGGTCGGAAATTAATTGAAGCATACCGGGATCCTGGGAAAACACTACAACACATTGTGTAAAGTCTCAAAATCTAGCTACTTTCGTTTTTACTACATCGGTATAAGTGTCCTAACAGGGGAATTCTTTAGTTAATTTCGATCTAAACAAAGGCGCTGTGTTTTTGCTGTGCAGTGAATGGGGTGATGCTTTTTTGTTTCTTGTTGAATTTTTCAATCGTTTGAAGTTTATTGAATGTTTTTTGAATAGACAAGTAGTGGACTGTCGTAGAGGACACTTATCAAACAGTAGCGGTAATCTAAGCACACACGGAAGAGCGAAGATAGTTCGTGCGGAAAAGACTCAGCGGTGCAGATTTTCTTTACAATGATTTCCTTCACCGTTTGAGAGCAGTCGGTATAACAATTATACAAGGTAAATTTTATATCACTGCGGATAACTTTAGCATGTATTCTACTCATCAAACTGAACCACTTTCACTATGGAGCCAACTTAGAAATAGCCAAAAAAAAAAACTGCGGTCCCATACAAAACTGCAGTACCTATTCGACTCAAATGTATGGGACAGCTGATTTTTTTTCCCGCTTTCAATGTCGGCTCCATAGTTTGATGAGTAGAAAACATGCTAAAGTTATCCACAGTGATATACAATTTTAGGGACGACCCGGTTGGTGTAATGGTTACCACGCCGGACTGCCAAACCAGGGTCCTGAATTCGAATCCCGATTAAGTCATGGATGTTACATGTCTGTGCCGTTGTTGTATGGAAGCCATAACAAAAAGCCTAAGGCTTGCTTGGGATCATTACAACGTATGTGCCTGTGAGCGTTATTTATTTATCCTGTATAACTTTGGAATTAGAACCATTGGAACATAGCATTGTCGTCTGTGCGGATTCGAACCCGGCCTCTCACGATTGAGTGTCCATACCTCACCGCAACGCACTACCAGCGCTCTCTGATTCTGTATGTAGTACTGTGAAATGTTCTGTGGCACAGAGTAGAGTATTTGTAACGGAACGAATGGCGAGTGAATTAGCTGTTTTGTTTTCACTAAAACTTCGTAAACTCGACAATGACAAAAGTTCCGACGGAATCGCGTTAAAGCCGTTCAACCGAATTGTTTTAAATTGAATGTAATAATGGATTCCATTTCGTGAACTTGGATTTTCGGATTTATTGGTGGGATTAATTTTAAAGACTTTTAGTGTAGCGGCCACGCGGGGAAAAGTCGTCTCTAAACCAAATCTCGTATGTAAGTTCTGTATATACCTACAACAGGTATGGGTGTGTTCAGGGTACTCTCTGGATCACGAAACTGCTTGTTGTATAATACTAAAGTGGTGGAGGGGGTAGCAGTGACGTCATAAAGATGGCCGCCGACGGTTTTAGTTTTTCTTCAATTGTAGCGCACCTATGAGGTCAATCTGGTTGTGCAAGGCGTCATTTGAAAGCTTATTCAATTTACTTTAACCATTTCATAGACACCTAACGTGAAAAATTTGTATTTACTGAAATATTTTCAATTTATTGCATTTTTTGTTACCTACCAGCAATCATTCCTCCAGTTTTCTCGGAAACGGGTAACTTTATTGTGATTATAGCCATTACATAAAACATAGATAATTCTATTAGCTATCTTACAACATCAATTGCATAAAAATACAACTTCAAACGACTGAGCTTTGTCAAATTTTCTGGTGCACTGTAACTATGAGTCCAAGCGTGCGTCGGTGTGCGGGCGGGGCGGACGGACTGCAAATAACATTATGATTTATAGATTATATAAAATTCAGGTTTCCATTGTAACATTGATTCGAAAAACATACATTTTTATATTGATTGCACATGCGTTTACATAAATTGTAGATGTACAGGGTGTAATATTAAATGCGTTACCTACATACTTAAGGGGGTGCTTTAGACCATAAAACTGAACAACTTTTACAATGGGACCAACTTTGAAATCACGAGAAAAATTAGCTGCTGTTTCATACATTTTGGTCCAGAAGAGATTGACATGTTCTACGGGACATCTGATTTTATTTCGCTATATTTATGTTGGCTCCAAGGTGAAAGTGGGTTCAGCTTGATGGTCTGAAGTACCCCATTAGATATAATATGTACCTACTTAACGCATTACGTTTTACACTATATATACAAGAATGAGGCTGCCTTGGAAAAGTAAATAAAAGAATGAAAAATCCAAAACAATTTAGTTAAATGTTATAAAAAACAATTGTTAGTTGCAAGCATGCAATGTCTAGAGTGATTCATCATCATCACCAAAATTATACTGATTTAAGATTTCACTGATATTTTATGGAAAACACCCTGCATGCATTTTTGAATTTTACTAACAAATCTGCATCTCGCACTACGGCAGCCTGTTTTGCATTGGCAATCTTTTACGAAATACATGGTTTTAACGTTGTTACGAGTATCGGTGACAATTTTTCGTTTTCCAATGTTCAACCATGGTATGTAGGTGGTGGTAAATTATGAAATGCCACATCTACAGTGGCCCAAACGTACATTTGGTAATTTGCTCTTTTTATATGTTGTTTCAGAGCTTCTTGTGACGGTAGAAGTTTATCCACGTTACCAATATTATAACAGTAAATAGCCATATTAAACTTCTCACCTTTTTGCTTTAGATCTTCTGTTAGGCCAACGACCGTTCCAAATCCTTCCAGAAGATCGTAATTTTCTGTGAAGACTTTCCTTGTGCTTTTCTTCGAAAAACCTGACAATGAGCTTGTGTTATCGCATACTGTAAGAGCGTGGAACGTCAATAAACAGTTTATTTCTGGTCCGAGTGCTTGAACAATTTTAATGACTAAAACGTATTTTGATTTACTCGCGCTCATTCCTCATTGAATCCAGACCTTCGCTGGTAACCTGTCGAAGAAATGTATGAGCAACAGTAAAACTTCAGCATCTGTTTACCATTAGGGTCTCAAACCCACTTCGGGCCTAAGATGTTTCTTTGGGCAGCATCAATTACATGTAACAAACAAAACGGGTGTCAGCTTGTTCGTGATTGCTTTTTAAGTGATGGACAGGTCTGTTTTTATTTGTTGCTACAGTAAGTGGATTTTCTAATCCACCAGCGATTAATAATTCTATGTCTCCCTCAAGTTTTGTTGCTTGCTCTTGAAATAAACCAAATCAATACAATTGTTCAAGCTCTCGGACCAGAAATACACTGTTTATTGACGTTCCACGCTCTTACAGTATGCGCTAGCACAAGCTCATTGTCAAGTTTTTCATAGAAAAGCAGAAGCAAAGTCTTCACAGAAAATTACGATCTTCTGGAAGGATTTGGAACGGTCGTTGCCCTAACAGAAGATCTAAAGCAATAACCCTCCTTCTGTCGCAGTCGGGTAAAAAGGTGAGAAGTTTGATATGGCTATTTAGGTACTGTCATAGTATTAGTAAAGTGGATAAACTTCTACCGTCTCAAGAAACTCTGAAACAACATCTAAAAAGAGCAAATTACCAAATGTACGTTTGGGCTACTAAAGATGAGGCATTTCATAATTTACCACCACCTACAAACCATGGTTGAACATTGGAAAACGAAAAGTTGTCACCGATAACAACGTTAAAACCATGTACCTACCTATTTCGTAAATATTTGAAATTAATGTCTTGCCAATGCAAAACAGGCTGCCGTGCCGTAGTGTGAGATGCAGATTTGTTAGTAAAATTCAAAAATGCATGCAGGGTGTTTGCCATAAGATATCAGTGAGGAGGTATGCTTAAATCAGTAGGTATAATTTTGGTGATGTTGATGAATCACTCTAGACATTGCATGCGTGCAACTAACAATTATTTTTTTATAACATTAATAAATACTGTTTTGGATTTTTCATTCTTTTATTTACTTTTCCAAGGCAGCCTCATTCTTACGTAGTGTAAAATTTAATGCGTTAAGTAGGTACATATTATATAGAATGGGGTAGGTACATCAGACCATCAAGCTGAACCACTTTCACCTTGGAGCCAACATAAATATAGCGAATTAAATAAGATGTCCCGTAGAACATGTCTCTTCTGAACCAAAATGTATGAAACAGCAGCTAATTTTTCTCGTGATTTCAAAGTTGGTCCCATTGTAAAAGTTGTTCAGTTTTATGGTCTAAAGCACCCCCTAAGTATGTAACGCATTTAATATTACACCCTGTACATCTACAATTTATGTAAACGCATGTGCAAATAATATAAAAATGTATGTTTTTCGAATCAATATTACAATGGAAACCTTAATTTTATATAATCTATAAATCATTATGTTATTTGCAGTCCGTCCGCCCCGCCCGCACACCGACGCACGCTTGGACTCATAGTTACAGTGCACCAGAAAATTTGACACAGCTCAGTCGTTTGAAGTTGTATTTTTATGCAATTGATGTTGTAAGATAGCTAATAAAATTATCTATGTTTTATGTAACGGCTATAATCACAATAAAGTTACCCGTTTCCGAGAAAACTGTAGGAATGATTGCTGGTAGGTAACAAAAAATGCAATAAATTGAAAATATTTCAGTAAATACAAATTTTTCACGTTAGGTGTCTATGAAATAGTTAAAGTAAATTGAATAAGCTTTCAAATGACGCCTTGCACAACCAGATTGACTTCATAGGTGCGCTAAAATTGAAGAAAAACTAAAACCGTCGGCGGCCATCTTTATGACGTCACTGCTACCCCCTCCACCACTTTAGAATTATACAACAAGCAGTTTCGTGATCCAGAGAGTACCCTGAACACACCCATACCTGTTGTAGGTATATACAGAACTTACATACGAGATTTTTTTTCTCTGGTCCTGGCCGCTAGTCTATTTTTTATTAAGTGTTGTGTTTTTTGTTAATTAAATAATTGTAGAATGTGTTACAATCGATCGAGCTCTTGATTTATTTTCAAATGGATACTTGTGGTCAACCAAGCCATTGGCTCCAGTGGGGCGGTATTGAGTTAAGACTGGATTCGGAAACTAAAATAGTTGCATGATTATTGACGACCCAGTTGGTGTAATGGTTACCAAGCCGGACTGCCAAACCAGGGTCCTGGGTTCGAATCCCGGTTCAGTCATGGATGTTATATGTGTGTGCCGTTGTTGTATGGTTGCCATAAAAAAACCTGAGGCTTACTTGGGATCATTACAATGTATGTGCCAGTGAGCGTTATTTATCTTAACTATTATAAAACCGTAAAATCGTGAGGAATAAAAAAGTAGCGGTTCACTTCATATAAATTCAAAATAACATTCGATAGCGAGATTTAAATGACGTGCAGCGCCATCTATTGACAAAATTGTGTGTTTGTTTGTTTGTTCGCGCATCACGTAAAACTACTGAACCGATTTTGATGAAACCTTTTTTGTTTGATAGCTTATGATCTGAATTAAAATCTGGTATATAATTTGTGCGGACGAAGTCTGAGGACTAAATTCTGGAAAGACCGGTCACCGGTAATTTCAATTGACATTGTTTTTTTTTTTTAATATTTACTAGCCTGGTTACAAGACCTTTAGGCTAAATCTTATTTTATTTCAATTTATCTTCTGTTGTAAGATATTCTTTTTAGTGCCATGGTATTGCCGCTTTATCATTTTTCTTTTTGAAGTATACAATATTTGGCATTTACCGCCGGATGTCCTTTCATTAAACTGTCTTTACAATATAAACACTAGAATCTGCCCTTGTACCCTTTTGTCTTGGACGACCACTATTATATGACACTAGTGTTTTCCCGCGACTTCGTCCGCACAAATTATATACCAGATTTTAAGACGCTGTTATCCCGTCGAGGCCTTTTTTTGAACACGAACGAAAGTGTTTTAAACTATGTTTTAAAGTCTGAAATTAAATTATGTCTTATTTAAGGATCGAGCGGATGGGCGACTGTTCTCAATTACACGATTAGATTAAGTTTACTAGATAGAAAAACATCCCAAAGTTACCCCTTTTTGTTATGTTTTTTCAATACTATGATTAAACTGCTGATATTTAACTTTTTATTCTTGTTCTTAACTAAATACATTAAATATTTCTAGTGAACTCAGAAGAATTTTTAGCTTAGAAACTCCCATGAGCAAAGATATTGACGAAAAACACGTTTTTTTGCGATCCTGCTTTCAATTGGAGCGGGATGGCTAATTGTAAACTTATGCTTGCAAGAAAGAGACGCTTGCACTGGGATAACCTAGCCTTAAGTCAGATCATAAGCTATCAAACAAAAAAAGTTTCATCAAAATCGGTTTAGTAGTTTTAGCGTGATGCGCGAACAAACAAACAAACACACAATTTTGTCAATGGATGGCGCTGCACGTCATTTAAATCGCGCTATCAAGTGTTATTTTGAATTTATATGAAGTGAACCGCTACTTTTGTATTCCTCACGATTTTACGGATTTATAATAGTTAAGATAAGATAATATTAGAAAACATTCACTCACACAATAAACTACATATTACAAAGCACAAAATCCCAATGATTACGAGTATTACTTCAGCAAACCAATAGATGCCAATTAAACGCCATATTATTTGATCACATTAAAGCCATATATTACCTACGTCGTAGCAATCTGCTACGTCAAAGTTGGCGTAGCGCTACGAACCCGTTTACAGGCTATCAAGCAAACGCCTGATAATGTTTGTAATATTATTGTAATATTATCGATAATATGTAATAAAAGAGATGTATGATAGATTAAAATGTAAAACTATACGTCGAGTACAAATAACAATAAAAATAGTTACAGTCCACAAAATATTAATATTCGTAATTTAAAGTTTGTTTTGTTTTGTATTGCCATATTTTGAGGGGCATTCTTTGATTTCCTTACTAAGGTTCCGTACCCAAAGGGTGGAAACGGGACCCTATTACTAAGCCTACGTTGTCCGTCCGTCCGTCCGTCCGTCCTACCTATTTGGGGCTGTATTTTTTGAACCGTAATTGCTAGATCGTTGAAATTTTCACAGAATATGCGTTATTACGGCGGATTTGTTAACACATAATAAAAATGTCAAAAAGTTAAAAATTTAGGGGGTTTTCAACTAGAAACTAGTTTTTATCGACTTTTTTCTTCTCGTTTACGATAATACATACAAGCGTTAATTTGGTGTGATTATAGAACAAACTCTACAGTTTAACAACAAATAATAAGTCGGACTTGCGCTAATGGTCCCGGAGAAAAAAGTTTTTTTGTAAGTTAATATATTGTTGTGTTGTGTGGTGGTGTGGTACGGAACCCTCGGTGCGCGAGTCGCCCGACTCACACTTGACCGGTTTTAATTTCCTATTGAGTATTGTATTTTGCTTTTGTTGTAAATAAATATTTCATTCATTCATTTCATTCATTGTTTTGTTATAGGCAGATTGTAATTGTTATAGATTCTAATAAATGCGTTACTCGTAAAAACGTTCTCTCTTGCGCGCGGTAAGTACACACGGCGACACGTCAAGCTGGCCGCGCGTAGGTAGAGTAATGTACAACGTCGGGCGGCCAACGTATATTGGTTTTGCGTAGCTTGATGTGTTACCGTGTAGCGTGTGTACAACCGATTTTTATATCAAATTGATCTAGGAAACCTTTTCTAGTGTTTTTTTTTAAATAATCTACTTAAAAAGCCGTGGTGGTGCAGTAGCGAGTAACCTTGCCTGCCGTGTAGGAGGCGATGGTTCGATCCCCGTCCAAGCCGACTCGTACCAATGAGTTTTTCGGAATTTATGTACGATTTGTTACACCACTGGCTTTTCGGTGAAGGAAAACATCGTGAGGAAACCTGCATTATTCAATTTCGAGGCGTGTATTGTACACACTGGACAGAGTTGCGGTACTACTGGTGAAACGTGGATGTTCTGAGGTTTCAGAATATCTCTGACTACCCCCTCGGGGAATACAGTCGTGAGCATATGCTTATGATTAATATGCTCTACTTATGAGTACCAAGTTTTATCTCACTTGGTATTCTTGGTCCACCATTAGCATATAATATGTATCATCATGTAGGTTTCCATTCTCCATAAACTTCAGAACTAGATAATTAGCACGCTCACATCCGGCGACGTCCTTTGTGCGGACGCGGACGTCCGCGGATATCCGCAGCGACGCGTCGTCCGTCACGCGTCACGCGTCACGGAGCCGGGTGCTCATTAGTTGACACATTATTTTAACCGCTCCCTGCTTCATTTTCGCTAATAAATGTTCCTAGCTTAGGTTAGGTTACACCGCAATTTATATTTTTTCTCCTTTTCGGCCGGAAAGCGTCAATTGTCGTCCCGCTAGACAAAGTTACGTAGGTAATAAAAAAAATTTGCAATGTGCAAATTATAGCGGTGTTCGCTTAAGAAATTTTTCAGCTCCTCTATAATTACGTTATAGAACTTTTCCATAACCAAATCACCATTATTGCGACCTTACAATGTCCAGTGTATATACATAGCAAGATCGCGAGTAATTTGTGGCGCCGGCTCCACACGGCCTGCGCCGGCGACAAGAGGTGTTAAACTTTTAATTAGTTCACTAACTTTCGAGGAAACATTAAGGTTTCCTGTCTGTGCACTCCGCCTTGTTTTTTTACTTCAATCGTTTAGTTGTTGGGTGTTTAATCGGGCTATTTTACTCGAGCAATTTGTTTTGAAACTTTTTAATGGCTTTAGTTGATTTTGATAGTTTAAACTTGTAGAGGAATGGTATGATCCTACTTCCGTAGAAAAGAAGCAGCATTTTAGCAACAATCCGTAGTTTAGAAATATAAAACACACTTAAGACCATAATCCTATACGGGGTGGTCAGAAGCTTTACTACTATTAAGTCATAGGATGAACTCGTATCATGTGCTAACCTTTCGGCCACAAAAATACTCAAACAGAAATCTTATCGCTTAGTCACCATATCGCATATATGCAGTCCAACGAGAAGAAAGGGGGTAGTGTTTTTTAAATCGGTAAATATTTTCGGTAAACAATACTTAATTAAAAATAATAATAATAATACCCCGCGGGGGCAGCTTGTGGCGAGCTGACGGTGATTGGCGACACCGCGGACCCCTATCCAGGGGGACCATACAGACATGCGCTCACACACACACTTACAGACAGTAACACACCCCCCTACCTCTGGCTTGCCTTCATTGGCCGTCCAGAGTGGAATCGCAAGAGCAGAACCTATGCTCCAGGTTGGAAGTATATTGCACGTAATGGCGTAATAACGGGGAAACCCGCTCACGGGGGTAAACCCCGCGATGGTGAAACCGGTGCCGCACCTCTCGACAACCTTTAGCCGCTCAATGGGATGTTGCCCCATTGTCGCACTTTGTGCGTGCGGCCGTTTTATGGGGCCCACCCGACGAGTCGGCGAGTCACCGCCTGCCCTATTTACAATTTTGAGACTAGTTGTCATGGCAGGCGTCCGTTAGTCTCCTCCCACAGCCCAGTATCCATCCATCCAATATTCACCTCTATAGCCCAAGACCTTATTTTTCCATCGCGGCCATAGAGCCGCACTCCAATAGTCTTTGCACCTGGCGGGGACCATCCCCGTGTGTATCATGTTGTGCGCTCGGAGATGGTATCCGCCATGCATATCCCTTACATAGATTAACTTGTCTCTTGAACGGGCCTCTACATGTTGGCTTCGGCTCCATGCACGCCTTCCAAAGGTCCGGGACTTAATTGCCCGTGATTACGGATCCGAAGACACATAATAATAATAATAAAATTTATTAAACTTTGTAAAATTCTCTGATAACAACTTGACCACTAACTTGTCTCCACCGAGGTGCACTGCATTGAGCCCGAGTGGTGGAGTAATGAGAGGGTCCCCACTTTCTCTCACCATTATTCGTGAGATAAGGACTTTGCCCTGCAGTGGCATCCTAATAGCAGATTACACACCGAGGGCAGGAAAGTAAGAAAGGTCTCAGATCACATGCAACAAACGTGATCTGAGGCTTTCTTATTTACTGCCCGAAGTTAGTATACTATATTCTTCTCCTCGACGTAGGTGGAAAGCGGCAACTTTGTTCACCGTAGCGGGACGAAAATTGACGCTTTCCGTCCGGATTGGAGAAAAGTAATAACTTTCTTTTATTTCTACTTTTGAAGGAACCACTCAAGTGATAAAAACATAAAATCGATAATCGACACCCATTTCTATTATATTATGAATCGTGAAAACGGAAAATTTCAACGTTCACGAAAAGAAAATTTTAAACCGAGGCGAGAATGCAGAAAGAATTTTCAAAAATATTCAGTCAACATCTGCTGCACGCACCGGGCACCGACGAATTCAGTTAAAGGCACAAAGTGAGGCGGCAAAAATACGTTTTCACAGAACCGTAAAATTGCCCGACTGTTTTAGAAGTTTTTGAAAACGATAAGTTCGTTAGTTAGTCAGTTTTTCCAATTTTCGTTTCCCGATCCGTTTTATCAATTTATAATTGGCCGCCTGTCAGCAGCAGAAACTTTAACCTTTTTTAACACCCGTTATGCGTGTATCACACAAATACAGAACACCACCTATTTATGGTCATGAACTCATGATACAAGGTGTTACAAAATTACAAATAAACATTTTAGGGGGTGGTTTAGACTATCAAACTGAACAACTTTCACTATCGCACCAATATCAAAATCGCGAAAAAATATTGGATGTTCCACACTTAAGACGCTGTTATCCCGTCGAGGCCGTTTTTTGAACACGAACGAAAGTGTTTTAAACTGTGTTTTAAAGTCTGAAATTAAATTATGTCTTATTTAAGGATCGGGCGGATGGGCGACTGTTCTCAATTACACGATTAGATTAAGTTTACTAGATAGAAAAACATCCCAAAGTTACCCCTTTTTGTTATGTTTTTTCAATACTATGATTAAACTGCTGATATTTAACTTTTTATTCTTGTACTTAACTAAATACATTAAATATTTCTAGTGAACTCAGAAGAATTTTTAGCTTAGAAACTCCCATGACCAAAGATATTGACGAAAAACACGTTTTTTTGCGATCCTGCTTTCAATTGGAGCGGGATGGCTAATTGTAAACTTATGCTTGCAAGAAAGAGACGCTTGCACTGGGATAACCTAGCCTTAACTACAAATCTAGTCAGGTACTTGAGCTAAATGTATGGGATAGCAGATTTTTTTTTCGCGATTTCGATGTTGGTCCCATAGTGAAAGTTGTTCAGTTTGATGGTCTAAACAACCCCCTTAAAAGTTTTAAATGTGTATTTTTATTTTTGTAACACCCTGTTTATTCCCCAAGGGGCTCACTAATATTCTAAATTATACCAATCACTAACAGTGTTCTGCCTAGTGTAACAGGTAGTGAGCTGGTCATCATTTTTAAGAGAAGTTTATTCCGAGAGCGCAAATGCGCGCTGCATACAAACGTACTATGGTGATATTAATTTGTAGCTTAATTTGTTAGATTCAAAGAGGATAAAGCCATACGAAATATATAGATGGTGATATTTTCAATATTAATCAATTAAAGTCAATGAAATTTTTCAGAAACAATCTAGAAACGAATCTCTATGCTTGTATGAAGTCAGATTTTCGTTACAATATACAGTTTTAATTCTAGGATTAATTTAAGATTTGTATGGAAATCTTTGAGGCACTGTAACTTTAAAAATGTGACTCCATACAAGCATAGAGATTTGTTTCTAGATTGTTTCTGCAAAATTTCATTGACTTTAATTGGTCAGTTATTGAAAATATCACCATAGTACGTTTGTATGGAGCTCGCCAACGGTAATATACCCTTAATGGATTTCAAGTACGGTGGTTGGTATGTAAGTTTCGATGATTTCTGGTACTGAAAAGCCAATGGTATTGTTACGAGCGACGAGTTCAGGGATTGGAGTGAAACACCAAGTCCAAATTTACAGAGTTTATTGGGTTTATCTTACACACGGTCCTCCTCGCAGGGTCCTCTTCGCGGAGTCCTCGACGCAGAGATTCCCCCTTGCACAGTCCTCGTCACAGGGTCCTCAGACGGGGGTTCTCCTTTACACCACTGTAGCACTGTTCACTACGTCACTGCTATGACGTCACGACACGTCACCACTACGACGTCACGACACACGTCACAATTATGACGACACGGCACTACACTCACTTGACTACACACTGTTTACTTCTCACTAGTTACTTTTCACTTATTCTCTTCTTCCTTTTGGTTTCGCACTTATCACTGTTAAACTCAGTACTGCCCTGTGGCCGCGAACTCGCCGGCTTATATAGCCCTATAGAATCTTCCAGAATATTGAATTTCGATCTTCATTTCGTTATTTCTTTGTTTCCTTCCAAACGCTTCTAATTATCTCTAGCTCCTCCCCCTTTCTCGAATATTCCTAGACACGGTTATTTTGTCTCTTTCCAAATATTCTTTCCAATTTTCCTTCTCCTTCTTTCCTCTGGAACATTCCTGAACAATATTAAAATCTAGAAATATTTTCGTCGGGGTGAGGTCTCGAACCCAGGACTTCTCGAATTTTCGGGATCGCACGTCTGACCGCTGAGCCACAAAGCTAATTGACAAACCCTCTGAATTTGATAATGCCTTTTTACGTTTGCCGTTTGACCGCATCCGTGACACTGCCCCTCCCTTAGTTCTGCTCGTCCCGAGCATCATTACTGCCGAAATATCGAGCTAACCGATCAACGTGCACTATCTTCAAAGGGCTCCTTGGCGATCGTCGGATTCGGTATGTGACGTCGTTTATTTTAGTCACTACCTCATACGGTCCTTCCCAACTTGCTTGCAACTTCGGGCACTTCCCTTTCTTCCGGACTGGATTATGCAGCCAAACCGATGTTCCTTCCTCGAACCCCGTATAGTTCGCCTTTCGGTCATATCGTGTCTTCGAACGGTCACTGGCGTTTTGACCTGCTTCTCGAAGTTGTTCATAGATGTCGACCATTTTCTCTCGCAGTTCGCTCACATAGTCACTGATACTTTTAGGAGTGCCTGGTGCGCACCCTGATAACAAATCCGCCGGAAGCTTCAATTCTCTCCCGAAATTTGCTATTGCTGGAGTTGCTGAAGTACTCTCATGAACAGCGGTTCGATAGGCTAACAGGAAAAGAGGTATGTACTCATCCCAGTTATCCTGATGACTATCGACCACCTTCGCAAGATGTCGTTCCAACGTTTGATTGAATCGCTCCACCATGCCATCGGACTGAGGGTGATAAGGAGTAGTCCGAGTCTTATGGATTCCGAAAATCTTGCAAACTTCCTGGAACAACTGTGACTCAAAATTCCTGCCCTGATCACTGTGCACTTCTAGCGGAACCCCAAACCGGCAGAAAACTTCATTTACCAACTTGTTGGCCACAGTTATCGCTTCCTGATTTGGAATGGCAAATACTTCTGGCCACTTTGTGAAGTAATCCATTACCACAAGTATATACCGATTCCCTGATTTAGTGACTGGAAATGGTCCCGCGACGTCCAATGCGATTCGTTCCCAAGGCACTCCAACATTATAAATTCTCATTGCCGCCCTGCTCCTCGTATGAGGTCCCTTTACAGCTGCACAGGCAGTGCACTTGCGGCACCAATCTTCCACATCGTCTTTACAATGCAACCAGTAAAATCTTTCCTTTACTTTCTCTAAGGTTTTCTTTACACCCAAATGCCCTCCGGAAGTTCCATCATGAAAAGCTCTCAGAATTTCTTTCACCTTAGCTCGTGGGACCACCAACTGTAGATACAAGTCTTTGCCATTCGGTGTCTCCCATTTTCTACAGAGTAATCCATTATGTATGACGAGGCTATTCCACTGGGCCCAAAGTCCCTTCGTAACTGCACCGTACCTTGCCACCTCACTCCACTGAGGCTTAGAATCATCGTTCCTTAACCAGTTCAGGATTGGCCCGACTCCCGAGTCCTTTTCCTGTTCAAGGCGCATCGCCTCGTTTCCCCACTCATCATTGATGGCATCAGTTCTGATAGCCCTGAGTGAAACCGTTTCCTTCCCCTCCTGCTTGCTGCAGTGCTTACAATCTTCTGGACATGGTCTCCTTGATAATGCATCTGCATTGGAATGAACTTTTCCGCTTCGATGTTCTACTCCAAAGTTGAATTCCTGTAGTTGCTCTAACCATCTTGCAACTTGACCCTCCGGGTTCTTAAATTGGAGTAACCATTTCAATGCAGCGTGGTCGGTCCTGACTAAAAATTTACGTCCCAGCAGATACTTCTTGAAGTGTTGTACAGTCTTCACCACCGCCAATAGTTCTCGTCTAGTTACACAATAGTTTCTCTCAGGTCTAGACAATGACTTACTGAAGTAGGCTATAACAGTTTCCTGCTCACCATGTCGCTGTGAGAGCACACCTCCAATCCCGATGTTACTGGCGTCCGCATCTACAACAAATTCCCCTTGAACGTCGGGATATCCAAGAATTGGTGCCTCACTTAGACGTTCCTTTAACTCCGTAAAAGCCTTTTCACACTCTGAATCCCATGTGAACGTTCTCTTCTCTTCCGTAAGTCGATGTAGTGGCTTCGCGATGTCCGAAAACCCTTTCACAAAACGACGATAGTAAGAACAGAGACCAAGGAAAGCTCTTACTTGTGTCTTATCTCTCGGGGTCGGCCACTCCCTTACAGCAGCAGTTTTGGCAGGATCGGTCTCGACTCCTCTCTCCGAGATAACATGTCCAAGGTAGTTGACTTGCCGTTTAAAGAAAGAACATTTGTTTGGACTCAACTTGAGATTAGCCCCACGCAGTCTTTCGAAAACTTTCTCCAACTTTTTCAGATGATCATCGAAGTCTCGACCAACAATGATGATATCGTCCAGGTAAACCAGACACGTGTCACCCAGAATTCCAGCAAGGACACGTTCCATCAATCTCTCGAAAGTCGCAGGGGCGTTACACAATCCAAACGGCATCACCTTGAACTGCCACAGTCCTTTCCCGGTAGAAAACGCGGTTTTCTCCTTGTCTTTAGGGTCTACGTCCACTTGCCAGTACCCACTTTTCAGATCGAGCGTCGAAAACCATTTCATTCCATTCAAAGTGTCTAAGGTGTCGTCGATTCTTGGCAAAGGGTAACTGTCTTTCTTAGTTACTTCATTAAGCTGCCGGTAATCCACACAAAATCTTGTTGAGCCATCCTTTTTCTTGACGAGAACTACTGGTGAACACCAGGGACTCGATGAAGGTTCGATGACATTACTCGTCCTCATGTCCTCTATCATTTCTTCCACTTCCTTCTCACGAGCAAACGGAATGCGCCTAGGTCGTTGCTTGATTGGCGTTACATCTCCTGTATTAATCTTGTGCTTCACCAAGTCTGTTCTGCCAATATCTGCGCCGTTCTTAGAGAACAAGTCTGAAAAACGCAGCAGCAAGTTCTTCGCTTTCAAAGCCTGTAGCTTAGTCAGGTCCTTGCCGGAGTCTTCCATAACTTTTGATACTACATCCCCCTCAGCCCTATATTTCTTAGGAGGATTTTCCACACATTGTCGCAACCATAAAACTTCCTCACAGAGACCAACAACCTCCCCCTTCTCAATCGTCAGCTCCACATCACCAACGTTAAGTATCGGGATTGAAGTAGATGAAACTGATCCAACAACTGTTCTCGCCGGAATCCAAGAAGTTTCAGCTTTAACTTTTTCTATGACAGCACATCTCCGTGGTAATTTACCATCGTTATTCTTGGGCAAAACAACAGGTACCAAGGTCTGTGATCTAGGCTTGAGAACTGTTCTTCTTACACAGTAGACCTTTCCCGATGATCCACCTTTCATCGGAACCTCCTCCGTGTTACACCGTAGAACTCCGTTTTTCATGTCTATATTGCACTGATGATTTTGTAAGAAATCTAAGCCAATGATGCAATCGTCCACTATCTCAGCTACAATCACCTCATGTTTGAAAGAAGTTTCCCCGATCTTAATCGACACTCCCAACTCTCCTTTAACAGGTATGCGCTGGCCGGTAGCTGTTGTTAACTGTAGGTTGGTTTGCTGCCGAAGTCGTTTTTCCTGATAACTTTTGATTTCGCTCAGCAGCCGAGTATTGATCACGGTTCTCGAAGCTCCGGTATCCAAAGTTAGTTGACAGATTCTACCATTGACCTCTCCTTCAACTAACAGACTATTTCCGTCCGATGTTTGTTTGACTCTAACGGTTGGGGTTGCAACATAACCGGCCAGCGCCCACCCCGCAGCCCTGGCTGGTTCTAGTTTTCCTGCTGCTCATCAGTCGAGACTCCTATATCTCGACGGCCTGCGCGCTTTGGGCAGGAACTGCGAAAATGCCCTCGTTCACCACACTCATAGCACACATAATTGATGTTTCGATTTCTTGGTGCTGATGCTCTAGTTACCACAATCTCCCTGAGGCGAGCGGAACGTGAATCCTGACGTACAGCTTCCACCTCCAATGCATGAGCAACAGCATCGCTAAGTGTAACGTGGTGCCCAAGTCGCACTGCAGCTCGCACCTCCGGATCCCTTATTCCATCCGTAAAGGCCTGCAGGAGCATGTCATCAATGGCTGCTGGTGATGACTGGAAGGCCTTTCGCACGAGCTTCTCTACTTCCACGGACCATTGTTGCAGACTCTCATTAGCATGTTGGTTACGTTCCTTCAATCGCGCCCGATACATGTGTTCGAGATGTCCATCGCCGAATCTAGCCTCCAGAGCTCCGAAGAGTTTGTCGAAAGTCAGATTTTCGCCAGCTCCTACGGCTTCCAGCACGGTGAGAGCCTGTCCCTGAAGTGCCAATGTCAATGCGGACTGCGCCTCCTTCTTGCCCCAACCATTAACCTCCATTGCTGTCTCAAATTGAAGCTTAAAGGCGGGCCATGACGTCAGTCCATCGTAAACCGGAGTCTTGACACCTTTTGGTTGTATGGGTGAGTCAAAAACAGCAGCGACACGGCTATGAGATTTGCTCTGCTCAACCTCTCGCCGGATTTTGGCAAACTCACCCTCCACACGATCAAACCTCCCTTCTACGGCTTCGACTCTCTCCACTGCCTGCTGCAAACCTTTCGTAATATCTTTATGAAGCGTCTCCTGCATCGTGCGCATTTGTTCTTCCTGACGGTGAGCCTGCTCTTCCTGACGGCGAGCCTGTTCCTCCTCACGGCGAGCCTGTCCTTCTTTTATTGCGCGCAGTTCGTGAACCTGTTCCTCTTTCATTGCGCGCAGTTGTACCTCCTGGCGGCGAGCCTGTTCCTCCTGGCGGCGAGCCTGCTCCTCTTGCAGTGCGCGCAGTTGTTCCTCCATCATGAGCTGAATTTGATAGAGGAAGTTTCCTGGGTTCTGCTCCGGAGTGCGCTGCACTTCACCTCCCACAGGTCTTCGCTCTGGGGTTCGCTGCACCTCAGTCGCAAGGGCCGCACCCTCCTGCCGCGCTTCCGACATGGCCCGGGTGGTGACTCCCTTCAACTCCTTTGGCACAAGCGGCATCCTACTCCAATCCCACTTCTGACACCAAATTTTACGAGCGACGAGTTCAGGGATTGGAGTGAAACACCAAGTCCAAATTTACAGAGTTTATTGGGTTTATCTTACACACGGTCCTCCTCGCAGGGTCCTCTTCGCGGAGTCCTCGACGCAGAGATTCCCCCTTGCACAGTCCTCGTCACAGGGTCCTCAGACGGGGGTTCTCCTTTACACCACTGTAGCACTGTTCACTACGTCACTGCTATGACGTCACGACACGTCACCACTACGACGTCACGACACACGTCACAATTATGACGACACGGCACTACACTCACTTGACTACACACTGTTTACTTCTCACTAGTTACTTTTCACTTATTCTCTTCTTCCTTTTGGTTTCGCACTTATCACTGTTAAACTCAGTACTGCCCTGTGGCCGCAAACTCGCCGGCTTATATAGCCCTATAGAATCTTCCAGAATATTGAATTTCGATCTTCATTTCGTTATTTCTTTGTTTCCTTCCAAACGCTTCTAATTATCTCTAGCTCCTCCCCCTTTCTCGAATATTCCTAGACACGGTTATTTTGTCTCTTTCCAAATATTCTTTCCAATTTTCCTTCTCCTTCTTTCCTCTGGAACATTCCTGAACAATATTAAAATCTAGAAATATTTTCGTCGGGGTGAGGTCTCGAACCCAGGACTTCTCGAATTTTCGGGATCGCACGTCTGACCGCTGAGCCACAAAGCTAATTGACAAACCCTCTGAATTTGATAATGCCTTTTTACGTTTGCCGTTTGACCGCATCCGTGACAGTATTAATTAATATTATCTAAATAAATCGAATATTTATTCAATAATAAATGTGAGGTACATAATATTGACATAGATAAAAAAACAAATGTTAAATAAACATTATTCTGTTCTTTTCTATTCTATTCTAAATGTCTTCCAATCACACCAACCTATTCTATTCTATTCTTAATTAATGGCGTTTCCTTGTTAGATTTCGCCAGTGTCAAGTGTTGAGGATATACTCATTAGATATTGTACGGTACAATAGGATATGGCGATCTCAAAGCCCCGTTTTTAAACAAAAACACACTAGAAACCGCCATAAAACGGCGGAGCCACGTGGCTGTCAAAATCGCAAGCCGACGCACGAGACGTCCTCTTGCCAGCCACGTCACTCCCCACACCAACCTATATTTCTTCTGATTATAATTTGATCATAAACTTGACATGAAAATTTTTTATTGATAACAAAATCACACACTTTGCATCAATTCAATTCAATTCAATTCAAAATCATTTATTCAATATAGGAGCATGAAGCACGCTTATTAAACGTCAATTCTTTTTTAAGCTACCACCGCGTCGGAACGTGTTGTCGCTGTAGAGAAGATGCGGCCAGAAACTCTACAGCATAACACGACTTAATGACTATTACAATATAAATTCTTATGCTAAGGTTATGTATACAGTAATACATAGTCTATTTAATTAAATAATTGATACTATACAGTAAACTATAAGTTAGTGACACTCAGACCCAAGCATTTTGATCATTTAAATAATCATCCAGTTTATAGTATGCTTTTTTACAGAGGACTTTTTTGATCTGAGTTTTAAACATGTTTTCGGAAAGATTCAAAATGGTCTCGGGGATTTTATTATAACAGCGTATACAATGACCCATGAAAGACGTGTTGACCCTACTAAGCCGAAAGTGTGGAAATATCAGTTTATTTTTATTTCGTGTGTTGTAATTATGGACATCACAATTTCGTGGAAACAAAGACAAATTTTTTCTTACATATAAAATGTTTTCATAAATAAACTGTCCATAAACGGTTAAAATATTAATTTCCTTAAAGATTTCGCGAAGCGAATCACGACAACGCAGGCCATATATCAACAACATTTACAAACTGTTTCACTATTTACTTTACCTACACAAGCGTCTCAAAACAAGACTACTCTCCTATTCCATTAAGTTAGCCTTAAATAACGTACCTACCTAGAAACTCAATAATGTATGACCTTAAACTTCCAAGCTATGATGCAGTAACCTCAAGCTTCGAAATTGATATTCATAATGTATACCTACTTATTTTTCGACTGTCGACAGTAGTTAAATATTTAGTTTAGGATTAGGTACTGAAGTTAGTTATGGAAAGTTTATTAATTTTATTTAGTTTTAATGCATTTGATGTTCAGATGCATTATTATTGATTGAATAAATGAAGTTAAATGGAAATTACGTAATTAAAAGAAGAAGACAAAAACGGATTATCCCTTTTGTGCAAATTGCAGTGCACGTATGAGCGTGGAAGTATCTTTAGATAGGTCTTCAAAAATTATACAGAGGTTTCAAAGTGGCTAATATTGTTGACTGTTTTGGACATTTGGTAACCTCCAAAATGACCGACACCCATTTATTATGTTAATACCTACCTCATTGAAATGATTGAAATAGTGTATTTCATAAAGTGAATTTGCAAATTAAATATCTACGTTAAACACGATAATGGGCAAGTACCTATCAATAATTTCATTTCCTTTTTACTTACATTCTCAAATTGATTTTCATTTAAGTATATTATTTATGATTTATGAAACATTACAGTAACTCAATTCCCCCTGCTCTCACTTGTTACCAACAAGTCCTGTTTGCGTTTATAGACGTAATGTGTTTTCTTGACGTAACAAACTTGCTCTTTTCCCGTCGTCTTTTCTTTCAGAGTGTCCTATCCGACATAATTCCAGTAATCCCGCCCGTGTGCTGTGAAATATCTCCCCTCACTAACATTTCTCTTTGAGAGTTGCCAATTTTGCGTTTTAGATCTTTATGCTCTGCGCGGATATGTCGCTTATCGACAGATCGCAAATGAATAATCTTCGAATAATTCAAAAATCTAATCTCTTTTTAACCGACTTCAACAAAAGGAGGAGGTTCTCAATTCGACCCGTATGTTTTTTTTGTATGTTTGTTACGGGATTAATCCGCCATTCGTGAATTAATTTTGATGATTCTTATTTTGTTTGGTAGGTCATACTTCAGAGGTGGTCCCACGAAATTGATTCAGCGTTTGTGGTTTATGTGATGTATCTGATAATGATAAATAACTAAAAACAATACTTACGTTTTATTTTAGAGACACCGATAAATATTGCTGTACTTATCCTAAAATTCACCAAAGCGCGAAAGAGAGGAGCGGAGATGAGTTAAATCGAGCAATAAAATAGCTTGATTCTGACAAATTTTGATTGACATTGAGACAGAAATATAATTTTTATGGTGTTTTTTCAATTTCAACCAGATCAATGATGGGGAATTGGCGTTGGAATATAATGTATTATGGGAATGTGTTTTGCCTATATTTTGGTTGTGTGTTGAGCAGTGAAATCCATAGGTTTTGCTGTCAACAAGGTTTTATTTGAAGTAAATTGCTGATAGAACAAAATACAATATGCACACGTCTGTTACAGCCGTAGAGGGAGATGGAATAGGGGTTGGAACATGTTTTTGTCCTATTCACTCAATAAGAGATGCATGTAGCTAGTAAATTTGCTCTAGTTAAAAAAAGAAATCGCTGCCCTTATCGATGTAACCACGTTTAAGTACTGTGGCTGTAAGTGAATTGCGACGGCTATTTTTATATAAATTGTCAGACTATCGCTATCTCATCCGCGGTTTCACCGATGTTCTGTCTACTAGCGTAAGCGATAAGTTTTTTGATCAATGGTTACAGCGCTATGTAGAACTCTGACACCAGGGCAGGGCTAGCCACGCTATGCAGAGAGCGAAAAACTTTTGTTGCAGTTAAAGTGTCAAACTATAAATTAATGTGGTCAGTGTTGTCACTATAGGTACTTAATGTGGTTCTATGAAGTATTTGATAAGTGAAGAAAATCTAACTGGGTGTTAGGTTCATCCTATACATTTTCTCCCGTTTCCGTTCCGTTTTAGCGCATTTTGTTTAAGATAGCTCGCAACACTGCTTTTACGTGGTAAATCCGATTTTTCTAATCCCCAGCGGGGAGTACTGACGAATATTGTGGACGTAAGTTTTCTTTGACTCAGAGAATATGGCGAGTTTTAATGGAGTTGACTTAAGCCGATTTGTTACTTGAAATATAGAGTTTTTATTTTGTAATAGATTATGTAGGCCATCGTAGGTGTAGTTGGTTGATATGCTCAAAGTATTATTAAAGTACAGCGACTGCTTGATTATCAAAAAAGCCTTTAGCACAGAGTATCTAAGAGGATAGCCCATAGTAATCGAACGAATTCTGAAAATCTGCATAATGCTCACGACTATATTTCCCGATTAGAACATCCAGGTTTCACTAGTAGTACCAAAACTCTATCCATTGCGACGGGGCCCTTCGCCACAAAGCCAAAATTCTGACCAGTGGTAAAAAGTGACTTCCATGTATTTTTCTTATAATTTGTTGTATTTGGATGAAACTTCCTTCGTCTGGGATACGCCTAAGAGCCACACAAAGCGGTGCGATGCTTTAGAATAAAGAGATCGTTTCTCTGAATGCCGTAGCCTCTGATTTTTCGTCACGTTTGACAGCTGCGATAAGTACCTATACTACGGCGCAGCGTATCGCAAGCGATACAGGGTGTCGTGCATTAACATAAGGCGCAGTTTAGTCGTGTCTCGCGTATCTTAGCCGTAAGACAAGGAGTGGACCATAGGCATAAGCATATGCTCACGACTATATTCCCCGAGGGGGTAGTCAGAGATATTCTGAAAACTCAGAACATCCACGTTTCACTAGCAGTACCGAAACGCTGTCCAGTCCGACGGAGTGAGCCCGTCGCCACTTGTAATGGACGGTGGGTACAATGCATGCCTCTTAATTGAAGCATGCCGGTTTCCTCACGATATTTTGCTTCTCCAGAACACCAGTGGTGGACGATAGGCACGATATTGTAATACTGTGCCGTATTCAATCTGATCGTATTGCTTCTGAAACTATATCACGCCGAGCAACTCTAGCAAACAGAATCAGAATTAATGTTCAGTGTGGTGTGCTCTGATTTAATTAAGTCATGACGCGAGCCTTGTCAAATGCAGATTGAGCATCCAATATTCTCAGAATGAAAATACGGGTACGTTGGAATAGGTAATAACGTAAGATAAATAGGTTAAGGTGAGGAATTGGTTCGTAAATCATGTTGTGTGATGCTTCATATAAATTGGAGCAAAATTATATGAGACGGTTACTGTAGGTGCTTTCCTTTGATAAGAAATTAAACTTTTATCGTTTTCTTACGGTTTATCCTTTTGTTAGTCTTTGTCTTGGCTTAATTAATGCTACCATCTACCGGTACTATCCGGGCTCAACTGCTTCAAAGAAAATATAGACTAGACTGCATGACGTGTTTTCATAAGTCTGTACGGTCGATTTTGCTTAACTTTAATAATCGTTTCAAATAAAGAAGCACCCATTTCACGTTTTAAACGTTTTCGACATGGAATCAAATTCCGTATCTTACCCCTTTGCTTTGTTCATATAAAGTGGGTTTTCAAAAGGGACGGTGATGAAAACACGTTCCGCTCCGAACGCTGTAACTTCGAATCATATTTCAATAAATAATTGAAACTCATAGCGTTCGACGGAAGAAGGAAGCACAGTTCTCACGATGTATATTGATTTGGATTCCTTGTTTGGTAGGTGCCACAAACAGAAATCTCCCAAGGCATTTTTTTCGGGCATATAGGCTCACCACATATATGTAGAACAGGATCAAGAGCGGCGCCCACTCACAAGACTAGACAATGAAGTCCAGTGATAACCGACGATAATTCTAATATGTCCTGGAACTCGCAATGACTATTATGAAAAAGATACGCCAACGAAGAGCGCCTTATCAATTTGAACAGTACTTTACTAATGGTCTTTATTATTAAAATAAAAATAATAGGAGAAAATAACTCTTTCAACTGAAAATGCCAGATCTCAGATTTATGGGGTATAATAATATAGAATGCCAGCGATAATGTGCAGTAGCTCCAGCCAAATAGTCGTTTTATACACCACGAAGATACTTGAGAGTAATGGGCACACCTCGGATGGAGGGGTTCGAACGAATGGCCGACAATACGTCAAGAGTTTGATGTTGAGGCGGTTAATCAGATTTTCGTAGTTAGGTTGACCCAGAGAGAGGAAGAGAACAAAGGACATAGGTACATATAAGGTCTAACAAAATTGGCCGAAACTATTTTAAGGGGATGATCAGACCATCAAACTGAATAACTTTCTCTATGGGACCAATATCGAAATCGCGAAAAAAATCTGTTGTCCCATTCAAAACTGCAAACATAAACGGGACTTAAATGTATAGGAAAACAGATTTTTTTCACGATTTCAGTCCCATAGAGAAAGTTGTACTGTTTGATAGTCTGAGCATACCCTTAAAATAGTTTCAGCTAATTTTGTTAGACCTTATACAAGGTGTTACAAAACTACAAATAAACATTTAAGGGCCACCCCCTTTAGCTCTAGTCGATTTGTAGAGTATAGACCATACATTTTTTTTTCGATTTCGATATTGGTCCCATAGAGAAAGTTGTTCAGTTTGACGGTCTAAACAACCCCCTTATGAGTTTTAAAAATGTATTGTTACTTATGAAATACCCTGTATACTCACGCCCTTATCTCACTGGGGTATGGCAAGAATGTATCCAGACTTTTGGTTCAACAAAATGAAAGTAGGTATTAGGCCTGATAAATTAGGGCGTTCTAACGTTCTGAAGATTCTCCCGGTGCGGTTTGGAGTAAGCGAATTAGTCAACTTGCAGTCAGAGTATTTTTAAACCGTATTAATTGGCTTCTAAGGTACAACTGTCATATTAATACATTCCTACAAAAAAAAAAAAAAACGAAATCCAGTTATAATTAAACGTTCATGTTTGCAATTAAGTTATTAAGTAGAGCGACTGCATATGCCACGTAGGTTAAGCTTTTATAATTTATGTAAAAATTTGAACATAGCAACGTTAAGCTTTTTAATCACGCCATGCTAAACTTAGAAATCACATTATATTGAACTTAAAAACTGATGCTATAATGGAGTTTTTAGGTCTAATGCATTTTTATGCTTTTTCGGAAAAATTTGATCTAAAAGTCAATTACCTATTATGCAAAGTAGTAGAATACCGAAATAGATATAGAAACCAGTAGAATCGGGAATGAGTGATTCACTTAGACCATAAAGACTAGGGATCAGCCTCGCATTTCCATATCAATTAATCATGTGCATTGCAGAAAATTTTATACCTTATCAGTTATCACTAAACGTGCCTAACAGCCTATAATTGCGGAAAAATAATCTAGTTTCGTTTGGGGTTCACACAAGATTATTTTTAATAACCAAAATTTGAATCTAAAGTAATGGAATAAAATCCAAAGTAGCGGATTTCATGCTACCTCGTCCCCGCAAACATACTAGAAAAGTTTATTAGTAGAATTAGGTACACGCGTAATTCGTCCATAGTTATATGGTCAACACACACACACACACACAAACCATAATCCCTTTCGGTATGGTCAAAAACATTGCTACAACTACCAACTGTCTTGTATGCAGTTGTAATTGTTGCATATTGAAGGTTTAAAATAGCGTGTAAAGTAGTGATAGGTTGCTAGCCTTTCACCCACAAATACGTGCATAAGAAAACTGTATACTTTAGTCGTTTCATACGACACTCACTCAAGTGAGTGATCGCGTAGATCGTAGGTCAGCCTCGACTACGTCGTTCCAGCTATACCTGGGGCCACTGGACTCTTACATGATATTATACAGGGTCCTTCTTAATATGCTGACACTTTTTTAAGGGAATGATCAGGCCGTCAAACTGAACAACTTTCTCTATGGGACCAACATCAAAATCGCGAAAAAAAAAACTGCTGTTCCACACTAAACTGCAATCCTACTCGAGCCAAATGTAGGTATGGGACAGCTGCAATTTTTTTTGCGTTTTCGATGTTGGTCCCATATAGAAAGTTGTTCAGTTTGATGGTCTGATCATCCCCTTAAAAAAGTTTCAGCATATTAAGTGGGACCTCTAAATTGAAACAACATCCAGTGTGTATGGTAGGCTCATATATTCATAACCTCAGAATAACTATAATGGCCAAACGAAAACACAGAAAGCAGCAAAGCCTTAATTCTAGCCGGAATGTCCAATACGTCCTTGTTTCGTTTACCTATGTTTGTTAATTTTTTATAGGTAGGACTAGCTTTTCGGCAACTTTGCCGGAGCGTGGAAGACAGGAACGATGTAAAATGAACTACCAAAAAGTAAGAATTTCCCACAGAACAAACAATTCTTAACTAATTAAGGGGTTCCCCAAGCCGCAATAGTCCAGATGTTACATCTCATGTAAATCGTTGTTTCATAGCAGAAAGTCCGCAAACTGCTGTTTTTATAACTTTCTTTTTTGCTCTGAAGTGGACGGCCTACTTCGTGTAACTTTTAACGATATTTAGACTCGCAGAAGAGCAGTCTTCCTTAAGTTAATCTATTTAAAATATTCTAGGCGTTGAAAATAATTGTACGTTTTGAAAATAAACTTTTACGGGGGCACGGTCATGTCACTCAATGACTTGTCAATTCGACAGAAGAATTAAATAACATCATAACCCTCCTTCTGGCGCAGTTGGGTAAAAAAGAAGGATGAGGCGAATGTATCTGAACGGATTCGTGGAATTTATAACACATTATGGGTGTAGATCTTAATATAGACCAGCGAGTTTCAGGCCGCATCTTCTCTACAGCGACAACACGTTCCGACGCGGTGGTAGCTTAAAAAAGATTTAACGTTTAATAATAATTAGTGTGCTTCAAGCTCATAAATTATATTGAATTTAACTTTGACTTTTACCCACATCGCGTTTTTTGAGTGATGATAGAAATAGAAAGCGGAACTTTAAGAGTCTATAATCGCTCGCACACAAGTCATCGCTGTCATAGATGTCAAGTGGCCATTTTATGTCTTGCTTCACATTATTTATCAAATCCTATTTAACATTTTTCTGTTTGGGGTAAAAGGTATAGTGGTACCACACCGGTCGGACAGGCAATAAAATTCAAATTATATTTGCTCAAAGTTGTTATAGCTGATTAGTGATTAAGAGGATAGACGAGTACGGTTTTTTCCATACAAACGTATTCCCCTGTTTTCTCCCTGGGTAATGAAACTAGAGCAAACATTTTTTTACCATCTAATCTATGTTACCGTCAGATAGGTTCAGATTAAGCGGGAATGAGCTGGTGATATATTTTGTACATTGTACTCACATAATTAAGTATAATATGTGCCAAGAAAGTTACAGAATGAGTTCCATGAGACAACAAGTAACCAAAATAGTTGTCCTTCAAAAGTATGACACATTGATTAATTAACGTTGTTCTAACATTCATTTATATTCATACTATCAAGTAGAATAACAAAACACATTATAATGGCTATTAAAATGTTTTGATACCTCATTGAATTCGGCTGGCGGTTTGGAGGCAATTCAATTGTCCTCGTCACACCTTATTATGTTTGTATTAAAGTTGAATATGTGAATAATAGTGGCAATTTCCCAGTGTATGAACAGGTGGTGGCACTAAGGCTTAGGTTTTGCTGGCTTAAGCGGAGCGGATAGGAAGAAATACATGTTTTAAGCCTTCAGTAGCTACAATAGCGTATTCATTTATTTAACCCCCAAACAAATTTATAAGTGAAATCCCAAAAGCCGTTAAAAGAAATTATTAAGGGGACAATACAATTTGATCAGCGAATTGTACCTATATGTTATGTTATCAGTAGAAACCTGAATTCTCAAGAAAATGCAGTATTACCTACATGAGGTATCAATACATTCAAAGTCAATGTGTTTATAATGTGAAAAGATTGTAAATGAAACACTCGAGCACACGTTGAAAATTATCATACAAATAAGCACATTATCCGCTTTCCGCCTCACATTGTGCTCTCTGTTTTCTCAGAAAGGCTAGCAATATTTCAATCTTTAGATTTACTCTAGTTAATTTAATACAGACGGCCAACTAGTGACACATGTTAAAATGATTACACGGGAAATTTGGTGAGAATCTGAATATTCATTACTTTTAATTGCTTCGTTAAAATTTAAAAACATGTATTTTTAACTGTTCTTCCTTTATCGTCTAGTTAAATAAGAAAATAAGTCTGCATAGCGACCTCGTCAAATATGTACATAATAATTAACTTTTTAAACATTTCTGGTAAGTAAGGAAAACGTCGTAACTATTAAATAATAACTATGCTAATAAATGAATTTTGAGTTACCTACGTCTCAATTTTATCAGTTTACTCCACATTATAGCATAGCATAGCATATGCTCACGACTATATTCCCCGAGGGGGTAGTCAGAGATATTCTGAAACCTCAGAACATCCACGTTTCACCAGTAGTACCGAAACTCTGTCCAGTGTGACGGGGGGGTGAGCCCGTCGCCACTTATAATGGACAGTGGGTACAATACATGCCTCGAAATTGAAGCATGCAGGTTTCCTCACGATGTTTTCCTTCACCGAAAAGCCAGTGGTGTTACAAATCGTACATAAATTCCGAAAAACTCATTGGTACGAGTCGGCTTGGACGGGGATCGAACCATCGCCTCCTGCACGGCAGGCAAGGTTACTCGCCACTGGACCACCACGGCTACACATTATTGATACATTTTTATAAGGTGACTAAAACAGAGACTTTTTTCAATTATATAAGTAGTATAGAATGGTATGGAATAGAACATTATATTATTAAAAACTGTATTCTCTTTTCTTTTTGCTTGAATTTTCATGGGTACCTAACCTATTTAGATCAATAAAAATATAGGATTTTTCATCAAAACTAGAATTAAGAAGTTGCGTAAGTTTTAAATCACCTTTAGCTTGATTGTTTTCCCGTGGCCATGGTATAAGGCAATTAGGGACATGGTTTCTTATATAGTGTTTCCGGAAGGCGTTTCATAGGTGTTTCATAAGCAAAAATAAATATTTAAAATTCTTAGGGGGGTTGTTTAGACCGTCAAACTGAACAACTTTCTCTATGGGACCAACATCGAAATCGCGAAAAAAAAAAATCGGATATCCCATACATATTTTAGCTCTAGTCGATTTGTAGAGTATAGAACATTAATTTTTTTTTCGCGATTTCGATATTGGTCCCATAGAGCAAGTTGTTCAGTTTGATGGTCAAAACCAGCCCCTTAAATGTTTATTTGTATTTTTGTAACACCTTGTATAGCTACCTATCACTAATTGACACGTCATTCCACCCTGAAGCCTCCATGATAAAAATAAGCCTTGATACAACAGCATGCTTCAAAAGATACATAGTTGGTAGTTAAAGCCAACCTTCTGTCTGAGAAAAAAAAAAAAACTGGGATTGAAAAAAAAAAAAAAAATATAATTTGTTATTCCGAACTCTTGTACAATCGTACATTTCAAAACGAATTTCAAAACGTTTATTACATATTATCTTTCTCGATGAAGATAAGATAACATGAGTTTAATACAGGAAGTAAAAGCAAAATCCATATCGCGGTTCTCTCTTGAAATGAAATAGTATTCATGGAGCAAATTCCAACTGGAGCTATTCGTCTAGCTTGATTTCCAACCTTATTGAATCCATCTTGCTATACAAGTACCTATACAATTATATAAATATTCGTATAGATATAAATAGGTATACAGGGTGACTGTTAAAGGCCCTGATCGACGAGCGAGCATAATCTTGAGCTATCTCAATAATTAGTTACGTGATATTATTATCTCTTACGGTATTTCACGGGCCGTAGCCCGGACCTTTGGAAGGCTTGCATGGGGACACAGGTCCAACACGTAGAGGCCCCTTTGAGACACTTTTATCTAAATGCAATGGGATGCACCAACCGTGGTCTATCTCTGAATGCATTATGCAAATGCACCAGAAGACATACCACGTTCGGTGCAGAGACTATTGTAGAAAGGACAAAAACTACTCGGGTTATGGGGGTGAACTGGGTGGACTGGGAATTCTGGGTTATTGCGGAGAGACTCGGGACGCCTGCCGTAACAAATGTCTCTAAGTTTGTCAAAAATGGCAGACGGTGACTTGCCAACTCATTTGATGGGCCCCCCAAAACGACCGCTCGCAAGGAGCGTCAAGGCAGCAACATCTAGTGAGCGGCTAAGGTTGTAGAGAGGTGAGTCTGCGGGCGCCGGTTCCCGGTGCTAAGCGCACCAGTCAGCAGGTCCCGGCGTTATGACATTTTACACTTCCAACCTGGAGCATAGGTTCCGCTCTTGCGACTCCACTCCTGGCCGGCCGATTAAGGCAAGACAGGAGGTGAGGGCCAAATCAATCCGGGCCCTCTGGAGAATCGGGTCCGTGGTGTCGCCAATCACCAACAGCTCGCCACAAGCTGCCCTGCGGGCTTATTATCTCTATTATTATTATTGGGTTTATGGGGCCTTAACAGACTTGCGCCTGTGCCACTTCGACCATCGCTGATCTTTTGTGAACGCCCTTTCTACAATTCCCTATTAATCCCTACAGCAGTTAGAAATCGCAGTAGGTTTTTCACAGGGAGGTTTTGTATCTCATCTGGAGTCAGTACCTGTCTGCCAAGATGAATACTTCGTTTGTGCATTAGTGGACCACAATCGCAGAGAATGTGAAGGGGAGTTTCCATTTCCTCCTTGCAAAACCTGCAGCAGGTGGAGTCGCTTAGTTTTAAGGTGTGCATGTGTTTATTAAGTTTGCAGTGACCTGTCAGAGATCTCACTATTGCACATAGATTGTCTTTTTTAAGAGCTAATAGGCTGTTCGCATGTTTGCGATTATACCCTTTGATAAGTGCTTTGGAGTGATTTAGACCTGGAGCATTTCTCCATGTCTCAATCGCCTCCTTGAAGCTGTACTTATTCAAAGTTTCCCGTGTTAGACTTTTAGGGATGCCGAAAAAGGGTTCGGGGCCTATGAAGTGGTTTTCTGTCCCCCTTCTGGCCAATTCATCCGCATTTTCGTTCCCTTCTATGTCTGAGTGTCCTGGTACCCATTGTAGCATCAGCCGATTGTGGTTGCCCACAGCATTGAGCTTAGCTACGCAGTCCTGCACTAGCCTGGACTTTATTATCGGTGAGTCCAAGGCTAGTAGGGCTGCTCTGCTATCAGAGTTTATTATGATGCGTATCTCTATAGATTACGTACCTAATTATTACCGGCTCACAACACACCACAATCTTGTAATTGATCCACCGGCGAGCTTTGCTAGCCACCAAGAGCGCAGCGGTAAACTTTCTCTAAGATCAGGGGCGAAATTTTTGAATGTCATTGGTGAACGGTATTTAAATCTCACACAAAATCCTTCTCCCACCTATGAGTTCAATACGAGTGGGAAAGGGCACTCGGATTGAACTCATGAGGATGAGAATTTAGTCAAGTTTCGGCAAGATTTAAAATAACGAATAGAATACGAACTTTGGGAAATCGGTGAATATCGGCCATTATACTCAGAACTACAGTCGGTACAGTGTCGACATAGGATGCAAAACGCATCACTACACTTTTTGTACAGCATGTGACATTACTGCACCGAATGTGCGAAATGGCAATCAACGTGATTTTGTGACATCCTAATAAGCAGGAATGTCGACATAGTTCTGCTTCGTCAGAGACGTTGCTTTGTAGATACCTAAAAAGTTCGATTGGAAAAGGATTTTTTTATAAACTAAAATGTTTCCATAAAAAAAGATCTTGTTGCATTCCGAAATTTCATGCAAAAAGATTTAGAATGAGGAGTTGATCGCTTGATGAAGAACAACGAAATATTAAAAAATCTGCCGTTTCTATGTTGGTCTAGAAGTAAATTTTTTTTAGTTTGATGGTCTTTTCGCTTATCCGCGTCAACAGTAAATCACCGTCATAATTATTCTGAATATTTTCATCAAAAAATATTAGAAGTCACTCTGTATATCACGAATTCGCGATGTGAATTCAAACGAGACATATTTCAAAATATCTCGAGTACATTGAGAGGGTGTCACAGCTACTAAAATGTTCCCCTTATTGAATCCATTTTATCACTTTGAAGTACTCGTTGGTAATAATCCTATTCGAGATCGGAATTCCAGTTTTATAATGGAGATCATAAATTGGCAGGCGTAGTGTGGGACGCCCTGGGGACTGGTGGACCACGACCATAGGTTCAGGCGAATATTTTCTACGAGAAACGCGATTGTCCAGGAGTGCGATTTTTGAACATCATACGATCAACTCGGCAGTAGAAAGATGCATAATCTCCATAGTAATTTTGACATTTTCTGCTGCCGAGTTGATCGTATAATGTTCAAAAATTGCATTCCTACTCTCAGAAAAGTGCGTGCGTGTGCCGTATTTTAGATTAAAAAGATTTAATAAAAATACTTTTAGAAAGTAATGCTAAAAATTCCTTATTTTCTTAACTTTTCTAAAAGAAATTCTATGTAGTGAAGTAATTTCAACCGTGTATTCAATTTATGATTTCACTAGATGAACTATCCAAGGACACAGTGTATTTTTTTCGTTTCGTTATCTGGTAGGTGGATGTTCTGAGGTTTCAGAATATCTCTGACAACACCCTCGGGTAATATAGTCGTGAGTATATGCGTTATCTGGTATAAATCTTGTAGAAAAACAAAAAATAAGAGACCCCTTCCTAGGAGATTCCGGGACGTATCGCGGAGGATATAGTATAATTCTCTGTGATAGAGTGTTGTGGTTAGCCTTGGGAGAGGCCTACGCAGCAGTGGACGATGATATGCTGATGATGATGGGATCAGAAACTTTGCTACAATTACTGACTATCTTGTTAGGGGTGTAGTTGTAGCAATACTTTTAGCTTAATGAAGGTTTCAGGATAGAATTGCGTGCTAATTAGTGAAATGTGGCTAGATTTTCGCCAAAAAACACTGCAAAATAATCTTATCCGTAACGAATGAAAAGTTGGTGAAAGCAGACTTACCTACCTAATACGTCTTACCATAAGTCCGCCACGTGGGCTCAACGCGGATTGGTAGACTTCATTGTTTAAGCATTGAAATTTCCAATAATGATATTAGCATATAATTATGCTCACTATATTCCCCGAGGGGTAGTCAGAGATATTCTGAAACCTCAGAACATCCACGTTTCACGAGTAGTACCGAAACTATGATCAGTATGACGGGGGGTGAGCCCATCGCCATGTATAATGGAGAGTGTGTACAATACATGCCTCGAAATTGAAGTATTATACGGAATGTTATTTTAGATGGATGAAACAACTGATTTAATGACTGATTATTGTTTCCAGGTTTTTCATATTATTTCTAACATGCGTTTTATCCGAAGACAATGAAGATACAATCGAGGAAGTAATACAAGAAGAACTTCATGATGAAGGGCAAGAAGAAATTAAAAAGCCTCACATAATTTTGATAGTGGCCGATGATCTGGTAAGTACCCTAGTAACCTGTCAGAACAACACAAAAATTACCTATCTCTTACATTTGAGTAGTGTAGGCAGGTTTGTTCCCATAGTCAAAGTTGTTCAGTTTGATAGGTAGTGTTAGTTTACTGATACTTTTCCTTACACCCTGTAGAGGGTTTCATTCTATTCTTTTTTTAAATGGCTTCCATCTTGGGTACATGATGATTTTGCCAATGTTTATTGTCTAGTTTTTGTAGCAAAAGTGCTTGACGTTGTACGGTAAATTATGTATTTTGGTGACTTCAAGGATTGTTTATCGAAAAGAACACTGTATCTTGAGCCACCACTGGAGCTTCGTTGTAGGCTGGGGAGGGGGCAACCAACAATCGACGAGTGACGCGACTACCCTATTGCAGACCTACAACGCGACTCCGAGGGTTTCATAATAATATGCTGACGGTTTTATAATGATACGATCATACCATCAAACTGAACAACTTCCTCATGGATCTGTTTATAAACTAATCTGGATTCGACGGTTTTGCAACATTTAAAGTTTAAGTATAATAAAATCGGTCAAGTGCGAGTCGGGCTACTCACGCATAGAGGGTTCCGTACTACACCACCACAGAACACAACATATTAACTTAGAAAAAAACTTTTTTTCTTCGGGACCTTAAGCGTGAGACCGACTCGCACTTGGCCGGTTTTTATTATTTGTTGTTATTCTGTAGAGTTTGCTCTATAATCACATCAAGTTTGACGCTTGTATGTATTACCGTTTTTACTATAGAGCGAGAAGAAAAAACGTCGATAAAAACTAGTTTCTTGTTGAGAACCCCCCTTAATTTTTTACTTTTTGTCATTTTTATTATTTGTCAACAAATCCGCCGCAATAACGCATATACTGTGAAAATTTCAACTATCTAGCTATTACGGTTCAAAAGTTTACAGCCCTAAATAGGTAGGACGGACGGACGGACGGACGGACGGACAACGTAGGCTTAGTAATAGGGTCCCGTTTTCACACTTTGGGTACGGAATCCTAAAAATTACAGTTGTTATAGGTATGTCTAGCCGAGGTAGTTAATGCTTACGCAAAACTACAATCAATAAAATGCATCTTTTGTAAAATTTTCACCTGTGTAATATAATTAATAATTGAAAGATTGTTCAGTACTGCAAACTTAACCAAACTACAAAACAGGCAAATTGTACCGAGTAACGTAATAATATTCTTAGTGGTTTTCAACAAATTAACATTATACAATTATTTTTTTCTAATGGCATATCTTTTGCTTCCATTTTTGATCTCGGATTCTATTTCAGAGTATAGGTAGCTGCTCCATACAGACTGCAGATTTTCAGACTGCAGATTTTTTTCATGTTTCGTGAGGGGGAGAAAGTTGTTCAGTTTGATGGTCTGAATTCGCCCTTTCAGTATTTGCCGCTGTCACTTACATCCTGTATAACTTACTTTTTATATTCCAGGGCTGGGGCGACGTCAGCTTCCACGGTTCAGATCAGATCGTGACTCCGAACATCGACGCGCTTGCTTACAGCGGCATCATCCTCCAGCAGTACTACACTGATACCCTCGGAACGTCTTCCAGAAGCGCTATGCTCACTGGAAAATATGCTTTAAGACTTGGTACGTGATATTAATAGTAGATTACACACCGAGGGCAGAAAAGTAAGAAAGGTCTCAGATCTCATGTAAGGCTTCGACTAGGTCAACAAACATGTGTTCTGTGGCTTTCTTATTTACTGCCCAAGGTTAGTATACTATTTTTCTCCTCGACAGAGGTGGAAAGCGGCAACTTCGTTTAGCGCAGTGGACGAAAATTGGCGCTTTTCGTCCGGAGGGGAGAAAAATAACATAACTTTATCAAATAACTTTCTTAGAACTAAACAAGGCATATTGTTCCGATTTCGATGATCATGCGAACATTTTATCGAATTTAGAGAGAAGAACGGAAAAGAAAGAGAGATGGGATTCCATTCCCAACAAGGTTTTGTAAGGCGAAAGATCAAACGATTGCCAAAAGATTTACCGCTTTGCCTTTACCGGTTCTTATCTATTATGTAACTGATTTTATTGTCCTAAAAGATTCTATCTGCGCTGTACCAATAATGCATAATATTTCGATATGGGAGGGCTTTGAAATTGTAATAATTGTAATGTAATGGACGTTCGAAATTTAAATCGGGAGGGAGTGGAAGTTCGAAATTTAAATCGGGAGAATTTTCACTTCTACTGCCACGGCCAACTTTTTTGCGATAAAAGATTTTGCATAGAAATTAGGATGAGTGAGTGAAATTAAAAATGTAAAGCATTTTTGTCAAATTACAAACGAGGTTTGATCACAAATTCTTTCAACATACATACATTCATATTCTCACGCCTGTCTCCCACTGGGGTAGGCAGAAACAACGGAACGCCACTTGCTACGATCCTGACAAACCTCCCTAGCTTCCTCCACATTCATTAGTCCTTTCATGCATGCTCGTCGGTTTCGGGTAGATCTGACCTGGCCCTTCTTAAGCACGTCGCCAATTTGGTCCGAATATGTACGTCTAGGCCGTCCCCTTCCAACATTTCCACTTACGCTTGCCTTATAGGTTGCACTCGTCAATCTGCACTCATCCATTCTTTCCATATGACCAAACCATCGCAACATACCTTTCTCTATCTTTGTCACTACATCCTCTTTCAGACCACAACGTTCTCTGATTAAACTATTTTTCAATTTGTCCATAACAGTTACACCACACATACTTCTCAATGAGCGCATTTCCACAGCGTTAATCCTACTTTCGTGCGTCTTCTGCCATACCCAAGATTCACTTCCATACATCAATGTTGGGACTAACACTCCGTTATGAACTGCCATCCGTGCCTTTTTTTTTCAAACCCGTTTTTATTCGAAAACGGATAACAATTTTGAAATTACCTTCCGCTCCGCCTGTCACACGCAGTTCTTCTCAAACAAAATTAAGCTTGGTTAGTTTGTGAGATGTAGGTACCGTCGGAAAAAACTATTGTTGACCTTTTCCTTAATGGAACAGACAAAATAATAGGGTGAAAATTAAATTGCGTTAACTTGCGTTTCTTAATTTAAGGTGGAACGTCACGGCTCGTGTTTGATACCAAAATATTTAGGGCTTGGGTGAGGTATTTAATTTTAATTCGGGAACCACACTTGATTAAACATTAGGTAAAGTGATTTCGCTTTACCGCTTTTGTGTGATGTTTAAATTTATTTGTTGTCACTTACAAAAGAAGTATCAGTACAATAAGACAGGTATTCAAGCGTATTATAATAGTAAAATTCGCGAAAATGTATACACGCGCTTTGATTGTCCTTTACTAAAATGTACAAGAAGTTATTAATTTATTTACAAGAAGGTATTAAGCTTAGATTATCAAGATAGACAGTCAAAACTACGAAAACGTTGAAAAAAATAGGAACCAGTACTGGTTCCCTAAACATATACACGCACACATACATAATTAGTATGGCGCCTCACGCACACCAACCTAAGAAAGTTAGCCCCTTTTGTTTTATACGGAACAAGTGTGAGGCTCATTCTAGACATATACTTTTTCTAAGGTATTAAGGTACAAGAAGACAAGACAAGAAGGTATTAATTTATGCATCAAAACTTTTCCTAATAGGCATGGGCATGAGTGAGTCCGACATATGCTTTTGGCTGGCTTTTTATGCCATATTGTTGCAGTCATCAAGAGAAAGGTGTTTAATTTGGTGTGTGTATTATATACCCTTAATAAATCCGTTAGCAGATTAAGAAGGACCCAGTATGTACTCTCTCGTCCTCTTGAATCTGATGGAATGGGGAGCCGAAGTTCGGATACGTGATTTTTTTACATTTATCAATTTGTGTTTAGCGCACACTAATGCACTTAAAATATCCTGGTTACTTACTTGACTGTTTTCTAATAAAGCAGTCGTTCGAAGTCGGATATGAGAAATCATTTAAACTTCATATCGGTACCTTTAACTCTGTATGCGAGACGGTCCCCCTTAAGCACGTAAACCTTATTATTTCACAACAGCCGCGGAGATCTTTATTAAATTCCAAGGGGTCATCGTTTAAATTCCTTGTCTTTACACATTATTTAGCACATTAATGAAATGTGACTACGCTAGACGTAGTAGAGTCTCATTACTATCAGGGGTTACCAACCACTAGGCACGTCATTTCAATAGTACCGATACAGCTGTCGATACTTTGGAATAGTTACTCTCGGAGCGCTCGGCCTGCGGCTCGCTTGGCGGCAGATTGACCCCGGAGACCAGGTCCACCAGGTTCGGAGCTTTGCTCCTACGCGTAGAAAGGCAGAGGGCGCTGGCGTTATCTTTGGCAAATTTAATGAAAATTTCGTAGAGATGAACCTGTAAACAACAGAAAATAATACTTTTTCAGATAAGTCTGTGATCATTGGTCAATAAATACTTAGTACGGCAAATTTAATTGAAAATTATGAGGAGGAGGAGTAATAATTGTATAAACGTAACCGTAACCGTATGATAATCTAAGGCGCGGTTTAAAGTAACACAATTATAAACCTAATAGTACGTAGCATAGCGTCGTTTGGAGAATTACGCCCGCACCTCTAGGCAACGTCATCTGTAGGCGCGATTCTCCTTTACGACAAAAATGACACTATATTACGTACCTACTCTAATGTTTATAATTATTGTGTCACTTAGATAATCCGCTTCAGCCGTCACGTCACACGTCTCTTCTGTATAAACCGTTAAAAATTAAAAGCTGGTAAAGTACCCATCGTTAATTTTAGATCTTCTAAAGTTGAAAAAGCTACAATTAAACTAAATTCTCCATCCACAGGTACCCAAAGCGAGTCAATAACACCAACAGAAGACCGAGGCTTGCCAATAAACGAGCGACTCATACCCTCCTACCTGAAAGATTTGGGCTACTCGACCCACATGCTGGGTAAATGGAACATAGGTAGCTCCAGGGAACGTTATCTGCCTACTTATAGAGGATTTGATACTTTCTACGGCTTCCACGGCGGCTCCGTGGATTATTTCACTTATAATAAGATAGAGGTAAGTAAGGCTTACTGTTCACCTATACGATTTTGTTTTGTTTTATTTAGCTTAGCATTGATGATGGTTTCAAATAGTTCCAACTAAGAATATCGTGACATACCAAATTTTTATTTCCAAGACATTATTTATTATTAATTGGCTTCGGCCCCACCCCTACCAAAGATCCGGGACACTTATATCCCGAGATAAGGAAAAGACATAGGTATAATAAGTTAAACTTTATTGTACTCGTAATTAGCTTATAAATAGTACAATGTAGCCCTGGCTCTGAATCTAGTTTTGCCGTAGGTTATTATTATTATCAATGTTTATCATCATCGTCAGCCTATATACGTCCCACTGCAGGGCACATGCCTACCCTCTTAGTGTTTGAGCATTGGTCCACCACGCGTGCCCAATGCGGATTGGTAGACTTCACATACGCATCAGAATTTATTCTTTCCTCACAATGTTTTCCTTCACCGTTTGAGAGCAGTCGGCAATACGTAACAACTCATTGTTATATACGTGGCATGTTGTCCGTGCGGATTCGAACCCGAACCTCATGATTGACAATCCATTCCTCTCCGCAATGCGCCACCGAGCTCTATTATCTATGTTTAGTGCTCAAAAACTCACACAACTTCCTTACTCATCATCATAGCCATATTAAAGACATGGATGTCCTGTCGAACGAGGCGACTATGGGATAAGATTTCTTATGCAGTTGAGGCAAAAGGCTAGCTACGCAACCATCTATAGGGTCCTACTTAATATGTTGACACTTTTTAAGGGGATGATCAGACCATCAGACTGAACAACTTTCTCTATGGGACCAACATCGAAATCGCGAAAAAAAATCTGCTGTCCCATACATTTTTTTTCGCTATTTCGATGTTGGCTCCATAGAGAAAGTTGTTCAGTTTTATGGTCTGATCAGCATATTAAGTTGGACCCTTTATATGCTAATAGTTAACCTTGGTTATAATTGTATGTACCCATATCTTTACGGCCACGAGCGTGAGTTTTTTTTAATGTTTTCTACCTGGGGTGCGATTTTTGAATGTCATCGGTGAGTTTGAACGGTTTTTAAATCTCATAAAACAGACTTCTCATGCATCTTTCTACTGCTGATTTGACTTTCAAAAATTGCACTCCGGAAGTATGATTTTTGAAAGTCAAATCAGTAGTAAAAAGACGCTTACCTCCATACTAATTTTGACATTTTCAACTGCTGAGCTCACTGAATGAGATTCAAAAATCGCACTCCTGATTCGATTTTATTATGTTTATTTTCATTCCTTGTTTCTGACTAACAAAAGAATACTGTCTGTTTTATACATGTTATGTAATTATCTAACAACGAAGTTCTACATTAATCACTCCAATGTAAACTAAACATAACGGAATAAGGCAGCTGGTTAAGTAATTAGAGTAGACTTACATAGCAACATGAGTGGGTTTGTACGTACCATCCCAATCTTTATGTTAGGTGAAAATGATTTTTGGAATTCCTTCACGTGGGATTATCCAATAATGTAAGTCACTAGACCGAGACTCACTAACGAGATCTAAAATAGTCCGCGTGTATTACTTATTGTATTTATTTGACATTGTTAGGTTGATTCCAGTTACGTACGTTTTTACCCGACTGCGCCAGAATGAATTTGAATAGGCTTCTTCTGGGTAAGCTCGCTACATCTTCGACCCCATCTTTGTCCTCAGGACAGGATTGAGGTCAAGGGCAAACCCATTTTTAAATAATAAAAAATAAAAAATAAAAAAAAATAAAAAATAAAAAAAAGGAGGCTTAAGTATATATATCGATTAATTTGTTATTACCGTTGGCGCGCTCCAATTCGACGAAGTCTGGTCATATTTTCAATACTTACCAATTAAATTCAATGAAATTTTTCAGAAACTAACCTCTATGCTTGTACGAGTATTTCGTCAGATTTTCGTTAAAATGTATAGTTTTAATTTTAAAGTTACATGCCTCAAAGATTTCCGTACAAATCTTAAATTAATCCTCCCATTGCAGAGCCCGTCGCTTTTAACGGACAGGCAGTCTCAATAAACACCTCAAAATTGAAGCATGCAGGTTTCCTCACGATGTTTTCCTTCATCAATAAGCCAGTGTGGTGTTATACAAATCATCCGTGAGTTCATTTTGGCATGTGTTAAGTAGCAAAGACCGATGCATTAAATATCAATCTTTTTCGTTTTCTCGTGGTGTGAGACTAGGTCTTCTGGCACTGGACGGGGATCGAACCGTATCCGCCTTCATGAAAGTCGCGAGGCTACTCGCCCACTAGACCACAACCAATGATGGAGTAATGAATATTAAGGTACCTCCTAGAGGCGACACCCAGATTAAATTTTTTTGTACTTAACTGAGGAGGCAAATTAGCTCAAACTTAGCAGTGTCAGTTGCTCGCAATACGATGGGGCCCCGGTGGCATGTAAGCAAAATCCACTACGGGATTTTGTTGACAAAACCCATTACGGGAAAACTCCGATAGTAAATTTTGCTAACAAAGTCCACTACGAGAGTTTATTGACCAATCAGCGCGCGCGTCCAAAAATCCCGTAGTGGATTTTGCTTACTTACATGCCCCCCAGTACGCGCCCCGCACTACTTACTGATCGTGGTGCACTGATTTTGTTCGCGTTGTAGATCCTATACAAATAAATCAAATAATTATTCAATTGTAATAAATAAAGTATTATTTACAGATTGTGAACAACACTTCGCTCTTCGGACAGGACATGTTCAACAACACGTCGCCCGTGCAGGGTCAGAGCGGACATATCACTGATGTACTCACTGATCGAGGTGTTGAATGTATGTATTATTTGTTAACTTTTTTATTATTCTTTATAAGCCCCGGGAGCTTTAGAGAGGCGGAAATTTTATGTTGAGGAATGAGTGATATCAGCTCCCAGACTATAATATAATAAAAGAAGATAGAAGAATTGAAAAGCTGTCTCATTTAGACAGAGATAGGCAGAGAAAGGAACCCAAGGAAGAAGAATAAGATACTTTATTTGTAAAACATGAGTACTACAGAGGGCCTACCATGAGTTTTCCCTCTACTTGACTACTGTAGTTACGTCGCCAATTCGTATGACAGAAATTAGTTCTCAACGTAACCACTAGGAGCGCTGTACGAAATTCAATACAAAATTGGTGACGTTACTACAGTAGTAAAAACTAGTAAAGTACGGTGAAAACTCATGGTAGACCTACAGATTGTTGTTCTCAAAAAGTTTCTCATCCACGCGAGTCGCGGCGTACGAAATAAAAAAAGTAAATTTAATAATTGAAAAAGGATCTTAGCAAAGTACCTATTAGCATTTTCCACGGGACTTTGCGGATATTGCACGTAACAAATTAAGTTTGAAATGTTTGAAATGTTCTACAAGCAACTTGGACTTTGAACATACTAGTAAGACCCTCGTACTAGGTCTACTCAAATTTACCCTCATTATTGAAATCAGCGTATGTCGTGTAATCCACGAGCGAGAACTTAAAGTAACATTTCGTACATTCTCTTGTCTTACCCCAGGCCCCATGTTTTGGGTTCATTATCGTTACATTTACATATAGGTATATCGAGAGAAATAAATAAACTTTAAAAAATTTCATATTGGACCTACTTCTCTACACTATAGAGTCTACACTACATAGGTACGGAGCAGTGTTGGGCAAAATTTAATTACCAATTACATTTTGTAATTGTTCATTGCAATTACTCAAATACTTTACTCTACTTTTTGCAATGTATGCTTTTTTCGATTATAATTGATCCGAATCCTTTGATGAATCCGCTTAGCCGTTTGTATGATTGAGTCACAAACATACAAACATCAATTACAATTATATAAATACAAAATTAATGCTTTCCGAAAGTAAAGAATCTGCGCATTAGCCTATTTTATAATGTTATAAAATATTTTTGGATATTTATATGTTTTTGACTCAATTATACAAACTGCTAAACGGATTTGGCTTCTAGACATAATATGTTTTGGATTTATATAATTTGATACGATACTTTATAAACTCAACGCAGACAAACAAAGTCGCGCAGAACAGCTAGTTGTCCTTTGCGAAAAAAAAGAAAATTTGAATTATTGTCTATTGGAATATGTTTCTCATTCAATAAATTTTCAATACACAACATGAGAGCGTGTTTGAAACATCGGATCAAAATTATATTCGAGATATAAGAGATAATCCTTCCACGCAGTTTGTGTTCACTACGTAGGTACCCCACTAGATTGAATCCATGATATTTCTTGCAAATAATCAGGAATGGAGATAGCAGTGGAAGTTGGATAGAAAATCTCAATTTCACTTTGTTTTGTTTGGTTTTGTACTAGTGCAGCGAAAGATACCTGAAGGAATTTTAATAAAAGGTTGAATCTTATTAATTTATTTCTATTCTTTGTGATGTCCGCTTAGGTTATGAGCCTTTTATGACTTAGGTTACCGTATGTAGGGAAAAATATACTACTGAAATCAGAATCCAGAATAAAAATTACGAAATGTTATGATATTATTATTTTAGGATTTTATTTTATTCTAGGCTACGTTTCAAAATGTTTGGAAACGTCACACTGGAGTTTCGGCACTACTATTACTAAATAGTGAATGTTCCGAGGTTTCATAATATCTCTGACTACCCCTCGGGGAATATAGTCGTGAGCATATGCTTACAATTTATTTAAAAAGTGGACTTACAAGATCGTCTTATTAGGTTACTGGAACAGCCTTCATCACAAATTCAGCTTATGTTTTTGTATGGCTTCATTCATCATCGGATATTTCCCACTTTGCTGATATACTTCTGTAACTGTTGTCAAGTTTTCGAAAGTATGTAATAAATATGTACCTAGTAGTTATCGCTGTTCTGTAAGTTTGAAATACATTACGAGTACATTCTATACTTACTGGTGAACTGGAAAAAATTCCAAAGTTTTAGTTGGTGGCAGGAGGTTGATTAATAAATGAGCTTTATGAGTTATAAGTTATGTATGATATGATGTGACTTATAAGTTATAACATATTGAGTTATTTCCACTATTATTTAGGTATTTTCCATATCGATTGTTAAACGTATTCATACTACACCTTTTTGATGATGACTGATGACTTGATGACTGAAATAGCTAGGTACCGGCCATAACTTTCACACACACCGGCATGGTTTATCTCCAGCAAAGGTATTTGCTTTGCAGTGGGACTATAGAAGGCCAATGATGATGGTGATGATGATGACAATTTTATTTGTATTTGTCTCAAATATTATTCAGAATTGTAGATGATTCTTGAACAATTCTTAGAACATTTATAGTGATGAATCTGTAAGGCATTTCGAGGGATTGAAATAATGGCTGGCGGATATTAGATGGTCTGTCAATACGATTACCTTATTATAGCTTGGCAGTGTGAGTGGTGTTCCGTCTACTTTACCCCGCGCCCTCACATTATTACCACCACGACCACCAAGTTTCACAGTATAAACCGTGGAATCGGGGTCGTTTTGAAGCCGAAAGAAGTTAATATGCCATCAGTAGCGATTGTAGTTATAGTAGTTATAGCCTGTAGAATCCCACTGCAGGGCAAAGGTCTCCTCTCACGAATAAGGGTGAGAGGGAGCGGGCCATACTCCACCACGCGGGCCCAGTGCGTGTTCGTGGAGGCAAGTTAGTGGTCACCTTGCTGTCAGAGAATTGTCAAGCCGCCAATAGGCCTCTGACCTGGCTAAACGAATAGTATCAACGCCATCTGACGGAACTATCTGAGACCAACTGCTTAACGTGCCTTCCGAAGCACGAAAACGCTCGAGATGAAATACCACTAAACGGTCACCCATCCAAAGACTGACCGGACCTGACGTTGCTTAACTTCGGTTATCGTTTCCAATACCGAAGCTTCACTACGCCAACGAGTAGCGATTGGCAAGGTAAAAAAAAGGATACTAAATTATAATATATTAAATTATAATTATTAAACAATCGAGGAAGACTCGAAAGTGTGAGAACCGTTAGTAAAGGTATTTTCTTATCACACCGACAAAAGAAGCCGACTCGACGTGTCAGCATAGCACCCGCCTACGTCACGTCGCTAACTGTTACTACGGGTTGGAGACGTTTTCGAACACGGCTTTCTCACATTACAATTTTTGTTTTTAACGATTTTGTAAAGTTTTATCATCGTCGAATTCTACTACTGATGGCATATCACCTCCTTCCGTATTTAAAACGATCCACGTAGGTTGTATTATAAGAGATAAGTGTACTTTTTGCAACCATCAGCAGCAAGGCTGATTCAGTGTTTATGTGGTGTAGAGCATCTCTGTGATGGGGATGGACCAGGTCTGCCTGCATAACGTCAGTCGGTTTAGGAGTTACAGACGTTTGAAGGTCTGTAAAAAATTAACGAATAGCTGCAAGGCTGATTATATGATATTATTTTAGTATGTACTGTAGCTATGTAAACAGTATAAAAACTGACATGGTTCATCAGTCGGTTTAGGAGTTACAGCCGTTCAAAGGTCCTAAACTGACTGATGTTATGCAGGCAGACCTGGTGCATCCCCATCACAGAGATGCTCTACACCCCATAAACACTGAATCAGCCTTGCTGCTGATGGTTGCAAAAAGTACACTTATCTCTTATACTATTGTTCGAACATGTTCAAAGGGGCTTCAAAACGACCCCGATTCCACGTTGGTTGTTCCAAAATGTTCAAAGGATAATTCCAATTGCAGTGATTCGTCAGCACAACGCGACGGTTCCACTATACCTGCACGTTTCACACGCGGCTCCTCACACCGGGGGAGGCATGGTTAATCTCCAGCCGCCTGTCGACTGCATTGCGAACAACGACCACATCGCTCACTCGGCTAGGAGATTATACGCATGTGAGTTTAACACTGTTTTGGTTATTTAAGGGAGATATTTAACTATAAGGTGAACTAACAATTATCCAGCGCACCCTTCGCTTGCTTGCCTGAATCAAGCAATCAGGCAAATTAGGCAAGCAAGCAAGAGCGTTCGTGGCGCGTTGCGGAGAGATATGGACACTCAATCACGGGCGTACGGACGACATGCCATATACGAGGTACCTACCAATGAGTATTTCTAACTTATGTAGGTACTATCGCGGACTTTTCCGCCTGATCACTTAAATTTTTTTCCGCATAATTTTTTGTTTGGAAACCATTCATTCATTGGTCTATTCATCATAGGGCGGGGCTAGACAGCTTTAATTTAATGTATACAGGCAAAAATTATCCTACTGGTACGTAACCGGCTGCTCTCAACGGTGAATGAAAACATTGTGATTGGACCTGTATACGCTGAAGAAGAAATTCTTATGCGTATGTAAAGTCTAGCAAACCGCATTAGGCACGCGTTGCGGACTAATAGTCCAATCATTTTAGGGTTTGACCCTAACAATAATTCATCTATCGCTGAAATTTTGCAGTGTGATAAAGTAAAGTATACAGATTACGGTTGACAAATAATCTAGATTTTAATTTTTCCGGTCCTAGATTATTTGTCAACCATAATCTGTATACTTTACTTTATCACACTGCAAAGTTTCAGCGATAGATGAATTATTGTTAGGGTTTCCATACAAGGAAACTGTAAAATGATTGGACTATAACGCTCATACCATGCTTGAGCGTAGGCCTGTGCCCATCAGTGGGACTTATATAGGCTGATGATGATGACCCTGCCCATGGGCAATCAGCAAGCCTCTAACGCTGATTAGCAAACTTTTCACCCCAATATCAATTAATGATAGAAGACAAAGAATTATAATAATATGGTCACTAATATTTTCAGTCTATTTATGGCTCACTCCTATTATTTGTGAGGGGAGGCCTTTGCCGGCAGTGGGAACCTATGAGGTATACCATATACTAACTTTCGCCGAACGTGGATCTTATTGTTCAGTTTGATGGTCTTACACCTTGTATACCTTATTATACTCCGTCCATACGTTTGGTCAGCAATCACTACAGTCATGATGTGGTTTTAACCAACTCTTTATTACGTTTGTATATAGCGTTATTTCTATAGATCATGACGCATTCTCCTTAAGTGCCAAACTTTGTAATCAAACCTTCCACAAGCGTATGTCTCTGAGTCCCTCCGGACGACAAACATGCATAAGTAAATGTTTGTGAATAATTACTTACATTTCCAAATCTGAATGTATGGAAGCGCGTGGGTTATTTGTTAGGCAACACAAATGTCAAAGGTAAAAGCTCTTATTCAAACTACCTTCAGTAAATGAGGAGGTAATTCAAGTGGCGTAGCTAGGTGGCTAGCCTGGAGAAAACTGTGACCCAATTAACATTTATTACTTTAATTTTATTCTTTGGTACAAAGATTTTTTTTTTCAATTAATCCATAAAACAAAGTAATTAAGATTACACCGGATTATAAATGGATAAAAAGAAAATTAATAAATTTACCTAGCAAGTATTTATTACAAACGAACGAAACGTTAACAAGTTTTTATAATTACAATAATCTGACCATTCCATTCCATTGTGGTAGTAACCACAACCAACATTGTCTGTTGTCTTCTGCCAGTCTTCTGTCTATCTCGTTGCTATAGTCATCGCTACATAATTATACTGTCTATACGATGATAAACTCAAATTACTGTAACAATTGAGTCGATAAATATCAAACGCCCCGGTATGTCCCACCTCTGTGACGTCCCATTAAACTCAATAAAAATTAATGTTTGTTGATTTTGAAGGGTTTATCTACTCAAATAAATCCATAAAAACATAATAATTATTATTTTTATTGAGTTTAATGAGACTTCCCAGAGGTTGGACATACCGGCGTTTAATATTTATCGACTCAATTATTCTTTTTACAGGTTTAGTGACAAGCCTAGATAAGAGCGTAGGGCACATTATAGCAGCACTGGCAGAAAAGAAAATGTTAAAACACTCTCTCATAGTCTTCGTCTCAGACAACGGTGCCCCAAGCAAAGGACCTCACACAAACTACGGTTCAAATCTCCCTCTGCGTGGTGTGAAGAATTCTCCTTGGGATGGAGCTGCAAGATCAATAGGCTTAGTATGGTACCCAAAATTCACACCTAGACTCACTCGAGAACTTTTCCATGTCACCGATTGGCTACCTACCTTTGTAGCAGCAGCAGTAGGAAATGTGACAGCACCAATAGACGGAGTCAACCAATGGGAGACATTGACGAAAGACGAGAAAACCAAACGCAAAGACATGCTGATCACAATCGACGATCAAAACGGATGGGCTGCTTTCAGAGATGGAGATTACAAAATGATAGTTGGTGAATTCGATAAAGATATCTGTGGTTATTACGGAGCGGAATTAAAAGCTGTTAGGAAACCTGGACCTAATTACGAATCGAAGCTGATAGAATCAGAAACTTTTAGAGTTTTTAAAGAAACTTTAAGTCTGACGTTAGATGTTGATGACGCGTTTGTTAAACGAAAGGATAGTAATCTACTCACGCATGTTACTAAAAAGCCGGGGAAGGAATCTTGTATTCCAACTAAAGGTGAGTCATTACGGAATGTTAATAAGTGATGTCTTGTATTGGCGAAATTTGGATTGCCCGCAATTTACATTTATAAGAAACCTGTATTCAACTTATATTCACATTTGAGCTGAATATAGGTTCCTTATAGATATAGCAGTGATAGGTATGGGAGCTTGTTAATCAATCCACTTACTTGGTTGGAAATTGGTTGGAAATTAGTTTACCTTTATAACCACTAGTTCAGCGGCGAAGGAAAACATCGTGAAGAAAAATGTATGCTCAAAGTAAACATTGCTATGACTACTAACTTGTTTAGTAATCTGAGCAAAGGTTCTGATAGTCTAAAATGCTCGTGAGTAGATCGTGTTCGTACAGTGCTTTCATAAATCACAGATGCCACCTATTGGCCACCCCAATGGGTGTCAGTAGAGTTTTAAGAAAATAAGAATTAATCGTGATTGATCTACACATTTCTAAGCCAAGTTTATAGCATTTCATTTCAAACTTAGTTAAGTGCGTCTCTAATTTTCACTACCGTTTTAACGTTGAGTCTTTTTTTATATACAGATTGTAAGGAAAAGTATTATTAACCTTTAAACCACATGGTTTACAATCTGTATACTGAACAACTTTTACTATGGGAGCAAACCTGTCAGAACAAAAAAAATATCAGCTGTCCCATACTAAACTGCAATACCTACTCGATTCAAACGTATGGGACAGCAGATTTTTTTTGTTCTGACAGGTTTGTTCCCACAGTAAAAGTTGTTCAGTTTGATGGGTAGAGGGTAAGGAAATACCTTACACCCTGTATATTTTATTCATGTAGAATTACTTTATTCATTTTCAGCTAAAGGCTGTCTCTACAACATAACTGCAGATCCACTAGAAGCTCATGACTTATGGAACGAGTCACCTGAAATAGTAAAACACATAACATTAAGACTCAGAGGACTTTGGGCAGAACTGAAACCTAGACACAAACCCAAACCAGACTTGAAAGCCGACCCATCACTCAGAAACTATACCTGGCTGCCCTGGGTTGACAACCTGGAGCATGTCTACCAGCCTCATATTCCTATCCCCGCTTTCCCTCTTCAAGTGTCTATGGCAGAACTCAAATATCTGGTTGATTTAAACTTAAAATCTTTCAAAGATAGAATGGTACAGACTATGCAATATATGGGTGATTCATTTGTTAAGAGTATGGGGGGCTTGTTTTCTATTTGAATCACCTTAATTATGGTAGTTTTGACTTCTATTCTTTGTTCTATTTTAGCTTTTAAGGCTGTTGTAATAATAAATATACATTTAAAGAAATAAAATCTGTTACGCACTAATTTTTATAATTGTTTTCTTTTATCATAACATCATAACAAATGAATGCAATTAAAATTCTGGCTTGTTTGCTCGCATGCTTGCTGCTTATTCCCAAAACTAAAAATCTCTAAATCATCTCTTAGGCATAATCATAATTGATAATACTTACCTCAGATAAATAAAATTTGATAGGTATACTATCAAATTTTATTTGTGTATCATTTATCTGAGGTAAGTATTATTATTACTATTACTTTATTATTACTTACTTATTGTAATTAGTAAATTTTGTCGACATAATTAACAGGACTGGACTGATCTTTTCTTTCGTGAATTTCAAAAAGTTTTCTTTTCAACGGACCCTTAACTCATTTTCGCCACTACAATTCAGCTGTAAAATCAGGATCAACAGCAGCAACCTTTCTCAATACTGGACAATGAAGTCCAGCGAGCGAGAAATTTAATCATAAGATGTCATTTACCGAGTTTGTATCAACGATATTTTCGCCCACTACCCTACTGGCTAATACATCAAGCCTGACACAAGGCTCAGTATAACGTATATTACTTGTTGCTGCTAGGTAGGTTAGGTTGTCGTTCGTCGACTGTCGTAGCCCTTTGATCACTAGGCGTGCATTAAAAAGGAAAATTGGTCAGCTTTTTGGGTTCGCACGACTGAGGGAGCATTATGCTCGTTATAGTCACAGGGTGTTCTGACCTGTAACTCAGAATTGATAGTAGTACCTATATACAAATTACAATTACAAAAATACAATATTAAATAACATAGAGTAACATTTGTTTAATTTTGGTCATTCAAATAATCAGCGAGTTTATAGTAAACTTTTTTACAGAGGTCTTGTTTAACATGGGACTTAAACTTTTTGTCTGGCAAATTTTGAATATCCTCTGGTATGTTTATTATAATAGCGTATACAGTGCCCTATGAAAGATGTGTTGACCGTACTGAGTCGAAAATGTGCGAATACTAATTTATTTTTGTTTCTTGTATCTTTCACCTCACCGACACATCGACTGTCTGGTGCAGGACTATGGAAGCATCATTAGATTTTTGTATAGAGTGCCGGGGGCTGTTCTGTGCATAGTACAGAGCTCAATGATGAAGTTCAAACTTGGGAACTATTCGGGTAACTACGTTTTGCTTAACAAGAAAATTTGTTGTACTTTGAATTCAGATTTAGGTTTCACAATATTCGTAGCTCTATTTTACCAAAATACTTACAAAAACAACATCGACCTAGAACTAAAACAATTAAAAATTTGAAGTTAAATGTTGAACAAAAACAAAACTCGAACGGTTCCGTAACTGGAACTTTGTGAACGTACCTATTGTACAGCGTGTTCGTGTTTCATCGAACAAAAAATAAAAATGAAATCTGGTTGGATATTGGAGGCACTCGTTGGCATAGTGGAGCTTCGGTATTGGAAAGGAACACCGAAATTAAGTTACACCTGGACATGTCAAATGTTTGATGGACTTTATCTCGAGTATCTTTGTCTTTGGAACGGATGATAAACAAGTTATGGAACATATTAGTTACTAGTTATGGTCCGGGATAGTTAACAACCGACGACGACCCGGTTGGTGTAGTGGCTACTACGCCGGACTGTTAACCCAGGTCCTGGGTTCGAATCCCAATTCGGTCATGGGTGTTACATAGGGTCCTTCTTAATATGCTGACACATTTTAAAGGGGACGATCAGACCGTCAATCTGAACAATTTTCTCTATGGAACCAACATCGAAATAGCGAAAAAAGAAATATCTGCTGTTCCGCACTAAACTGCAAACCGGTTTGAGCCAATAAATGTATGGGACAGCTGAATTTTTTTTTGCTATTTCGATGTTGGTCCCATCGAGAAAGTTGTTCAGTTTGATCGTCTGATCATCCTATATGTTTGTTTGTGAGGTTGTTGCCGTATTTCCGTAAAAAAAACATAGTAGTACTTACTTGAGACCATTACAACGTGTGTGCCTGTGAGCGTTATTTATTTACATACATACATACATAAACTCACGACCATAAACCCTTTCGCGGTGGTCAGAAATATTGCTACAACTACGAGCTGTCTTGCAGGCAGTTGAAGCAAGGCTCATTTTTAGCATAGGATTGAAGGTGTCAAGATGATATGACGTGTAAAGTGGTGATAGGTGGCAAGCCTTTCGCCCTCGAATACACTGCATCGTTGTTTATTTATTTAAAGTAAAAAATCAGGTGCCGAGTTAACTTCTGCAGGTGTAAGTCTTTTGTCTTTAATTCTGGGGTCACAAGTACCTGGCTTCCCCCACCCTTTTTCCTATATACGCCCCATAGAGAAATTACACGCATGATACGCCCTTACAAATAGAGTATACAACAATGAAACAGAGATTACAATTCTCTTTGTTACTTAAGAGAATTTTATTCCGAGAGCGAAAATGCGCACTGCATACAAACGTACTATGGTGATATTTTCAATACTAACTAATTAAAGTAAATAAAATTTCGCAGAAACAATCTAGAAACAAATCTCTATGCTTGTATGGAGTCAGATTTTCGTTAAAATATACAGTTTCAATGCTAGGATTAATTTAAGCTTTGTATGGAAATCTTTGAGGCACTGCAACTTAAAAATGTTTTAACGAAAATCGGACTCCATACAAACATAGAAATTTGTTTCTAGATTGTATCTGCAATATTTCATTGACTTTAATTGGTTAGTATTGAAAATATCACCATAGTACGTTTGTATGGAGCGCGCTCCGAATTATATCCCCTTAAGATGAGTTCTTTACACAATACATTACATATAGGAACTCAAAACAGAACCTTCACTGATGTTCGCGAAATGTCGTAAAACAATAATTGCTTTGATTAATTCCCGTCCCCGTGTAATGTGTCCCACCTGCCTACCCTTCCCCCTCCCCGTCACATTCGTATTATGAATGACATTCGTCCTGTACATGACACGGACATTAAATTTTCACATTTGAAAGTAGGGACGATTATTTCATTTGTTTATTGTTTTGCTTGTGTCCAATTTTGCTTTGTTTTCACTTGTTACTGACTACAGGTGAAGCTAATGAGAGGGTAATGTTTTAATAAATATGGGTTAGTAAAATACAAGGTCCTTCTTAAATGAAAAGGGGATGATCAGACTATCAAACTGAACAACTTTCTCTAAGGGACCAACATATACCACACATCGAGTAGGTTTGCAGTTTTATAAGAAATAGCAGATTTTCTAAACCATCCCTAAATATTACTTACTTGTTTTTTACACTCTGTATATTCTACAGACGACGTAGTCGTGCACTATAAAAACGGATTTTTTAAAAAATGAACTCCTTAGGGGTGAAATAGGGTGTCAAACGTTTGTATGGAAAATCTGATTAAGTATGTCTTTTTGTATCCGAAATCCACACTTACGAAGTCGCGGGAAAATGCTAGTAACTTAGAAAATCTGAATTTCGTGCGAATTAATTACCACTCTCACTTGAGTAATATCTTAGAAAGTCTAAAAAGAAAACAGAAAAGAACCCCTAAGAAGAATGCTGTACAAATTGTGGAGTAGCTCGCATATTTCTCACTGGGAGCGTTAGATTAGACGGCTTTGGCTCAAGAGATTTATGAAGGCAATACTAAGTCGATTCGACGTTTAGAGACCGACATTCTTTACGAATTGTAAACTTGCCAGTCGGTGGAATTTATTGTTAGAAGATCGTATATTAGAAGACGGCAATTTTATGAGATTATCAGAATTGAAGAGCGTTATCGGTATTGTATCGGACGAGACATGAACCAGGGGAAGCATCATCATATCAGCCGATGGAAGTCCACTGCTGGACATAGGCCTTCTTCAAGCATCGCCACAACGACCGGTCCTGCGCTGCTCGCATCCAACGGGTTCTCGCCGCCTTCATCGGGTCGTCCGTCCATCAGGGGGCATACCCACGCTGCGCTTTCCGGTACGCGGTCACCACTCGAGAACTCTTCGACCTCGTCGGGCATCAGTTCTGCGAGTAATGTGCCCCGCCCATTGCCACTTTATTTTAGCAATTTTTTGGCATAGAAATTGAGAAATTCAGAAGCAACCACAAAGTGTCAGCAGCTTAATTGGATGAAAGCAAGCCACAGATTAGCATTAAGTAGGTTGCGTTGCAGGGTCAAGTTGCGTCCGATACTGAATTTGTCAATCTTTTAGGTTTCAATGCAACCACTACTGTACTACTCTACTTTACAGTACTACAATACTTTACAGTTCGACTAGATATACTGAGAAACAAAGAGAAAAACTATATTTCAGACTCACGTCCAGTTCTGGCAAACTCAGTTCGTAATTTAACTAATTATAGCAGGAACCTAGGTAACTAGTTTTTGCCTGTATTCCGCGCAACCCTTCCACCTGGCTCTAATTTGGGCGAAAACACAAAACACATTCGTTGAAAAAACCTCGCGCCTCGGGATGTCATTATGGAAAAAGCAGAGGTAGAAGCATTCCCCTCTGGTTTTTCGGGGATTTTTTGATACGTATCCGAGTAGCTTTTCGTTTTTTTTTCTCGTATTCAACTAAAACCTGTGTGTTTTTTGCCTCAATTATTAACTGTCGACAGGAAAAGGTTTTAACTACGAGTAGTATCAGTATCAGTAACACAATTTGTAGGTAGGTACTTTTTGTGTTTACAAATTTTGTTATAACTAGGTACTAAGTACTATCTTTTGCCGCAAGGCTCAATTTTAATGATACTGGGTGTAAATGGTTTCAAGTGGAATTACTAGCATTTTGCCCACAGAAACCCTCCAACAAGAATCTAAAGATTAGTATTTTAGCAGCTAAATGTACTAAAAATACTCACTAAAACTACTCACTAAACTTAAATATTCGCCAATCGACTAAAATATGCGCGTAGTCCGAACTAGGCTTTATAGGTAGTAGTTTGGTACTTGGTAGCAGTAACCAAGTACCTCACCATCCAGAAAGGGAATGTGGTCAAGAGCTTACGAATGTGTATACTTAACAACCTTATTACAGAGAACAATAGAAGTCCATGAACCTAACAAGGTAGCCCAAAGGTCATTCCCTTGTTTATTACGCGTCCCAAAAAAGAATTTATCATCAAGCAGATATCGGCAACGCGCTGGCTTGAAGCCAAACGCTAACAACTTTATTATGCATTACCCTGTGTCGACGTAGCTAAATAAGCTAAGGTTCTTGCCAAGTTTCGGCTTTACATTTTCATTAGATAGCGGTTGGTCGTAATTAGCGAGCGCTAGTTTGGGTAAAATGAGTTTTTTGGGGACCTAAATAGGTTGAAAAATGCAGACTCTTTTTGGTAATATTCCTACGAGTATGTAGACAGACTAGTAAAGATAATAGTCTTTGTCCTACTGTGAGTCGGTTGTAGCCTCGTAGGTATATATTGTTGATAAATGTACAGGATACATTTTTAATCAGTGCGGAAACTTTAATCATGCATTGTATACTCTTCAAACTGAACTATATGTGAACTGTATAACTTCTAAATCTAGGAAAAAAATCTGCTTTTCCATTTTTCAGTGTATTAGGTACTGCAGTTTTGTACGGAAGAATAAACAGGGTGCTAGGGTAAACAGTTGCGTTACCTACTTTAAGGGGTTATTGAACCCATGAGTCTAAACAACATTGCCTGAGGAACCTATGGGAAATTCGAAAAAGAAAATTGCTACTTTTCATACAAAAACGTTCGATCAACTGACTGCATTTAGTATGGAAAGTCCGAAAATTTCCAATAGGTTTCTTAGGGAAAGTGGTTCAGTATCATGGGTATAATCACCTCTTAAAGTAAAGCAACTGGTTACCGTAACATCCTGCATATTTGTTTCGCGATTTCGATGTTGGCTTAATAAATATGTTCAGTTAATTGGTCTGATCATCACCTGAAAGACGATGTATAGTGTATATGTTATTCTTATGCCTTTACTTACACCATTTGCAAGCTCGCTATGCTGTCAAGTTTCTTAGTAGTTCGGTATTTCAAGAGTCTAGAACTATCTCTTGGGAATGTTATGTCAGAGTTTATAATTATTCCAGTCTTAATCTCGGCATAATTCTGTTATGAGTACGTCTAATGGAGTGGAGCTAGTAATAAATGCAGTTCGTTGGTTCAAGTCCGTAACAAATATCATTTTTTTTTTTTTTTTTTTTTTTTTTTTTTTTTTTATTTATTTTGAACAAAACTTACACTTTGCTTACAACTAATTCATGCCATTAAACCATCTTGGTTTGTCTTGGCAAGACCACGCTCATATTTAAAAAGGTGTTAATAAAAGAAAGATGCTTAAGATTAAAATTATTTCTTTTGACAGAAACAAATACAAATTTCTGATTTAGGAAAAAAATTATTAAACAAGGTCATTCTTATATTATAGGCCATGCATTTTTTATGCAGATGATCAGACCATCGCACCGAACTACTCTCTCTGTAGGACTATAAATAAAGGAAGGAAGGAAGCAAAAAATACATCTGGCTGTCCCATACATTTGGGTCGACTAGGTTTTCAGTTTTGTATAGAACAACCGTTTTTTTTGTTACCTAGCACAAGTGAAAGAAAGGGTTTAATATTATCGTGTCGTATCAGGAAGTTAGGGAACTGGCGTAAAAGAGACTGGACTGGCGAATAGTTGTTTAGTTTGATAGCCTGAACATCTGTTTAAAACCCGTCGACAGAGACCCCATATGACTAATCATTATTATTCTGACACTCCTGACTCCTGAGGCCCTTCGATGGCTTCAGACGCTGTAGACTTATGAACTTATGCTTACAAACCAAATTCGCCATCCGCATAAATAAATTATTATTTTTTATTAGTCCCTAAATAATGTTGCTGAAGATGACAAATGAATATGTGTGTGACCCTATCTGTCTATGTGTCTACATAACGATTAAGATTACCTAATACATGAGCATATGCTCATGACTATATTCCCCGAGGGGGTAGTCAGAGATATTCTGAAACCTCAGAACATCCACGTTTCACCAGTGGTACCGAAACTCTGTCCAGTGTGACGGGGGGTGAGCCCGTCGCCACTTATAATGGACAGTAGGTACAATACATGCCTCGAAATTGAAGCATGCAGGTTTCCTCACGATGTTTTCCTTCACCGAAAAGCCAGTGGTGTTACAAATCGTACATAAATTCCGAAAAACTCATTGGTACGAGTCGGCCTGGACGGGGATCGAACCATCGCCTCCTGCACGGCAGGCAAGGTTACTCGCCACTGGACCACCACGGCTTATTTTACCTACCTACCTACCTACCTAATTAATGTTAATAATAGGCTTCAACCACCGCCAGTTAGCTAACAAACGATATTAATTAAGCGTTTGAATCAAAGCTCGGCTAATCCTAGAACCTGAGAGGATCGTAGAAGCTAAATTTGGAACTGAAGCTACGTGGAATACCTAGATGGCAAACTAAGAACATTGATACTGTAAGACGGTAGATAAATCCCTCTATCTATCTATCTATCTGCCATCTAATTACTAGGTAAATACAGAAGTATATAAACACCCTAATAATATTGAAAAGGGAAGTAAAATCAAAACAATACTTTTTGAGTCTAAAACTTTAGACCATGCTTTTCTAATGACGTTCTATCCCCGCCCCAAATCTCTGGCTACCCCTTCGGGGAATATAGTCGTGAGCATGTGCTTCCATACCCAAACGTCATTGGCTGGTTCATGCAAACTAATATTCAAACTTTTTTTTTTTCATTGTTGTCTCTACAGCAGGGTGTAAGGAAAAGTTGTCAAAATCAAAATGAACAACTATTACTATGCGAGCAAATCTGTCAGCGCTAAAAATAAAATCAGCTGTTCCATAAACTGCATTCCTATTCGACTAAAATGTATGGCTCCCATAGTAAAAGTTGTTCAGTTTGACGGGTAGATACTTTTCCTTACACCCATACAGATAGTATTTCATAAAAATGCGTCCGTGTTTAGAGCACGACATCACTTTTATTTCTGCGTACTAACTGCATTTCTGATAAAGCATTCGTAGCCGAAATATTTTATGAGGATTCATTCATACAAACTATCAACAATCGTCCTAAGAGATGTAGGTATTATGTATATTAAGTAGTAGTAGTATAAACTTAAAATTGTTAAACTACTTAATATTTTTTTACTCTGCTTTTGCATACATTCGCCAGACTGGCCCAGACTCTCGACAGAGTTGAAAGCACTTACTTTTATCCCGCTTTTAGATTCATCTAACAGAACTCTTATGTTTCATGAATAAAGTGCTAAAATCGCGAGTTTTATGTGACTTCGTACTGGGGTCGAATATTTTCCAGCGTAAGTTAACCGTGACTGTAGGACGAAATACATTTACTTTCTCATTTGTTATTTAGAACTCGAATTATGTACTGTTAGTTTCAGAGCTTTTGCTTCGTTTGAGGTTTCTTTTAGAGTGTTTAATTTTGTGGGCGACAAGCCAACCACTTATGACATAACGTTCTAAAATCCTAAATAATACAAAGAGCTTTCTTACTTAGCTTTAGTTTAAAAGCGTTCTTGCTACAACTGCTTCATCTTACTGAGTCGCGGCAAAGTTTTTCTGACTAATAGTTTGCTTGCAGATATCGCGGTTACAATTATGTACTTAATGCAGCATATAAAATTCTCAATAATTTCTCTTTTGTTGAGGACTTTACAGGGTGTAAACTTAAATGTGTAACATACTTAACGCGGCGTGCTTCACACCATGGAGGTGGACTAGGTAGGCTACGTGTTTAGAAGCGGGGGTCTCGACACAATCGTGTCATCTACCTATCAGACCATCAAACTCCATCTTCGACCCCATCTTTGTCCTGAGGACTAGATAGAGGTCAAGAGAAAACCCATCAATCTACGAATAAGAGAATAAATATGGAAGAATAACTCCAAACAAAATCGAAATCATTTTTGGCACCCCATGAAAAATGAAATTTTGTATGAGTTTTGGCGGCGAGTTACAATTTTTAAAGAACAAATTTAGAACGCGTTACAATTTTTTTGGTGCCACTTTTTGAGCTTCATTTATACTTCTATACATTCTCTTATTCGTAGCCATCAATAATACAAAATACAAAACAAAAAATAAAAAAACTGATAATAATATTATTATGTATTCATAAGTGGGATCACACACGATGACGCACTGACGGACGGAGCAGCAGACGTCAGTCCGTCATTTGTGAAGCAAACGTGCGGTTTCATACAACAACCGCGCGTACAAGCACACACGGTGCGGATTGACGCACACAAATGACGGACTGACGTCTGCTGCTCCGTCAGTGCGTCATCGTAAGAGACAGCTCTAAGCCGAAACCACGAAAAAGAGATCAGCTATTTCATACATTTAGGTGGAGTAGCTATTTTCTATGACACAGCAGTTTTTTTTCGGCTATTTCGATGTTGGTCCCTTGGTAAAAGTTGTTCAGTTTGATGGTATGAATCTGAAGCACCCCTTAATGTATTTAACCTATATTTAACGCATTTAAGTTTACACACTGAAAATTTTGGTCCCAGTTTGTCGTGTACAATTTGGAACATTATTCCTTCAGCCGACTTTTACGATAAGCAGCTTATGTAATCTACTTTTTTTTAAAGTTAACATGTTTACAAAATATTGGGAAACGCGATGCGAATGTTTTCGAACCCGTCTCAAGTTAAGCATGTTACATCAGTTAACTTAAGTTCCAACTTTGTGTCAGAAGAGTTACTAACTCCCCCTCTGTGGGCAAGAGGGGGGAGAGGACTTAACTGAAATACTTAAAAACTTCCACCGATTTAAGACCGCGTTAGTTCTATGAATAATATAGTTGTGAAACTTTGAAACGAATATTTTATTAAAGTCCACTTAGTGTTGAAGTCTAAAGAGATTTTTGGACGTTTAAAATTGTGGTTAAGAGAACTTAAATATGTCTCATTGTTCTACTCGGTTTATTTAGGGTATTATTATGCGTCATAAGCAATAGAAGTGTATGGTCAAAAGCATTTATTTGTACCAGAGTCCAGACTGACAGCACCTAATGATCGGTAAAGCTCTTGTCAGACTATAAAATCTACATTTTGAAGCCAAATTTGATTTTCTGTAGTTAGCTTAACGTTACGAAACATAGAAGTAAGATTATAATGAACGTCGACCCGTCCGATCTTTACCTTTAAGGCCCGATTCGACCAAACGCGAGTAAATTTTATTCTTAGATTAAGGCGCCGGTTACCATAGAGTAAACTGATTTTGAATTTTACCAAATGAAATGCCACATAATTAAAAAAAAATTAATAAAAAGAAACCTACCAAATTAAAAATTTATAACCTCACATTGCAATAAGTACGGATACAAGGACCTCTTTCTTTAGGTGAATTATACATTCGTTCTTTTAGTACGGGGTGTGTAAACACCAAAAGTAAAATTGATCCTTGTACAGGGTGTAAGGGACAGCCCTCCGCAAACTGAAACGGTGAACTCAGACCTCAAACTGAACAATTTTCACTATGGGCCTACCTCAGGAAACGCGAAAAAAAATCAGCTGTCCCATACAAAACTGCCGTACCTACCCGACTCAAATGTATCAATGAGTTCACCCAGCACAGCGACCACCTGTGTGGTCGCTAAGTTCACCGTTTCAATTTGCGGAGGGCTGTCCCTTACACCCTGTATAGTTACTCTTCTATAAATCTAAGTTTGGTCTAATCCGGCCTAAGAGACCTTTGTAGTGCAACTAATTAATGTCTGCAAATCCTTAGCTTAACAATTTGTTTGGTAATAGTTTATAAGAAGTGTTATGTTGACTATGTTGTAGAGTTTCTAACCGTTTTTCTCTGCAGCGACAACATTTTCGTCGGGGTGGTAGGTAGCATAAAAAAAAGTGACATTTCTACATTGAATAAAATATACAGAATTTTGCATTTTCGTGTGTGTGCAAAAAAAACAAATTGTAGAGCTATTGTGTAGGTTTTCGAACGTCGATCGGTATTGGATTTTCTACATAGCCATGCAGCAATCGGCAAACCAAATGTAGTTTTCTGGTTTGACGTTTCATGTTAACACATTGCATACTGCGCATCACGATCAACCCCTTCGTGGGCAACTCATCCCACACACGACTCATCCCGCGGGCTCAGTTGACACCTTTTATTTTGTCGGGGGTGACTCGGCCCATTCATTTCCCAAGGGGTCTACTCATCCCGCGGGCTTAGTCGACACCAGTTCACCGCTATATGGTCTACTCATCCCGCGGGCTTAGTCGACACCAGTTCACCGCTATATGGTCTACTAATCCCGCGGGCTTAGTCGACACCAGTTCACCGCTATATGGTCTACTCATCCCGCGGGCTTAGTCGACACCAGTTCACCGCTATATGGTCTACTCATCCCGATCATCATTTGTCATAATAATAGTACATGGATGAGTCCATGTATGGGTTATGTAACTATCTTCATATTAATTACAGTTGTATATAATGTATATTTATGTATATGCTTCAGTGTATAAATGCCCTATGGCCACGTGGTCCTACCGCTTTGTCCTACCGATCGGACCACGTGAACTTTTTTTCCTGTGGGTCGATTAACTAATCGGACTATTGAATCTGTCATTTTCTTAGACCACGTGGTCCTGCCGATCGAACCACGTGAACTTTGAATTTCCTGGTGGTTGGTTGGTTGTCCTGAAAAACATGCATCCAAATCGGTTAAGCCGTTTCTGAGATTAGCGTGCACAAACATACAGAGATACAGACAAACAGACAAAGTAAAAAAAAACATTGTTTTGGGTTCTCTTGCGTATATAAATCCCGCCCATTATGTTTGTTTAAATAAATTTTCCATGTACAGAGAACGATCAGTTACAGTTTTATTATATGTATAGATAGAAGATATAGATAGATAACTTACTTATAAATAAACATATTTCAGGTCCAAAAATGGCTAGGTCAACGGGAAACGGGAAGTACCATATACCCGGTTACACAAACATGGTTTCCACTTAACAAAAACAAATTTAAGTATTTAAAATATCTTTAATTTAAAAGTCAGACAAACTTAAAAAACCATCTTAATTGAAAAAACAGTAATAATTCCTTCTTCCTGTGTTCGTGAATTAGTCACGCACGCGGGCAGGCGAATAAACAATACGTTACCTCTACATACAGATGGCCCATTTAGATCGGTCAGTATGGGAAATCCTGAAACTATAAGGACATAGGAAGATCTGTTCTTAGGGACCATGACATCGATTCTTGTAACATCCTTGTTACAATGCATTCATACATTTAAAAATAACTTACTCTAATCAGGAATCGAACCCGGGCGTTTTGAAAAGTAAAACTAACACTGCTATTTTATTTAAATATCGATTGTGTAATCTTAAGCAATGAATGCGACTATGAAACATATTAAATATCTGAAATTCATAAAAAAACATTGTATTTAAACCTTTAATTTACTTTAGTAAGTTTCAAATTTTTCTGAATGTAGTTTTCCTTGATACTAAAATCAATAATGTGGTTGCTAAGAACAGATCTTCCTATGTCTTACAGTTTCAGACTTTCCTATACTGACCGATTTAAACATGGGCCAATCTAGAAAACACATATATTCTGTACAAATCTAGAATCTTAGATGTTCGATACATAACGATAAACTTTTATTATTATGTTCTAGATCCATTATTATGTCATGAATTCTGTCATTGACATCGATAATGTCGCTTTTTCTCTTACTAAAGTTATTCTCTCTTATTTTGTTGACATCGGTTCTCATAAGCCGTTGTATAACTACGATAAGTTTCAAAATATCGGGTTTGGGTTTCAAAAGCTTGTTAACCTTAGCATGCCACCCCTCTACTGCATTATTAGTGCGATTAAATTCTCCGTAACATGTCCAACGACTAAAGTACATGGACTTAGGATTCATCCATGTATCATAAAAGTATGCATTGAATTTATTCGTCATTTTTGTTTTAGGACTTTCGTCCAAAGCGTACAGCCATGCGTCTAATAAGTGCTCAAATGGCAAATATGCCAAGACTGTTAAACGCCTTACATGAGCTTTACCTAGTTTGGTTTTGTTTATACCACAAACCTTTGCTTGGTTCCACAGGCATTTAGAGAAATGGTAAAAACATCCCTTTACTTGAACATCCTGGCAAGTATTAATTAAAGCCGCTATTAAAGCCTTTTCGAAATCGACTTTAACGCTTTTTGGGTTCCAATCGGGAACTTGGCTTTTTATTAGTTGAAATAGAAGCTCGTAAGTTTCTTTACGCTTATTTGGCAATAAGGCGTACAATACTGGCAAAACTTTAATATTTCCACGATCACTTCCAAGATCAGCATGGACGGTTACCAACTGGTAAAAGTTTCTTTCGCACGATTTGAATGTGCCATCAATGTAAAAATGTTTGCACTGCGTTAATAAATTCCGAAGCTCATTACATGAAAATACCAATATTCTTTTGCCGTTGTACGTGTAATCAGCGAACAATAGATGCGAAAATTTTGGTGGTACAACTACGTCAACTGCGTTTTTAAAAGTGCATTTTGTTATCCCTAAAGATTTGTAGCGTTTACGGTATAGTTTTTTTTTTATATTTTCGAAAGTGGAAATTTTCTTGACCTTGTCCAAGCCTGAGTCTTTAATTTTATTATTCATGTCATCATATATATGCGAGATGGGCGTAGTTATGTCTTCGACGACTTGTTTGTCCAGGCTGTCCATATGTTTTTTAATTTCGTTACCAGGAATATCAGGAGCGTGATTGTGTCCGGTCTCGTGAACAATGTCCGAGTTACTTCCGATTGTTTTGATGACAGCATAACATTTACACTTTACGCATCTCCATAAAGTTGATCCATCGGATTTATTTTTCCTTTTGACGCAGTATCGATGACCCGACTTTAGCATTATACGCCCTCCACGTTGCGACGTTATGTACTCAACGACATCGGAACTGGAAGACACGGATGCACCTGGATTGTATGGATACATTTTCGGTGTTTTAAAATGTATCTAAATGTATAATTACACCATAGAGTACTGTAAACTGGTACTGTAAACTGGGGGGGATAGAGCGCCCTCTTGCGAGTCATTAGTGTCACCCTGGGTACTGTTGCGCCATCTATTTGCAGTGTGCTACAACTTTAGGACTACACACACACATACAAGTACCAGTATTCACACATACATAATAATAAGGTGACATTTTTTAAGGAGATGATCAGACCATCAAACTGAAAAATCTTTTTCTATAGGACTAACAACGGTATAGCGAAAAAAATCAGATTTTGTATGGAACAGCTGATTTTGTTTGCTGATTTCGATATTAGTCCCGTAGAAAAAGATTTTCAATTTGATGGTCTGATCACCTTCTTAAAAAACCGTCACCACATGAAGTATGAACCTGTAATCACACCACTAACGAAACATTAAACTCGTCTGTTTCAAGTTTAAATTGAACAGGCAGCCGCAAACATTCTTTATTTAGTGAAGAATACTTTTATTAACAAGGTATAATTTTTATTAGCAGTTACATTACAAAGATACGCGCATGTATAGGCTACCAGCAGCAATTTTGAAGCTGACGAGTAACAAATCAGAAACAATATCTTTAAATCTAAAATAAAATGTAAGAATGTGAATCTCATTTTTAATCATATATTTTAAAATCATTATGTAGGTAGCTACTAGCTACGGTTAAGTATAGAAATTTCTTTCTAAAAGAAAAAGAATACAAGTAATTAAGAATTAAGTATAGAAATTTCTTTCTAAAAGAAAAAGAATACAATCATATTCACTTATTAGAGAAATACATTAGTAAACATTTTTATGGATTAACTGATCTAGGAATAATCTACAACTAGTCTTTTTCAATACCGACTGCGCTTAGGGCATTCATTTCATTTCATTCATACATCAGCTGGGCTAGTATTACGCCTTGTATCTAGTTCGTTCACACGCAAATAGAAAGAGAACGAAAGCGTGACAGCGCTGTATCACGCTGGCGTACTGCTATATCATACCGGCGTACTACTAAAAAGAAATCGAGCCAGTCTATCAGTTTCCAAAGTAATACATATTAATCATGTTTTACACCTGTATAAAAGACACAACACAATACATAAACAATAATTGTTATCGCAGGACATACCTTCCACCAGTGCCTGACCGATTAATATTACATTCAATGTTAAACACACACACCCCACACACACGTGACATTCACAACTATTGAAACTGTGCTTTATAACATCAGGGAAATCAACATAATTATGTAAAAAATAAACAGTAAACACTTAGATGGCTATGCTTATTATAAGACACCCTAAACAATTCTCAATTAGGTAGGTAGGTAGGTTTTATAGGTAGTTCCGGGTTAAACCGTAAAATAACTGGGCTAAACAGGAAAATATACTTAAAGACCTTCATGGGCAACTCATCCCACACACGACTCATCCCGCGGGCTCAGTTGACACCTTTTATTTTGTCGGGGGTGACTCGGCCCATTCATTTCCCAAGGGGTCTACTCATCCCGCGGTGGATGGGGGCGGGAGTGAATGGGGAAACCCCCTTTTCCAACTCAGACGGTTAGGTTAGCGAGGAGCGAAGCGACGAGCATGTTAGGTTTCTTGTGACCACAGCGCACGAGCCGAGCGAGCGGAGCGAGCGGTGCCGCGGTAGCGGCCGGCGAGTGCCAGAACCGAATTGCTACTATTTACCTAATCCACCGCGGGATGAGTTGACCGAGTGGTCCGAGTCGCCCCCAACATAAAAAGTAGCGGTCAACTGAGCCCGCGGGATGAGTCGTGTGTGGGATGAGTTGCCCATGAAGGGACTTAAAGACTGTCCTTAACTTTTTGCGACATTAATATAATTAATATACTTACCTACATTTGCAGATTTTGAAAAATGTACTGTCAGCAAGAAAATTTGGCAATTTCTTCAATAACTTTGTTACGATCCTATTTCTTTTTTTTAATCCTCATTAGAAAATGAAATATCTATATAACCGAAAAATTAGCTAGCGAAAAACACCTGGGGTACCCAGAAACCCACCCTTCCTCATGCAAAATTTTTTTTTTTTTTTTTTAATTTTACAAGTCCAGCCCCCATACTAATTTCACCCGGAAATTCGACTAAGTCGATGGTTCATACAATTTCGCTCAAAATTGTTTAAGTCCCAGCTCCTTTAAGACATTTTGCGTTTAGGACATTCCGCTTTTAGGACATTTTGCGTTTAGGACATTATACATAGTGCAAGTCATTTCGCGCTGTCAACTTAGGTCATAATGCGTCGAGTCCCATATAAAATTAGCGTAAAATTTTCTCTTTGCGACACCCTAACAACCGAAACATTTTTTATCGTTTAAATTGTAAACTTTTTTGCTAACAGTTACTTTTTACAAATTGTGCAGGTCTAAATGGTTCAATAAGTTAAGAATTGTTTTCTAAGAAAGTTTTCCTGTAGCTACAATGGTTAAGGTCAAAAAATATATATTATTCTGGTACATAGTAGGCCGGTCATATCTTACACAAAAAATCGCTAAAATAACAAACTAACGTCTAGTTCTGAGTTTTTAATATGTTGTTAGGACCACTACCAGTAGCGTATATCCAAGTTTGCAGCTTCGAAAGACCTGTGCTAACTTTGCAGCACTCGAAAAACCATCTCGTTTTTTGGTTTTTTGCTTACATCTCTAAGTCTATAAGTCGTATAGAAAAGTTTTTTAGATACAAATTAAACCTGATAAAATTTCCTACAAAACAAGTAGTACGTACTTGTCTCATAGGACTTATCCTTTGATAGCTACAGGGCCAAGAAAGAAATAGCATTTTAAAAGTTATGAAATTAGTATGGCAACCCTCATTAAAGTTGAAGATAAAAAGAAAATGATTTCATATTCTTAATTAGCGACCCCGAAAGTCCCCGGATACAAATTTACAGCTGATTCGGTGAACCTTTAATAGCTGCTTTGGCGTTTTAAATTTCCATGGCAGCCATCTTGGATTTCGCAATTTTTGATTTTTTTTACCGCCATCCAAATCTGACCAAGGTCTTCTATACATTTCTTCAAGATTCATAGCCTTATCTTTCATAGTTTCCGCGGGCTGTTGACCTCATCCATCAGGAGTCAACCTACTGAGGAAGTCGAAAAATTCCTTTTATCACCAGGGCATCCTAATTATGATCTCTGAAATTATTTTACTATGCGTTGGTTGGGGGGAACTCGGCGAACAATTATCCGGGTATCTATCTACTTATCTATGCAAAGTGGGGATCGACCAGATACCTCCTATTGATCTGCGGGTTCCCCCTACGGTACAAGGATGACATTTAGGGATCATCATAAGGATGCTCTGGTGATATAGGGAAAACTTTGACTTCTTCGGAAGATCGACTCCTGACGGATGATGTCAACGGCCCGTGGAAACTACGACAGATAGGGTTGTGGACCTTGAACAAATGTATAGAGGACCTTGGTCAGATTTGGTTGGCGGTAAAAAAAAATCCAAAATTGCAAAATCCAAGATGGCTGTCATGGAAATTTCAAACGCCACAGCAGCTTTTAAAGGTTCACCGAATCAGCTGCAAATTTGTATCCGGGGATTTTCGGGGTCGCTGATTAAGAATATGAAATCATTTTCTTTTTATCTTCAACTTTCATGAGGGTTGCCATACTAATTTCATAATTTTTAAAATGCTATTGCTTTCTTGGCTTGGCCCTGTAGCTCTCAAAGGATAAGTTCTATGAGACAAGTACATACTACTGGTTTTGTAGGAAATTTTATCAGGTTTAATTTGTACCTAGAAATCTTTTCTATACGACTTATAGTCTTCGAGATGTAAGCAAAAAACCAAAAAACGGGATGGTTTTTCGTGTTTCGAGAGTCTTACGAAGCTGCAAACTTGGATATACGCTACTGGTAGTGGTCCTAACAGCATATTAAAAAATCAGAACTAGACGTTAGTTTGCGATTTTAATGTTCGATATGATGGGCCTATTAGCTAGATAGCTTAGCTTAGTAAGATTATATCCTTTAGTATCCTGATTGAAAGAATTGGAATACATGTAGTTATCCCTGGATGTCCTCGTTTTGTCACTGCAAGTTTGGCAGGATGTCATTATACCTTTATGCATTTCTTAATTACCCCCAGGGTTCAACATGCTCTTCGGTAAGCTTCTGGCGGCATTTAAGTACCCTTTATCTTTATAGATTCTATATAGATTTATCAGCTTCATAGAGCCCTCGTAAATAACATTTCTATATGTTTCCCGTGTTTTCATCATCAAAATCAACACATATAGTGAAAGTATGATGAAATAAGTGGTTATTATGACAACTTTTTTCAAATTTTCACCAAATCAATTCTCTATTCCTTTCCTTTTATGAGGTATTCTCGTTCTGTATCTTCAACCAGACTGTTTCAGTTCCATTTGTGGCAAATCCCTTTAATTCATCTTTGACCATGTCATATTTTAAAACATTTCATCTAAAATTGATGTGCACAGCATAATCTTCTGCATTCTTTGGAGACGGTTTTTCTTAATTTGTTTCTAAATTAATTTCTTTATGCCTGGCTCTAATTTTACTGGGAAGATAGTGTAATATTTCGGGAATGGTACCTAATGCCTCATGTTAAACCATATCCTTTTGGGCTTCATTTGTAAAGGCTTAGAGATAATTTTTTTTATCTAAATTGAATCATCACATCACCCATTTGGTATTTTTCGTTTGTCGAAATTGCATTTCAGTAAATAAAATTGTGCTGCTTATGTCATACCACATGTAAATTTTTGGATAAGCCATCAGGACATCATCACAAAGATTTACAGGTTTTTCAAACCGTATTTAAATAATTTGGTCTTCTTTTTAAGCTATGTAACCATTCTTAATCCTTTTTTCGAGTATTTATTTTATATTTTATAATAGGCACTTAAGCTGGGATGTGGGTGATCTCCTTGACTCTGTAAATAAATATAGAAAAACAAAAATTAATAATGTCAAAACCGTACTACAACAACACTAACATTATAACTAGTGATCGGGTGATCGGGCACTGATACCTAAACTTCACTTTTATTTTACACAAAAAATAATACGGACATGTCTTTTAGAATCCGAACAAGTAATATTTTTTTAGTCTTCTGTTCGTATAAAATCCAATAAATTAGTTGATTCATCTAACATCTACCTAACCAAACTGGGACACGAACTCAGAACTTCTGCATAGCTAGCATGCCGCAGTGATACAGCACTATCACACCTTAGCTCTCTTTGTATTTGCGTGCGAACGAACGAGATAAAAGACGTGATACAGCCGTATCACGTGTAGCAAACTACGAGTGCTGGTTTGTTGTGGTAACCATTAAGCGGGCACTCTCGCGAGAACTTCCCGGCAAGAATTCTCGGCGAGAACTTTCAAGGAAAATTACTATGGCTTAAAACGCCACGAGAACTATGAAGGGAAATAAACACTCTCGTTCTCGGCTGTTCTCGTGCTCGGCGAGAATGTAGTGCCCGCATTAGGTAGGTACACCAACCGTGTCATCGATTTCCCAGTGAACATTTTTATTATAAGTACCTAGTTACAAGGTAGAGATACGTATTTGAAACTATATTTACTAACCTTTCATGTAAAATCCGCAATCACAACGTTACAGTTGGACATCTTGTAAAACTTAAACAGCGATGAAAAGCATCCAATACATATTGCAGCACAAATAGGTATCGCAATGAGAATCTAATGATCATCTCCAAGTACTAATTTGCGACCGAAATAACTTATTATAAGCTTAAAACATCAACAAAAAACCAAAATTAACGTTTACAAATGAAAACGACCGTCATTTTAAATTTTTTGTCTGGTACAATGTTGCCAGCAAATAAATCTTGAAATGGCTAAAAACACTTCTGAAAAAGGCCTAAAAAAATATTTAAGGCCTCCGCACATTGCAGCGATATTATCGCTGCGATTTTGCGATATTTATTTCCAGTACATTTTGTATGGGGACGCGCGCGATCCTACACATTGCCGCGATATTATCGAGCGATAATATCGCTGCGATTTGGCGATATTGGTTCTCAGTACATTTTGTATGGGGACGCGCTCGATCCCACACACTGCCGCGATATTATCGCAACCTAACGCAATCTCTTTCGACCACATTCAGTGGTGGGGTGCATGCGTGACGCGAATCGCGGAATCGCTGTCGATAATATCGCTCGATAAAATCGCTGCAGTGTGCGGAGGCTTTTACTTCACTAATGATCATAAAGCTAACAGAAGGACCTGAGAGTGAGAGCAGGCACGTATCTAGGTGGGTCGTTGGACTCGTTGGATATGGATTTATCCCCCCCCCCCGCCCCTCATTTATCAGAACAGTGATTACGGCGACTTCTTTTTCATTGTTTTTTAATGAATATCAGCCTGAAAATTAAAGTCTTTACCAAAAAAAAAAACTGGTGTTTCATACAAAATATCACTACTATATCAATATTATATTTTGAAATACTTTCTGATGTCTTTACTTTTTAATAACACAGTACACATTTTTGACTTAATATTTACGTCATTTCAATTTAGCAAATTTTTTTGCTGTTCTTGTGATTAAACCATTACATGACTATACAAATTAAAATGGTTATATTGTTACATCAATATTATGGTACTGGGTATATTACGGAGAATAGTGGGTTACAACGATTTCGATTTCCAAAATAATGTACTATTTTATGAAATCCATACAATAATCGACTTCAGTTACAGCGTTCTTTAGGATTAAAAAAAAAAGTCCATATGCTGTAACCCACAATAAAATTAAAAGCAGGAACATTTAACGGAATCGGGGAAATTAGTATCATAGCTTATCTTAAATTATAGTTTCCATCCAAAAATGGCATATGTGGGACTAACAGTAACGAAGTTATGAATTTTTTTCTGAAATCGCAAAAGTTTTTCGGGCCTGGTGTAAACTTTGCATTTTGTGGGTTACAGCGTTTCCGCTTTCCAGCGTCGATATATTATAGAGTCCATTGGCGATAAGAGGGCTGGCAGTTACCTTCGCCAGTGCATAAGCTTAGCGATTCAGAGGGGGAATGCTGCCAGCGTTCTAGGGACCGTCCCACAGGGGGAGGCTTTGGAGGAGGTTTATAGATTGTAGGTAGGGAAATTGACGAAGCTTGTAGCAGATGGACGGGATGTATTTATTGACGAAACGTTCTGTGGATCTGAGTGATTTATTTTCTTTGACGAAGCCTGTTGTGGATGTGTTTGATGTATTCGTTTTGACGAAGCCTGTTGTGGATGTAAGTAATGTATTGTCTTTGACGAAGCCTGTCGTGGATACACACTTTGTCTTTCTTAAATAAATTTTAAAATTAAATTTATTCGCTCAAATGTATGGGAAAGCAGATTTTAAAAAATTTAAATAATGCAAGTCCTGCAGGGCGATTTTTGCAAGTCACACGGTCAAATCACCAGTAGAAAATGCCTAAATTACTATGGAGATTATGCGTCATTCAAACATTATTTTGAAATTTGAAAGTCACACGTTCAAGTCAGCAATAGAAAATATCAAAATTAAGGGGCCCATTCACTGCAGACATGTAGGACTGCTGACGCAGTTTCATACATTTTGCGACTGACTTATAAACTGATAATGTCCTTTGTGCAACTGTAACAATGTCATAAAATCTTTTTAATGGCAGTCAAAGACTGACTGACAAAGGCTGACGAAAGGTCTATGACAGTAAAAGGCATACCGAATAGATTCCGAAGGGACTCAAATCGGCCCACTAGGGGCCGAATTGGCAACACTGTTAAGTACGTCAAAAACATAGACCGCAGGATGGCATATGTATACTGTTGACGTCTCGCTTCTTCTTAAACACGTTTGCCATAAGTGTGAATACGTCAAGTAGAGTTTTTTATGTCTTCTATTTTTTCTTTAGTTGAAATTCGAATGAGGCTGCGTTTCAAAACGTGTAAAAATCACTCGGTGGAATGTCTATACTTCACTCTAGCTTACATATTCTTCGTATACTTTTTCTCCCTCGTCGTAGTGGCAACCCGAGTTATTTTTACACGTCGTGAAACGGACTCTGATAGAGAAGAGCTGTCAACGGTCCGACTGTTATAATCGATTGATTTAGGTGTAACATTCCGCCACGCTCCAATATCAATTTTTTTAATATAACAATGTTACATGAAATGTATTACTAGTTACTATTATTTATTTATTTTGTTTAAAAATGCAATTTTCTTTAAATCAATAGATTGTGAATACTGTGTCATTGCAGCTCTATCTTCCAAAAAGTTGGGAAAACTGCCTAGAGATGGCGAAGCAAAATATTCAGCAGCCAATGAAAACGTAACTTTCCCGCACCTGAATTACACTTTTGATTTGATTTCACGAAGAATTCAATGTCATGTCAAAGACAATGACAATCAATAATTTATTATGAAGCAAGTGTAATCCAGCCAGCAATTACGAATGTTATGCAACTTCTTTCCAGATAGTAAGTAATATTAATTATAATATAATATACGATGCAACTGTGTATATATATATATATATCGCTCAACATATACCTACTTGTTAAGTTTGGCGTAAAACTCATAGTGTGAGAAAGTGAATGTGGAACAAAATATATTTTGACTACAAAATACCTGGCTATACGCATTAAAATCTGGTGAGTGATAGTAAAATGCAAGAGGATGCACACTTGCACAGTCAAGTGCAAAAATAAGTATCGAGTGAGTTGATAAATATGTTACGAAGTTCCTATTTCAGAATTGGGACATTTTAAGGGTTCTGTATTCAAAAGATAAGAAAGGAACCCTTATGGCATGCACCGCCAGCTAGTAAGCTATGAGCTATCGGCTATAAAAACGAAGAAAAGATAAGTACTCCCGTGTAACTAAAAGAGACACGGCGATGTTTATAGTTACTCGCCCAGCGTGTCTATTTTGTTAGTTTTTATAGCCGATAGCTCATAGCTTACTAGCTCGCGGTGGGACCAGTGCCTTTCTGTCTGTCTGTCTGTACAATTGACTGTACCGACCTGGAATATCTTTCAAATGGGCTGAGTTGACAGTGGTCAAACGAGCCCGCGGGATGAGTTGACCCCATAGCGGTAGACAGTGGTCAATCGAGCCCGCGGGATGAGTCGACCTCATAGCGGTAGACAGTGGTCAATCGAGCCCGCGGGATGAGTTGACCCCATAGCGGTGAACAGTGGTCAATCGAGCCCGCGGGATGAGTCGACCTCATATAGCGGTAGACAGTGTTCAATCGAGCCCGCGGGATGAGTTGACCCCATAGCGGTGAACAGTGGTCAAACGAGCCCGCGGGATGAGTTGACCGAGTGGTCCGAGTCGCCCCCAACATAAAAAGTAGCGGTCAACTGAGCCCGCGGGATGAGTCGTGTGTGGGATGAGTTGCCCACGAAGGGCGATCAACGATAGTTGTAACAATAGATATCGTGTAATTGGAGTTGGAAGTGATCGTGGTTTTGGGGTTTGCAGATGGATTTGAATAAATTTCATACGTAGCTGAAAATGATGTATTCAGCTCAGTGTTCCGGATCAAAGTGAAGGTAGTTACAATATTAGTGTTGTCATCGTTAAGTTACTGAATGGATGAAAAATAAAGCTCCGTATCGACTGATCAAAGCAAATCAACTAAATTAAACAATGATTACTAATAATTATAATCTACTATACGGTGTTATTATGTGTTGCATTGGAGTCTAGGTGGACAGAACTGTAACACTCGATCATCTGTCTTTGACAATTACCGATAACGTCATACCTCATCAGAAAATTATTGATAAATTTGTTCTGGTGATCAAATTGCCGATACTATAGCAAGATGTTGTATACAAAGTAACATCAGTAACACAAAATGAATGAAAACACCTAGGCTACTTAAAGATAAAAAAAATAGTTTTATCGATTCTGCAATCTTATATTTTAGTTGTTATTGTTATTTGTCCTTACCTTTGTTTAATAAATTAAATCCCAATAAGTAACATCATAATATTCTCTCAATTTATCATAAACCATAAGATATACTCCAAAATCAAAAAAACCTCAACAAATAACAGTTTTATAACTCCACATTATGCCGTATTATTGCAAACAGTCCTACAAAGATCCTTAGGTACAACAATAGCCCATAATCGGTTGCCGTCACGTGCCGCGCGGAATGGGATGAGCTCGGGAACGCTGGGCAGGTAGGCAAAACATTAATGTTGAGTTGTGACGTCACACGGGCGGGATGTCGGTTATATCACATCGCAGCTGTTTAACTGGATGTTAGCAAAATTATTGCTTTGGTTTTCTGCCAGCATACGGTCACCTTACAAGACGTAGAGAACAACACCCCAATATACACAAAGGGGTTTCCTACAATACTACCCGTTTTGGCGTCATTTTTTTTTCTGGCGGCCAGTAACCTAATATAACCTTACATTAATATGCAAACATTATCTAGCACGTATACAGGGTTCCAGGGTCCAGGGTTTTCAGGGGATGATCAGACCGTAAAACTGAACAACTTTCTCTATGGGACCAACATAGAAATCGCGAAAAAATAATCTGCTGTCACATAGGTACATTTGGCTCGAGTAGGTTTGCAGTTTTGTATGGAAGAGCTGTTTTTTTTTCGCGATTTCGACGTTGGTCCCATAGAAAAAATGGTTCAGTTTTACGGTCTGATCATCCCCTTAAAAAAGTTTCAGCATATTAAGAAGGACCCTATACAAGGTGTTTCATAAGTAAAAATAAATATTTAAAACTTTAAGGTGGTAACATCGAAATCGCGAAAAAAATAATCTGATATCCCATACATATTTTATTTGTAGAGTATGGAACATCAATTTTTTTTTTGCGTATTCGATATTGGTCCCATAGTGAAAGTTGTTCAGTTTGATGGTCTAAACCACCCCCTTAAATGTTTATTTGTATTTTTATATTTTTGTAACACCTTGTATATCTCTTGGCTTATCTAGAACTTTTTTTAAATTCAACCAGGGAAGGTTTGAAAATGGGTGTAGATTATATGGGTTACTATAGTTTGTATGAGAATCACTGTAGCGATACACTGCTACCTAGTAATATTATAAATACTACTTTATAACCTATCTGCATTATACAATAATTATGTTGTCATTTCCACGTGCCGCTCAAACGACGACGGTGAAAAGGATAATCAGTGAACGCAAACGCGTTCACTGAGGATAATGCGTTAGCAAAATTGTCATAGCATTATGCATTGTCAGTTCTGAAGCCGTAGCATGTAGCGGCGATAAAGCTATATCACGTCTTTTATTTCGTTCGTTCGTTTACAAACAAAAAGAGAGGGAAGGCGCGATAGCGCTATATCACGCTCTGCCATACTACGGCTGCTTTTATTATAAGATTCAAGATAAATGCTTGTTTTCCGAGGTTTCAACTACCAAATTCGGCTACCAACTTGTATCTTTAGAGTGTGCCTTAAATCTCGTAAATACAGGGTCCAAGGATGATCAGGCCACCAAACTGAACATCTATCTCTATGGCACAAACATCGAATCGCGGAAAAAAAATCAGCTTGTCCATACAAACCTACTCGACCTAAATGTATGGATCCGCAGATTTTATTTCGCGATTTCGATATTGGTCCCATAGAGAAAGTTGTTCAGTTTGATGGTCTGAGATCATCCCCTTAAAATAGTTTCACCTAATTTTGTTACACCGTATACAAAGTCCAACTTAATATGTTGACACTTTTTTAAGGGGATGATCATACGAGTACCATCAAACTGTTCAGTTTGATGGTACTCGTATGATCATCCCCTTAAAAAAGTTGTTCAACTATAGAGAAAGTTGTACAGGTTGATGGTCTGATCATTCCCTTAAAAAAGTGTCAGCATATTAAGAAGGAGCAGGAACTAGGAAGACAAAAAAATCACGAAACCTGTTACAGCCCAACCAGTAGGTGTTACGTACACAAGCGAGAGGTAAGAGGATCATGCGTAAGCAGATCTGCTATTAGGTATATAATGCGGGCGTCGGAATTAACGCGCGTTAGGGGAATGAGAGCAGAATACTCGCTGTTGCTCCCATCAAGAGCTAGGGATAGACCGATACGAATGAATACAGGGTGAAATTGATATCCTTTTATTTAAACTAAGAGTTTACGCACAAAACTCAATTCAATTCAATTCAAAATCATTTATTCAATACAGGAGCCTGAAGCACACTTATTAAACGTCAACTCTTTTTTAAGCTACCACCGCTTCGGAACGTGTTGTCGCTGTAGAGAAGATGCGGCCAGAAACTCTACAGCATAACACGACTTAATGACTATTACAATATAAATATAAACTATAACTAAACAACTATAACTATGGAAGCAAACCGATCGGAACAAATAAATCTGCTGTTGCATACATTAGAGTCGAGAAGGCATTGCAGTTTATAGTATGGAACAGCAGATTTTTTTTACTCCGTTCGGTTTGCTTCCATTTCATAGTTAAAATGTTAAGTTCCAATCCATAGTTAAGTTGTTCAGTTTGATGGGTAGACTTAGTTTTTTTTTTTTTTTTTTTTTTTATATCGAATGCTATTATTTATTATAATAAATAATAATAAATAATAATTTATTTATGTAAACAACTTAGCCTAAGATACAGTTTTAGGAAAAAGATAACAAATAACAGTAAGGTTATCTAACAAGTCTTAAGAAAAATATCAAGACAATGAATCACCTGTTACTTTATAATCATAGGCTAACTACGAATCAGATTTACACTACCCTCCGTAATCGCATAAAGAGCTGTTTGACGGTAGGATAGTATTCCTCGTCCCCGAGCAGCGCGTCGCAACCGGGTACTTGTTACTCTGCAGTCAATGCATAGTATATGCACAACTTGCAGATAAAAATTTAGAGCATGAAAATATTAGGTAAGTTTAAAAATTCAGAACATTAACTTTACAAAATCAATTTATGCATGTGGATAGTTATAATATTTAGAAATTACAACTTATTGGTTTAATTAACTTTAAATCTGACTTATAACGATTTAAAATGAAATAGATAAAAACCAATAGCAGAATGAAGATCATGACGTCATGCACTAAAACAACAGTTACCTATACCTACTTCAACAAAAGAAATGTTTTTGCTTTTTTTTTATTAATAACATTTTAGGTAAGTACCCACATACTTTTTTTTTTTTTTTTTTTTTTTTTTTTTAATAACTTTTTTATTTACTTACTACTAACATTGTTTAAGGGCTTCATATCGATCTGTGTGTTATACAATTTTCTTCTGTTTTATTTTTAGGTTAAAAGGATGCTAATGATATAAATTTCACCCTGTATATTAATCTAATTATACTTTTTTCTTTCGATGCCATATTAAAAAGGATGTAAGAAAAAGTATCAGTAACCTTTAAACCACATACTCGGCCCATCAAACTGAACAACGTTTACTATGGGAGCAAAGCCGTCAACGTAAAAAAAAATCTGCAGTTCCATACATTTGAGGTATTGCAGTTTAGGTAAGGAACTGCACACTTTTTTATTGCGCTGTCAGGTTTGCTCCCTTAATAAAAGTTTTTCAGTTTGATGGGTAAAGAATGTGGTTTAAAGGATAATGTTACTTTTTCTTACACCCTGTATAATTATATCAAAAGGCGCGGTCACCGATTTTTAATGGGAATGATTTAGTTACTCTCCGTTCCTATCCTACGAGAACTATTTTTCAAAAACCAGCTTTACCACAACAAGGTTTGAAAATGTAGGTATTTGCCGAATCAGATGATGGATTTTTTAATAAATTATAATATGGAGAATTTTGGTAAGCTAAATAAATCGTTTAAATGAACCAACATAATTAATTTGGCTCCTTGGGGAAATACTTACGTCTCTATAAATAATGTTTAATACTTAATTATAAAAGCGATACTTATCTCCATAGGGCTTTGTAGTTATCTAATTAAAATCGTAATTAGAATACCAAAAATATCGTCTTTTATACTTCGATTTTGTGCTCATCATCACAGCCTATACACGTCCCACTGCAGGGCACAGGCCTACCCTCAGGGAGGGTGTATGGGTGTTAGTCCACCACGCGTGCCCAATGCGGATTGGTAGACTTTCACAATACGCATCGGAATTTCTTCTTCAGAGTATGCAGGTTTCCTCATGATGTTTTTCTTCACCGTTTGAGAGCAGTCGGTATTACGTACAAATGTTAGTAAAACTCATTGGTACATACGGCGACAGATCCTACCATAGTCGAACTCTATGTTCATGGATATAAGGTCCAACTATGGGTAGTTTGATCTATCGCCGTGCGTACATGGCATGTGATCTGTGCGGATTCGAACCCGAACCTTTAGATTGAGTTTCCATAGCTCTCCGCAACGCACCACCGACGCTCTTTTCAATAAATATTCTTCAGTTATGCAGTTTTATGGTTTTGGTTGAGTGTTACAGAACTTGAATTCTCATGTAGTACACCTCACAGTGGTTGTCACATAAGGGTATATGTAAACGACTATACAGTTTCAATACGGCCCGTTTGGGGTGGTTAAGACCATCAAATTGAACAAATTCCACTACGGAGACAACATCAAGAAAAGATTTAAAAAGTCTGAGGTTTTAGAATATCTGTGACCACCCCCTCGGGGAATATAGTCGTGAGCTTATATTCTATGCTATTCTAAATTGTCTCCAATTCTCCATAATAAAAGCTGTTCAGATTGATGATCTAAGTAATCGAAAAGATGTTACTAGTTAGGGTTTTTTGTTACACCCTGTATAATATAACGGGTGTAACGACATATTATGTCTGGTAATCGCGGTCTAATAATGGTCATTAGTTTACATGTTTGTCAAAAGAAGAGTCCGTTAAGAGGATAGGCGGGCTGAAATGATAATTTGGAGAATAGGTCACTTTTCCGACTGTATACGTATTTATCAGATCCACCCCACCCATACACCTCGCCAACTGGAGTGCGAAAGAGACAACTGCAGCTCGGACCGATTTTATATACAAAAAATCGACGAAATCAGCATTTCGTATTCCCCTGTTTTCTCCTCCAAAACTAAATCTATTTTAATAATTTCTTTCAAAAATAATATTATGAGAAAGACTTTGGCTGTGTCCGTACGTTTTGCTTTTTTTGTTTATATTCGTCAAATTTGTTAACTGGATGTCTGAAAACGGGCGGTAAAATGGGTAATTTTCGAAGGTCCCTAGTTCTTACAGTAATTAATTAATGCAAAAAAGCAAAACATAGGGACACGGCAGAGGTGACATAGATTGTTTGGTAAAAAAATATTTGCTCTAGTGCTATTCTCCAGGGAGAAAACAGGGGAATACGTTTCTATGGAGAAAACTGTAGGTACTCGTCTAATCCTCTTAACACCTTTTATTTTTGTGCTTTCCAGAGTGGGTCTTGAGCAGACCAATTTAGCTCGTATACTTTATTATTTAAGACTTCCTTTTGACCTATCGCGTGTCACTTTAAGTTTTTATGACTCATCTTTGCCAGCTGGTCTGTTTTTGTTGGATTTCATTTTCGATTTCGTAGTTGGGTCGATTATGAAAGTTTTTTTCAGTTTGACCAGTAGAATGCATGTAGGAATTTATTTTTTAATTACAATAAAGTGTAATTCAATTATTGATGATTAATGATGATTGGATAAAATTGTTTTCGTTGAGTAACTGAGTAAACTGAAGCAGGAATTAAAATGTTTTAAATTGATAGATATGATAAAGGTCATTAAAGCCACTCTATAAAAACGAAGCCCTAAATTTTTTGCTGAAAAACGTTGAGATTTCTAGCTACCCATGATTTTTATAAAGCTAGAAAATACCAATATACGAAAAATTCTGGCCTAAAAGGCTAAAAGATACACATACGTAGTAACCATTGAGTAATCTGTTCTAGTAGGTAGGTACCTTCAGTGAGCGCAAATAATTATTAAAAACTAATAAACATAAGTACCTAATGCATGTTTTGATGATTGATGACGATTGATGATTTAGGTCATATCATATTTCTGACAACAACTAGGTAAGTAAAGGTACAATGACTGTTGTGTGGTTCAAAAAAAATATTAAAACTAATACCAACTAACTTTATAATTTAGTTGGTAGTTCATCTTGTTGAATGGCTTAATTTTGTAATTCTCTTTTGCTCTATCATCGATACTTGTAGGTACTCTTAATTAATCCTTGTCGATACTGAGAAAGCAGTTTTAACGTACCTAGGTACCTATACTTTCCGCCATAATCAAGCCATACAAGTTCTGTCTAACCCACACACGATGTTGACTCTACATTTTACACGGTCAATTAAAGCTAGATTTAGATTAATCCAATAAGACTTTAGTCCTGTAATCATTAGAAAGTAAAACCGCTCTATCATTACGCTTCGCCGGCATGCAAAGTTTTACAACTGCTCTCAGAAGTAGATCAGATAACAGATTATAAACTCATCTTCTCTTCCAAAACAATGTATCTCATTATTTTTTCGAACAGTCAACGGTCACGACTGGTCATCCAAACAGCCAGGTTTTTTCACTCTCTCCAACTCTATATGAGAGACAAGGAGGGGAGATTTAACCGGCAACGCGCCAGTGCCTCCCGCGCGTCATTCGCCGCTTCGCGTCCCAGCTACGCACGTCTATACGATCGTCAGATGTTTCGCGAGTGATTCTGTGAAGTTTGTGTTCAAAATGATGGGATTATTTGTGATTTTAGTGATGTGCGCCGGTCTCGTGGTGGGAGACAGGAAAATGACCATCTACGAGAAGCTGAGAGAGGATGCTGATCTGTCACAGGTAATTTTTTCAACTTGAAACAAAAAGTAGAACTTTTCGGAAGTTGCTATTGGAATTTCGCTAAGACCGGTTGTTTACTAACTTTAAAGTCATCGAAGTTTTGTTTGGATTGCTCCTTTAGGTTTCTTTTAAAGGTTTTTGCACTTTATACCTGTTCCTTGTCTTGTTACGCAAGTTCTAGTTTCACAAATATAACTAGTTTAATAATTTAAATAACATAGGTAATATTGATTACAATCGCACTTAATTATGTAATGTAATACACTCAGATAGGGTTTATATCAGATTGTTGAATCATTGTTTTGTTCACATAAATCATAACTTTGCAGCTGTTAGGCTGCAAGGTAGATTTTATCGTGGCCTGGAATATACATGAGTCATACAAAGGGTTAAGCAGGAATAAGTACACAATGGGTCGTTTTTCATTAAAACTTGAATATTTTTAAGTTTACCTTGAGATGTTATTGAAAAACCACTTGGATTAATAGTACATTTATTTTTTCATCTTTGTGCATGTTTATAATTTCATTCTTTATTTAGCATTTAAATATTGTGAAGGTAATTATCTGTTTTTTTTGTTTCTAATTTTTTTTAGTAAGTAGGTATGTAGGCAGGTTACCACTAGGTAATGATGTTAAAAATGTGGTTAAGGGTATATTATCGTTGGCGCTCTCTATACAAACGTAGTCTGGGGTGCGATTTTTGAATGTCATCGGCGAGCTTGAACGGTTTTTAAATCTCATACAAAAGCGTTCTCATGCATCTTTCTACTGCTTATTTGACTTTCAAAAATCATAATACAGGAGCGCGATTTTTGAGAATCAAATCAGCGGCAGAAAGATGCTTATCTCCATACTAATTTTTACAATTTCCACTGCTGAGCTCACCGAATGACTTTCAAAAATCGCACTCCAGGTTATATTTTCAATACTAACCATTAAGGTCAATTAAATTTTTGAAACTAATCTCTATGTTTGTATGAAGTTAGATTTTCGTTAAAATGTATAGTTTTAAATTTACATTGCCTCAAAGATTTCCAAACAAATCTTAAATTAATCCTAGCATTAAAACTGTATATTTTAACGAAAATCTGACTTCATATGAACATAGAGATTAGTTTTTAGATTGTTTCTGAAAAAATTCATTGACTTATATTGTATCGAAAATATCACCAGACTACGTTTGTATGGAGCGCGCTCCGAATGAACAAATGGAAATATCAATATAGTCAGTATGCCATACATACGCGATGTACCTAACAGAAAAGTGAGGTCATATCTTAGATAAATGATTGGTCTTCGGTGCACCGAAGACTAATAATTTATCTAATTCGCTACTATTGTAGAGCTGTTCTTTAAATTTTACACTTTCCCCACTAGTATAATATAACTTGTGTTAGTGGCGAGTTATGTAGTTATACATATTGTTATCGTACTTATCAATATTTGGACATTCAAAATAAGTAATATTTTACTAATCATTCAAGTATAAATTACTTACGCAATTGCATAAAACTAGACTTGACTGCTGCCTATGTAATTTTGCATATTATAGCTATCTTTTAGCGATTCATTAATAATTTATATCGGTACCTACCTACTTATAAGGAAATAATATACCTATAGGTATTGTTCATCATCATCAACAACAGATATTGATTTAAGCAGTGTTGTTGGAATTACACTTTTTCACATGGCTTTATAATTTATATGTTATAATTTATATTGTTATAATTATAATAATTATACACTTAATAGGTAAAAGTTCCAACATTATTTCCCTATTTAAACCGGTGTCAAACGCGTCAGTAATTTTTTTCACTTTCTCAGAAATTATTAGTGCTCTAGTTTTTGTGACAAACCAGAAATAAATAACAAATACCTACAATAAACTTGTAAAGAAAGGCATTCGTCGACTCGAACAATGATAATAATGGGAAAGCAATTGGAGCAACGAGAGAGAAAGTGCAATAACGGAGACATACATGCAAATTGTTCCTCGTTTAAAATGAATCATGAGAGGTCATGTTCCATACAGATTTAGGTATTATAAAATGTATGATGAATTCTCCCAACCAATTTCAACTACAGCGACTGACTGGATATTTAAATAAAAATATCTTGAGCAAGACCTTTACTGCGCAGGATAAAATTTGTAGGCTAATCAATTGTTTTGTAATTCTGAATGAGTCTTATTGGAACCACACATGGAAGGCTGACCCCACCACCATATGAAATAAAGCCTTAAAGAAATTAGTCGCTTCTAAGATACACCAGACTAGGTGGCATCTTTGACGTCCATACCATGTGACGATATCCGGCGACCCTCATTGGTTCCTGGCATTAGCTTGGATGTTGCTGGAGAATCCGAGTTTGGTCTTAAAAAATCTGTTACACACAGCACAATACAGTTGGCCAGTCGAATTGTACGTGTAGTTATATATATTGGTTTGGGACGGGTCTTGCGGTCTTGGCGTTTGGCTGCCAACCTAGCAGTCTAGAAGTGCTCAACCCCATCCCTGACAACTTTACACCTCTCATCTGCGCAAGTTCCTCCCAGGAGTTTAAGGCTATGCTGCTTGCTGTTGCTGCCAGCTGACGCTTAAGGATATCCTTGTACCGCAAATACTGGCCTCGAGGATTCCGCACTGCATTAGACATAGAAGGGTAAGCACGATAGAGAGTGCATCTGTGTTTAGCTCATACACTTTTATAAGGATTTTTATAAAGATTAACAGTCGCCGTAGTCGAAATCGACTAATCATCCGTCATCATCCACAGGTGATTAACTAGTCAAGAAGAGACGATCCTATCCAAACCAAAGATGACTATGTAGAAAATAATAAAGCAGTGAATTCTGTTCATAATGAAAATATATTCTCCTTCATATTTTAGCCAAAAGCGTTTTACTAAACTACATTCTATAAAACTCGTGTGAACCCTAAAAGCTACGCGGCTTGAGTTTTAAAAATTTAAATCGTTATGTATTCGCAAATGTGTTCCTCTATCAAGGGAAGAGGGTGTGGTTGGTAGAAGGTTCCTATGAAAATTGCTGATGGTTATGTAAGAAAAAGTAAGTATTTCTTTATAATGTTCGGTATCAGGTTTAATATTAGACTATAAAACCTGATTGAAATATTGATACATACTCCATTTACTGATTTTATAATAAACGATTTTAATTCCTTTAATTCGTTCAGCTTACCTATGGGAGTCAATTGCCTCAAGGTGGACCAGTTGCTGTGAAGCTGGCTTAATTTGACAGTCAGTCAGATGTGCCCTCTTGTGGGGCAAAACATGCAAGTAATAAATGAACTCTATTTCGCTTATATTGACGCTATTGAATATGTATTACTATATATATAAGCTTAGCTTAAGAATTTAGAGAATTATTAAAACTTGAATTAATTTGCAATTTGTAATATAATTATGGCGATACAAAGCTTTGAAATTTTGTATGAAAAATTTCAAAAATTTCCTATTATGGTTCAAAAGTACTAGAGTTAGGACGGACGGAAAGCAGCGTAGAGTTAGCAATAGGGTCCCGTTGGACACGGAACCAAAGCTATTTACAATAGCTATCAAGATAAATGACGTTTCAACGTTCCCCATTTTCTCTCATCAAATACCGTCAATCTAACAGCCTCTCCCCAAACACATTTGTGACACAAGGTGTTGATTCTTCCCATCATTTAAAAGCCATCATGACCCTCGGGGTCACCACGTTCTTGCTCTTGAACCGTACTTTGTCAGGTCGTTAACATTTGCATCTCGGAAATAAGGTCGACTTTGCTGTTTTAAGGTCGACTTTGCTGTTTTCTACCTGTATCTGATGTGTTTCTAATAGCATTAAATTGCTACGCATGTAAATTTTTGTCGGATCTACTTTTACTGAAACTTATAATAATGTTGTGAATGGAGTTTAGACTTGTTATCTGAGATTGGTAATTTTCCAATTATCTTACGTAGTACTTATCAGTTTTATGATGTTCATACATATTTTCTAACTTCAACGTTTATTCATATTAAATACTCATTGTTAAATACTTAATTTATTTTCTATACTTTGGTGGGACGCATTTTTTTTCTCTGCCATGTGTTTATGCTGTTTATGTTTTTGCCTTTTTTGTATAAAAACTTGGTCCTGGGTACAAAATAAAGTATATTTGATTGACTGATTGAAGGTCAATTAATTTAAAATCATCAACATAACTAGTATTTGGCATCTGTCAAATTAGGCGGTCTCTTTCACTTCTGAAGTTGGACAATCATCCCTTTTGACTAGCTGCCTAGTCAATTTGATCAAGTTTTTTAAATGAAATGGTACTATATTCGGTTATTCGTGCTTACTCTCTTTTAAACTTAACCTTAAATGAACTGACGAGTGCATTAAAAAAAGATGCATTAAGCAATAAATAGAGGCCTTGGTTTCATAATTGGATGTAGCGTCTCAAACGGTTGCATCCGTTTGTCTTGGAGTTATGATGCTCATTTTGTGGTCAAATCTTATAACCTACGTTTTATGGTTCACAATTAGAAGAAGCAATCGAACAATGAAGTCGGTGCCAATACTGCCAATAATAATGAGGTACAGAAATAAATAAAGTTATTGATCCAATTATACTTTTTCCCAGCCGTGGGACATCAATGCCTGATTACTGATTAGTATGTGGGTATTTTAATAATTATATAGGACAATAATTTTTTCCAAGATTTAGTATGATATTACGTAGGTAATAAACTGATAACATAAATACCACAGGTTTTTTTGTTAGGCCCTGACCTGACTTATCGAATAGTTACACCACCACCATTTAACTGAACTGTAGGACCAACTTCTTCCTTAGCACGGAAACGCTCGAGGTGAAAACGGTCACCCATCCAAAGACTAACCGGACATGCCGTTGCTTAATTTTGGTGATCGTTTCTAGTAGGTACCAAAACAGCACTACGCTAACGAGCGAGGCTTAATTTGGGGTTTTAGGATGGAATGACATCACGATATTGATTTAAATCTAGCTAGGTACTTAACTAAAGTATAAAACTATTTCTAAGCAAGCCTACTAGGTCATTAGGCGATAAAGGGCACAGGTTGGGTTAGGTTAGGTGAGAACGGTATTAAAACGGTCACGGGCATTGTGGTGAACCGCACATAGCATTAAGATTAAGCTTAGTTACCGCGGTTACATCACACGTATGCGTTATGTTTATCTTTACGAGTTGCTCTAATAAGGAACAAGGTTTAAGCAAGTTTTAGCAAGTGCCTTACTTACTACACTTAAACACAAGGGCTTGTTTTGTGTTTAGTTTCCTTAGTACTTGCGACGACCATAATTCCTAAGGGGTCGGAAACCTTGCTAGAATTACCGACCATTTATGCATCGCACTTGGTGTTCAAACCAAAAAAGTATGTCAATATAGTTTGTGGTTTGGGAAGTTAACGGGCATAGGCATAGGCCCACCACACATTCCCACCGCTGTAACTCCTGTGAACCAGGATCAACAGCGGCGACCATTCACATCACTAGACAATGAAGTCCAGCGAGCCCGGGGATGACTCTAATCTGTTTTAGAACTCGCAGTTAATTAAACAAAGAAGATAGGAGGAGTAGGAAAAAGAAATATCCGACTTCCCTCCATTGCAAACGGGAGACAACAAAAAGAAACAGCATGGCTATTCTGGTTGGCGTGAAAATGAAGAGACCTATACCCAGCAGTGGGGTTTACCGGGCTGATGATGATGGTGATGATGGCTATTAGAGAGCCAATTCCAGAGATCAAGACATGCCGACAACATTGTTTCCATCGGTAACGGATCGCGTGATCAGAGTGGACTAACCCAACATTGTCGACAACATAGATTTGCTTGCAAGTCTTCATTTCATTAAGATACCGCAGATGAGACCGCAGTATCGTTTCCCAAGGAACTGACATACAGCTGTCGCGTCGGCATATAGATGACATTTTAACTTCGGGTATATTTGAGGTATAAAATAAATAGCAAACAGTACCGGACCAAGGATATATCCTTGGATTACTATTTTTGTGACAAGGAGTTTATAGTATATTGAAGGGTTCAGATCATTTTATAAATTTTAATACTTAAGGCTTTTTAACTAATTTAAGATTGTACCTCATACGGTCGAAACTCGTATTCTCGATGGACGTCTCCTCGAAAAATCATAAGTTGAAATTCGTTGGTTCGATATTTTTTTGCAGTTCTTGGTACCGTAATGTAGTGTGATCTCTGGGAAGCCAACATTAAATAACCGTATCAAGCTATCGAGTTACAGTTAGTTAGCAACCCAGGAAATTAAGTTTGTCACATGTTTCGTTCTCAGAATTAGCCCACTCATGTTTTCGGTGGTGCCCTCAACCACTCGGCAGTGCTTGTTTAATGTTGTTATTGCCGCCCGATTATAGACTTTTAAGAGTAAAAAAAACGAGAGATTTTTTTTATACTGTTTGTATATGGTGTTCTAGAAAGTATGGTGAAATGAAATTCTGAGGACATAAGGGAAGTCGTTACCTTTTTTTTTATAATCTAATGAAAATCTGATATCAAAGCACAGATTAATGTGACTAACAGCTAAAGTAAAAATTTTACTTAACTGAAACCTGAACTTTGTTTACGGTAGTAAAGAAAAAAATAATTAAATAATCTGTAGATTAATTCCCTACCTACCTACGAGGTACCTATTAAGATATTTTTATATTCATTGCTTACATTACACGATATGCTTGTTTCCTACATAAAAGTAAGTGTACTAAGTTCTACAGGATTACCTCAGCTCAGCAGTTTTATGAAAATAAAAATGATAGTGAAAGAAAACAAATACGAATACCGTTTTACACCTTTATTAACTGCACAAGTTTCTTCATACAATGACCTCACACGACTCAGCTCGCTCCCGAAATTGACCGACGACCTCAAGCATTCCCTTCCCCGCTCCCGCAACTTCCCTTGATAAACAAATCCTAACAATAGGTAATGTTTTTTTGTAGCTCTATACGATTCTCTCCCTGATTATTTTCGGTATCATAACCATTGAACTGTTAAAAATCAAACAGGTAATCAAAAGATTTCAATATTCGGAAATGATTTCCCCAACGCCATGTTCGCCATCTCATCCATACTTTATGGTACACCCTGCATAAGAAACGAGCTCATCTTACTTGGCTTCCTGTAAGCAATTACAATGGACAACGGTTCCCTTCGTCAGTCTACGGACAGTTTAATTTAGTTTGAGAGTCTGTTAAGGTTACGAGTTACTGTGGTGTCGAGTTACACACAGTTGAGATCTCTGTGGTTGAGATATACGGGCTGAGGATCGGAGACTGAATTTTTTCATGAATTCATTAGTTTAGTCTTAGGTTTATTAAGTTTAATCTTGAAATCTAGTTTTGCTGTTTATTAGGAATGATTACTTAGAAATTTTCATAATTCGTGCAGTGATAGGTACTAACCATCAAGTTTTCTGGTGATAATTGTATCATTTTAATCATTATGAAACAGGCATTATCAGTCTGTGATGGATGATAGATTGATACTCTATGACTTAAGTAGCCCGATTATGTATCTACGTCCGTCAGTCTTTTGCAGGCACGTCAGGGGGGGGGGGATGGATGGGATTCCCCCCCCTCCGAATATTTGTATGGAAAAGTGATTACAGCACCTACTTTTTCATTGTTTTTCTATGAATATCTTGCCACAGACATAATTAACACTTTCTAATAACACCTAACATCTGTACAACCGAACTAGTAAGATTAAAGCATATTCCACGGTTTACTCTTAAAGTAAACATAATTTTTCAAGCTGTCCCAACCCACGATTTAGCTGCCGTGTGTATACATTTCAGGTGTCATTGGAGTCACTGCTGCCTCAAAATGACCACCCGCAGCATGGCCAAGACACTTGCACTGGAAACCAAACTACGTGTGGCTCTCGAGGAGTTGAAATGTTCCAAGCACCTGAGCGATCAGCTGTTGCAGGAACGGGAGGATAGCGAAAATGAAATTAAAAACATTTTGTACAAAAATACGGAGTTGAAGCGTGAGCTGGCAGAACTTCACAACCACTACACGGACGTCCTCGAACAGCGTGATCAGCTCACCAAACAGATTGAGTCTTACAGCCAGTGCCGTGACATCTTTGAGCAGGCGTTGGAGCGTGTGAGTCATCTGGAACGTGAGCTGAGCGAAGTGAATGACTTTGTTGCCCAGAAGGAAAGGGAAGAGAAAGAGGAACAAGCACGCCAGGACGCAAGCACTACCCAAAGTTTGTACTGCGAGCTGATCGGGTCCGGTTCAAGTGGTACAAGCCATGCCTCACTGCATTCACATTTGGAATCAAATAGTATTACAAAGTTAAAGAAATATATTAAACTAAATAGGTTTATTAAGAAACTAAACAAAGTTGTTAAACCAAATATTCTGTGCAGTAATAGGAACTTACAATTAAGAAAAGAACGGTCAAACCTTGTAGAAAAATTACAATTATGTAAAATTAAATTAGATACACAGATAATTAAGTATGAAATGGACACACGTACCCTTCAGACTGAAATAACAAGCTTAGAACAGTCTCTTAATGATATGACCATACAATATGATCAGGCACAGAAACAAATAAGTGAACAGATTCAGGACGCTGATGAGTTGTTGGAGTTGTGTACTTACAACCAGCAACGTTTTGACTCATTAGTAAATAACTACAGTTGCAACTGTATGCACTCTGCAAACACTGAGCGGCCTGAATCTCAATCACATTCACTTGTGAGTTCAGATCGGTCACAGTCTGAGGATGCGTGTGACCTTTCACATACCACACAAACAGAATTAGAACCAAAAACTTTAATTTATTCTGATAATATAGGAAGAGGTTTAGGTCCCATGATAAATAGCAAAATCAGTCATGAAGTTCATAACTTTTGTATGCCAAACTGTTCCTTAGCCCAAATTGTAGGAAAAATTATATCAAATAATAATTGTAATAGTACAACAAATGTAATAATTCTTGTACAAAATTGTTCGGATGTACAGGTGGAAGATATAGAAAAGAGCTTTGTTTTGTTATCAAAACTAGGGGCGGGAAAAATAATATTTTGTGCAATCCCCTATTCTTCCCAGCATCGGGGAAGTCTAAATGACCATATTTTCTTGTTGAATAGTTCTATATTCAAATTGACATGTCGTCATAGCGACGTTTTTTCTTTCTTTGACACTAATAAAATTATTAGTGGTAAATATTTGACGAAGGATACGTTATTGTACCTTCAAAAAATCATTGCTAGGCTGCTAGCAAGACAAATTAGATTACCTTGTGTAAATAATGCAAGTATACAATGTTTATTGACAACGGAGATGACGAGTAGTGCCTCGCCGGTGGCGCTAGATGGCGCCACATGTACCACCAGCTCAACCATAGCTGCCGTTGAGACATATAGTCAGCAAGCCGATAGCGTGCCGGTAGGGCATTCCTCGGATAGCACTATATTTAGCAGTGCTATAGATACGGTGCTTCAATCTCCGGATTTAAACTAAGTAAGGAGACAAAGGAAAAGTCGACTCTGAAATTAGTTCATCAAAATATTGAAGGCTTTTCCGGCAAAGAACTAGAGATAGAATTATTTTTGGAAAAATTTCAAATTGACATTTTATGTTTAACAGAACATTGGCTGCGAGAAAGTCAAATGATGTTCGGTTTTGAAAATTATTCTATAGCTAGTGCACTCAACCGAAAGACAACAACACGAGGTGGATCAGTTATATTTAGTAAAAATAGTTTAAAAGTGAAAGAACGAAAAGATATTGTTAGGCTCTCGGTTGAATGTAATATTGAACTCTCTTGTATTGAGTTAGAGAACCACATAATTTTGAGTGTGTATAGGCCCCCTAATGATGAAAACTTTAATACTTTTGAATCCGTGATGGAGGATGCTTTAAAGTTAGTTTTTAAAAGTAGTAAATCCATAATAGTTTGCGGCGATTTTAATGTTAATCTGCTTGAAAAGGATTCCCGAAGTTGTAGATTAATAACCCTTTTTAAATCTTTTAATTTAAAAAATTTATTTTTAGAGCCAACTAGAATCACAGCAACGACTGCCACATGCATCGACAATGTATTTTGTAACTGTGATTTTGTCGATAAAGCTGTAATTAATTGCTTAAAGTCTGATCATAGTGGCCAAACAGTTAGCTTTCCAGTTATTAAAATAGAACCTAAAATTTCTATACGAATCAGGCCTGCCACTGTTAACAAAATAGAAAAATATAAAGAAACACTGCAACTTAAATTGTCATTACCATATTATCAGCAGAATGACCCAAATACATGCTACAATGAGTTTTTTAATATTTTACAAAATGAATATGACAAGGTTTTCACGGTTCGGAATATTGTAAAATCAATTAAATTTAAATTCAGCGATTGGGCAACAAAAGGAATCCGTAAAAGTAGAGAAACCCTTTTTGGTCTATATGATAAAAAGACCTATACTCATAATGACGAGTTTCTTGAATTTGTAAAACTTTATTCAAAAACTTTCAAGAAAGTCTGTATCACAGCAAAATCACTACACATTAGCAGAAAAATTAAGAGTTCAGATAACAAAATCAAAGCCGTTTGGAAAGTAATTAATCATGAAACAGGCAAAACAAAACCTCGTGATCCAGACATAACTATTCAAACTGATCACGGTATTATCAGTTCCGAGGCGGGAGTAGCTCAGGAATTTGAAACATTCTTTACTAACATTCCAGTAAAGATTACAGAGTCACTAGGTTCCTCGTCTGCTGTGGCCGAGACAATACTACAAGAGAATGTAAATGCCTGCACTTCCGAATTCAGATTTACGCATGTTGACCCTGATACAATTGTTAAAATTTATAAAAAGTTTAATCTCAAAAACTCTGAAGATATATGGGGTATGTCGGTTAAGTTGTTTGGATCTGTCATTGGTGTCCTGTCACCTTACTTGGCATCAATATTTAACATCTGCATCGATCAAGGTACTTTTCCCGATCTTATGAAACATAGTAAAGTCGTACCTCTCTTTAAATCAGGCAATAGACATGATCCCAACAATTATAGACCTGTCTCAATTTTACCAGTTCTCAGCAAGGTTTTTGAAAAGATTATTCTCAATCAAATGCTGTCTCATTTCAATCTAAATAAACTGCTGCATGATCAGCAGTTCGGGTTTACCAAAGGACGCTCGACTACAGACGCAGGTGTTACTCTGATTCAGCACATATTCAACGCTTGGGAGGAGCACCAAAATGCGATAGGCGTCTTTTGCGATCTTTCCAAAGCATTTGATTGCGTTGATCATAAAACTTTGCTGTTAAAACTAAAACATTACGGAATTAGTGGTAGAGCTCTTGATTTGATGGACTCCTACTTAAAAAACAGAGTCCAAAAAGTGCTAGTGAATGGATCTAAATCATCTGGATCACATGTGCAAACAGGCGTGCCACAGGGTTCAATCTTGGGCCCGTTCCTTTTTTTGGTCTACATAAATGATTTGCCACATATGGTACAAAACTTGTCGAACATAGTATTATTTGCTGACGATACTTCTCTGATTTTTAAAGTAAATAGGAAGGACCAAGAACTTGACGACGTAAATGATACCCTTCAACAAGTTTTGAACTGGTTTAACGCAAATAATCTCGCACTTAATGCAAAAAAAACGAAATGTATAAAATTTGTTTTGCCGAACGTACCAATTGTAGATAATCAAGTAATTTTAAACAGGAATAGTCTAGATTTTGTTGATAATACAGTGTTTTTGGGAATAACGATTGACTCTAGGCTGCAATGGGGTTCCCACATTGAAACTCTGGCTGGTAGGCTAAGTTCTGCAGCATATGCAGTCAGAAAAATTAAACAACTAACTGATATTAAAACTGCCAGACTCGTATATTTCAGTTACTTTCATAGTATCATGTCCTATGGTATTTTATTGTGGGGTCGTGCTGCAGACATTGAGACAATCTTTATCCTACAGAAACGGGCAATTCGAGCAATATATGGTTTGCGCTGTCGTGATTCGCTTCGCGACCTTTTTAAGGAAATTAATATTTTAACAGTTTATGGACAGTTTATTTATGAAAACATTTTATATGTAAGAAAAAATTTGTCTTTGTTTCCAAAAAATTGTGATGTCCATAATTACAACACTCGAAACAAAAATAAACTGATATCTCCGCACTTTCGGCTTAGTAGGGTCAACACGTCTTTCATGGGTCACTGTATACGTTGTTATAATAAAATCCCCGAGACCATTTTGAATCTTTCCGAAAACATGTTTAAAACTAAGATCAAAAATGTTATCTGTAAGAAAGCGTATTATAAACTGGATGATTATTTAAATGATCAAAATGCTTGGGTCTGAGGTCACTAACTTATAGTTTATTTACATAACTGTAAAGTATCAACTATTTATTAGATAGACTATGTATTATTGTATACATAACAGTAGCTTAAGAATTTATATTGTAATAGTTTTAAGTCGTGTTATGTTGTAGAGTTTCTGGCCGCATCTTCTCTACAGCGACAACACGTTCCGACGCGGTGGTAGCTTAAAAAAGATTTGACGTTTAATAAGTGTGCTTCAAGCTCCTATATTGAATAAATTATATTGACTTTGACTTTGCAGCAGTGATTTAATTACAAATACTAGGCACTACTTTAAGTATCTACATGGTGTTAGGGTTAAGGGGTGATAGTATCATGAGATACTGAACAACTTTCTATAAGAAACCTATAGGAAATTCCCAAAAAAAATGTTTCGTCTTTTCACAGAACTTTTCGATCAGCAGATTGCATTTAGTATGGAAAGTCCAAACATTTTTTGCGACGTTCCTATAGGTTTCATAGGGAAAGTTGTTCAGTATCATGGGTACAACCACCCCTTAAAGTAATGCAACTGTTTACCCTAACACCCTGTATATTGTTCTCACATACAAGTATCTGTCGCATTACGTACAATAAAATGGTACCTTAAATCTCTTCTAAGAAAATTATAATGGATACAAATTCATCACAGCTTGAGGTCAAGGGCAAGGGTGAACTTGCTTATCATCCATCAATCAATACAATACTAATGCAAAATTTCTATCTATACAATAGGGTTGTCAGTCGACAGTCTATACAATAGGGTTGACCGTCGTTTGGTTCAATCAGTCAGGATTTGGTTCAAACAGATTTGTAGTTTAATCCAGAAGGATGTAATCTAAACTATTATAAAACTGTTACTGACGTGTGTCAGTACATTGAAGATATTTACAAGAAAAAGATTACGATATGGTTTTTAGAGATCCCTGACTCCAAATCAACCTTTATTTGTAATGTTGTCCGTCTGTTTGTCTGTTTGTTTGTGTGTTTGTTTGTGTGTTTGTTTGTTTGTTTATTTGTTTGTTTGTTCGCGCATCACGCAAAAACTACTGAACCGATTTTGATGTTTTTTTTTGTTTGATAGCTTATGATCTGACTTAAAATCTGGTGTATAATTTGTGCGGACGAAGTCGCGGGTTAACTCTAGTGTAATATCAAACTATAGCGGTCCTAATATCAAACTATAGCGGTCCGAGTCTGTCCATCCCTCCATTTTCTCTTGGGAGTTTAATTCGAGCGAATGTCTAGGCCGAGAATATCTAGAATATATCTCAGTTTGAAGGAACGCTGCATATTTCATGTCATGACTAGGTTCAGTAGTTTGGGCTGGTTGTAATCAGTAAGGCAGTAAGGGTGCGTTTATATTGAAACAGAGCGAAGAAGACTCATTCAGAAACAGAGCTATTAGTCATATGGTCTATCCCTGAATTTTTCTTCTTTGCTCTGTACCAATGGGTTTCAGTGGAAACGCATATTGCATAATATTTGAAACATGCAGATCCGTTGACAATACAGGCAATTATTGACAAGTAACCAAATCATAGTAGATCTATAGATCTATGACGTCGCAATAGCTATTGTTCAAAAACTAAACCGTGTCTATCAAATAAAATTGAGTGCAACATCTTGTTGCCACAAGTTTTAATAGTAAAAGTATGTCACAATTCACAGGCCACTTGTGGAAGTCACAACCAGTCCAGCCACTACATTTTTCATACATCTGCGTGGCGCCCAAAAATAAAGAAAGATCTCGCTGACAGCGCGAGTGCAGCGAGCTAACCTAAGCGTATCAGCATGGAAACAATAACTAGGCGACAAATAGCAACAAAGGCCTCCGCACATTGCAGCGATATTATCGAGCGATTTTATCGAGCGATATTATCGACAGCGATATCGCGACACCTTACACACTGCAGCGATTCCGCGATTCGCGTCACGCATGCGCCCCACCACTGAATGTAGTCGAAAGAGTTGCGATAATATCGCGGCAGTTTGTGGGATCGAGCGCGTCCCCATACAAAATGTACTGAGATCAATTATCGCAAAATCGCAGCGATATTATCGCTCGATAATATCGCGGCAGTGTGTAGGATCGCGCGCGAAATGTACTGGAAAGAATTATCGCAAAATCGCAGCGATATTATCGCTCGATAAAATCGCTGCAATGAGCGGAGGCCTCAAAGGTTGCGCGACCCGTGTCACATGTGACAGCGAAGTCATCGAGCATCATGCCGGACATTTTCTCCCGCAAACTTTTGGAGACAAAAGTCAGTCGGATATATCAGATCAGACCAGACGGAATCTGGCGTATCCACAGCTTTGGCTTCTCGTGTGCTCGACTCGATTCGTCGCCTAGTGAATACGCGGCATTCAGATAATGAAATACCTAACTACATCTAAGACAAATAAAATTGTCAACTACTCGTAATTGGACGAATTAAATTAAATTTGTGATTGTTTCCATGGGTGTCCGGTTACAAGAAATATAACATTTGTCGTGGGGGCTTGGATTGGATTGATGCCACTAATGGAGTCAGATTTGGTTTCAATGATGATTGTGAGATACATCATCTTATTTAAGAGCTACACTCTTGTCGGTGGGATACTTGCCATTCCTTTCTCTTTTCCGCTAGTGCCTTGAGTTCTAGATCCGACACGTTCTTTTCTTTCCGCCGTCTAGGTCTAACTCAGCTTTTCCTCTCTTTTTGTTTCAAATATACAGGGTTTAAACTTGAATGCGTTACTCTCTTGAAGAGGTAATTCAGACCATCAAACTGAGCAACTTTACCTGTGTAGTTTTAAAGATATTTTCGCGTTGTACGTATCAAGTGTCCGATAATTTTTCCTCGCCGGTCAGAATTTAATTAATAGATACGAATAGGTAGGTTTTATTTTCTGACTTTGTTTTGCCAATATTCGAAGCTCAAAACTTATAACATTATCACGGTCATATTCCCATGAAGAGTAATTAGAAACTTTGCTACAACTACCGAAAACCTTTTCATGTGTAGGTACAGTTGGTATTTTCCAAGGTCATGAACAAGATTCAGTTGCAACACAGATTAATTTGCAAGCAAATGTAATATTTTTCATAAGATACCTAAATGAAAGTTTGTTCATCAAGCACATAGATCCCAAAGTTTGCATTGTCCATGATTTTGCACCCGAAAAAGGTATTCAAATCACTAAAAGCCTCAGGCCAATTCTAGTAACACGTAACAGGTCCCCAACATAGCTTTGTTTGCAATCCGCATGAATTTATGGCATTTTGTTCTCCCTCCGTAATTGGTATAAAAATATTTTCAAATGAAAATTGTTTCGGTTCGTATGACATACGGTATTTGGAGAATTTCTCTTGAACACGGTGCGCAGGTTGTTAATAGGATTGTAATAAGATACTGGGAGAATATTTTAAAAGGAAGATGGTTGCAATCATCGCTGTGTTCTGTTAGAAGCTTTTATCATTGGTTTTAGGGATCCGGAATCCTATACAATACCCGTGGTCACGTTTTTTTGTAGATTAGGCCTCGAACAGGCTACGGATAGCTTTCGTCAAACTTTTTTAGTCCATAAACTAACAATCGATAGGTATATGACATACGAGTACCTCTCACCTTCTTCTTTTCCATTTCATGCGCGTTTAGTCCACCTAATCAGTCTGCGTCACGACTGAAGGGTATGGATGGTAATAAAAAAATGTTAGTTTGCGTTCCAGAAATTGATAATTGACTCGTGGTTTTATGTAGAGATGTTTACGGATGTTCCTTAACTTCAGGAAGTATCAGCTTACAGGCAGACATAATAAATTAGCTTAATATACCTAAATATATTTACTCTTTCAGAGTTGCATTTCTAATTGTTTCACCACTGAAATTATACAACCTATGTGCTTACTAATAACTTTAATGTTAATTTTAACTACTTGGTGGAGAGAATAAAAACGTATTATTTTATTACATTATTCTAAATATGCTCGATTTTAAGAAATGGAGGGTTTTGAAAAGTCAAGGAAGTATATCGTCGTTGCTAACTGAAAATCTGTTATGTGGAAAAGGTAAACGTATTATCTTTCTAATTAATGTAGCCTTCCATAATAAGATATACATTGGAATTTTTCCAAACGGCAGCTAATCAGAATATCTTTTCAAATATCAGTAAAACTCATTATCGGCAACATACGAGATTTTAAATTTGCAGCGAAGATTCTAGGACGCTGCGCTGGCTGATCGGGTTCCAAAGGCTTGCTAATTCTTGCTACAACTTTGTAGTTAGAATCAGAACCTCAGTAAATTTTCTAGGATGTATGGTTTATGACATTTTTGCAAGGAGATTTATTCGTTTTAAATTTTACTGGATTCCGCTTTGGGCACTCAAAGCGAATCGCTGTATTTGACAATTTCAAAGTTTCGACAGAACACCAAAAGCCGTTTGTTGCTCGATTTAATATTTGTTAGACCAAACGGATTCCAGTCGCCATGCCTCGCTGAAGCCAAACCTGAAGTATTTTAATAACTCTTCCTGTCAACCGGCTCCGAACTCGCTTGTCATGCTTAAATTAAATTCCTATGAATAATTTGATTAATATCAGTTATTACATTTATATTAAAAGGGCCTAATGAAAATTACAAGTATTTTAAGAGCTCGGTGGCGCATCGCGGAGAGGTATGGACTCTCAATCATGAGGTCCGGGTTCGAATCCGCACGGACAACATGCCACGTACCAATGGGTTTTTTAACTTAGGTACGTATTAGTGACTGCTCTCAAACGGTGAAGGAAAACATCGTGAGGAAACCTGCATAGGCAGAAGATGAAATCCAGATGCATGTGAAGTCTACCAATCCGCATTGGGCACGCGTGGTGGACTAACGCCCAAACACCCTACTAGAGGGTAGGCCTGTGCCCTGCAATGAGACGTATATGATGATGATGAATGGAAATTAAAAGGTATTCTGGTATACAATTGCGTGTTTACAATAGAATCGTAGTGCGTTCTCTGGGGTACGTAGCACTTGGCTTGTGCCCTAGAAAGGCCCTAGAGTAATCGAACCTATTCCTATGAAGGCTCGAAAATACTATGACAGGCATGACAGCAAGTTGACTAATAATCTAAACACAAAAAATTATGCATAATCTCCATAGTAGTTTTGCCATTTTCTACTGATAATTTGAACATGTTACTTTTTCAAAAATAAATTGATTGCAAACGAATGATTGCTGTCTAGAACGGGTCGCATTATCAGACGAGCTACTTACATCCGAGTTACCGATGGCGGTAGCTGTCTTGTCTACTGTCAGGCCAACTCGTACTGTGTAACCTATCTATTAGACTACACCAATAAAAGTGCATTTCCTTTTTAGTTTTTTTGACAATGCTTAGCGACAAAATGATCACGTGACGCCCTCGCCCATAGAGTGTCCACTGGCTGAGCTGGGTTTTCCGCGGGCGGCGTGTAGATGAACTCGTCTAATGTCGTCTAGTATAAGAGATAAGCGTACTTTTGGTAACCATCAGTTACAAGGCTGATTGAGTATTCAAAGGTCGGATCTTTGAATGGCTCTATCTCCTAAACTGACTGACAGAACATGTCAGTTTTTGTACTGTTCGCATAGCTACCAGTGCATATTACAATAGTACCTCAAGTACCATCATATTCATGCATATTAATTTTTAGCAACCATACCAGATCTTTGAACTGCTGTAACTCCTAAACCGACGGGAGTTATGCAGGTGGACCTGGTCCATCCTCATCACAGAGACGCTCTACACCCTATGAATACTGAATCAGCCTTGCAGCTGATGATTCTATTCTATTTTTGTGTAATGGCGTTTCCTTTACTTGAAGATTTCGCCAGTGTCAAGTTTTGAAGATATACTTATTAGGTATTGTTCGGTAATTGGATATGGCGATCTCAAAGCCCTGTTTTTATTCAAAAATACACACTCGAAACCGCCATAAAATGGCGGAGCCGCGTGGCCACTTAAATCGCAAGCCGAACGAAAAACGTGTACTCGAGAGCCCCCTAGCCACGCGACTCCCAAGCTGATGATTGCCAAAAGTACGTTTATCTCTTATACTAGTCGGTTAAAGGTCATGCACTCACCTCCTCGCCTTGTAGTAGTGTACCTACCGTAGAGCGATTATTTTATTTCTCTGTGGTGTATAATACTCATGTGCTTTACCCTAACTCGTCTAGAATGTCTTGTGTCAGTGGAACTAGCAAACAGATAATCTAAAAAGGAAATTACAAAGCTATTTAATCCAAAACACAGAAGCGACCTAAAATGTTTGCTGAAAATGTAAGCGTTTTGTTCAGGATTGTTATTTTTATAAAATGTGAAAACGTTCCGACATTCGTTAGAGGTATTTTGTTTTCAAAAAAGGTTTCTGTGTCGCCCGGAACGTCGGTGTTCATCGGCAAAATAAAAATGTACGGATCCATTGATTGATGACCTGTGTTTGACGTAGGATCACACTATCATGCGGCAGTGGAAATTACATGGGCAAATAACTTTTGATTTTATCTCCTTGCTAACTTGTGCCTGTGAATTCGTCCGCACTGGCTTCCGTCATCGTAGCGATACAACATATTTATGGGTATGCGTCACGACCATCAAATTGAAGAACTGTTTACTATGGGACCAACCATCAAATCGTGAAGAAAAAACTAGGGGCGAGTAGCATTAGCTACTGACATTTTCTATGGTACATCGGTCCCATTTCTTTTCAGTTCCTATTTATATAAAAATATGTGAATTTTACAGTAGACTTTATTTACTAGATAATTTTTAGTTTTTAGTTAAGTCTACCACAATTTGATTCATAACAACAAAGTTTCTAACAAAGTCTACTAACATAAAATATTTGTAAAAGATGTTTTTTTTCGTGTGAAGCATGCCCTAACCTAAGGTAGGTATGTAACGAATTTAACACCCTGTATAATCAATATCCACAAAACAGACGATGGGACGGCTAATCTTTAACCAAAATCGTTAGAATTAGCATAATGACTCAAAAACATCTCACGCCGTATCCTGTATTCCTGAGTGCGTACGTGACATGCAACCGGCTACATTCTCGTCTCGCTGTGTTGTGTAACAGGGTTGTCGATGTGCAAATTATACAATTATACATTTTGACTTATTTAATACTCGATGACGCGTGGCCAGAGCATGCCCAGGACAGAGATGGTTGGAAGATTGAAGGGGAGGCCTTTGCCCAGCAGTGGGATGAAATAGGCTAGTAAAAAAAAAAAAAAGTGTTTTCCCGCGACTTCGTGGGCACAAATTATGTACCAGATTTTAAGTCAGATCATAAGCTATCAAACAAAAAAAGTTTCATCAAAATCGGTTCAGTAGTTTTTGCGTGATGCGCGAAAAAACAAACAAACACACAAACAAACCTTCAGACAAAATTTCTAAAAAAAGTTGATTTCGAGTCAGGGATACCTAAAAACCCTATCGTAATCTTTTTTTTTTTAACTTTCTTCAATGTACAGACACACTTCAGTTACAGTTTTATAATAGTTTAGATTAGATTAGATAGGGTGAGAGCTCGGTGGCGCGTTGCGGAGAGGTATGGACTCTCAATCAAGAGGTCCTGGTTGGAATCCGCACGGACAAAATGCCACGTACCAATGAGTTTTTCTAACTTATGTTCGTATTACCGACTGCTATCAAACGGTGAAGGAAAACATCGTGAGGAAACCTGTATATGCAGAAGAAGAAATTCTGATGCATATTATGTGAAGTCTACCAATCCGCATTGTGCAATGCCCAAACACCCTCCTAGAGGGTAGGCCTGTTCCCTGCAGTGGGACGTATTAAAGGCTGATGATGATGATGATGAATATAGGGTGAAACTGATATCATTTGCATCTTTTTAAATTAAAGAGTCTACCCATCAAACTGAACAACTTTTACTATCGGAGCAAACCGATCGGAGCAACATTAAAATCTGCTGTTCCATACTAAACTGCAGTCCCTACTCGACTCAAATGTATGCCACATCTGATTTTGCTCCGATCGGTTTGTTCCTATAGTAAAAGTTGTTCAGTTTGATGGGTAGGCTCTTAGTTTAAGAGGACGCTAATGATATCAATATCACCCTGTAGATACCACAGAGTACTATAATAACATAGACGTACCTTAGTTCAGAAAGACAGCAATTAACATAAATCAATCACGACCTTACTGTGGTAGTCACTTTTCAAATGTTTTGATACATTTACTGACTACCTTTTAACGTGCAACGAGCTTATTTTCCAAGGGACTGCTGTAACATGCATACCTATATAATTTATATAGGGTACAGTATTATATTACTCACGTTTATCCCCTTGAGATGAGTAGAGACAATAGTTCGCTCCCTACTGCGAACCTTACATAGGTATTTGTGCGTACTTCCACTATGTTAGTATGCGTGTGGGACAAATAAAAGAAGCGTAATAGAGCAGAACAGACACAAACTTGTAATATCTACTTATACCACCAGTTTTAAATATGAATGTGCATGCCCTTGAAATGTCACTGGCTATTGAATGTGATCTAATCTACATAAAAATGATTTGAAGACTTTTTCGTATGAAATGGGCTAACTGCAATAAATTTCACTTTGCAACTTTATGATACTCTAATATAATATAAACTAGGTATATTAAGTTAACCACAAAAAAAATCGAAATCATGTACATTCATTTTTTTAACTAGTATTAAAAATGTAAACTTACACAAATATATTATAAAAATTTATATATTCTTATAAGAATTATGCCTTATAATAAAATTATACAGGGTGTAAAATTAAGAATGTTACATATCGAACAGGGTGCTACAGACCATCAAATTGGACAACTTTCTCTATGAAGTCATTATCGATATATATTGCGAAAAAAACTGATGTTCCATAGAAAATTTCAATAGCCACTTGAACAAAATTTATGAAAGAACTGAATTATTTTTCTAGATTTCGATTTTCGAAAGTAATCCACAATTAAAGTTGTTCAGTTTTATAGTCTGAAGCACCCTGTTTGATAAGTAACTCATTTAAGTTTACATCCTGTATAAGCAATGAAGAAATTCACACTCACACATGCACACCATAGATTATACACGATCACAATCTTAATCTCCCCCGGGGTGCTCAGAAACTTTGCTACAACTACTAACCGTCTTTCGAAGCCCGGTGCAGCTGTACCACCGCTTCATTATGCTTAAACTATCTTCACTTACCATCCCAAAACAATAAATCTTGAAATAATGTAACACCCACTCTACAAGGACAAAACAGTTATATAATTTTTCAAACATCCTGTAGCAATTGGTAGGAATTCAATAAACGCCGATGCGGGCGTGTCGTGAGTCATACTCACAGAACATTCGTATGCCGCTCGTCACTTCACACCTGACTATATACATCGTAATGCTCTAACGTCTAACGACACGACGACGGTTGGAATAATGCAGATAAAAGCCTGTATTTGTTTGAACATAGAGTAGCTTAAAAGGTATATCGAATTAAATTATCTCCGAGAATATTCTTCAAGGACATGCGGTTCAATCAAACAGGAAGTGGTAATACAGTAGTGAAGTTTTATAAGTAGTTTTTGTCCTTAAATCTGGTTAGATTGGTTCCGATTCAGCGAAGTTTTTGTTTCAATTTAGAGGTAGTCAGTCTATGATGAAGTTTTTGCAAAGAAGAGACATATAGTTTTCGGTTCAGTTTAGGCCCAGAATAGAGTCAAGTGGGATATAGCAATAAGTCAGTAAAGTAAGAGTCAGTCAAATACTAATAGATTGAATCTAGAAATCTACTTCTTATCGTGTGGACAAGCCCTAGTGTCAGACCGCCTTATGGCCTCTTACGTGGTTTTAATTTACGACGACTACCACCAGAGTCTCCAGGACCAACGGCTTAACGTTGCATCCGAGCCACGAAATCATCTTTCTTTTCAGACAATCATTGAAAACCAATCCCATTACACCTACTAAAGGAATATCTTTATGTTACAGACGTTACTGATGTTAAAAGTTACTTATAAGTTTTAACAGGATTGGTTGAAAACAACAGTTTTCAACGTTTTTTTTAAAGTAAGGTTTTATTTATGTATAACAAATAACAAAGAAGTTTTAAACGTGGTGTAACTCATAGGTCCAGTTACGTGAAAGTTGTGTGCAAAACAGGATGTCAATTAGTGACTTTCCTGTTTATCGTACACAGGCAGGTGAACGAGCAGTAAGTAAACTAATTATTGCTGCACAAACAGTAATCAATGTTGTAATTTATGCAAAATTTTATCACAAAATACCTTGTTTAACGACTATGGACAATATCTCTAAAGCTATGTTTGATGATATAGGTAAAGTAAAAATGAGATTGTGTACATTTTTGAATAACAATTATTACTAGGTATTTGAGAGTGTTGCGTGTTGCTGCTCAGAAGTTAGTTATCGATAGTTTATCGATGTTCTAGAACAATCAATAATATATGAGGCTATCTAATAATTGTTCGATCTTCAATATTCAACTTAGAACACAAAGATGTGCTCTTCGTTCTTCAATGCCTCCTTATTTCTATGCCAGGTGATAATTATAAACCTTTTTATCAAATACCATTAGTTATCTTTTAATTTAGTTCATTACTTTGAAGCGAAAGTTTATTGAAATCTGAGCTCTATTGACGACTTTTATTTTTATTTAGGACAAAACTTTTCAGACAATTTCAGCTAACAACAACTAAGTAGATACCTTGTATTTCTTCGCTCTTTTGGACGGCCGACCAAATGGACTAATCTTCTGAAAAATTCGAGTTGATGAGGTTAGTGGAAATCAATGGGGAAGGCCCTTACCTGAAAAACAGTTAGAGTTGTTTCGGGTGAAATTTAATGAGCATTTATTTTTGAATAGCTTATAGTATAGAAGCACTTCAATATTTCACGACTTATCATAAATCACTAGACCATATTAAAAATTCACATCGTCCCAGAGAGCCACACACATGATCATCATCATCAGCCTACTGCAGGGCACAGGCCTAACCTCTAGGAGGGCATTTGGGCGTTAGTCTACCACGCGTGCCCAATGCGGATTGGTAGACTTCACACACGCATCAGAATTTCTTCTTCTCCTCTCGATGTTTTCCTTCACCGTTTGAGAGCAGTCGGTAATACGTACATAAGTTAGAAAAACTCATTGCTACGTGGCATGTTGTCCGTGCGGATTCGAATCCGCACCTCATTTGATTGAGAGTCTATTCTTCTCCGCAACGCGCCACCGAGCTCTCTCACACACTAAATCGTTGACACATAAAATGCGTTATTTAGGACATGTTAATATAACGTGGGTCCCAGATAGCATTGAGCCGATGCAAATAGGGTCGGAGCGGGCACTTGACAGTGATGCGGGTGACAGCTCCTGTTGCTGCGAAGCTGAAGAATTTCCTCTGTCTGATTAAAAAAACGTCGAGGATGTACAGAGAGGTTATTGGGTTTCCATCTTGTTCGATTTGGAAGGAAAATTCAATATGTGAAAAGAAATCTGAGAGTGAATTAATCTGTGGTTTTATTGTATAAGTACCCGATTCGATCGGTATCGAATTGACATGGTGTTCTTGAGTTTTTGGCGATTCGCTTTTTAATATTTAATTTGTCAATTTTAGATAATTAATCTATAACTATTACAGAAACACAAAAGCAAAAAAAATATCAGCGGTTCCACACTAAACTGCAATGCATATCGACTCAAACGTATATGGAACAGCAGATTTTTTTTTGTTCTGACAAGTTGGCTCCCATAGTAAAAGTTGTTCAGTATGATGGGTAGAGGTACATATGTGGTTTAAAGGTCACTTACACCCTGTTAACATGTTTATGGTTTTAAGGGGATGATCAGACCATCAGACTGAATATCTTTCTCTAAGAGACCAACGACGTCGAAATCTCGAAAAACAAACATCTGTGTTATACATTGGAGTGAGTCTGTGTGCAGTTTTCTATGGAACAGCTGACTGTTTTTTGTGATTTCGATGTTAGACCCATAGAGAAAGTTCATCATATAGATGTTCTGATCGATCCCTTAAAAAAAGCATAATATTAAGCCTATAATACGCCTAACGACTCAAATGTATAAAAGAGCAGATTTTTATGTTCCTACAGGTTTTCTCCCATCGTAAAAGTTGATCTGTTTGATGGGTAGAGTTTAAAGGGGTTTTAAGTTTATAGGGTTTAAAGGTTAATGATACTTTTCCTAACACCCTGTATAAACAGTCAGTGACTGATTGACTGACAGATAATACACAGCATAGATAGAAGAATGTATTGCATTCCGAGTCCATAACCAAATTTTCTTATCGTTTTCAGCGTCAACTTAAATTTCCACCGATTCATATCAAACTTCAAATCGCGTAGTAAACCACGATTCAATATAATTTCGCTTAGCGCACTCGAAATGTTTGAAGCGCGTGACCGATGCAGCTGCGAGATATAAGCTCTTTTATATTCGGATCGATGTACGTACAAGCATGAAAAATTGCTTACAAATCTGAAGGGAGAAGCTTGGCGATATTGACTCTTAGTGGGATCAAACACGGTGACGCATACGTCACAATACGGCACAATGGCAGACGTCAGTCCGTCATTTGTGATGCAAGGAGTTGTAAGAAACCGCACGTAGAAGCACACACGGTGACGGATTGACGCTTGTGCTTCTACGTGCGGTTTCATACAACTACTTGCTTCACAAATGACGGACTGACGTCTGCCGCTCCGTCAATACGTCATCGTGTGTGAAAGAGAATAATCGTGATAAAGATTAAAATTTTTTTTGTCTCGGGCGGGACTTGAACCCACGCTCTTCCAAACCAGGGAAACGTGCTAACCAATTACACCGCGCTAAAAATTTTTCAATCTTTGATTCGAAATAGCACAACATGGCTGTAACATGTTTATAATCAATAATAATCGTGATAAAGCTCTCCATACAGTACGATAGTAAATAAAGTAAAAAAAAATGTTTGTCAAAAATTTCAAAACAAATAGGTATCTGTGTTGTGACCTTGTCAGATTTCCGTTAAAATACATCCCATTAAAAAAAAATTTTAACAAAAAATTAAAACCGACTTCAAAACTAAAAAGGTAAAAATAATAATATTGCAGTCGTTGACTTTTGCATTCGAATCTATAAGAACATTAATTTGTCTTATCGGACTCGGTGTCAAGACGGTACGATTCGCAACTGGGCTTGCAGTAATTTTTTGGCTTGGCTTGGCTTGACACCGACTCCAATAAAACAAATTAATGTTCTTATAGATTCGAATGCAAAAGTCAACGACTGCAATATTATTATTTTTACCTTTTTAGTTTTGAAGTCGGTTTTAATTTTTTGTTAAAATTTTTTTATTTCAAACTTTTCAGTGTTGAAATCTAGGTGAAATACATTAGTTCGACTAAGCAGTTATAAGTACTTCAATGCAAAGGATACGGTGTACGCTCTACACCTCACTCGATTTTAAAAAATCCAACCCATGTTTCGTACAACATTTCTGTTTTTGGGTTACTGTTATCTGTCTTTATGCCATATTTCGATTCAATAGATGCAAAAATGAGCGAGTTATTGAGGCGGGGCATACAGACAGACAGACGGAATGGACGAAAGTATAAGGGTTCCTTGTTTGACTATGGAACCCTTAAAACGACGAACATTTCCGACCGCCATAATCAATTAAATCTATGTGTTTCGGTACCTATATCCATGAAGTTTAAACCATAAAGTTATTATACGTTTAAACACAACAGTATGACCAAGAAGTTTTAAATATACAAGGTGTTACAAAACTACAAATAAACATTTAAGGGGGTGGTGTAGACCATCAAACTGAACAACTTTCACTATGGGACCAATATGTTCTATACTCTACAAATCGACTAGAGCTAAAATATGTATGGGATTTAAAATTATTTTTTTCTCGATTTCGATGTTGGTCTCATAGAGAAAGTTGTTCAGTTTGACGGTCTAAACAACCCCCTTATGAGTTTCAAAAATTTATTGTTACTTATGAAACACCTTGTATAGGCATATAAAGATTCTTGGTTATGACAGTAAAAAAAAACCTAGTTTGACAGTCCCCATCAAAACATTGCTGGAGTGCGATTTTTGAACATCACACGTTCGAATTAGCAGTACAAAGACGAAATATGCATAATCTCCATAGTAATTTTGACATTTTCTGCCGCTGACTTGAACGTGTGATGTTTAAAAATCGCACTCCTGAAGAGAATCGACAAACAAAAATGTCATCTGTGTCACGGACCTGAAAAACGACGGACGTAATATCCTTTTATTATATAAGTGAAGCACCCATGTATTATATTGTGTTTGCGTCGTAGAAAGAGAAGGTAAGTACTAGAAAGAAGCACGTGTCGTGTCATACTCACTCAGTAAGAGATGCACATAGCAAATTCGCTCTAGTTAAAAAAGGAGATCGCTACTTATTGCTGTCCTTATCGACGTAACCACTTTTTTGTTTGACGATGGCTGTCTGACTCCGGAGGCAGACATCTAGCTTCATACAAATTGTATAGGATTTTATGACTATCGCTATCTCATACGCGTTTACACTTCACATCTTTCTAGTGTAACATTACGTCCGTATTTTTTTCAAGTCCGTGATCTGTGTACATATTTGTTATTTTGCAGATTTTTTCAACAAGCGCTGAATCAATTTCGTGGGACCACCTCGGAATTATGACCTACCAAACAAAATAAGAATCATCATAATCAATTCTCAATTGGCGGTGCAATCGCGTAACAAACATACAAAAACATACGGGTCGAATTGAGAACCTCCTCCTTTTGTTGAAGTCGGTTAAAAACATTTCATGTAAAAAAAGTTGCCAAGAATCACGACCCTTTTATAACTCTTAAAACATTATGAGATACTTAGGTATCATTTTTAAGCCATGTCTTGAGTAAGTGTTAATTTCAGTCTAATAGGGCCGACCTCCTCATCCCATGTAGAGTCAATGCTCATCTTGGTCTTTATTTTATCAATTAGATTGACTCTACAATACGCCGCTCAAAACTACGCTGAGAAAATATACGCTAGTGCGCCGCTTCTTTTTTTGGCTCGTGTTTTCGGGGGCACTACCGTGTCCCCACATAGTTGCAATGCTAGGATTAATTTAAGATTTATACGGAAATCTTAGAGCCACAATCTTACTGTGAAAAAATAGAACGGAACTTCTTATCTTATCTTAATACTACTAGATACCTTTCTAATAAAATACTATAAATGATAATAATTTAAACTTCTGCCTATTCAAATCCTCCTCTCTTTCAAAATTGCTGTGCCCTAACAGGGTTCACAATGTGTACTATTAAACGATTACACCACCTTTTTCATACCATTGTGAAATGCAATAAAATATTGAGTATTGAGTATTGAGTATTGAGTTTGTCTGCAGCGCGCTCGGACGCCCTGACGGGTATAATTCCTCGTAGCCGTAGTTATTGAAAAAACTTGACTTTGTGTTGTGTTATAATGTGTTAGTTTCCCATGTGCATCATAATTAGCTTTCTTTAGAGGCCTATTATACAAGGGCCTAAAATACAGTTCTGGATGGCCTGGAATCTTGGACCAATACTACTTACTTGCCTCTACCATCACTCTGGGGTTAAGATAGAGTACCCTTTATCTTACTTCCAAAATGAGGCCATCGCCTTACTTTGTGTGGGATTCTACTGGAAATAACCTTTCTTATTTATTTCTCTAACCAACCGGGCAACCGCAAATAATGGAGATACGAACAAAATGTTCCATTTAAATTACGTTCAATAGGAACTTGATGAACAACAAATTATAGAGATTTCCAATCACATCGGAATAACTAACGAAATTCTGAATTTCGGTATTGTGATATTGTGAAGCTCGACCGGTTGGTGTTTGTAACGTCAAAAGGTATTAGTTGTGGTCTGGATAACACAGAAATTACAATGTGTGATAGATGACTGGACGATGTACAGTATTTGATAGATTGCCTGATGGAAACAGTGGCCCCTTTGGCATGATTGGCCAAAATTAATAGTGTACCTAAAATGTTCCAGCGTTGGAATTTCAAAGTAGGAATTCATGTGGAATCCTTCGGTGCTTCAAGAAATTTGTCCTACAGAAGGCCTATAGAGTGCATTCGTCAAACGGAATCAGCCATTGGTTTTTAATATTTTTATTAGGTAGGTATATCATAATATTACAGAGTGTAAAAGATAAATCATAATTACTTTGACCAACAAACTTAACCACTTTTCATGTGGACCAAATTTTTATAGAACAGCTGTATTTTTTGCCATTTCAAAGTTGGTTCTGTAGTAAAAGTTGTTCAGTTTGATGGTCTGAAACACCCCATGAAGTATGTAAGTAAAGCATTTAAGTTTACCACCTGTGCGCATGGTAGAGTCTGGACACGTCTGGACATCTACTTCTATGGTCATAATAGATTTATTTTTATTTAAACACTTGTATATGATAGAAATGATCTCGAACTTAATAAAACTCGATCTTATAACGAGAGAAAAATTATGAAACCAACGCTGCAGGTACTTATAAAAGCCAGACGAAAATAATAAACAGAAATTTTCGCTGACAAACTTGACAGCTGCAACATAATGGGGGAAGAGGGGGGAAGGCGATAACGTCTCTTGAAGTCCCGTCTCGTCGGTCCCGAGTTTGTCCTGACTACGCGACGCGGGACAATAGGGACTATGCTCAATGCTCAAACATGTCACGTCCCGAGGGTTAAAAACATCGCCTATGAGCTCGTTGGATGTACGGATATAAAAGGCTTTTTTGAGATGATGTGAGAATAATAATCGTTTGAAATGATGTTGTTAGGGATATAAAATAAAAGGGCAATTGTGTGTTTTTTTGTTTCTGTGTCAAAGCAAAAGGATCCGGAGAAAATAAAATGGTCCGTCTCATTGTGTTACCTAAATTCTGGTTTGGAGTTCTTACCTTGATGTAAAAGCCATAATGTGGCTAGTTAGTTAACTATAAATGGTCAGGTATTTCTAACATTTATTCGGTTGCTTGTTCCAGGTTTTTTTGCGCTGTTTTCCGCAACTCGACGTCTAAGCGCCTATTTCGCATCCGAATGTCATCACTCCTGCCATCTCAGTCAATTCCATACATGCCTGCCAATTATTCTGTAGGATGTAAAAATTTTTTTCTCGAATTGACAATTCACTGCTCAGGGAGCAGTTTCAGCTTATTACTGTGGACTAGTGGAGGGACTACGAATTCTACGACTACAGAGTCAGTCAATTGCCAGCGAATGAACTCAAACGACAGATTCAGGAGCACCCAGAATAGGTACGGACCTCGGTATAGGACGTTGCTGGAACTACGTGGCGGATTGGGTAGCGGGGATCGGTGAGATAATATTACAAATTAGGTCAGTGTACTTTCTACAAGGGCGCCCTCTACCGATACTTCCATTCACATCCGAGCTATAGATCTCTTTCAACATCTGCTAACATTCATCCTATCCACATAATCTATACCAAAGCATACCTTTCTCAATCCTTGTCACTAAAATATTTAATTCTTTTTACACCAATTTACTATCACGGTATTGCTCACTCTATCTCTCAACTTTACATGCGTAAATTCAAATTAATCTATCCGACAACAAGAAAACTCGTACGGATTTTAAAACGCATGTACGGACCATTAAATATGTCATCGGTGACGATTTATCGCGGGGTCCCCCGAGGCAACATCCAATAAAATTTGATGAGCCGTGATCTGTACGCCAAAACTTCCACAATGGGGCAATAAGTTCGCATTATTGGGTACACACGTGAACACAGTTACACCATCTGTCTGTTAGAAGTTGTAATTAACTGTTACATACTATGTTGCTGACTGTTTGTTGATCTTCCTGGTGCATTTCGAAAGGGGGTTGGCAGTGTAATTCTGTTAATTTATTGTCTGTGAAGCTACTGGATAAACTTGTTTTATTAATATTTTATATTGATGGACCTTTTACATAACAAATGCAATTTTTATGTAAAAGTTTGTGATTTGGTTCTGTCCCCAGCGCCCCCTACCTACTCTATGTAAATTGTAAGTATTTTGTAATAAGATACAAATGAAAACTGAAAATAATAATTGAAAGAAATGAATGATGAAATTGAAGGAACGTATTTGGTTTGTGATGCTTATTTATTTTGGCGAAGAATGTGTTTTTACCTTTGTTTGTGGATCAATCACGCATAAACGTCTGAACCGATTTGGATGAAATTTAGCACACGATTAGAATAATTATGTTTGATTTGAAGTCGAGGGAAAAAACTAGAAATAGAAATAGTTTATTTGCCAAAATACGCCTACGTTTATTTGCCTAATTTAAGTTAAGTACTAAATGTTTTTACCTCAAACCTTACCTTACCTGTCGTCCGTCCGAAATGCACGTCCATTACGACTTAAATGTTTTAAAAAATCTTTTTACATTTTAAAAGCTTGCTACTTGCAGAATAGAATGAAGTCATTTTAAATTTGGAGTGGCGTTTCACGGTTGTTAGCGACTCAATATAGATTCTTTCGTTCCCATGCGTGAAATGGGGGTGTCGTTTTTCATTTGGCGTACTCTAGCTAGGCTATGCTTTGTTACACCTATAAATATTATATCTGCATTTGGTTCAAATTATGTCTTATTTAGAAGAAAAGGGAACACGATACTATAATTATATCCGACTGGGTTTTATCCGCAACTTCTTCTGCGTTATTTTTTTGCCTATACCTATGTCCTATTTTCAAGATGCAAGCTATCTTCTTCGCAAATGTCATCAAGATCGATTCAATGGTTTAACCGTGAAAGAGTAACAAACATAAATACAGACAAAAACATTTTCGCTTTTATAATTATGGATAGGAATTTTTAAACAATTGACTGATCATCAAACTTTCAATAGGAGGCCAACATTGAAATAGCGAAAAAAAAATCTGCTGGTCCATACAGTTGTGTCGAGTAGCCATTGACATTTTCCATAACCAACAAACTTTTCGCGAATTTGATGTTGGCTCCATGGTGAATATCCCTGTTTAATATTGTAACTTCTTTAATTTTACACCCTGTATTATCTAGAAGGCACTAAAATTATTGTTGTTCTCTTAATACTCAAGGATAAGAAATTATAGTAGATTAAACACCGAAGGCAGGAAGTAAGAAAGGTCTCAGGTCTCATGTAATTGTTGACCGAGGCGAGGCCGAGGTCAACAAACATGTGATCTGAGGCTTTCTTATTTAGTGCCCGAGATAAGTGTAAAATTTTTCTCGTCGACGGAGGTGGAAAGCGGCAAACTCGTCTAGCGCAGCGGGACGAAAATTGACGCTTTCCGTCCGGAGGGGAGAAAAATGATTTTTGTAGTTATTTTATTTCTATTTTATGTACACTGAAAAAAATGTGTTGTCAAATACAAACAAACTTTAGTGAATACCGAACTGTTGTGTAAAACATAATCAAACATATAGTTAAAACAGCTAAACAATTGGCTATTTATAATCAAATGTTCGATTATGTTTTACAAAACAGTTCGGTAGTCACTGAAGTTCAGTTACATTTAACAAACATTTAGTTAAAGATTTCTTTGAGTGTATAGGTATATAACCGTTTGCCAGTCTTCCTTTTTATCGTGATGATTCGCAAGCCTCTCTTTATTAAAAATATCCGTATACTTACGGATGATAATAAAAAGCTTGGAGTTCTTAAATGAAGGTTTTATAATTTGCCTCAAAATGCACAAAGACCTAATTTAGGGCGCGCCACGCTCTGATCCTTCTATTGAAAACGGAGTAAATAGTTCGACTGATCAGAAAATTTGCAATTTAAATGAAGCGGGCTGCGGAATTCATTGGACGGCGATGAAAGTGCAGTTTCGAGTAGAAATTGCATTTTAGAATTTGTATCGTGCACAATGTGTGGCTGATTGTGGCTAATTGCGATAGTCTTAGACAATAAGACCTTATGTTGGGAGACACATACTACTCTATTGTTTTAACGGGGTTCACTTCGAAGCACGTTTCTTCTAATAATTATATGAAACGGTTTTCGAAATCACGTGCGTTCAAGTAGTCAGATATTATTTCAGAGATATTAACCAACAAGTTGACGGACAGAACCCTAAAAAGGGAAGTCTTTAGGCAGGGAACATATTGGAAAGGGGACATTTTGGGGAAGGGACAGTTTGGGAAAGGGACTTTTTGGGAAAGGGACATTTTGCACCAAAACGTTTGTGTTGAAGCTAAAAGTCTCAAAGTCAACAAAAGCGAAAACATTTTCATTCCAGTTTATTAAAGTCTTATATTCATTTTTATATGATAAATAACCAGCACTGGTAGCATGTTACACGTGATACGCCTTTATCCCGCCTTTTATCTCGTTCGTTCACGTGCAAATAGAAAGAGAGCGAAGGTGTGATAGCGCTTTATCACGGTGTCATGCTACCTATGCTGGATTTATGAAACGTGTTTCGAAGTTACGTAGTGAGATATGCGTTCAGTTTGTTCAGAGATGGTATGTGTTGAAGCTAACAGTTCTTGACAATGTTATACTATGTAAATCAATACAGTACTTAATGTACCTATATTTGTTTAAAAGATTTTTCTGGCCGCATCTTTTCTACAACGGAACGCTCTCCGTCGACGCGGTGGTGGCAGAGGCAAAATGACTTCAAAAAGCTCCATGTCCACTACCCATTATTTTGAATAAAACATTTTTTTGTTGTTTTACAGTCTCATAGTCAAAAAAACGCAAAAACGTTTTCATTCCATTCTATTTTTTATTTGTATGATAAATAACCAGGACGTAGCGAAAATATCGATAGCTTTGTAGATTATGAGCATATCAATTTACTCATAGTAATGACGTAATCGTTAGTAAAATATAGGCCTAAGAACCTAGAATACAGGGTGTCGAATTAAGTGCGTTACACACAGGATTCACTGTGGACCCAACATAGAAATGACGATACAAAAAATTTGCTGTTCCATACATTTCGGTTCAATAGCCATTGTTGTGTGCAAGAAAAAATTTTTGTTTGGCTACATAGTAAATATAGTGTGATGCTACGTAAAGCACCTTGTTTAATATGTAACGCATTTTATTTCATATTCTGTACAGTGAAATGAATCAAATTTGACCAAAGCCAAAGATTTCTGTGTGATTTTATTAGGGTTAAAAACGTTTTTGCTCTTTGTATAGAGGCTGGTAGCTTCACAGTCCTCTTAAGTCTTACCTAAGGTTCTTTTGTCTCGTACTTAGAACTGGCAGTTAACTATAATTGAAGCAATGTTTCAAATTAGACCTGCGAGGCTACGGATCTTTTGTAAGTAAATATCATAATTCGATTTTAATTGCTTTCCTCTGTCGTAGCTTTGGTATTTAATATTTTGCAGGTAATTTAAATTTTACGGGTGAAATTTTATATTTGTTCTTCATTTACGCAAGTAATTTTAATAATTGTAAGAATAACAAAGCATGTTCCATCCAATCTGCGGAAATTATTTTTTTAATGACCGTTGGTTAGAGATGGCGGCTTCAAAAATGCCCTCAAACGAATATCTCTGCCCGCAACTGCATGCTTAAAAAATTACGATATACATGATCCCTTTCGGGGTAGTCAGAAACATGCACGTATCCAGGGGATTCGTCTGATTTATCCCCCCCACCCCCGATCCCCGTCCAAGCCGACTGGTACCAATGTGTTTTTCGGAATTTATGTACGATTTGTTACACCACTACTGGCTTTTCGGTGAAGGAATACATTGTGAGGAAACCTGCATGCTTCAATTTCAAGGCGTGTATTGTACCTACTGTCCTTTATAATTGGCGATGGGCTCACTCCCCGTCACACTTGATAGAGTTTCGATACTACTGGTGAAACGTGGATGTTCTGCTGTTTCAGAATATCTCGGAATGTAGTCGTGAGCATATGCTTATGCCCCCCCCCCCCCCCCCCCCCAAATGTAAATATTTCTATGGAACAGTGAGTTTTTCCACGAAAATTTCCAAACTCCCGAACCCAAAGTCTGGATACGAGTTTGGTCAGCAGGTACAACACTTGATGTTTTGCATGCAGCTGGCTCACATTTAGCTTATTGAAGGTTTCAAGTACGTAAAATAAGGTTTTTATCCGTTTTAGACATAATTTAAATTATTATCCTATTATCCTGATAAAAAAACATTGACCTACGTTACGTACCACGGAAACTCGGTTCGCCATATTTTGCTAGAAACTCAAAAAAAGTCAGCGAAAAGTAAGATGGACAGGCTTTTACAACGATTGGCATTTTAGAAGCGAGGTCATGACGTGCCAGACAGATTGCCGTCGCTCTAACAATGGTTTACTTACTACAACCTATAAGTTACTAGCCCGCAACTTTGCCTAAAGGATGTTAGTGTAGGTAGGCAATTGCATTATACATGTTACAAAAATACAAATAAACATTTAAGGGGGTGGTTTAGACCATCAAACTGAACAACTTTCACTATGGGACCAATATCGAAATCGCGAAAAAAAAATGATGTTCCATACTCTACAAATCGACGAGAGCTAAAATATGTATAGCCTCAGTGGACTATGGTGAATGATTCGAAGACTTCCTCAGTTTTCTTCCATAGGTTTATTTCACTCAGTTCGTTGCGAACTCAGATAGTAACATTTTGTATTTGTAATGTTAACCGGGCGTCAATACCTTGCGGACAACCGCTTACTTTCTTACATGTAAATTTTAATTTCTCTCTAATTTTCTCTAAACCTAACCTAACCTATTCACATTTTATAATTTTTACTAATCACATTTCTATACAGCATGTTAGGAAAAGTATCATTAACCTTTTAACCACATACTCTACCCATCAAACTGAACAACTTTTACTATGGGAGCAAACAGTCAGCGCGAAAAAAGAAATCTGCTGTCCCATACAAAACTGCAGTACCGACTCGACTAAACTGTATGGGCAGGTAGATTTTATTTTTTGCGATTTCGACGTTGACTCCATAGTGAAGATTGTTCAGTTTCATACTCTGAATCACCCCCATAAGTATTACACGTATACATGGTGAAATTGATATCATAAGCAGTTTAGTATGGGACAGCAGATTTTTTTTTTAGCTCTGATCGTTTTGCTCCCATAGTAAAAGTTGTTCAGTTTGATGGGTAGAGTCTGTGGATTAAAGGTTAATGATACTTTTCTTACACCCTGTATACTTATTATGTACATAAATGGGCAATCCTAATTCGTATATGCAAGTTATACGAAACTCTATGGAATTTATGCGATATTCGTATACTAATTGGGATGTGTGACTTTTGAAAATAGCACTCGATTTTAATTTCGTCCATTCTTAGAAACTAGATGACCGCTACGAACTTCGTACCGCTTTAGAATCTTTCTGACACACACTTGGCCTTTTTAAAGCCTATTTTCATCATGGATAATGTAGCATTCTAATGGTGAAAGAATTATTCAGATCTATCCA